>CM067167.1:161465568-161516668 GCA_034093135.1 Erigeron breviscapus | reverse complement strand
TCCACATTCCTTCTCCTATAAATACCCACTTTCAATTTCAATTGCATTTACTTCGAACATATTTACTCCCAAATCTTTCAAATTCCTTCATTTACTTCCTTCATTCAATTTTCCAATCATATTTATCTCTCTTATTTACTCCATTTTCATTCAATCTTTCATCAAATCTTCATCATAACCTATATATTCAATTTCATTTTCATCTATTCCTTATAAATGGCACCTAGACAATCAAGAACTAAAAATCTGCTTGCCAATGAATACATTCCTTCGGAAAATGTTGCTAGGGCACCTCATATCAATCTTGAGGCAAGTGCCATAAGAATCAATATGAATAACTGGATGGCAAGACTCTCTCTGTCCAGTGTTCATGATGCCCAATCGATTATTGGGAGATTAAACTCATTCTTTCTCTCTTGCCCATTATATGGTGCGTTAACATTATCCAGGAAGGATGTACCACGAGTATTTGTGTGAATTCTGGTACACGGCTACATATGACGATGATACTTCATCGATCAACTATACTCTCAAGGGAGGTACCAGATCCCTTGGTTTCACTGCAAGTCTGCTCAGGTCTGTTCTACAGTTAAACTATCTTGACCTGAATGAGTTGCCAATTGAGCTTCCCTCTGGTATAAATACAAGGGAAGTATGCAGGCTGATGGGGCATACAGATATCTTGGATGAGCATGGGCAGCTATCCAAAAAGGGGACTATCTACATGAGCAAGCTGTCAGACTCATGGAGATATTTCTTTACACATATTGTTGAGTGTCTAGGAGGCAGCTCTGGAGGATTAGACCAGATTAATCAAACACACCTCCAGATTGCCTACTGTTTATGGTTTGGGCTTAGAGTGGATTTTGCCCAAATTCTTTTTGATGACCTGGTCGAGCGCCTAAGAGTGAAAGGAAGAAAGCCATTCGTTCCTTATATTCGTTTCCTTTCCCTAATGTTTAAAAATGCTCTTGGAGACCAGTATGATATGGATACTACTCACTTTTCTGTGAGTGAGTATATGAGAGATTTGGTCAATCTCAGGTCTCCACTGGATGAGGTAGATATTCCTCAGTTCATGCTTTCCTTGCAAAGGGAAGAAGCTGAAATGGGTCCAGATAGAGGTCAAGTTGTTGAAGTACCATCTGGTGATGATGTACAGATAATAGAGGCTGTACAGCCCATAAGACAAGTTGCTCCAGAAGGTCAAGGTCAAGAAGTTGTTGAACCTTCCAGACGACCTAGAACTAATAGGCGTCTGATGAGAGCAGGACTCCAGGTTATTCCAGAAAGACATCCAGGTGATGTTATGAATCTGGATGGGTCACCAATTTTTGAATCTGAAGAGGTTGTTGGGCAGGAAACTGATGAACAAGCTGAAAATGTTGCCCAGATTGTAGAGCAGGTTGTTGAGGAAGTTGAAGTAGATGTTCAGACTGATGAACATATTTCTGGTGAGCAAGAGGCTCCAATTGACTTAAATGTTGATGCTGGTGAACAAGTGAATGTAGAGACTGGTGAACAGTCTGGTGAACAGACAGTTGGGATTGCTCAGAATGGGATGATGTTGACTCCCCAATGTCTGAAGGCTTTGATGTTAACTTGAATTTTCTGGGTGAAGATGTACAAGAAGAAGAACATCTACCAGAAATGCCAACACCTACACCATAAATGCCACCACCAGAACCAAACATGCCACCACCACCACCACCTTCAATTCCAGAAAACACCCAATACTTCACTCCAGCAACCATTCAACCTTCAGAATCTCAACCTCCTCCTCGTGCGCCGGAGTCACCAGTTGCAACGTCTGAAGCTGCAACTGAAGAAGACTGGGCACAAGTTCCTCTAATGACCAGATTACCCTCAACACTTGAACCTCCCACTGGTCTCTCCACTTCTTCTTCTGCCGAGGTCCAAGGCCTTTTAAGTAAGGTGGCGGACCTGGAGAGATCACTCCAGACTTCATCTCAGGTTATTTCTGACTTCAAATCATTATTATCAAATAACCTGGCTTCTGAGATGAATGTCTTTGCTGGAAATGAGAAGCTGGTCTATGAGAAACTAGATGAACTGGTACTGGCCACAAACACCAACACTTAAAACATCAAGGTGGCAGTCCAGGGATTAGAGAATAGGGTGGTTACTTCTGTTCAGACTGCAGTCACTGGCGAACTGGCAGGTCTGAAAGAAGATGTTCAGAATTTGGTCTTTAGGGTAAGCTCTCTGGAGAGTAGACCCACACTGGAACAGGGTGCAGTTGTTAGCACTATAAGTGATGAATGTACAAGGAAGTTCAGAAACAACATGTTGAAAGAATTATGTGAAGAAGTTTCTGGGACTGTTCTTCGTAGTATTTATGATGGGGTGTTACCCCAAGTAGAAAAGTTACTGGATGAGAAGTTGCCAAAACACTTGCCTAAAGCTATTGAAAATGTTCAGAAGGAAGTGCAGGCACTTAAGAAAGTTGTGTCTGAAACAACTCCAGTAGAAGGTACATCTTTTGGTCCACTGGACAGACTAATGCTTGAACAATTGTGGAATGATCTCAAGTCAAGAACTGGAGATCGTTCCAAGGGGGAAAGGTTGTCTGGTGACCAAACACATAGAGCATATGGCACTGAAGCCGGGCTAACTGAAGAAGCTACTGGTACTGAAGCCAGTGAGCCCCAGTTTGAAACCTTCCCAGATATTCCATCAACACTGAAGGCTGTTAAGGGAAAAGAAAAAGTTGTGTCTGGTGAAGAGGAAGAGCATACTGAAGATGCTGATGATGAAACTTCAAGGAAGTTAGAACAAGAATGCATAATGATAGAGATTTTCAAAAGAAATCAAAAGGATGAACTGCTGGCCCATCAAAGGGAGATGGCAATAATGGGTACTCTGGACTCCTACAATGCTGGAAGGTTAGGCATTAACATTGAAGTATATAAAAGGATGAAGGATGACCCCAGAGTTCATCAATGCCTAATAGCATTAGATGATGTTCATGTACGCTCATTCTACGCTGAAGAAGAACAGGTATATGATTCAATTATTTATGGCGTGAGTGTACCAGAACTCATCAGACAAAGAAAGGATGAACTGGTAAGTCTCCAGAAAAAGATAAGAAAGAATGCTGGTGCTCTGGAGATAGAGTACAGAAAGAGACTTACTGGTTTACCAAAGTTGACTGCCAGACAGATCAAAGCAATCAAAGATACTGATGTAAGTACTTTCATTCCCCTGGACACTTCTCGAAAAATAAATTGTCAAGAACTCCAATCTGCTGTAGAGCAAAGGAGAGTGTCCAAGGATACTGAAGCTTTGATCCAGCAAGCTAAGCTGAAAGAAAAATACAATGAGATGTTGAATTTCAGGGCTGATGCAAGAAGGATCACTGGTGCTGAAATCAAGTTGGCTGAAGATCATGAAGGCATGTCAAAGTTTGAAGTAAAGTTGACCAGGGAGGGTAACTTTACTGACGAAAGGAAAAGCACTTCAGTCCAAGCATTTGGATGGAGTGAACTGAAGGAAATTGCTCTAACGTTCAGGGGGAAGACAAATGTGTCGACTGATGTTAAGGCATTTCTGAAAAGGGTGGAAAAGGTATGGAGAAGAAAGCAACAAATGGAAGTTGCAATGGGCATAAGATCACCAGATTCAATACCATCTTCTCCATCACCAAAGAGAAAGGCTACTGAAGATGCTCCAGAAAGGACATCGAAAGAAGGGCCTGACTCTTATTGTTTACTTATTGTAAATTATTGTCTTATGAAAATTGTATACTATTTATCAGTTGATGAATGTAATAATAGTTGCAATTTTTTATTTCTATAAGTAAATGATCAGATTTAGTCTAAGTTAGAACTTAATTGATGAAACTGAAAACACTCATGATCTATAAAGTGTTTTCCAGTAACTTAGATTTTTTAGACAAATCGAAACTTGTGTTTTTCAAGCTTACAAAATGTATAGATTCAAGCTTGAAAACACTTGCATTATTTCTAAACAAATAGGGGGAATTTGTTAGGTCCAGATTTAGTCCAGATTTACTGGACTCGCTCCAGACGCGACTACAGGAGCCTCACTGAAGATCTGACCAGAATCGTGTTCTACTGGACCTACTCCAGACTTGGAATCTGGAGTCCCTCTGAAGATTTGTCCAGAAATAATTGAAGACCAGTGAGCAAATACTTGTATAGGAAATCTGGAGTATTCTCCAGATGAGCTCACTGGACTTCACCCCAGTCCAGATCAACTCTACTAAAGACATTCTGACTGAAGTCAAAGACTGAAGTCTGAAGAAAGAAGACTTAACAAATGGCGGAGTCCACTGGAAAGTCTTACCAGATCTGTACACTGGAGGATTGTCAGTGTTCTAGATCTTACAAGTCTGAACACTGATATCAAGGATTGACTTTTCCCTTTACACACTTCCAAAGAACAATCCACTTGTTCTTTACCAAAGTATACGTGTGTAAAGGTGGTTGGATAAAAGGATACACTTGCATTTGATGTGACTTTATCCTTATTCCTTATCCAATACATTTAATGTTCTTATCGGATCATTAAATGTATGCAACCATATTTATACGGCACAAAATTCACTGGTGAATTTTGTTGCCTATAAATAGGAAGTCATTTCCTTGACATAAATACTTTTAAGCATTCATTTTGCATTGAAGTGAATTTTGTCCAAATACTCTCGATCTTAAACTGGGATACTTCACAACTTTAAGTATCTCGATCCTAAAGAGTTATTTGACAAATATAGATCATTTGTAACTCAGAGGTTGTTAGGATACATACTTAATTGTATTATCTTGATTCCGCAACAACCTTGTGTTTTATTTAACATCATAAATAAAATACCCATGAAAAATACATAATGTTCCACTTTATTTGTTTATTGCTTTAAGTCTTGTATTACTTTATTTATATACTTGCATTTATATTAAAGTAATACTAGTCCAATCTAGTGCTTATTAGACTTGTTGTATTTTGCACTTTCCTGGTTAACCATCGAACTTAAGGGACTCACAATAAGCATCTATGGTTCCTTAAATGTAAAGTCGTATGAAATGTATGTGCCTTGTGGTTTCGTTTGGATGGTGGTACGATGGACTAGTGGATGGATTTGATTATGCATGTGCTTATTTATTTGTGCGGATATACACGCAAACATACTCTATTCGATACATTAATTGACGTCTTATTGTTGGACACACATATTATGCCCTCGTTTGTGATTATTATGCAGTGTTTAGGATAGTAGTGTATACATAGAAGTCGGTTTTACTTTCAAAGAGTTTTAGATGTGGTGGGAAGGCTGCGGATGACCCTATACATAAGCATCTAGAACTTGATGAAAGTAAAATCCTCCGAAGTGTATATACGCGTTGTTTTGAGTAAATGATGGACTTGGTAATACGTTTGGAATAGACATGAATGCCTTGATGTACTTGACTTGTACGGTACACACTCGAGCATACTTTTATTGCTGCGTTGATGACATTATTGACACACATTTGATATATACGTTGTGGTCTTACATACGTATGATACATGATTTGATGTTAATATTTCGCGTGCTCAATTATTATACGCAATTACTTTACCCTTATAATCTTGTGATGATTTGATATTGTGATTAGGATAGTTGTACATACATGGAAGACGATGATACCTTTAATGAGTTGTAGATGTGGTGGGAAGGCTGCGGGTGACCCTATATATAAGCATCTATGATTCCTTAAATGTAAAGTCGTATGAAATGTATGTGCATCGTAGATGATTGATTTGTGATATGATGGTTTTGTGATTGAGATTGATGAGACGGTTCATTACGTTTGATTGACTTAGTTAAGTTGTGAAGTATATTATTACTGTTAGGATAGACGTGCATACATGGAAGTCGGTTATGCCTTCCAAGGGTTTTAGATGTGGTGGGAAGGCTGCGGGTGACCCTATATATAAGCATCTGGGACTCGAAGAATGTAGAATCCTCCTAAGTGTATGTATGTATAGTTTAATTTGGGATAATGATTGATGGTTGATAATTGTTGAATTTGTGGTTGATGTATATACGCGGTTTACACGCAAGCATTCTATATGTATATACGCGGTTTACACGCAAGCATTCTATATGTATATACGCGGTTTACACGCAAGCATTCCATATATATATATATATACGCGGTTTACACGCAAGCATACTATATATATATATATATACGCGGTTTACACGCAAGCATTCTATATGTATATACGCGGTTTACACGCAAGCATTCCATATATATATATATACGCGGTTTACACGCAAGCATTATATATATATATATACGCGGTTTACACGCAAGCATTCTATATGTATATACGCGGTTTACACGCAAGCATTCCATATATATATATATATATATACGCGGTTTACACGCAAGCATTCTATATGTATATACGCGGTTTACACGCAAGCATTCCTATATATATATATACGCGGTTTACACGCAAGCATTCTATATGTATATACGCGGTTTACACGCAAGCATTCTATATGTATATACGCGGTTTACACGCAAGCATTCTATATATATATATACGCGGTTTACACGCAAGCATTCTATATGTATATACGCGGTTTACACGCAAGCATTCTATATGTATATACGCGGTTTACACGCAAGCATTCTATATGTATATACGCGGTTTACACGCAAGCATTTATATATATATATACGCGGTTTACACGCAAGCATTCTATATATAAATTTATATATATATATATACGCGGTTTACACGCAAGCATTCTATATGTATATACGCGGTTTACACGCAAGCATTCTATATGTATATACGCGGTTTACACGCAAGCATTCTATATGTATATACGCGGTTTACACGCAAGCATTCCATATATATATATACGCGGTTTACACATATATATATATATATATACGCGGTTTACACGCAAGCATACTATATATAAATATATACGCGGTTTACACGCAAGCATTCTATATGTATATACGCGGTTTACACGCAAGCATTCCATATATATATATACGCGGTTTACACGCAAGCATACTATATATAAATATATACGCGGTTTACACGCATGCATACTCTGTTTACGCGTCTACACGCAAGCACACCCTATTTGATGCATTTGTGACATGGTTGATACGAATTTGACATACATTATGGATATGCATACATGCGATACACGATTGGTTATTGACATCTTTTGCGCATATTCATTACATGCTTGCTTGTCTTGTGAAATCTTATTGTGGATGTTATTGTGTTTTCGTAGAGGCTCACTGTAAGTCATGTTTCGCCTCTACTCGTATATTGTGATTATTGACGGTGGTTCATTGTGGACCATTACTGCGAACTCACCAACCTTGTGTTGACTATGCTTAGTACACTTTTCAGGTAACCAGGTTATTCCAGGGCGTGGAGTTTGATTATTTGCTTGCTGTTGAACCCGGACTTGGACTTATATGGATCAAGGATCCATTTGCCTTCTTTTGCATTGTACTTAGAACCGTTAGCCATCTTTTGATGTTCTTTGTAAATTTTTGATGATGAACTTGCTTAGTAGATAGTCCATTTTCTGGATATGAGCAGGAGTTTTTAATCTTTTGACTTTCTTTATGTATTTTGATGACTTGTTTATCTTACTGTATGGATTCACTGAATCCTTTATTTGCATTTAGTTCATGTTCTACATTAACCCCACCTTGTGCTATATGATTTCCGTGATATTCTGAGCCTTGGCTTGGGGTGTTACAATACAAACCTTATAAAACCGAATTTTGTCGTATGTTACTTTTGTCTATTGCTTGTTACTAATTAGCTTAAGTGGGGTTCTTATATAGGGTATACAAACCTTATAAAACCGAATTTTGTCGTACGTTACTTTTGGCGATTGGTTGTTACTAATTAGCTTAAGTGGGGTTCCTATATAGGGTATACAAACCTTATAAAACCGAATTTTGTCGTACGTTACTTTTGGCGATTGGTTGTTACTAATTAGCTTAAGTGGGGTTCCTATATAGGGTATACAAACCTTAAAAAACCAAATTTTGTCGTACGTTACTTTTGGCGATTGGTTGTTACTAATTAGCTTAAGTGGGGTTCCTATATAGGGTATACAAACCTTAAAAAACCAAATTTTGTCGTACGTTACTTTTGGCGATTGGTTGTTACTAATTAGCTTAAGTGGGGTTCCTATATAGGGTATACAAACCTTAAAAAACCAAATTTTGTCGTACGTTACTTTTGGCGATTGGTTGTTACTAATTAGCTTAAGTGGGGTTCCTATATAGGGTATACAAACCTTATAAAACCGAATTTTGTCGTATGTTACTTTTGTCGATTGGTTGTTACTAATTAGCTTAAGTGTGGTTCCTATATAGGGTATACAAACCTTATAAAACCGATTATTTTCGTATGTTACTTTTGTCGATTGGTTGTTACTAATTAGCTTAAGTGGGGTTCCTATATAGGGTATACAAACCTTATAAAACCGAATTTTGTCGTACGTTACTTTTGGCGATTGGTTGTTACTAATTAGCTTAAGTGGGGTTCCTATATAGGGTATACAAACCTTAAAAAACCAAATTTTGTCGTACGTTACTTTTGGCGATTGGTTGTTACTAATTAGCTTAAGTGGGGTTCCTATATAGGGTATACAAACCTTATAAAACCGAATTTTGTCGTACGTTACTTTTGGCGATTGGTTGTTACTAATTAGCTTAAGTGGGGTTCCTATATAGGGTATACAAACCTTATAAAACCGAATTTTGTCGTACGTTACTTTTGGCGATTGGTTGTTACTAATTAGCTTAAGTGGGGTTCCTATATAGGGTATACAAACCTTATAAAACCGAATTTTGTCGTACGTTACTTTTGGCAATTGGTTTTTCTAATTAGCTTAAAATCAAATTTCCTACATCGTCTACATAACATATGAAGAAACAAAGTTATTCAAAAAATTTTAAACCTAAATTAAATTCTATTGGTCGTATGTTCGTTTTTTGGGCATGGTTTATTACCTCTATAAAACATTTTGTTTCAAATAATTTTATTTACTTTGATTATAATTAATGTAGTTAGGAAAGTTTCTTGCTGTCTAAATTATTTTATTATTAAGAACACAATCGTACAGTACTCTTATAAAATTATACATTATGAATTTAGCTTATTTATTTTACTTTTTAATTTATAACCTTCTCTCGCTCTCTTTAACTTAAATATAAAATTAAATATAAAAATTATACTGTTCAACAAATACATTCTTAGTATAATTCAGAATTTGACTTACTATATATACTAGCCTTTCCATTTACATTTACATATTATTTGCATCTTTTTTAAAAACCCACTTAAATACATGTCTGCTTTATTGAAAAGAAAAAGGATTCGTGCTCTTACCGTGTAAGTAAATTATGAATATAATTATTACATAAAATTTGTATGCTTTTCATAATCATTGAACTATATTTTTTTATTTATATTAAAACAATTTCTATTTGTTATTTAGAAGTTTTACTACAGATCCTCCATTAAAGATTGAAATATGTTTGCATCATGGAGGTCGATTTGTTCAGCTGCGTAAAGGCTATGAATATTTGGGTGGCAATTCGCTGATGATATGTGATATTAAAACAAGTGAATTCCGTATGGATGATTTAATTCAATATTACTATGCTAGATTTCCAGGATGTAGACATCCAGTTTGGTTTATCTACAGAAAGCCAGGTCGTTCACTTGGCCAAGCTAATTCAATTCGTAGACTTCAAGATGAAACGGACTTGAGTAATCTATATATGATATCAAATGTTGATGATGTTTTAGATATATATGTCACGCATTCACCTAATATACGTAGATTGCGTTTAAATTTATTGTAGTGAAAATCCTATCATGTACAATCAATCAATGTTTAGTTAAGTTTATTTGATTAAGTAATGAATACTGCGTTTCCATTTAAATAGCTTCGGTTATTTTTTTTATAAATCTAATGTTTATACAAATTTGTTACATACAAAAAATAATGTATTATATATTTGTACAGTACAAATTTGATATGCCTCTATTGTTCCGTGTGGCAAAAATTAATTGTGCAGGGATCACCTTTCTTTATCCAATCTTATTAACAATATCTTTACTTTTTTCAATTAATTTTAAAAATTAAATGAAAGTAGACTTGTCAATCAGTCTAAAGAAATTTAAATATCCTTTTCGTTTGCTACCTCGGGCGAAATCATAACCTTTAATATGCCACTTTTCATTAAACTTTGAGTCAAGAAACCATCATAAGCTTCCCACCATGGAATGCACTATTCAAAGTTGCTCTGTTTAATACGCACCTTTAAATATTTACTTCTGAAGTGATCAATTAATTTTTAAAATTAATTGAAAGTAGACTTGACATAAACTTTGATATTAAATTAGTGTTTACTTAACTTTACTTGATTAATTAATAATTACTACTTTTCCATATACATATTTTTCGTTTTTTTATTAATATTCTAATGTTTATAAAAACTTTTGTTACATACAATAATCTGTGCAGTCTATAGTTGTACAGTATAAATTTTTTATGCGTCTTTTGTTGTGTGTGGCAATAATTTCTTGTGCATTCATCACCTCTCCAATATTAACAACAATATTATTATTTAAAAATTGTTCAAACATTATATCTTTAGTTATGTATATGGATTTTAAATTTGAAATACATTACACTTAGACATAAACTTTGCTCGATATTATTCATCTTATTTTTCAAATTCTAAATTAATTTTGTTTCATGTTAAATTTTTGTATTTTGTATTTTTATATTTAAATATAATGTATACTATTCGTAATATAAAAAGATTATATCATATATATGTTTCATTTAACTTTTAAAAGACTTATCCATTTTGAAAGTAACAATACTACTGTTACTATAACAAAGCTTTTTGTGATTCTATGGATTCTAGCTCAATTTCTTTTCTTAATCATATCAAACCCACCAATGATTTATTTATTAAAATTTGCGTACTTCGATTGTGGATTGAAAAAAACAACTTTTTTATGGTTTTTGTCGATGAAAAGGTAAACTTTATACTCTTATTTTGTAACTTCTTATTAGAATTTTTATTTTTCCTATTATTCTCATGTGTACTTATGTTCTTATTTATATATAAATTAGGGGAATCAGATTGAAGCGTGTGTATCAAAAGATGTGGCTGTTAGATTTCAACATTTGCTCTTTGAGGATTCAATTCTCATGATAAGTCATTTTATTCTGGTTCCAAATAATAAAAGATTTCGACCAATTAATCATAAATATTTGATTAAATTGGAAGATGATAGTGTTGTTAATTCAGCTCGTATTTTTGATGGACATCATTATGGTTTCAAATTTATTCCGTTTAAAGATATCGTTAACAATAATTCAATTAGCCAGACTACCGCAGGTTTGTTTTATATAGATGTTATTTATTTATATATTTTTCATTTTCAATATGTATATATTTTATGAGTATATCTAATTTTTCCTCAATTTATTAATATAGATATTATCGGATATGTATCTTCTTTTGGAGACATTGTTTGTTATTCAAAAGTTTATAAAGAAATCAAGTCTATCAATTTTGATATTCAAGACATGGAGTGAGTTTTTAATAAATCTTAAAATAGTCTATTTATTGATAATATTTTCTTATAATATTATATTAAATTTTTATAAATTCTCATCAAATTTATTACAGTTGTAATAATTTAAAATGCATTCTCTGGGGTGAAGCAGCTCTCAACTTCCATTCTTTTCTAATGGACTATAAAAGCAATGAACATGTCATTGTGATCTTGCAAAATGCTCAAGTCATCTACTCTAATGGTATTTTAAAATTTATTTTAGATAAAATAGAAGATATATTTTTAAAGTATTTTATTTTATTTGTAGGAGCTGTCAAGATTTGTAATCTATTTCAAACTCGTGTTTTTATGAATGATGATCTGAATGAAATTAACAATTTCAGAAGAAGGTAAAAATTTTCTTATATTCTAAATATTGCATGCTACATTATTATTTGTGTATTTTCCCTAAAATAAATTATTTCTTTTGCTTAGTTTAATTATCAAACAGGGAGGCATGTTTTGTTCTCCACAAAAAAATAAACTGAGATCCTCTATAATACTTAATCAAGGAATCAAGGAATTTACTATCAATTCTCCCAGAAAATATGTGACAGAAGTTATAAAAGAATTTAAGGTATTTTTATTATATAATATTAAAAATTTTAAATTACTTCTGCTTAACAAAAATTAATATCTATATATATCTATATATGTTTTTAAAATATACCTAATTTTTAATTATAGGAAATGACATGTGCCGTTGCTGGAACAATTATTAAGGTTGATAAAAAACTTGGATGGTATTACAATGCATGTGGCATTTGTTACCATGAGTTCTTCTATTCAAAAAAGCGTAATTGTCGTTGCAACCCAATTTTTAAGAATTATGGAAGTCAGAGATTGTGGTGCAATACTTGCAAGCGTAAAGTAACCTCGATAACTCAACGGTAATATGTTTATTACTCGTATGTAATATACATCTTTGTCTTCAATGTTATTAATATTTATATTTATTTTATTTCTAACAACTATTTCTATATTATACAGTTTCAAAATCTATGTTAGAGTTTTGGATGGTACAGGGAGTTTTCGTGTTGTCATTTTAGATAATGAGGTTAGAAAATTGCTGGGCATTTCTGCTGTTCAACTTCGTGAGAAGGAAATGTGGAACATTTCCCTTTGGAATTTTGTAAGTCCCAACTAACTAGATGGTACTACCTGAAGACACCTCTATGTCGATGGTGGGGTTACTTTGCAATATAAACACTGAACTGGAGATGACCAGTTACAGTGAGTGTATACCAAGTTCTTGATAAAGATTACTTATTAAGGTGACAATAAGTAAATGACAATGCAATAAATAAATACTCGTAAAGTAAATTGGTGAGACAATATGTATTTTTCAAGTGTAATTTATTTATTAACTTTAAATAAATTACAAGGTTGTTGCGGAACCAAGATAATACAAAGTATGTAAATATCCTAACAACCTATGAAATACAATTGATCTATACTTGGAAATTCTCTAATCAATCGAAACACTTAAAGTTGTGAAATGTTCCTTTTTGTGATTGAGAGAATATTGCACAAGTTCACCAAGAATATTGCAGGTTTGCAAAAGTAGTTTCTTGGTTGTGCAAAGACCTCTATTTATAGGCAAAGTTGACATTGGGGTGTAACTGTAACATTCATGATTTTTACCGTTTGACTGTGCATGTAATTTGATTAACTATTTCAATAAATGGAAATTTGGACATAATTGTGTACATTTATCTGTAAATTGGGCCAATTAAAATGTCATATTTGAATTTCTAGAATTAAGCCCATGTTGCAAGACCATGATGTTGGCCCATATGTGATAAGGAAAATATATTATAAGACGATAATTGAGTAACTATGCTAACAGGAAGAAACGTATATGAGAAGCCTTAAGTATAATGAACGGTTCCAACAGTGTCGGTGGAACAGTGACGGTGAAACAGTGTCGGTGGAACAGTGTCGGTGGCTAGATGATAATTTCATTAATAGGACAAAAACAGACACAACCTTTATATTATATGAAATGATTTATCCATATTATGGATTTATAATAATAAAAGTTGTACGCTCGTGAATATTTTGTTTGTGTTATTAATTTCGGAATCAATTAACTAGCTAGATATATTGTACATACTAATAAAATAAATATGCAATTGTGTACTTAAATTAGTTAACTAATAAATATATAAATACATGTAATTGATTTATAACCACATAGATAAAAGTAATTATACTTATATAAACTAGTTACTACACTTAATTACACAAATAATAAATCAAGAATCAAAGTTTAGAGTCAACCAAAGTCAATTAGTCAAGTCAAGTTTGTGTTCTTGACATAAACCCCACACAAACTAACCAAGACTTGGATTATAGCTTGTAATCATGCAATGAACATGTTCCTACTGAATTCTAGTTTGTTTTAAGGCCAAAGTTTCAGCCATTACACTCAAGGATGAGTTGTAAACACATGATGAACACCTCATGGCCAAGGTGTGTGTTCTTGGCACTTAGTTGCAACTCTTGGGCTATATAAGCAAGCATTTGATGATCATTCTATCATCCATCTCTGCTCTTTTCTCTCTCTCTCACATTCATAACACAAAACAATCAAGTTCATAAAGTCTTGGGTTCATCACTTGAAGTTTCAAGATGAATTTAAGGACTCTATAGGACTGAAATTTTCAGTCATCTTGCAAACATCATAGAAGATTCATCTGGACGAATTAGGAGACGTATCTTATATTTTTGGAAAGGTCCAAGTGTCAGTAAAATTTGATAAGAACGGAATTTCTTCTGGTTTTGCTCAGAAGAGTGCCAAACACGACGATTTTCAGAACTGGTCTGATTTCTGACGAGGCTACAGGTTTGTTTTTGTAAAAATCATAACTCTTTCATTAAAGCTCTTCAAGAACCAAACCTTACATTTTTGAAAAGGCCATTGAGTGCCCAACAAATGTCTAGAACTAAGTTTTATTGTATCTAGTCTTCTTGACTTCCCAAAGTCGTTGTCTAGTAGATGGCGCAAAGCTGGGAACATGCTGAAATTTACCTATTTTGCACTTAGGCTTTGTGGTAGCTTATAAGTTGATCTTATACTTGTTCTAGGTAACCGGGAGTACATTTTGAGCATAGTAAAGTACTTGTACTAGTACTTGGAATTGCTTTACTTCCAGGTGAGTTTCGTAAACCCTCCCTACTCAATTGAGATTCAGGCTGAAAAGTGTACATGTTTGTTTAACTGTTGATTGTTGATTTGATTGATTGTATGATTGAATTGTTGATGTGGACATGTTAGCGCATTGTTTACGATGTAAGTCGCACCGTTAGCGCATTATTTATTATATAAGTCGCACCGTTAGCGCATTGTTTACGATGTAAGTCGCACCGTTAGCGCATTGTTTACGATGTAAGTCGCACCGTTAGCGCATTATTTATTATATAAGTCGCACCGTTAGCGCATTGTTTACGATGTAAGTCGCACCGTTAGCGCATTATTCATTATATAAGTCGCACCGTTAGCGCATTGTTTACGATGTAAGTCGCACCGTTAGCGCATTGTTTACGATGTAAGTCGCACCGTTAGCGCATTATTCATTATATAAGTCGCACCGTTAGCGCATTGTTTACGATGTAAGTCGCACCGTTAGCGCATTGTTTACGATGTAAGTCGCACCGTTAGCGCATTATTTATTATATAAGTCGCACCGTTAGCGCATTGTTTACGATGTAAGTCGCACCGTTAGCGCATTGTTTACGATGTAAGTCGCACCGTTAGCGCATTATTCATTATATAAGTCGCACCGTTAGCGCATTATTTATTATATAAGTCGCACCGTTAGCGCATTATTTATTATATAAGTCGCACCGTTAGCGCATTGTTTACGATGTAAGTCGCACCGTTAGCGCATTGTTTACGATGTAAGTCGCACCGTTAGCGCATTGTTTACGATGTAAGTCGCACCGTTAGCGCATTGTTTACGATGTAAGTCGCACCGTTAGCGCATTATTCATTATATAAGTCGCACCGTTAGCGCATTGTTTACGATGTAAGTCGCACCGTTAGCGCATTGTTTACGATGTAAGTCGCACCGTTAGCGCATTGTTTACGATGTAAGTCGCACCGTTAGCGCATTATTCATTATATAAGTCGCACCGTTAGCGCATTGTTTACGATGTAAGTCGCACCGTTAGCGCATTGTTTACGATGTAAGTCGCACCGTTAGCGCATTGTTTACGATGTAAGTCGCACCGTTAGCGCATTATTCATTATATAAGTCGCACCGTTAGCGCATTGTTTACGATGTAAGTCGCACCGTTAGCGCATTGTTTACGATGTAAGTCGCACCGTTAGCGCATTGTTTACGATGTAAGTCGCACCGTTAGCGCATTGTTTACGATGTAAGTCGCACCGTTAGCGCATTATTCATTATATAAGTCGCACCGTTAGCGCATTATTTATTATATAAGTCGCACCGTTAGCGCATTGTTTACGATGTAAGTCGCACCGTTAGCGCATTATTCATTATATAAGTCGCACCGTTAGCGCATTGTTTACGATGTAAGTCGCACCGTTAGCGCATTGTTTACGATGTAAGTCGCACCGTTAGCGCATTATTCATTATATAAGTCGCACCGTTAGCGCATTATTCATTATATAAGTCGCACCGTTAGCGCATTATTTATTATATAAGTCGCACCGTTAGCGCATTATTCATTATATAAGTCGCACCGTTAGCGCATTGTTTACGATGTAAGTCGCACCGTTAGCGCATTATTTATTATATAAGTCGCACCGTTAGCGCATTGTTTACGATGTAAGTCGCACCGTTAGCGCATTGTTTACGATGTAAGTCGCACCGTTAGCGCATTATTCATTATATAAGTCGCACCGTTAGCGCATTATTTATTATATAAGTCGCACCGTTAGCGCATTATTCATTATATAAGTCGCACCGTTAGCGCATTGTTTACGATGTAAGTCGCACCGTTAGCGCATTATTTATTATATAAGTCGCACCGTTAGCGCATTGTTTACGATGTAAGTCGCACCGTTAGCGCATTGTTTACGATGTAAGTCGCACCGTTAGCGCATTATTTATTATATAAGTCGCACCGTTAGCGCATTATTTATTATATAAGTCGCACCGTTAGCGCATTGTTTACGATGTAAGTCGCACCGTTAGCGCATTGTTTACGATGTAAGTCGCACCGTTAGCGCATTGTTTACGATGTAAGTCGCACCGTTAGCGCATTGTTTACGATGTAAGTCGCACCGTTAGCGCATTGTTTACGATGTAAGTCGCACCGTTAGCGCATTGTTTACGATGTAAGTCGCACCGTTAGCGCATTATTCATTATATAAGTCGCACCGTTAGCGCATTGTTTACGATGTAAGTCGCACCGTTAGCGCATTATTTATTATATAAGTCGCACCGTTAGCGCATTGTTTACGATGTAAGTCGCACCGTTAGCGCATTGTTTACGATGTAAGTCGCACCGTTAGCGCATTGTTTACGATGTAAGTCGCACCGTTAGCGCATTGTTTACGATGTAAGTCGCACCGTTAGCGCATTGTTTACGATGTAAGTCGCACCGTTAGCGCATTATTTATTATATAAGTCGCACCGTTAGCGCATTATTTATTATATAAGTCGCACCGTTAGCGCATTGTTTACGATGTAAGTCGCACCGTTAGCGCATTATTTATTATATAAGTCGCACCGTTAGCGCATTATTTATTATATAAGTCGCACCGTTAGCGCATTATTTATTATATAAGTCGCACCGTTAGCGCATTGTTTACGATGTAAGTCGCACCGTTAGCGCATTGTTTACGATGTAAGTCGCACCGTTAGCGCATTATTTATTATATAAGTCGCACCGTTAGCGCATTATTTATTATATAAGTCGCACCGTTAGCGCATTGTTTACGATGTAAGTCGCACCGTTAGCGCATTATTCATTATATAAGTCGCACCGTTAGCGCATTATTCATTATATAAGTCGCACCGTTAGCGCATTGTTTACGATGTAAGTCGCACCGTTAGCGCATTGTTTACGATGTAAGTCGCACCGTTAGCGCATTGTTTACGATGTAAGTCGCACCGTTAGCGCATTGTTTACGATGTAAGTCGCACCGTTAGCGCATTGTTTACGATGTAAGTCGCACCGTTAGCGCATTGTTTACGATGTAAGTCGCACCGTTAGCGCATTGTTTACGATGTAAGTCGCACCGTTAGCGCATTATTTATTATATAAGTCGCACCGTTAGCGCATTATTTATTATATAAGTCGCACCGTTAGCGCATTATTCATTATATAAGTCGCACCGTTAGCGCATTGTTTACGATGTAAGTCGCACCGTTAGCGCATTATTTATTATATAAGTCGCACCGTTAGCGCATTGTTTACGATGTAAGTCGCACCGTTAGCGCATTATTTATTATATAAGTCGCACCGTTAGCGCATTGTTTACGATGTAAGTCGCACCGTTAGCGCATTGTTTACGATGTAAGTCGCACCGTTAGCGCATTGTTTACGATGTAAGTCGCACCGTTAGCGCATTGTTTACGATGTAAGTCGCACCGTTAGCGCATTGTTTACGATGTAAGTCGCACCGTTAGCGCATTATTCATTATATA
Organism: Erigeron breviscapus; assembly: GCA_034093135.1. Lineage (NCBI taxonomy): Eukaryota > Viridiplantae > Streptophyta > Magnoliopsida > Asterales > Asteraceae > Erigeron > Erigeron breviscapus. Next base: position 161,498,372 of record CM067167.1, on the reverse strand, counting down.
AGTCGCACCGTTAGCGCATTGTTTACGATGTAAGTCGCACCGTTAGCGCATTATTCATTATATAAGTCGCACCGTTAGCGCATTGTTTACGATGTAAGTCGCACCGTTAGCGCATTGTTTACGATGTAAGTCGCACCGTTAGCGCATTGTTTACGATGTAAGTCGCACCGTTAGCGCATTGTTTACGATGTAAGTCGCACCGTTAGCGCATTGTTTACGATGTAAGTCGCACCGTTAGCGCATTGTTTACGATGTAAGTCGCACCGTTAGCGCATTGTTTACGATGTAAGTCGCACCGTTAGCGCATTATTTATTATATAAGTCGCACCGTTAGCGCATTGTTTACGATGTAAGTCGCACCGTTAGCGCATTGTTTACGATGTAAGTCGCACCGTTAGCGCATTGTTTACGATGTAAGTCGCACCGTTAGCGCATTATTTATTATATAAGTCGCACCGTTAGCGCATTATTTATTATGAACTATAGACTAAGTTCAAACTTATAGTTACGATTGACTGATAGAATGAGCTAAGATTTTTGGAGACTATAATGTTCAATTAAAGTGAGATACTATGAAATATTAAGAGACCTAGTGTGTTAAGAGGCATTTTTACGAACATGAAGTTTGAGTTGGTAATTTAACGAATGTGTTCAAGAAATGACTAGAATAAGAGCAAACACGATGGTCGTAGAAGATTATGAACTTAAATGATTATATGCAGGAATAAAGTCTTGTAGTTTTTACTCTTAAATGATTTGTACTTTAAGGTAAGAATACATGATTTTACTATGAAGTACTATTCGCTTATATAACGTAAGCAATGACGTCAAATGAAAATAATTTTTCAAAATGGCCGACAACAAATAAGATATCTGGATCTTGATGGAACAAGATAAAGTAGGATGGCTTTATCAGACTATTTTGATAAAAGCAATAATAAAAGTGTTAACTACAAACAAATTATATATAAATTTCGCAATAAAGAAAAGAGGGAAATAGACATATGAAGATCACACAATTATCTATTCAATGTATACTTGTTAATCCCATGTTTAACCCAATGATCTTTCAAGTCAATTGGACAATCGAGATCGTACCCTGCTAACAATAATTTCTCTATGACCTTTGAGAATGTACTACAACCCATTCTTCTCCCCGGCAACCTTACAATACGACTTGGCCCGACATATGTTGGCAACGGATACATGGAAAGAGTAGCGGTACAACAAGTGGAGGTCCATCCCTCTGTACTCCACCCGCGACAGGTCCTAGGTATCCCTGTGCATGAGCATATCGGTGTTGGCATCTCTGATATGTTCATTTCTTCCCCAAATACTACCAAAGTAGTATTTTGTTTCACAAACTGGTAAGACCTTTTTGACCTTACATTTCTTTGGGCTTTCGAGGACGATACTTTTGCGGACTTTTTCTTACGACTATAAAGCTTACAAATATAAGCCCATGAGTCTTCTACGTGCTTCTCAAACTCTGGTCCATGATTCATTATCGTATCAACCGGTTCCACCCTGTTCGAGGTTGAGACTTCATAATATGTGTCATTAATTGGATTGGGGTATAGTGTGGGCGAGTCTGACATTGGACGTTTGCCTGGTGCCCTGTTACCCTCCTCGGAAGATTCTGGTTGGAATGATGGTTCCGGTTGGAATGTTGATTTCTGGAATGTTACTTCTGGTGTATCGAAAGAGAAGTTTTGATATAAAGGGTTCATAGGGATTGGAGATGAAACTCCATGATGTACTGCATCAACAAGAGTTGGGAACGATGCACTGACATTTTCTGTTGGGGGTTCTAACTGTGATGTTGGTACTGTATTTTGGAGAAGCCAGTCTTGGCAAAAATCATCGATTGATGTTCCCCATTCACTAGTACCAATCATCTGGTTTTGCCATGCGTCCATGATTATATTGAGTTCTTCTTATCTACAATAAGTTTTGGTCAGACAATTTTGATAAAAGCAATAATAAAAGTGTTAACTACAAACAAATTATATATAAATTTCGCAATAAAGAAAAGAGGGAAATAGACATATGAAGATCACACAATTATCTATTCAATGTATACTTGTTAATCCCATGTTTAACCCAATGATCTTTCAAGTCAATTGGACAATCGAGATCGTACCCTGCTAACAATAATTTCTCTATGACCTTTGAGAATGTACTACAACCCATTCTTCTCCCCGGCAACCTTACAATACGACTTGGCCCGACATATGTTGGCAACGGATACATGGAAAGAGTAGCGGTACAACAAGTGGAGGTCCATCCCTCTGTACTCCACCCGCGACAGGTCCTAGGTATCCCTGTGCATGAGCATATCGGTGTTGGCATCTCTGATATGTTCATTTCTTCCCCAAATACTACCAAAGTAGTATTTTGTTTCACAAACTGGTAAGACCTTTTTGACCTTACATTTCTTTGGGCTTTCGAGGACGATACTTTTGCGGACTTTTTCTTACGACTATAAAGCTTACAAATATAAGCCCATGAGTCTTCTACGTGCTTCTCAAACTCTGGTCCATGATTCATTATCGTATCAACCGGTTCCACCCTGTTCGAGGTTGAGACTTCATAATATGTGTCATTAATTGGATTGGGGTATAGTGTGGGCGAGTCTGACATTGGACGTTTGCCTGGTGCCCTGTTACCCTCCTCGGAAGATTCTGGTTGGAATGATGGTTCCGGTTGGAATGTTGATTTCTGGAATGTTACTTCTGGTGTATCGAAAGAGAAGTTTTGATATAAAGGGTTCATAGGGATTGGAGATGAAACTCCATGATGTACTGCATCAACAAGAGTTGGGAACGATGCACTGACATTTTCTGTTGGGGGTTCTAACTGTGATGTTGGTACTGTATTTTGGAGAAGCCAGTCTTGGCAAAAATCATCGATTGATGTTCCCCATTCACTAGTACCAATCATCTGGTTTTGCCATGCGTCCATGATTATATTGAGTTCTTCTTATCTACAATAAGTTTTGGTCAGACAATTGACATAACAAATACATAAGAAACATTATCAACAATATTATTCTGATTTAAAAACACATTCTGGACAACTTAAGATCTGATTTATAAAAATTTATAACAGATTCCAAATATTTCTATAAAATCCCTCTTGATTTCAAGAATTAGGAGTTCTGTCAGAGCTCGACCCTGACATGTTACTTCCCCCAGCAGCATCTCTTTTTCTTCTCTTAAGAGGTGGAATATTGGGATTTTCTTCTTCTTCTTCAGATGACATAGCAAAAATGGACTTCTCCCTCTGAGAGAGATTATCTTCGTCTTGCTGAGCTAGGGCTCTTGCAAACTTTTCATCTTCTTTTATTTGACGATTCACAAGGATAGATTCCTCCTCTTCTAAAAATTTAGATAAAAGTTTTATATAAACATATAAATAGATAGTATATTATCCAAGATGAGAAAGAGTACAAAAATATAGCTTACCAAAGAGAAAGTCGGAGATCTGTTAGAACACAAGCTGGCTATGAACGGAATAGCTAAAAACAAATTAGCAGATGAAGAACTAAGTAAATAAAAGAGATAGAGAAAGAAGATTTAGTGTGCATTCTTCCTTAAGAAAACGCGTTTCTATTATAGAGGATGAAAAGGGAAATGTAACCTGAAAGAACGGACAAGTGTCCATAAACTACAGAAATTTTAATCATTTCTACGGTAATTAGTAATTACCGAATTATATATATAAAATTTCTAAACTTTATCATCCCTTTAACCAAGGTTGAAAAGAGCTGAACAGTTTACTCAAAAGCGTATACAATGTCGAGAAAATCCTCAACTTAATTAATAGCTTAATGAATAGACCGTCTTCCACGCATCACTATTTTTCTTCACTGCTTCTTTTTCAAGAACCATATCAATTGCTAATTCATCTTTTTGACCCTATTTGTTTCAAGATCTTCAAGATCCTCTTGAGTCATTGGCCTTTTGCCTTTTGGATCGCTCGAAGAGGCACCGAAATTTTTCATTATCTTATGATAAATCGGTGGAACAATATTGTTAATTAAATGAACATGACTTAAAAGATAAAAGTTTTATATAAACATATAAATAGATAGTATATTATCCAAGATGAGAAAGAGTACAAAAATATAGCTTACCAAAGAGAAAGTCGGAGATCTGTTAGAACACAAGCTGGCTATGAACGGAATAGCTAAAAACAAATTAGCAGATGAAGAACTAAGTAAATAAAAGAGATAGAGAAAGAAGATTTAGTGTGCATTCTTCCTTAAGAAAACGCGTTTCTATTATAGAGGATGAAAAGGGAAATGTAACCTGAAAGAACGGACAAGTGTCCATAAACTACAGAAATTTTAATCATTTCTACGGTAATTAGTAATTACCGAATTATATATATAAAATTTCTAAACTTTATCATCCCTTTAACCAAGGTTGAAAAGAGCTGAACAGTTTACTCAAAAGCGTATACAATGTCGAGAAAATCCTCAACTTAATTAATAGCTTAATGAATAGACCGTCTTCCACGCATCACTATTTTTCTTCACTGCTTCTTTTTCAAGAACCATATCAATTGCTAATTCATCTTTTTGAAACCTAGATGAATTTTTGATCCAAACTATTGTTTCAGGAGTGATCCAGGTAATATTTGTTTCTTTGACCGTGGATCACTTTTAATGATTGAATTTAAGAAAATGAGACAAATATGGGAAATTCTTTTAACTGGGGAATTTCCCTAATCGACAACAATCCCCAAAAGAGATCGAAGAAAGTTGTATTTCATTATTCGTACAATACAAGTGAAACTTGTTACATTATTTAAACAGAAATACAACAATTAGGGATACAACATATTTAAAAACCATACAAAGAAACCCAAGTGGTGACAAACAGTAAGGGAACCACGCCAAGAACGAACGCGACTAACCACTGAATAGCCTCATCCAATGGAAGTTGAGCCACAGTAATTAACCACACTATGATAATAATGTAGATTACGATTAGGAAAGGATTCAACATTTTCGATATTAGGTTTCGGGTTTCAGTTAGATTCTGAAGAAAGGAAAATGTTAAGTTGATATGGCATGGAGAAAAGTATGCTAAGGTATTATTATATAGTCTAAAAAGGAGCCGTTTCTAACGGTCAAATATGGAAGATAAAGTGAATTTGAATTTTGTATAGTGTTTTAGTCAGACTTACCTGTGTCTAGACGAATCGGTTATGCTATACTATAAGTGTATAAGTGGTCTATACTATATGAGTATAAGTATATATTTTTAAATTACTCGATACGGTCTAGATTTCGAGGTCGAAATCCTTTTAACTGGGGAATAATGTAACATTCATGATTTTTACCGTTTGACTGTGCATGTAATTTGATTAACTATTTCAATAAACGGAAATTTGGACATAATTGTGTACATTTATCTGTAAATTGGGCCAATTAAAATGTCATATTTGAATTTCTAGAATTAAGCCCATGTTGCAAGACCATGATGTTGGCCCATATGTGATAAGGAAAATATATTATAAGACGATAATTGAGTAACTATGCTAACAGGAAGAAACGTATATGAGAAGCCTTAAGTATAATGAACGGTTCCAACAGTGTCGGTGGAACAGTGACGGTGGAACAGTGTCGGTGGAACAGTGTCGGTGGCTAGATGATAATTCCATTAATAGGACAAAAACAGACACAACCTTTATATTATATGAAATGATTTATCCATATTATGGATTTATAATAATAAAAGTTGTACGCTCGTGAATATTTTGTTTGTGTTATTAATTTCGGAATCAATTAACTAGCTAGATATATTGTACATACTAGTAAAATAAATATGCAATTGTGTACTTAAATTAGTTAACTAATAAATATATAAATACATGTAATTGATTTATAACCACATAGATAAAAGTAATTATACTTATATAAACTAGTTACTACACTTAATTACACAAATAATAAATCAAGAATCAAAGTTTAGAGTCAACCAAAGTCAATTAGTCAAGTCAAGTTTGTGTTCTTGACATAAACCCCACACAAACTAACCAAGACTTGGATTATAGCTTGTAATCATGCAATGAACATGTTCCTACTGAATTCTAGTTTGTTTTAAGGCCAAAGTTTCAGCCATTACACTCAAGGATGAGTTGTAAACACATGATGAACACCTCATGGCCAAGGTGTGTGTTCTTGGCACTTAGTTGCAACTCTTGGGCTATATAAGCAAGCATTTGATGATCATTCTATCATCCATCTCTGCTCTTTTCTCTCTCTCTCACATTCATAACACAAAACAATCAAGTTCATAAAGTCTTGGGTTCATCACTTGAAGTTTCAAGATGAATTTAAGGACTCTATAGGACTGAAATTTTCAGTCATCTTGCAAACATCATAGAAGATTCATCTGGACGAATTAGGAGACGTATCTTATATTTTTGGAAAGGTCCAAGTGTCAGTAAAATTTGATAAGAACGGAATTTCTTCTGGTTTTGCTCAGAAGAGTGCCAAAAACGACGATTTTCAGAACTGGTCTGATTTCTGACGAGGCTACAGGTTTGTTTTTGTAAAAATCATAACTCTTTCATTAAAGCTCTTCAAGAACCAAACCTTACATTTTTGAAAAGGCCATTGAGTGCCCAACAAATGTCTAGAACTAAGTTTTGTTGTATCTAGTCTTCTTGACTTCCCAAAGTCGTTGTCTAGTAGATGGCGCAAAGCTGGGAACATGCTGAAATTTACCTATTTTGCACTTAGGCTTTGTGGTAGCTTATAAGTTGATCTTATACTTGTTCTAGGTAACCGGGAGTACATTTTGAGCATAGTAAAGTACTTGTACTAGTACTTGGAATTGCTTTACTTCCAGGTGAGTTTCGTAAACCCTCCCTACTCAATTGAGATTCGGGCTGAAAAGTGTACATGTTTGTTTAACTGTTGATTGTTGATTTGATTGATTGTATGATTGAATTGTTGATGTGGACATGTTAGCGCATTGTTTACGATGTAAGTCGCACCGTTAGCGCATTATTCATTATATAAGTCGCACCGTTAGCGCATTATTTATTATATAAGTCGCACCGTTAGCGCATTGTTTACGATGTAAGTCGCACCGTTAGCGCATTATTTATTATATAAGTCGCACCGTTAGCGCATTGTTTACGATGTAAGTCGCACCGTTAGCGCATTGTTTACGATGTAAGTCGCACCGTTAGCGCATTATTCATTATATAAGTCGCACCGTTAGCGCATTGTTTACGATGTAAGTCGCACCGTTAGCGCATTATTTATTATATAAGTCGCACCGTTAGCGCATTGTTTACGATGTAAGTCGCACCGTTAGCGCATTGTTTACGATGTAAGTCGCACCGTTAGCGCATTGTTTACGATGTAAGTCGCACCGTTAGCGCATTATTTATTATATAAGTCGCACCGTTAGCGCATTGTTTACGATGTAAGTCGCACCGTTAGCGCATTGTTTACGATGTAAGTCGCACCGTTAGCGCATTATTCATTATATAAGTCGCACCGTTAGCGCATTGTTTACGATGTAAGTCGCACCGTTAGCGCATTGTTTACGATGTAAGTCGCACCGTTAGCGCATTGTTTACGATGTAAGTCGCACCGTTAGCGCATTGTTTACGATGTAAGTCGCACCGTTAGCGCATTATTTATTATATAAGTCGCACCGTTAGCGCATTGTTTACGATGTAAGTCGCACCGTTAGCGCATTGTTTACGATGTAAGTCGCACCGTTAGCGCATTATTCATTATATAAGTCGCACCGTTAGCGCATTATTTATTATATAAGTCGCACCGTTAGCGCATTGTTTACGATGTAAGTCGCACCGTTAGCGCATTGTTTACGATGTAAGTCGCACCGTTAGCGCATTGTTTACGATGTAAGTCGCACCGTTAGCGCATTGTTTACGATGTAAGTCGCACCGTTAGCGCATTATTTATTATATAAGTCGCACCGTTAGCGCATTATTTATTATATAAGTCGCACCGTTAGCGCATTGTTTACGATGTAAGTCGCACCGTTAGCGCATTGTTTACGATGTAAGTCGCACCGTTAGCGCATTGTTTACGATGTAAGTCGCACCGTTAGCGCATTGTTTACGATGTAAGTCGCACCGTTAGCGCATTATTTATTATATAAGTCGCACCGTTAGCGCATTATTTATTATATAAGTCGCACCGTTAGCGCATTGTTTACGATGTAAGTCGCACCGTTAGCGCATTATTTATTATATAAGTCGCACCGTTAGCGCATTGTTTACGATGTAAGTCGCACCGTTAGCGCATTATTCATTATATAAGTCGCACCGTTAGCGCATTATTTATTATATAAGTCGCACCGTTAGCGCATTATTCATTATATAAGTCGCACCGTTAGCGCATTATTTATTATATAAGTCGCACCGTTAGCGCATTGTTTACGATGTAAGTCGCACCGTTAGCGCATTATTTATTATATAAGTCGCACCGTTAGCGCATTATTCATTATATAAGTCGCACCGTTAGCGCATTGTTTACGATGTAAGTCGCACCGTTAGCGCATTGTTTACGATGTAAGTCGCACCGTTAGCGCATTGTTTACGATGTAAGTCGCACCGTTAGCGCATTGTTTACGATGTAAGTCGCACCGTTAGCGCATTGTTTACGATGTAAGTCGCACCGTTAGCGCATTATTTATTATATAAGTCGCACCGTTAGCGCATTGTTTACGATGTAAGTCGCACCGTTAGCGCATTATTCATTATATAAGTCGCACCGTTAGCGCATTGTTTACGATGTAAGTCGCACCGTTAGCGCATTATTTATTATATAAGTCGCACCGTTAGCGCATTGTTTACGATGTAAGTCGCACCGTTAGCGCATTATTCATTATATAAGTCGCACCGTTAGCGCATTGTTTACGATGTAAGTCGCACCGTTAGCGCATTATTTATTATATAAGTCGCACCGTTAGCGCATTATTCATTATATAAGTCGCACCGTTAGCGCATTGTTTACGGTTGTCATCCCGATATACTACTTGTTTCCTGTTACTTGTCCCTACGAACTCACCAACTTTATGTTGACGCATTTTAGTACACTTTTCAGGTAATCAAGTTAATCAGAGACAAAATGGATAATTGCATGCTTGCTTGTTAGGATTGGACTAGCTTTGGACTTTCTGGATCCATGATCCTTACTTCCCTTTTATGGGTTACTTTTAGGATCAACCACTATCGATTGAATTGCCTTTTATTATTGATTGAACATGTATTTCGATGAATGTTGATGATTGTATACGTTTGTACAAGTTTAAGGATTGTTTCAATCCTATGTTTTCATATAGTTTGACTCTACATAATTTCCATGTCGTGCTGTGCTTTTCTAAGTGATACCCCATGATTCCGTCATGTTGGGGTGTTACATCAACTTTGGCCGTACAAATATGGTTGAGAGCATTTAAGGAATAACATTTAATTCCTTAAAATGTTGTGTAAAGTTATGACATAAAGTAACTTTACTCAACCTGCTTTATGTACCTTTTGTACTTTATACATAGATAAATCCTTTTATCCGTGTAATAGCACATAAAGCATAAAGGTCTTTTCCTCGTAATCAGTGTAAAGCTTTGTAAGTACTTTACACTGATGTTCTCCAGTTTATATCTGAGTAGAATGACAACTGGGCTTCGCTGCCATTGTCATTCTTTATCTTCCACTTGTTGTCTTTGACTTCAACTGGAATGATTCTTCATCTGGTCAGATCTCAACTGGAGGAAGTCTTCAGTTGCGTTAACTGTACGTTGCAACTGGACTTCAATATATTTCTGGACAAATCTTCTTAGTCTCCAGATGCAACTGGAGACTGGCAGTTTTCAGCAAAACTGGTCCTAACAAATTCCCCCTATTTGTCCTGAAATATTGCCAAGTCTTTTTCAGTTCTTGTATCTATACAAGTATGAACTGGAAAGACTTGTTCGATTAAATCTATCTAAATTTTCCAAGGCATTTTTATAGATCAATAAATGCCTTGGGTTTTTCTTTTGAGTTTGTTAGATTTAATCTATTATCTACCTTGTGGTTACAAACTGGTAACTTCATTTATACAAGGAAATGAAATTTACATAAGTTAAGAATGTAAATAAAAATACAAGTAGATAAACTGGAAGGAGAACTTAATCAGATGGCCCTTTGCCAGTTCTCCTTCTCTTTGACACTGAAGAGATAGGACGAGAGTCTTCAGGATCCATATTCAACTTCAGCTCCAGATTCTCTTTATGTTGAATCTTGCCCTTTAAGAAGTTGACCCATGCCTTCTCAAACCTATTCTTTTGTGCCTTGGCTTCCAAAAAAGTTCACCATCTCAACCCATTCAGAGAACCCATATTGCATTGCACCAGGATTATCAGTTTTAACTAGTGGCCCTCTAGTATAACTGACTTCAACATGAAAGAACTTGGTGCCTGGCTTGATTGTTACAAAGACACCATTTATTGCACCACTGTGCCTTCTGGTTGCCATGATCTGGGAATAATAGCTTCTGGCTTCAGATTCATTTGTAATTTTAATAGTCCCAGCTCCAGCAGCCTGCACAGCAACTTTGATGTCATCATTTGAGATTTCGCCAGTTGGTTCAATGAAGGTTCTAAGATCAGCATCTCTGGGCAATGGTTTTCTTGGTTGAGGGTTCCTTCTCGGTGGATTCACTACCTTTTTTACAACCTTCTTAACATTTTCAATTCTCTTAAGAATCCCATTGGCCCGAATCTCCTTTGCCTTCTCCACAGATATGTTCAGATTTCTGGCATCATGTTCAGCTTCATCATCAGGATAGTGTCTGTCAAGTTCAATATCAAGCATTTCTTTTAACATGCCCACTATCCTTGCATCATTTTTTACTTTGGCATATTCCTCCTTTTCGATTCCCAAAAGAAGAGCATCACTTACATCAAGCAATTTTATCTTTGCAAGATGTTCTCTGGCTTCAGCTTGGTTTGCTTGTTTCATCTTCTTTCTTTCTTTGATTTCATTTCCAAGTCTTGCCAATCTTTTGCTATCACTTTCTGAAACTGGAGGAAGCCTATCAACATTGCCAGTTTCTAACATTGGTACATCAGTGGCCGGCTGGGCAGATTCATCAGTTGCTTTCCTTTTGCCCTTATCAACATTCCCCCTATCAATCACATCTTCATACTCTTCAATCCTTTGCTCACCAGCTTCAGTACTGGCAGCTATTACAATTTCTCTACCAGTTGATTGTTGAGTAAGCACACCTTGAATTTGCTGGCCAGCATCAGTACTGGCAGCAGCAAAAGTTTGACTTCCAGATGGAGCACTTCCAGTTGCAATTGGTGCAAGGACTGCACGTCTTTCCCCCTTGGCAGCATCTAGACCTGCCCTTATGACTTCCCAGTCGTAATGATTAGATGGCAACCGGTCAAGAGGCTGCCATGATTGCATGTCCTTGCACTCTTTAAAAATTGTGCACATCATTCTGAAGGATCTCCACAGGTGGTTGGTCTCTTTAGACTGGGCCAGAACATTTGCTGCAACTTGTTGCTGACCAGTCTTCAGTTCGTCCAAGATCTTAGAATCTTCTTCAAGACCAGAAACCACCCTTTCCTTTACCTCTTCATCCTTTTTCTTTAAATTCTCTACTTCAGTTGTCAGCTTGTCAATAGACTGGATGTGATTTGATACCTGGGTGTTTAAAGTGTCTATGCTGCCCCTCAACTGGTTGATCTCAGTAGTGAGTGGGGCCAGATCAACCTGAGGAGTGGCCAACTTGGTGATCTCAGCTATCACCTTTTCAATCAGTTGAGTTTCTCTTGCACCCAGCGTATCATCAATCTTCTGACCAACTGAAGTCATCAACTGCTGCCCAAGCTCAGTCACATTCAAGCTAGGTTTTTCAACTAAATCCTTAACCTGCTTTTCAATCTTCTTCAAATCAACTTCTGATTGTCTAACAGTATTACCCAGCAAGTTGGAGATTGAAGTAGTGACTTTGGTCTTAGTAAGGTCAAAGGCTTCCTTTAGAGAAGTGGCCAGATTGTTACAGCCTTCGACCAGCTCATTGAGCTTCTTGAACACCAAATCCTCATTTTCTGCAAACTTATTTATCCCCAGATCAACAACTTTAGAATTTGTGGTGGTGTCCTTGTTGTATCTGGAGAGGGACTTGGTGTTTTTATCAATTGCCTTCTGAACATCCTCCACCCTTTGAATAAGGTTTTGGATGTCGGCTTGGAAGGAGGCAAATTGAGTGTCCAGTGACGGAGGAGAACGTGTCACTGGACCAGCAGCAGCTACCACTGGAGTAACTGGAGGAGGCAAATTGAGAGAAACCTCCCCAGTTGACATCGCAGCAGTTGAGGGAATAGTAACAGAAGTGGTGGAAGAAGGAAGGACAGGAATTTCAAGTTGTTGGACATGCTGAGAATGCTCAGGTGTGTCCAATGGCGGCGGTGGTGGTGGCATTTCTCGAAGAAGTGAGAACTGCCCAGATGGTGATGGTGTCATACGTCTGTTTCCAGACATATAGTTATATGTGGGAAATGGAGTTTCAGTAAGCTCATTTATTTGAGATGGTAAAATTGAAATTGAAGCTTCTGGAGGCGAGACATGAGATGAAGGGTTTTGATCTTGTACAGAAGAATCAAAAATCTCTATGTCTGAAGCAGTTCCTTCAGAATCCAGATCCATGAATGTAACTGAGGGCTGACCAGATTGGTCAGTCTCCAGATGACCTTCTCTAGTTTCCTGGAAGGTTGCATCTGTTGAAGGTTCAGTTACCAGGGTAACTTCACCAGGGATAGAGGTCACTGGGTTGCCTCAGTTACAATTGCTCTATCCACAATCATAACATCATCGGCCACAGAGTTTGGAACCTCAGTCTCCAGCTGTGACTGGCCAGAGACGTCGTCAGTTCGTGCAAGAGAAGTGTCAGAAGTTTGGCCGTGGACACTATGTGCAGACTCTAACTCTATTCCGGGTTGGGGTAGCCCAGTATCATCTTCACCACCCTCTCCTACAGAAATTTCGAGGGTGGCTGCTTGCGGTTGTCCCATTTGACTATCTCCAGGTTCTTGTTGGGAGGAAACTGGAGGGCTGGCTTGGTTTCTACTGTCAGTGGCAAGTGCTGACTGTTTCCTAGGACGACGTGATCTTGTTGCCTTTGGAACACCTGGAGGACCTGTTGGGAGGTCTCCAGGGTAGATAGTTAAAGGGACTGACACGCTGGTGCTGGAGGGGTTAGACTGTTGCCCAGGTTCGGCAATTATCACAATTCCAACAGACGAACTGGTGGGTCCCTCATTATTTTGAGGCCCGCCCAGTTGTCTTTCCGACTCACCTTGGACTGGTGCATCGGTTTTAGAGAATGCCAGCAACATTCTCTGAGGGATCTCAACCTCCCCATCGATAGATGTTAGGGAGTCAAGATTCCTCAACAACTCTGGGACAGTGTATAGTGATTGAGTATTATAATATTCTTCACTGCCCAGAAGTTGTAGAAAACAGAGTGACAAATACCTGGAGAAGGGGATGCATAATCCCCTGGAGCCCTTCAGTTTTTGTACCAGGCTTCTGAACAAGATATCGGCAAAGTCCACTCTGAGTCCATTCCACAAGCAGTAAGCCAGCTCTGCTTGCGTGGAGTTGATCTGGTCCAGTCCACCAGAACTCCCACCCATGCTTTCAACTAGGTGAATGAAGAAGTACCTCCAGGATGGTGTAAGGCCCTTCAAGGTCATAGCACCTTTGGTTTTTAATACCCCCTTCTCCAAGCACTCCTTGTTTCCCATATCGAGGAGTACTTGGCAAAAATTTATATTTTGGGATATCACAACTGGAGACTCACCCTGTCTCCAGTAGTTGAGGTGCAAAGCATCCCTCAACGTTTCTGCAGTTATGGTACACTCGACTGATCCATCTTTAAGGGTGAAGGAGATAGATGAATAGTCTTCGGAAAGTTCTGCTGTGTACCAAAACTCACACAAGTACTCATGGTACATCTTGCGTGGGTTGAGGGAAAAAGACTCGCCGAGGGGAGAATCACGAAGAAATGTTTGGATTCTCCCGATTAGTGTATCGGCGGCTTGAGTCCCTCTCAAACTAGCCATGGGATTGTTTGGATTTAATTTAATGGATGTGGAATTTGAAGGGGCACCATTGGCTCGTCTGACATTTTGTGATGGATTATAAGGGACTGTAAGCAGATTTACATCCCTACTTCTTGATTTAGGTGCCATTTTAGAGAGATTGGAAAATGAAAATTTAGGAATTAGGGTTCTTGATTTATGAAGCAGAGAGAGAAGTGAAGCTATTTTGATGATGATTGGGAGTAAATGAAGGAATGTAAAAGAAAGTAAATGTGATCGGAGTAAATAAGGGGTATTTATAATGAAATTGAATTCCAAAAGCAAATACCAAGAATATTTTAATGTCAAAAGACAAATACCAAGAATATTTTAATGTCAAAAATCAAATTTACAAGATATTTTGATAAATGAAAGTTTGAATTTTGAACCAAAAATTTAATTCTCCGTGTCAGCATTAAATGCTACGACGGCTTAACTTCTCACGCGCCCACTATCTTTTACAATCCCAATACAAAAAGTGTTACCTTTTTACAAAAATGACCTTAACACGTCATATGACGATAGTGAGTAGGTTAAAACACTCGAGTACCATCACGTGTCACAAGTATTTTTTTTTTGAACGGCAGAAATAACATTATTATTGATAATAAAAAGATCTACTAGCAAGATGCTAGTGATCAAAGTACAAACAAACAAAGTACAACATAATACAAAAGCGAACCAAGTGAAATCTGGTTGACCACCAGTTTTTAGACAAGACTGAACATGTACACTGGAGGATTAGTCCAGTGCCAGTTTCCAACTGGAGAGTTCTCCAGTTGCAATTTTTCAAACTTAAGAATTTTGGTTAGAAAAATATTTTGAGTCTTTCCCCCTAGAATGATGATCCAGAAATCAATAAGTGCCAGGATAGTATCACAAAGGCACCACTGTGCTTTCTGGTTGCCATGATCTGGGAATAATAGTTTCTGGCTTCAGATTCATTTGAAATTTTAATAGTCCCAGCTCCAGCAGCCTGCACAACAACCTTGATGTCATCATTTGAGACTTCGCCAGTTGGTTCAAGGAAGGTTCTAAGATCAGCATCTCTGTGCAGTGGTTTTCTTGGTTGAGGGTTCCTTCTTGGTGGATTCAATACCCTTTTCACAACCTTCTTCACATTTTCAATTCTTTTAAGAATCCCACTGGCCCGATTCTCTTTAGCCTTCTCCACTGATATGTTCAGATTTCTAGCATCATGTTCAGCTTCATCATCAGGATAGTGTCTGTCTAATTCAATATCAAGCATTTTTTTCAACATGCCCACTATCCTTGCATCATCTTTCACTCTGGCATATTCCTCCTTAGTGATTCCCAACAGGTGAGCATCACTTATATCAAGCAATTTTATCTTAGCCAGATGTTCTCTGGCTTCAGCTTGGTTTGCTTGTTTCATTTTCTTTCTTTCTTTAATTTGATCTCCAAGCCTTGCCAATCGTTTGCTATCACTTTCTGAGACTGGAGGAAGAAAATCAACATTGCCAGTTTCTAACATTGGTACATCAGTGGCCGGCTGGGCAGATACATCATATGCTATCCCTTTGCCCTTATCCACATTCCCCCTATCAATCACATCTTCATATTCTTCAACCCTTTGCTCACCAGTTTCAGTACTGGCAGCCACTACCATTTCTCTACCAGTTTGACTTCCAGATGGAGTGCTTTCAGTTGCAATTGGTGCAAGGACTGCACTTCTTTCCCCCTTGGCAGCATCTAGACCTGCCCTTATGACTTCCCATTCAGAATGGTGAGATGGCAACCGGTCAAGAGGCTGCCATGATTGCAAGTTCTTGCATTCTTTAAATATTGTGCACATCATCCTGAAAGATCTCCACAGATGGTTGGTTTCTTTAGACTGGGTCAGAACATTTGCTGCCACTTGTTGCTGACCAGTTTTCAGTTCATCCAAGGTCTTAGAATCTTCATTCAGACCAGAAACCACCTTTTCCTTCACTCTTCATCCTTTTTCTTTAAATTTTCCACTTCAGTTGTCAGCTTGTCAATAGATTGAGTGTGAACTGATACCTGGGTGTTTAAAGTATCTATGCTGCCCCTCAACTGGTTGATCTCATTAGTGAGTGGGGCCAGATCAACCTGAGGAGTGGCCAGCTTGGTGATCTCAGCTATCACCTTTTCAATCAGTTGTGTTTCTCTTGCACCCAGCGTATCATCAATTTTCTGACCAACTGAAGTCATCAACTGCTGCCCAAGCTCAGTCACGTTTAAGCCAGGTTTTTCAACTAACTCCTTAACCTGCTTTTCAATCTCCTTCAAATCAACTTCCGATTGTCTGACAGTATTACCTAGCAAGTTGGAGATTGAAGTGGTGACTTTGGACTGAGTAAGGTCGAAGGCTTCCTTTAGAGAAGTTGCCAGATTATTGCAGCCTTCGACCAGCTCATTGAGCTTCTTGAATACCAGGTCCTCATTTTCAGCGAACTTATTAATCCCCAGATCAACAACCTTAGAATTTGTAGTTGTGTCCTTGTTGTATCTGGAGAGGGACTTGGTATTTTTATCAATTGCCTTTTGAACATCCTCCACCCTTTGAATAAGGTTTTGGATGTCGGCTTAGAAAGAGGCAAATTGAGTGTCCAGTGACGGAGGAGAACGTATCACTGGACCAGCAGCAGCTACCACTGGAGTAACTGGAGGAGGCAAATTGAGAGAAGCCTCCCAGTTGACGTCGCATCAGTTGGGAGAATAATAGCAGGAATGGTGGAAGAAGGAAGGACAGGAAATTCAAATTGTTGGACATGCTGAGAATGCTCAGGTGTGTCCAACGGCGGCGGTGGTGGTGGCATTTCTCGAAGGAGTGAGAACTGCCCAGATGGTGATGGTGCCATACGTCTGTTTCCAGATATATAGCTGTAAGTGGGAAATGGATTTTCAGTAAGCTCATTTTCTTGAGATGGTAAAATTGAAATTGAAGTATCTGGAGGCGAGACATGAGATGAAGGGTTTTGATCTTGTACAGAAGACTCAAAAATCTCAATGTCTGATGCAGTACCTTCAGAATCCGAAGATTCAATAAGGATTTCCTCGTCATTAACACTCATGTCCAGATCCATGAATGTAACTGAGGGCTGACCAGATTGGTCAGTCTCCATATGACCTTCTCCAGTTTCCTGGAAGGTTGTATCTGTTGTAGATTCAGGTACCAAGGTAACTTCACCAGGGATAGAGGTCACTGGGGTTGCCTCAGTTATAATTGCTCTATCCACAATCATAACATCATTAGCCGTAGAGTTTGGAACCTCAGTCTCCAGCTGTGACTGGCCAGAGACGTCGTCAATTCGTGCAAGAGAAGTGTCAGAAGATAGGCCGTGGACACTTTGTGCAGACTCTGACTCTATTCTGGGTTGGGGTAGCCCAGTATCATCTTCACCACCCTCTCCTACAGAAATTGCGAGGGTGGCTGCTTGCGGTTGTCCCATTTGACTTTCTCCAGGTTCCTGTTGGGAGGAAACTGAGGGTTGGTTTGGTTTCTACTGTCAGTGGCAAGTGCTGACTGAGTCCTAGGGCGACGTGTTCTTTTTGCCTTTGGAACACCTGAAGGACCTGTTGGGAGGTCTCCAGGGTAGATGGTTAAGGGGACAGACACGCTGGAGCTGGAGGGGTTAGACTGTTGCCCGGGTTCGGCAATGGTCACAATTCCAGCAGATGAACTGGTGGGTCCCTCATTGTTTTGAGGCCCGCCCAGTTGTCTTTCCGACTCACCTTGGACTGGTGCATCGGTTTTAGAGAATGCCAGCAACATTCTCTGAGGGATCTCAACCTCCCCATCGACAGATGTTAGGGAGTCAAGATTCCTCAACAACTCTGGGACAGTGTACAGTGACTGAGTATTATGATATTCTTCACTGCCCAGAAGTTGTAGGAAACAGAGTGACAAATACCTGGAGAAGGGGATGCATAATCCCCTGGAGCCCTTCAGTTTAATCACCAGGCTTCTGAATAAAATATCAGCAAAGTCCACTCTGAGTCCATTCCACAAGCAGTAAGCCATCTCTGCTTGTGTGGAGTTGATCTGGTCCAATCCACCAGAACTCCCACCCATGCTTTCAATTAGGTGAATGAAGAAGTACCTCCAGGATGGTGAAAGGCCCTTCATAGTCATAGCACCTTTGACTTTCAATACCCCATTTTCCAAACACTCCTTGTTTCCCATATCAAGGAGTACTTGACGAAAATTGATATTTTGGGATATTACAACTGGAGATTCACCTTCTCTCCAGTAGTTGAGGTGCAGAGCATCCCTCAACGTTTCTGCAGTAATGGCACACTCGACTGATCCATCTTTAAGGGTGAAAGAGATAGATGAACAGTCTTCTGAAAGTTCTGCTGTGTACCAAAACTCACACAAGTAATCATGGTACATCTTGTGTGGGTTGAGGGAAAAAGACTCGCCGAGGGGAGAATCACGAAGAAAGGCTTGGATTCTCCCGATTAGTGTATCGGCGGCTTGAGTCCCTCTCAAACTAGCCATTGGATTGTTTGGATTTAATTTTATTGAAGCAGAATTTGAAGGGGCACCACTGGCTCGTTTGACATTTTGAGATGGATTATAAGGGACTGTAAGCAGATTTACATCCCTACTTCTAGATTTAGGTGCCATTTTTTAAGGTTATGAATATGAAACTGAAAATTTGGGAATTAGGGTTTTGATAGAGAGAAATGAAGAGTTTGATGATGATTGGAAGTAAATGAAAGAATGTGAAAGAAAGTAAATGTGATCGGAGTAAATAAGGGGTATTTATAAGGAAAATTATAATCCCAATAAAATACCAAGAATTATTTTATTATCAAAACTCAATTTTGTAGATATTTTTACAAAAGTTAATTTGAATTTTGAACTAACAATTTAATTCTCCATGTCAGCATTAAATGCTACGACGGCTTAACTTACCCACGCGCCCACTAACTTTCACATTCCCAATAAAAACAGTTGTCTTTTACAAAAATGACTTTAAACACGTCATATGACGATATTGAGTGGGTTAAAACACTCGAGTACCATCACGTGTCACAAATATTGACCAAATATTTTCCAACGTTATAAAAATCTGGTTACCCACCAGTTTTAAGACAAGACCGAACATGTACACTGGAAGGTTAGTCCAATGCCAGTTTCCAACTGGAGAGTTCTCCAGTTGCCATTTTCAAACAAAAAGAATTTTGGTAAGAAAATTTATTTTGAGTCTTTCCCCCTAAAATGATGATCCAGAAATCGATTAGTGCCAGGATAGTATCACAAAGGCGTTCGATAGCCTGGCGAGCAAAGATTATCTGGATCTCCTCAACTGGAGAACTTCATCAGTGTCACTGACACGTTCATAACAAAATCTCCAGTTTTAAGGATTTAACATTCCCAGTTCGCTTATGAGATGTTTAAAAGTTTTCTCATCAAGAGGTTTTGTAAAAACATCAGCGAGCTTTTTGTCAGTGGGGATGAAATGTATTTCAATGTCTCCTTTCATAACATGATCACGAATGAAATGATACATGATGTCAATATGCTTTGTCTTAGAGTGCATCACTGGGTTGTGAGATATAACAATTGCACTGGTGTTGTCACAAAAGATTGGGGTCCTTGTATACTTCTGACCATAATCTAGTAACTGGTTCTTGATCCACAGAATCTGGGCACAACAACTGGCCGCAGAAATGTACTCTGCCTCAGCAGTGGACATAGAGACTGACATCTGCTTCTTGCTGGTCCAACTTACCAGTTTTCCTCTGAGGAAATGACAACCACCAGTTGTTGATTTTCTATCTATCTTACAACCTGCGTGATCTGAATCTGAATAACCCATTAGATCTAACCCTGAGCCTTTGGGATACCAAAGACCAAGGCTAGGACACCCTTTCAGTATCTGAAGATGCGCTTAACAGCATGCAAATGTGATTCTTTTGGGTTAGCCTAAAATCTGGCACATAGACATGTTGCAAACATTATATCTGGTCGACTGGCAGTTAAATACATCAGTGAACCAACCATACCACGATATTCAGTGGTGTTCACTGGTTGCCAGTTGGGTCAGAGTCCAAATTTAAAGGTGCTGCAATAGGTGTGTTTTTCGATGGGATTGAATCATATTTGTATTTTCTTAACAAATCTTTGACATATTTTTCTTGGTTTATAAAAATTCCATTTTCAGTTTGCTTAATCTGAAGACCCAAGAAAAATGTTAATTCACCCATTAAACTCATTTCATACTCAGATGACATGATTTTAGAAAACCTTTTACACATTGCATCATCAGTTGAACCAAATATAATATCATCAACATAGATCTGTACCAGTAAGATATTACCTTTTTCTTTCAAGATAAATAAGGTATTATCTATTGCACCTCTTTGAAAGCCATTTTTGAGAAGATGTTTAGTTAAAGTATCATACCAGGCTCTTGGGGCTTGTCTAAGACCATACAATGCTTTGTTCAGTCTATATACCCAGTGAGGATGCTTCTCATCGATGAAGCCTGGAGTCTGTTTAACGTACACTTCTTCTTCCAATGTTCCATTAAGGAACGCACTTTTGACATCCATCTGGAAGACTTTGAACTGCAGATGGGCTGTATAAGCCAGAAATATTCTGATGGCTTCAAGTCTTGCAACTGGAGCAAAAGTTTCATCAAAGTCAACGCCCTCTGCTTGACAATAACCCTTGGCAACTAATCTGGCTTTGTTTCTGACAACATTGCCATCTTCATCCATCTTATTTCAGTAGACCCATCTTGTACCAATGGGTTCTTTCTTTAACCCTGGTGGACAAGGAACAAGTTCCCACACATTATTCCTTTCAAACTGGATGAGCTCTTCTTGCATAGCTTCCACCCAGCTTGGGTCTGCCATCACTACAACAAAAAGGGCTTTTTAGAACCCTTTTTCTGGGACGCTATTAAAAGAGCGTCCTAAAAAACTATGTAATAGGACATCTATATGTTTGAGGTCATACTATAATATAAGCAATTAAAGGGGCGTCCTAAAAATCTATATAATAGGACCGATGAGTGTTTGGGGTCCTATTATCATAGAACTTAACAGGACACTTAAAATATGGGTCCTAATAAAATACTTTATAAGACATTTAGTTGTTGGGGTCTCATTATGTTGTAATGTAATAGGACACTTAATCATTGGGGTCCTATAATAACATAAGATAATAGGACACTTGGTATTCAAGTCATAAAAGATCATGTTATAGTACCCTTATTTGTGAGAGTCATATCATAACATAAATTGTTAGGACATTTGACACTTATGTCTTATAGGTTTAACCTTAATATAACGTTTTTGTTGTTGTGGTATTTATAATACAACATATTAGATATTTAAGTTAAAACACAAACTAATGATAAAATTTGTAAGTCCCAACTTGTTAGATGGTACTACTGAAGACACCTCTATATCGATGGTGGAGTTACTTTGCAATATACTTGCTGAACTGGAGACGACCAGTTGCAGAGGTATATACCAAGTTCTAGATAGATTACTTATATAAAAGACAATAAGTAAAGAACAATGCAATAATACAAATAACTTGTAAACAATCTTGATGAGACAATATGTAGTTTTCAATGTGTAATTTATTTATTGATATTAAACAAATTACAAGGTTGATGCGGAACCAAGATAATACACGAATGTAAATATCCTAACAACCTATGAAATACAATTGATCTATACTCGGAATTTCTCTTCAACAATCGAAACACTTAAAGTAGTGAAATGTTCCTTTTAGCGATTGAGAGAATATTGCACAAGTTCACCAAGAATATTGCAGGTTTGCAAAGTGTGAAGTATTTATCTTGTGAGTTTGAATACTTAAATTCTTGGTTGTGCAATGACTTGTATTTATAGGCAAAGTTAACATTGGGATGTTAACTTTAGCCGTACAAATGTGGTTGGGAGCATTTAAGGAATAACATTTAATTCCTTAAAAAGCAGTGTAAAGTCGCATGTTAAAGTGACTTTTCATAACCACCTTTATGTACCTTTTAATACTTAAATAATAAGATAAGGCTTATTATCCGGGTAAAGGTACATAAAGCATACAAGTCAATTCCTCGTAATCAGTGTAAAGCTTTGTAAGGGCTTTCCACTGATGGTCTCCAGTTTGTAACTGACTAGAATGCCAACTGGGCTTCGCTGCCATTGCCATTCTCTTTCTTCCATTTGTTGTCTTTGACTTCAACTGGAATGCTTCTTCAACTTGGTCAGTTCTCAACTGGAGGAAGTCTTCAGTTGCGTTGACTGTACGGTGCAACTGGACTTCAATATATTTCTCGACAAATCATCTTGGTCACCAGTTTCACTGGGTCACCAGATGCAACTGGTGACTGGTCAGTGTGAACTGGTGACTGGCCAGTTCTTGTAACTATACAAGTGTGAACTGGAAAGGCTTGTTTGATTAAATTCTATCTAAGTTTCTAAGGTATTTTTATAGATCAGTAAATACCTTAGGTTTTTCTTTTAGGTTTGTTAGATTTTAATCTATTATCTACCTTGTGGTTACAAACTGGTAACTTCATTTATACAAGGAATGAAATTTACACAAGTTACAGAATGTAAAACAAACTACAAGAAGATAAACTGAAGAAGAACTTAAACAGATGGCCCTTCGCCAGTTCTCCTTCTCTTGGCAACCGAAGAAATGGGCTGTTTGTCTTCTGGATCAACGTTTAGTCTCTCTTCTACATTTTCCTTGAACTTGAGCAGACTTTGAAGAACAAACATCCAACCCTTTTCAACCTTGTTTATATGTTGCCTAGCCCCCAACAAGTTTAACATCTCCACCAGCTCAGAATAACCATATTGAGTTACATCAGGATTCTCAGTTTGCCTCATGGGTCCATTAAAGTGTTGAACCTCAACAGTGAAGTGTTTGGTACCTGGTTTGATTGAAACTTTCACATCAGTAATCTTACCAGGGTTATATCTCCGCTGTTGCACTTCAGATAAATATTCTCGAGCTTCAGATTCATTGGCCAGTTTGATCTGGCCAGTGCTCATTTTGTGCACTGCAGCTTTGATATCTTCACTTGAAGGTTCAGTTGTTTCCACCCAGGTTCTAAGGTCTGCATCTCTTGGCAGTTGCTTAGGTTTTCCTCTGGACTTGGGTGGATTCAACACTTGTTTGACCACCTTCTTTACATGCTCAGTTCTTTTGAGAATCCCTTCAGTTCTCACTTCCTTGGCCTTCTCCACTGTGATGTTTAGACATCTGGCATCATATTCAGCCTCATCCTCCTTATAATGTTTGTCAAGCTCAACCTCTAGCTGTTCTTTTAAGGCATTGATAATTCTGGGGTCAGCTTTGACTTTGGCATATTCTGCAAGTGTCATGCCCAGGAGACGCGCATCACTTATATCAAGTAGAGTTGGGGCTAAAGTTTTTCTATCATTTACTTGATTGACCCTCATCTGTTTCTTTCTCTCCTTGATTGCGTCCCCAAGTCTTGCCAGTTTCCTACTAACATCATCTGACACTGGAGGAAGCTGATCAATGTTACCAGTTTCTAACACACTGGCCTCAGTACCAGTTGTTTTTGCTTGTTCATCAGTGGCCAGCATAACTTCCTTTCCTTTATTCCCCCCATGACCAACATCATCAAATGTTTCAATTACTTGCTGGTCATCATCATCAGTACCAACAACAGTCCTTTCAACTAACTGTCTTGCACTTACTGGACCTGGCAGTCTAGGTGCAGGTGCAAGGATATTCCTTCTTTCCCTTTCCCCCTTGGCAGCATCTAGACCTGCACGAATAGCTGCCCAATCTTCATTACTGGAGGGCAAACGGGCTAGAGGCTGCCACGATTGCATATCCTTGCATTCCCTAAAAACTGTGCAAATCATTCGGAAGGATCTCCACAAGTGGTTAATTTCTTGAGACTGGGTCAAGACATTTGCTGCAGTTCGGTCCTGACCAGTCTTCAAGTCTTTCAACAGCTTTGAGTCTTCATCTAAACCCTTAACCACTTGTTCCTTCACTTCAGCATCCTTCTTTTTCAAGTTATCCACCTCAGTTACCAGTCTATTAATTGATGAAGTGTGAGAAGCTAACTGAGTGTTTATAGCATTAACCGCTCCCCTTAATTGTCTTACTTCAAGTGCCAGAGGCTCCAGATTAACCTGAGGAGGGGGGAGCTTGGCAACTTCAACCATTACCTTCTTAACCAGTTCATCTTCTCGACTAGCCAGTTTTTCATCAATCATCTGGCCAACTGAGGTGGCCACCTGCTGTCCAATTTCAACTACATTAAGGCCAGGTCTTTCAAACAACTCCTTGACCTGCCTCTCTATCTCCTTCAGATCAACCTCTGATGATCGAACAGTGTTACTCAATAGGTTGGAGATAGATGTATTGACATTGGAATGAGTTAAGTCAAAAGCTTCTTTCAAAGATGTGGACAGATTGTTACAGCTTGTGACTAACTCATTTAACTTCATAAATACCAAGTCCTCATTAGCAGCAAATTTGTTTATTCCCAAATCAACAACCTTAGAATTTGTGAGCGAGTCTTTGTTGTATTTGGAAATGGACTTGGCATTCTGCTCAATTGTCTTATGAACACCCTCCACCCGTTTGATCAGGTTTTGGATGTCGGCTGAGAAGGAGACAAATTGAGTGTCCAGTGACAGAGGAGAAGGTGTCACTGGACCAGTAGCAGGTTGCACTGGAGCAACTGGAGGGGGCAAAACAATGGAAGCCTCTCCAGTTGTTACAGTAGCAGAAGAACTTAGAGTTGGTAAAGAAAAAGAACGCTGAGGAATTTCAATGTGTTGGTCAGGCTGAGAATGCTCAGGTGTGACCAACGGCGGCGGTAGGGAGGTGTGCCTATCTCTAGGCACAAAAAGAGTTGATATTAGTGATGGAGTTCTTTGTGGGGAAGTTCTGGTGAGCATATCTGTATATGAAACTGAAACTTGTGGTTCTAGGGGTTGATCAGAAAATGAAGGGAGTTGATCATGTACAGATGCATCAACCATTTCCTGATCATCTTGTGTTCCTTCCGAATCCGAAGATTCAAGATGGAACTCATCCTCATTCATGCCTAGATTCATAAATGATAGGGATGGCTGAACATCAAGTTCAGACTCCTGATGACCAGTTCCAGTTACCTGGATGGTTTCATCAGTTGGTGGATCAGTTGCCGTGGCAACTTCTCCATGAATAGAGGTCACTTGTGCCTCAACTACAACTGCTCTATCCTCAGTCGTAATATCATAAGCCGTAGAGTTTGGAACCTCAGTCTCCAGCTGTGACTGGCCAGAGACTTCGTCAGTTCGTGCAAGAGTGTCAGAAATTTGGCGCTGCAAGTTTTGTACTGACACGGACTCTACTCTGGGTTGGGTTATCCCAGTAATATCTTCACCACCCTCTCCTACAGAAATTGCGAGAGTGGCTGCTTGTAAGTTTCCCATTTGACTATCTCCAGTTTCCTGTTGGGAGGAAACTGGAGGGCAGGTTGGGTTACTAGTGTCAGTGGCAAGTTCTGACAAGTTCCTAAGACGACGACGGTGTGACCTGGTTGCCTTTGGAACACCCTGGAGACCTGTTGGGAGGTCTCCAGTGACAGTGGGAGGGACTGACACGCTGGAACTGGAAGGGTTAAACTGGCGGATGGGTTGTGCCTCAGTTATAATTCCAGTAGACGAACTGGTGGGTCCCTCATTGTTTTGAGGCCCGCCCAGTTGTCTTTCCGGCTCACCTTGGATTGGTGCACCGGTTTTAGAGAATGCCAGCAACATTCTCGGAGGAATCTGGACCTCCCCAGGTATAGAAGAAAAGGAGTCCAGATTTCTCAACATTTCTGGGACAGTGTAAAGTGATAAAGTATTTTTGTATTCATCACTGCCCAGAATATGAAGAAAACAGAGTGATAAGAACCTGGAGAAGGGGATACATGGTCCCCTTGAGCCCTTCAATTTCTGTACCAGGCTCCTAAATAAAATATCAGCGAAATCCACTCTGAGTCCGTTCCACAAGCAGTATGCCAACTCTGCTTGTGTGGAGTTAATCTGGTCCAAACCACCAGAGCTCCCACCCATGCTTTCAACAAGGTGGATGAAGAAGTACCTCCAGGATGGTGAGAGGCCCTTCATCGTCATCGCACCTTTTGTTTTTAACACCCCATGCTCTAAGCACTCCTTATTCCCCATATCGAGGAGCACCTGGCGAAAATTAATGTTTTGGGATATCTGAACTGGAGTCTCACCCTGTCTCCAGTAGTTGAGGTGCAAAGCATCCCTCAACGTTTCAACATTTATGGTACACTTGACTGACCCATCTTTAAGAGTGAAGGTGATAGATGAACAGTCGTCAGAAAGTGTGGCAGTGTACCAGAACTCACACAAGTAATCATGAAATAACTTGCGTGGGTTTAGGGTAAAACACTCACTGATGGGAGATTCCCGAAGGAATTTTTGGATTTTTCCAATAAGAGTATCAGGAGTTTGAACCCCTTGCAAACTAGCCATGGGATTGTTTGGATTGAGTTTAATCACTTTGGGATTTTGAGGGGCACCATCGGCTCTTTGCACGTTTCCAGATGGATCATAAGGAACAGTAAGGAGATTGACATCCCTACTCCTTGAAGATTTTGGTGCCATTTGATATGAAATTGAAAGTTTGGGTATTAGGGTTTTTGATTTAAGAAGCAGAGAGAGAAATGAAGCAATTGTGAATGATTGGAGAGTAAATGAAGAGAATGAAAAGAGAGTAAATGAAGTGAATGAAAGAGAGTAAATGAAGAGAATGAAAAGAGAGTAAATGAAGAGAATGAAAAGAGAGTAAATGAAGAGAATGAAAAGAGAGTAAATGAAGAGAATGAAAAGAGAGTAAATGAAGAGAATGAAAAGAGAGTAAATGAAGAGAATGAAAAGAGAGTAAATGAAGAGAATGAAAAGAGAGTAAATGAAGAGAATGAAAAGAGAGTAAATGAAGAGAATGAAAAGAGAGTAAATGAAGAGAATGAAAAGAGAGTAAATGAAGAGAATGAAAAGAGAGTAAATGAAGAGAATGAAAAGAGAGTAAATGAAGAGAATGAAAAGAGAGTAAATGAAGAGAATGAAAAGAGAGTAAATGAAGAGAATGAAAAGAGAGTAAATGAAGAGAATGAAAAGAGAGTAAATGAAGAGAATGAAAAGAGAGTAAATGAAGAGAATGAAAAGAGAGTAAATGAAGAGAATGAAAAGAGAGTAAATGAAGAGAATGAAAAGAGAGTAAATGAAGAGAATGAAAAGAGAGTAAATGAAGAGAATGAAAAGAGAGTAAATGAAGAGAATGAAAAGAGAGTAAATGAAGAGAATGAAAAGAGAGTAAATGAAGAGAATGAAAAGAGAGTAAATGAAGAGAATGAAAAGAGAGTAAATGAAGAGAATGAAAAGAGAGTAAATGAAGAGAATGAAAAGAGAGTAAATGAAGAGAATGAAAAGAGAGTAAATGAAGAGAATGAAAAGAGAGTAAATGAAGAGAATGAAAAGAGAGTAAATGAAGAGAATGAAAAGAGAGTAAATGAAGAGAATGAAAAGAGAGTAAATGAAGAGAATGAAAAGAGAGTAAATGAAGAGAATGAAAAGAGAGTAAATGAAGAGAATGAAAAGAGAGTAAATGAAGAGAATGAAAAGAGAGTAAATGAAGAGAATGAAAAGAGAGTAAATGAAGAGAATGAAAAGAGAGTAAATGAAGAGAATGAAAAGAGAGTAAATGAAGAGAATGAAAAGAGAGTAAATGAAGAGAATGAAAAGAGAGTAAATGAAGAGAATGAAAAGAGAGTAAATGAAGAGAATGAAAAGAGAGTAAATGAAGAGAATGAAAAGAGAGTAAATGAAGAGAATGAAAAGAGAGTAAATGAAGAGAATGAAAAGAGAGTAAATGAAGAGAATGAAAAGAGAGTAAATGAAGAGAATGAAAAGAGAGTAAATGAAGAGAATGAAAAGAGAGTAAATGAAGAGAATGAAAAGAGAGTAAATGAAGAGAATGAAAAGAGAGTAAATGAAGAGAATGAAAAGAGAGTAAATGAAGAGAATGAAAAGAGAGTAAATGAAGAGAATGAAAAGAGAGTAAATGAAGAGAATGAAAAGAGAGTAAATGAAGAGAATGAAAAGAGAGTAAATGAAGAGAATGAAAAGAGAGTAAATGAAGAGAATGAAAAGAGAGTAAATGAAGAGAATGAAAAGAGAGTAAATGAAGAGAATGAAAAGAGAGTAAATGAAGAGAATGAAAAGAGAGTAAATGAAGAGAATGAAAAGAGAGTAAATGAAGAGAATGAAAAGAGAGTAAATGAAGAGAATGAAAAGAGAGTAAATGAAGAGAATGAAAAGAGAGTAAATGAAGAGAATGAAAAGAGAGTAAATGAAGAGAATGAAAAGAGAGTAAATGAAGAGAATGAAAAGAGAGTAAATGAAGAGAATGAAAAGAGAGTAAATGAAGAGAATGAAAAGAGAGTAAATGAAGAGAATGAAAAGAGAGTAAATGAAGAGAATGAAAAGAGAGTAAATGAAGAGAATGAAAAGAGAGTAAATGAAGAGAATGAAAAGAGAGTAAATGAAGAGAATGAAAAGAGAGTAAATGAAGAGAATGAAAAGAGAGTAAATGAAGAGAATGAAAAGAGAGTAAATGAAGAGAATGAAAAGAGAGTAAATGAAGAGAATGAAAAGAGAGTAAATGAAGAGAATGAAAAGAGAGTAAATGAAGAGAATGAAAAGAGAGTAAATGAAGAGAATGAAAAGAGAGTAAATGAAGAGAATGAAAAGAGAGTAAATGAAGAGAATGAAAAGAGAGTAAATGAAGAGAATGAAAAGAGAGTAAATGAAGAGAATGAAAAGAGAGTAAATGAAGAGAATGAAAAGAGAGTAAATGAAGAGAATGAAAAGAGAGTAAATGAAGAGAATGAAAAGAGAGTAAATGAAGAGAATGAAAAGAGAGTAAATGAAGAGAATGAAAAGAGAGTAAATGAAGAGAATGAAAAGAGAGTAAATGAAGAGAATGAAAAGAGAGTAAATGAAGAGAATGAAAAGAGAGTAAATGAAGAGAATGAAAAGAGAGTAAATGAAGAGAATGAAAAGAGAGTAAATGAAGAGAATGAAAAGAGAGTAAATGAAGAGAATGAAAAGAGAGTAAATGAAGAGAATGAAAAGAGAGTAAATGAAGAGAATGAAAAGAGAGTAAATGAAGAGAATGAAAAGAGAGTAAATGAAGAGAATGAAAAGAGAGTAAATGAAGAGAATGAAAAGAGAGTAAATGAAGAGAATGAAAAGAGAGTAAATGAAGAGAATGAAAAGAGATGTAAATGAATTTCAATATCACCTTTCATAACATGATCTCGAATGAAATGATACCTGATATCAATATGCTTTGTTTTGGAGTGCATCACTGGGTTGTGAGAAATAGCAATTGCACTGGTGTTGTCACAAAAGATTGGGGTCCTTGTAAACTTTTGACCATAATCTAGTAACTGGTTCTTGATCCAGAGAATCTGGGCACAACAACTGGCCGCAGAAATGTACTCTGCCTCGGCAGTGGACATAGAGACTGAAGTCTGCTTCTTGCTGGTCCAACTTACCAGTTTTCCTCCAAGGAAATGACAACCACCAGTTGTGGATTTTCTATCAATCTTACAACCTGCATGATCAGAATCTGAATAACCCATTAGATCTAATCCTGAGCCTTTGGGGTACCAAAGACCAAGATTAGGACACCCTTTCAGGTATCTAAAGATACGCTTTACAGCGTGCAAATGTGATTCTTTAGGGTTAGCCTGAAACCTGGCACATAAACATGTTGCAAACATTATATCTGGTCGACTGGCAGTTAAGTACATCAGTGAACCAACCATACCTCTATAGTCAGTTATGTTAACTGGTTTGCCAGTTGGGTCAGAGTCCAAATTCAATGGTGCTGCAATAGGTGTGTT
The DNA here is from genome assembly GCA_034093135.1 of Erigeron breviscapus. Taxonomy (NCBI): domain Eukaryota; kingdom Viridiplantae; phylum Streptophyta; class Magnoliopsida; order Asterales; family Asteraceae; genus Erigeron; species Erigeron breviscapus. The sequence goes on along the minus strand of CM067167.1, from coordinate 161,468,308 downwards.
TTTCGATGGGATTGAATCATATTTGTATTTTCTTAACAAATCTCTGACATATTTTCCTTGGTTTATGAAAATTCCATTTTCAGTTTGCTTAATCTGAAGACCTAAGAAAAATGTTAATTCACCCATTAAACTCATCTCATACTCAGATGACATGATTTTAGAAAACTTTTTACACATTTCATCATCAGTTGAACCAAAAATAATGTCATCAACATAAATTTGTACCAATAAGATATTACCTCTTTCTTTCAAGATAAACAAGGTATTATCTATTGCACCTCTTTGAAAGCCATTTTTAAGAAGATGTTTAGTTAAAGTATCATACCAGGCTCTTGGGGCTTGTCTTAGACCATACAATGCTTTGTTCAGTCTATAAACCCAATGAGGATGCTTCTCATCGATGAAACCTGGAGTCTGCTTAACATAAACTTCTTCTTCCAATGTTCCATTAAGGAACGCACTTTTGATATCCATCTGGAAGACCTTGAACGTATATGTTGACTAACGTCGTTAGGTCAAATTCTAAGTCCGTGATATGTTTATGTGGAAATATGTGTTTATGTGCCCTATATGTGAGATTTAATTATCTTTAATGAGTGACAATAAAGTAGACTTAATGATGTGTAAAAGGTCTATGTAGTGTGAGAAAGTGCTTCCATGTGTTATGTATATCCCCATTAGGTGTTTAAAGGTGTAATAAAGCTAATATGAAGTCCATGGACTAAATTTGACAAAAGTGAAAGTTGAAAAACGGGATTAGGGCTAGGATTAGCCTAATCTCCTTCCTTTAGCAGCCATAATCACTTAAAAGAACAAACCTAAACAACCTTTCAATCCTTCTTGAAATTCTAAAGCATCTCTTCAAGTTTTACGTAGATTGTTGGTGTCTTTTGGGCTTGATTTCGATCGGCCATTGTTAATTACAGGTAATGATCGGTTTGTTGATCATATTTCAGATTTAGGGTTGTTTTATTGTGAGTCAAAACTGATTTCAAAAGGTTTTGTCAAAGGATTAAGGTTAAAGAAGCGTTTTGGTGAGTTAACGTACAAAATGGAGTCAAACGAGTTTGTAATCGATCTTGATGATCAAAATATGTTTATATATGTCAAAAACATGTTTTGGGTGAAGCCCAAGTCGTTCGTTTTTGGAAAAATCGAAGAACAAGTCGTTTTATGATTTCTGGACGAAGTTAGGGTTTTTCTGAGCTTAAGTTCGTTCCTGATGATTCCAAACGAACTTCAAATTCGTTTTAAGTTGAAGCCTAAGTTCGTTTGAACATTGCTAAGTTCGTTCAGTGAGTCTAAGTTCGTTTGGCATGAAATGGAAGTCTAAGTTCGTTTATGTGTTAAATTCGTTTTCTGGAATCTATGTTCGTATGATCAAACGAAGATGAACTTCGTTTGAGGTCTAAATTCGTTTTTGGAAACTTAAATTCGTAAGGTGTAGCTAAATTCGTAAGGTGTAATGCTGGTTCGAATTTGGTCAGCTTTTAAGTAGTGCTAAGATTTATTTTAATGTCCCAAATGACTTATACTTCATATGTTAATGAACGATAGGTGTCGGGGGATTACTATTAAGCACTTTTAGCCTTTCATTACGCGCGCACACTCCCAACAGGTAAGATACACTACTTTTGTCACGCTGAGGGTGCAACGAAAATGGTTCGTAAACTATAACCTCCATAACAGTAATGTATAACTCATAGGTGGTTGGGTTGATATGGGAGGTACTCGGGGATTAATGATGACGATGCTTATGCCTAAAATGCTTCCCCGTACATGTGGTTACGATATGAAATGTTATGATGAACGGTGGTTAATGATATGTTACGATATGAAATGTTATGATGAACGGTGGTTAATGATATGTTACGATATGAAATGTTATGATGAACGGTGGTTAATGATATGTTGTAATGTTGTTATGTGCATGTATATGTGGCTTGTTCATCTAGAACACTAGACCTTTTTATGTTGCCATGACACGTGCACGTTTTAAGGGCCCTAACGTGAAAAGATGATAGTATGGATTAGTTTAGGTTAAAGTGGAAATCTAAACTAAATATGATAAATGCTCGAGCTAATTAGATGTTAAGTGTTATGCATAACCTGTGCCTTACGGTGGTAATAGGTACATAGTGCCTTACGGTGGTAATAGGTACATCGTGCCTTACGGTGGTAATAGGTACATAGTGCCTTACGGTGGTAATAGGTACATCGTGCCTTACGGTGGTAATAGGTACATAGTGCCTTACGGTGGTAATAGGTACATCGTGCCTTACGGTGGTAATAGGTACATAGTGCCTTACGGTGGTAATAGGTACATAGTGCCTTACGGTGGTAATAGGTACATCGTGCCTTACGGTGGTAATAGGTACATCGTGCCTTACGGTGGTAATAGGTACATAGTGCCTTACGGTGGTAATAGGTACATCGTGCCTTACGGTGGTAATAGGTACATCGTGCCTTACGGTGGTAATAGGTACATAGTGCCTTACGGTGGTAATAGGTACATCGTGCCTTACGGTGGTAATAGGTACATAGTGCCTTACGGTGGTAATAGGTACATAGTGCCTTACGGTGGTAATAGGTACATCGTGCCTTACGGTGGTAATAGGTACATCGTGCCTTACGGTGGTAATAGGTACATAGTGCCTTACGGTGGTAATAGGTACATAGTGCCTTACGGTGGTAATAGGTACATCGTGCCTTACGGTGGTAATAGGTACGTATAGTGCCT
>CM067167.1:161400792-161464568 GCA_034093135.1 Erigeron breviscapus | reverse complement strand
AACCATAAACTAACAATCGATAATCGTCAATCTTAACCCAATAATCAACATTCGACAACCATAAGCCATTAACCACAATTCAAACCAACTATACGTACATATACTTCAGAGGATTCTGCTTCCTTCGAGTCCCAGATGCTTATATATAGGGTCACCCGCAGCCTTCCCACCACATCTAAGACCCAATGAAGGCATAACCGACTTTCATGTATGTACGTCTATCCTATTATTGCTAGATACTTAACAAACATAAACTAAGTTATTCAAACATGAAAACCGTCTCAACAATCCAATACCCGAACCAATTTAACCCCATCAAACGACAGGAACTAACACATAAGTCTAACAACTAAGACCATCAATCAATGAATCAATAATTGCAAGTAAACAAGCAAGGTTTACACTTTTCAGCCCGAATCTCAAGCGAGTAGGGAGATACGAAACTCACCTTGATCGGCAAAGAAGTTAGTAAAAGATTACAAACGAGTAATAGGGTCCACACCTCCACAACCTATAATTATATAACATAATACTGAAATGTCAATTATACAACCTCAACAATTTGAAAAATCGACACACATACAAACACAGTGACTATCCACTGCGCCGCAGTGGGCCAGAACTATGCCCACTGCGCCGCAGTGGTTAAACTGAACCAGGACCAGAAACAATGCACTGCGCCGCAGTGGGAAAGAACCATGCCCACTGCGCCGCAGTGGCTAAACTGGACCAGGACCAGGAACAATGCACTGCGCCGCAGTGGCTAAACTGGGCCAGAACCAGAAACAAGGCACTGCGCCGCAGTGAGCAAAGGTGTAGCTCACTGCGCCGCAGTGACCACCTCCTGCAGCCAGCACCAGCAGTTTCAGCAAGAAACACGAACCCAAAAACCCCCAAATCAACCCAAACCAACCCAAATCGATTTGTAAAGACTTTTAACCCGATTTGAAGCATAACTTAGCATTATTGAACATAAATACACATAACCCAACCCACAAGTTCGACCAAAACATCAAAATCACTCACAAATCATTCAAACCCTAACCCTAACCCTAAATTCCATTTTACCATTTTAAAGACTCGAAATCACCTCAAATCAACTAGAAACATATGAACAAGCATAAATGGAAATAAATGGGACGATTTTGACTTACACAAACACCTCCTTGAGCTTAAACCCGAAATTAGGTCAAAGTGGCTAAGAATGGAAGATTTCCACCTTTGATTCTTCGATATGACGATAATGTGGTATAGATGGTGATGAATCTAGTGTTATAACCTTCTAAACACTAAGTAGATGGTAGGGAGAAGAGAAGAATTGGTCTTGCTTTGTTCTTGAGAGAAAGAGAGAAAGAGATAGATAGAAATGAGAATGAGAGGGGGAGAAGAGGATAAGGGGGGGGAAATGGGTCATGGGTGGCTGGTGGGTCATGGACTACCCACGGGCCGACCCGCTTCCCTTCACAAATCACAACACAAAAGCTACACATTTAAATATCGACTAACCCATATTATCGACCCGAATATTCCACATTGCCATTTAACTCTCAAAACGACCCAATTAATTCATTAACTCAAATTGTTAGTCAAATTACACATAAAGTCAACGGGTCAAAATTCACGGATGTTACAGCAAATCAAGAGAACTTATTTTGCAAGAAAAGATTTCAAGTTTTCAATCTCAGTCAAAAAATGAGACATCTATATTCTTAACCATGGAGAGCAAGTTTATTGATGAGATGAACAAAGTTGAGAAAGAGAGACAAGATGTTTGCAACAAAATCAAGACTCTTGAAGAGAATTGTTTGCAATATCAATCAAATGAAACATCTCTACGAAAGAGAATCTCTGAACTTGAGATGGAATTGCAAACACAATCAACATCTTGTGACACTCAAAGTGATGATGGCTCAGTTTATCATGATGCAAGTCCAATATTTCCAACTGAACTTGATGCTCCAAAGAAAGTTTGCACTGAGTCCATCCCAAAGAGCTCAAAGATCAAAGTTTCATCTCCTGCTAAACATAAAGCTTCTCAATTTACTAACTATGCCTTATTCAAGGATAGAAAGTATTCGTCGAAGCCTACTATAGATGGAACACAGACTCTCATTCCATTCTTGTCATTTGAAGACAATACCAAGTTCATCTCTCAAGCAAAAGCTCAGTTGACCAAGATCAAATGGAAACCTGTCTACAAACCAAAGTCAACTGAGTCAAAGACAATCAAATACTCACTTTGGCAACTCTATGAACTTGCACCAAAACCAATTACCGTGCAAGAAGTGAATGTCTTTGCATCTTCACTGCGTCCACAAAAACTCAACTTTTCAACAACCTCGAGTTTTCACCCACCATGGACTGCAGATTCTATTCGTCGAATCGATGACACGTACATTTGGAATGTCAAGACAAAAACCGTTGGGCCTACACTTAAATGGGTCCCAAAGGTTGTTTGTAAGTAATTCGATGAAATGGCTTATACACATGTCAGTGAATAACCCGGGCTAAAGATGTTGTTTATTGAACTACTACTTCATAATGGTTGATTCCCCAGTTTCGACTTCAAAGAGACATGATGAACATGTTGCCACACATTCATCATGAGGGGAAGAAAGAGGATAATGAAGTCGAACAAGTTTATTTGAAAGAAGAATTTATCAGTTGAGGGGAAGAAAGATAAATTGTTGACTAAAGTGATCCCCAAATTTTTCTTTGAAGATAGTTATCGCCAACGTGGTGGGTACGCCGCGGGTACACCCTATACATAAGCGTTGGTGGTACGCAAATATGATTGTTTGATCGAGGGGAAGTTTGTGATGAAAAAGATGTTTGTCCAAATGCTTCAAGAGAAAGATTCATTAATTAAGGGGAAGTGTGACAAAGTTAAGATTGTCAAGAAGAGGCTTTCATGTTCAAATCTAAAGAGCCAAGATCAAGTTTCCGCAATGCTCATACTCTGAGAAGTTCAAGACTTAAAGATACATTTTTAAGGTAAGTGTGAAGATTAAAGACGTAAAGCCAAGGTTGATGGAAGATCTTGAAGACAATGAGAAAGCTTCGAAGACCTTCATCAACAAATTCGTATTTTTAGATGATATCATGCATGAATTACATTTCAACACCAAGGGGAAGAATGTTAGAAATCTAAAATGGTGTTAAAATGTAAATGTTTTAGAGGTGGAAGGGGCATTAGTGAAACTTAGATTTATGATATAAATAGCCCCCTTCCACACATTATTTGTAAGTTTTTTCCCATTTCCATAATTAATCCCAATCATTCAACTTTAATTCTCTCTAATCTCCATCTTCAACCTCCATACACACACAAACACCTTTTCACACACTAACTCCATTTTTGCACAAATCAAGCTCAAATTTCTTCTTAACAAATTCAGTTTACCCTTTTTTTTCAACTTTAGTTAAATAAAAAATTTGCAGTTTTTTATATCTAAACTTACTACAAACACAAACAACAATTTTATAGTAAACAATTTAGAGTTAAGCTCAACAAAAAGAGAAACAAAAAGTGTATAGTATATAATTTGAAAAATACATACCAATTCATCAACAAAGACCATCTCGAACATTTTGATTTTCTTCGGGTTGTTCCACTCCGAAACAGTCCATACATGCACAACACGGAGTCGTAGATGATGGTTAACATGTGTTGTCTTAAGATCTTCAAGATGAACTAATGTGGTCTTATTTTTTGTTGTTGAAGAAGAAGCCATAATGAACTTATATTGGACAACAAAGTAAATTAAAAGAGATAATAATAACAATAACATAAGAATTCAATGTTAAATAATAATAATGATGATTAAATATAAACAAAGTATATAAATTAAAAAACCCTTTAATTGGTAGTTGGTCGAAGGTGTTTTTTTTTGCCGTAGGGTTTTTTTTTGGGTTGAGAATGTGTGAGGGTTTTTTTCTAGGTTGTATATATATAGATAATAATAAATTTTGGGAGACTTTTAATGATAAAAAGTTTTTTTTATCTATAATAATAAAGGACGGCCATTTATTTATTTATTAAATAAATATTAAAAAAATAGAGATTAATAAGGAGAGAGGATTAGGCTCAAAAAGAGGGATTAGGGGTGCCAAGTGTACCCCCAACCTCCTCTTTTAGTTATATTATAGATATTTCAAGTAAATAAACCATTTCTATTCATTTTGTATGTATCTGCTTATTTTTCAAGGTTTTTACCATTCCATTAAGAGATTTGTCAAACATTAATTTATCAAATGATTAATCATCATGTATATTTTTGGATAGTTACGCACATTACTTATCTTAAAAATTGTATTCTAATTCTTACATCTAATTAATTATACAACTTTTCAAAAAAGTATTAACACATCTGTAATTTTCATTAAACTAGGTATTAATTTAATAGTTTGGTTTTCTTTTTTGGTTTATACGTTTGTTTTAAAGTTAATTTTCGACGTTTAAAATATTTGTAATCTTTTAATTTTATATAGAGTTTTTATATGATAATATATCTTGACCTACTTTTATTACAACAATTATTTTTTGAACCATACATCACACGAGTCTAATCTAGTGTAAAAATATAGATAAAAGGTGTAGAAGTATAGATAGCATGAGGCGTATAGATGAATTGGTTAAGGGTGCAAATCTAACATGAAAGATATGATGTTCAATCTTTGTGATCTATATCCCTATATGACCTTGACCCTTCATTTAGCTCGATTTATTTTTCACATATCGGGCTTAGAACGATCTGATGTGTACGACCCAAAATTAGTCAAATGATAATATATTTGACCAAATATTAATATATGACATTAACAAATAAAAAAAACTTCTTTTTTTAAAAAAGTAACATATAAAAATAGCTAAAGGGATAATTGGTTTACATAAAAGAATGGAAAAAGGAATGATAATGGGAATAATAAGGAATGGAGTGAGCATTGTATTATCATTGATGTTTGTTAATTGTTATTTTAATATATAAAACCCTAAATTTAATATGCAATTACTAATGTAACCGTTAAAAAAATGCTATATAAGTATATATATTGTTAAAATGAAAGTTATGGGTACATTAGTAGGACTAAAACGACGGTTATACGAATAATAATTTCCATAACCCCCAATTTATAGAGGAATGCGGTAATACTCACTACCAAGTAATCATTGTTTATATTATATTACATTAAGCACTATTAATTATTATAATTACTATTCTTTACATGTGATAACCTTCAATCAGCCACACCCTAAATATATATAGTATATTTCAAGGTCGGACCGGTTAAAAATGACTTGTCTAGAGTCAGACCTTACCCCATAAAAATCCATTTTTATTGCATTAAATCGCACAGTTTTAATTAGGGTAAATGACATAAAGGGTATGTTTGGCGAAAGTAGGCTGGAGCTAGAAGCTGAGGGCTGGAGCTGGAAGCTGGGGCTGTAAATTTAAAGCTTGTATTTGTAGAATTTTGTTTGGTAAACAAGCTATAAGATGTGGCTAAAAAATGTAAAATTACATTAATGGGCTTATAATTTAATTTTATAATAAATAAAATAAAAACAAAACAAAAATATTTAAAATGATTTCAATTTCATACTTAAAGCATCACATAAAACGATATGTCAATGACTATTCTATTTCATACCTAAATTCATACAAATATATAAGTGAAAGAAAAAAAAAGATATACGTCAATAATTTGAGAATCAAACATTATTAAACATACATATATTATGTTGCATATGGACAAGTTGAATAGCATTGTTCATTAGCTACACATATGATGTATTTTGGACACTCAGCAGCAACATTCATAAAGTGAGTCATATAGATAGCTTGTACTAATAACTTTGTACCTAGATAATTACATAATGCACACTCACTACTTAGACTTTCTAAACATACACACATATACACCATAAAGTCTTGGTAATACTCCGTATGTAACTTACATAAGTTAAAAAAAAAGTAGCATATAATGCACGTAATAATTTATCGGCCTCGTGCACTCCAAATTAAAGTAGCGATATCATTGCGGATCTGCTTCATTATATTAGATGCTCCATCAGAAGTTTCTCCGTTGTTTGGGTAATGACCACGTACATCGTGAAGTTCATCTCGTGGTATGAAATTTGGATGTTGCTCTAATCCCCTAAACAACATATCATCTTTAGAATTATTACGAATGTAGTTATGCAAAGCAAATGTTGCAATAATGACGTCAATTTGAGTTTGCACACTAAATTGTGGCATTCCTTTGAGTATTTTCCATCGTTTCTTTAAGACTCCAAATGATCTTTCAATGCAACTTCGAAGAGATGAGTGAGACCGGTTGAAAGCTTCTTGCATGTTAGCCGGCGGTTCATTTTCAAATTGAGATAGATGGTATCTTGTCTTGGAATATGGAACCATATATCCTTGTCTAAATGGATACCCTTTATCAACCAAATAGTATCTACCTGTTAAATAATTAAGTATAATATGTGAGTTGTAACATATAAAATTAATCATAGAGAATTGATATACAGTAGTAAGATGTAGCAACCTTCTGGTGGGTTTGGAAAATTCATTGACGGCGTGTTGATAGCATGAAGAAAAACACGTGTGTCATGAGCGGATCCTTCCCATCCAACTGATATAAACGTAAAACACATGTCGAAATCACAAGTTGCCATTACATTAAAAGTAGGCACGCCCTTTCTACCTATGTAGGGGATTTGTTTACTCTCCGGTATACATGCTTCGATATGTGTACCATCAATACATCCGATGCAATCCTACAAGTATAAACAGTTTAATGTTAAGCGCCTATGTAGTTTAGCTATACAAATTTCTAGATAGCCTAGTATGCCATGCACAACAAACCCACTGATGGGTGAAAGCATTGTTGCAGGGCGATGTGGCAATCTGCCATTTAAATTAAGCTCTTATGCTATAAAATGAGAAAAAGAGAATGAAGAAGATAAGGGATGCTATAACTTTAAAGTAAAATTACTAATGGGCTTATAATTTAATTTTATAATAAATAAAATAAAAACAAAACAAAAATATTTAAAATGATTTCAATTTCATACTTAAAGCATCACATAAAACGATATGTCAATGACTATTCTATTTCATACCTAAATTCATACAAATATATAAGTGAAAGAAAAAAAAAGATATACGTCAATAATTTGAGAATCAAACATTATTAAACATACATATATTATGTTGCATATGGACAAGTTGAATAGCATTGTTCATTAGCTACACATATGATGTATTTTGGACACTCAGCAGCAACATTCATAAAGTGAGTCATATAGATAGCTTGTACTAATAACTTTGTACCTAGATAATTACATAATGCACACTCACTACTTAGACTTTCTAAACATACACACATATACACCATAAAGTCTTGGTAATACTCCGTATGTAACTTACATAAGTTAAAAAAAAAGTAGCATATAATGCACGTAATAATTTATCGGCCTCGTGCACTCCAAATTAAAGTAGCGATATCATTGCGGATCTGCTTCATTATATTAGATGCTCCATCAGAAGTTTCTCCGTTGTTTGGGTAATGACCACGTACATCGTGAAGTTCATCTCGTGGTATGAAATTTGGATGTTGCTCTAATCCCCTAAACAACATATCATCTTTAGAATTATTACGAATGTAGTTATGCAAAGCAAATGTTGCAATAATGACGTCAATTTGAGTTTGCACACTAAATTGTGGCATTCCTTTGAGTATTTTCCATCGTTTCTTTAAGACTCCAAATGATCTTTCAATGCAACTTCGAAGAGATGAGTGAGACCGGTTGAAAGCTTCTTGCATGTTAGCCGGCGGTTCATTTTCAAATTGAGATAGATGGTATCTTGTCTTGGAATATGGAACCATATATCCTTGTCTAAATGGATACCCTTTATCAACCAAATAGTATCTACCTGTTAAATAATTAAGTATAATATGTGAGTTGTAACATATAAAATTAATCATAGAGAATTGATATACAGTAGTAAGATGTAGCAACCTTCTGGTGGGTTTGGAAAATTCATTGACGGCGTGTTGATAGCATGAAGAAAAACACGTGTGTCATGAGCGGATCCTTCCCATCCAACTGATATAAACGTAAAACACATGTCGAAATCACAAGTTGCCATTACATTAAAAGTAGGCACGCCCTTTCTACCTATGTAGGGGATTTGTTTACTCTCCGGTATACATGCTTCGATATGTGTACCATCAATACATCCGATGCAATCCTACAAGTATAAACAGTTTAATGTTAAGCGCCTATGTAGTTTAGCTATACAAATTTCTAGATAGCCTAGTATGCCATGCACAACAAACCCACTGATGGGTGAAAGCATTGTTGCAGGGCGATGTGGCAATCTGCCATTTAAATTAAGCTCTTATGCTATAAAATGAGAAAAAGAGAATGAAGAAGATAAGGGATGCTATAACTTTAAAGTAAAATACTAAAATGCAAAACGAAATTTTTTTATAATATGGTACGTCATTTTAATCTAAAAATTAATTAAGAGTCGTTACCTTAAAATACGGCATATATCTGTTATCGTCAACTATTTGAGGTGGTATATGTTGAAACGTCGAATCCTTTGGCTTTATAACTTCATGTGCTAGACCATTGAAACATTTTCCTCTAGCAGTAATCGCCTCCAAAACATCATGAAATGCTCTACTAATAGTCTCCCCTGACCGTTGAAAACGCTCCCCAACAGTCCTATTCGATACACCTAATGCGAGTGTATATAAAAATACCCCTAGCTTTTCAACAGCAGACATCTTGTCACTTGGCTTCAATCCATATTTTGATACTAGTTCATCACATAATTTCATAAATACATCGGGATGCATTCTGAATGCATTAACACATCGAATGGGGTTACCGCTCAAAATTTCATTTATCCAAGATTCACCTGTTTGTAAAGATGTCATGCATGGCTCCTTGTGCATATACTTATAAAAGTACCAAGCTGCTATCGCCCTTTTAGTTCGTGAAACCGTTAGCAAATATAAACAATAAAGTCTTTTTCTTTTCTTTTTTCTTTCAATATCCATGGTTACGTTATAATATGCCACAAAAATTCAGCTCATTAGCTGCCAAAGAGATCTGCTCATAAAGCTCTTTGCTGTCCAAAAACAATCATAAACCTGAAAAACAATGAATTTGCAGGATATTAAAACTTGCTTTGTAACAGCTACGTTGATGTCCAAAAGGCCACAAAAATAGAAAGCAGCTTATTTGCTGTCCAAAAACAATCATAAACCTGAAAAACAATGAATTTGCAGGATATTAAAACTTGCTTTGTAACAGCTACGTTGATGTCCAAAAGGCCACAAAAATAGAAAGCAGCTTATTTGCTCGTTAAAACAACCAAAAACATGCCGTTTCAACAATTATTGCACAAAACAAATTAAAAGATCTGAAGATAGAAGCAACCTAGAGATATTGCACAAAACAAATTAAAAGATCTGAAGATAGAAGCAACCTAGAGATAATGTAAATAGACATTACAAAACAGAGGTACACCTATATTATTTCACAACTTATTAAAACATGATAGATATAAATCATATTCCACAATTAATCAAACAGAAACATATACCAAGATATTTAACTACAAAGTCATTACTCAAACCAAAATATAACACTTAAGTCAAAGATACAATAAGCTCCAAATGAAGTTCACATAACTAAATGCATAAAAAATACTCTACTTTTGCTGCTCACAAACGACAGTAAAAAGATACTTCAGTTTTCATGTTCATGTTTATATCGCAACCATTTTAGCCTACCAGCATCGTCGGGGAGACTCATAAAAATTTCTCTTTTAAGCGCATCTTCAAATAAGGTAATTGCAAAGCACCATAACTCATCTTTTTCCATTAATCCGTTGTTCACCATACTGTCAACGACACTTATAGCAGCACTAACACTAAAATTAGTACCTTGATTCACATGAGGAGCTTGATCATTGACACTAGGAGCTTGATTGACATTACGAATATCTGATGTAAGTAGGTCCAAAAATTTTTCTTCAGTAGTTTCTTGTTTAGTCATATATTCTTTAAACTTGGCAGCTCCCGAGGACTCTCTCAATTTACGTTTCATATTAACATGCTTGGGTTTATCATTCACTTTGCTAGACTTATGAGGCTCTTTAGAACCCTCTGCATGGTTTGAGTTACCTATAGGATCTCGTTCCATCTCACCAAAGAAACATGGGAAGAAGTTTTCTTGTTGCTTTTCTAGATGATCTAAACGAGAGGCATAGTTATTATGTACTCCATCAATAATTTGATCTGTCGTTATGTCATCATCTTCAAGATTCATATAAGGTACCTGATTAGTAGCACTAGGGTCTATAGAAGGAGCTACACAATTAACCCCACTAGCAACTACATCCCCAAATAATTTATTCCATGCTTCTTGTACTTCAATAGAAGGTTGTTTTTTTTTAAATCTTTTAAGATGGGGGTTTTCCTACACAATACAAAACACTCATTATAATTAAAAAAATATGTATGTTATTTAAATAAGTTAAATAACCTATTATTATTACCTTAATTTTCTTTTTCCACCACTCACTTGGACCAACAATTTGTCCCGAACTTTCATTCCATCCTAGGCCAGTTTCACTATGCTTTAATGACTTCCAAAGGTTGTAGTCTTGTCTCATGCCATTATACTTGTTCTTTAATGCTCTATCACTCTGAAACTTGTGCTTAACAATCTTTTCAAATTGTGGCTGAAGTTCAGTCCATTTAAAAGGGGTAGTCCGACCATTCTTTTCAAGGTAGTCGTTTAAGAAAGCACATAAAGTAATAACAGCTATATCCGTCCAAGTAAAACTGTTGTCTTCATTTGATGCATCATCATTTAGGTCCATCTATAAAGATTATATCAATTAAAACATATTAATTTTCTATAAAAAAAAAACATAAGACTATATTAAGTAGCAAGTATTGATTTCATAACATTGATAACAAGAACAACCAAGCTGCTGTTAAGGCCAAGGCTAATCAAATGCTCTGTTTTTTATAGTAAAACATTAACACACTATTATCTTTTTGTTTTTCTTCTTCTTTTTTCTCCCATATTGTGTTATGTATTGTCTTCTTATGAAATAAACTACAGATCAATATCGATAGTAAATGAGGGTAGCTATTAAAAAGCCCAGATGCAACGACATTAAGCTACGAAATCATCAACAATTTGAGTCTTATTTTAATAATTCAAAGACTTTAAAAAGCCCAGATGCAACGACATTAAGCTTAAATTGAACCTAAACTAGTACATGAAGATTACTAGGACATGAACTAACAGTATAACTACACCTACATCTATCGGATTTGTTATCTCGAAAATTCTACAGATCTGCACCACTTCTACTCAAAAACATGCAGAGCATTAAACACAAAATGTAGCACCTTCATCTATAGCAATCGTACCTAAAACAAAGCAAACTATGCAACTCGTAATTACACAAACAACAAGAGTGCGTTTCAATTCAGAATTATCTCAAAAACTCTCTAATCTCTTTTATAGGTTAACGAATTTTTTTTATCAAGAACAAGAAAAGAAAAGATAAAGAACACATCAATGCTCATAAAAACTCAAATCAAAATATATGAAATAATAACGAAAAGTAAGGTTCAAACAGGTATAGCAATTAGCAAGCAACTAAAGAGAAGAACAAATATAAGAAAATAGTGTGTACTTACAGTTGCAGATCAATAGACATCAAAAGAACTTCAAAGAGAGGAAAATTTTGAAGAAAAATATATGTAGAGTTTGTTATTAATCATGCATAGAAACTGGGAGAACCAAAAGGAACGTGGCTTAGATGTGGAGGTTATTGGGGTAATTTCGATAATTAGGGGATGGGGATTATTTTTGAACGCTTCTTCCATGGGGTTTTTTGAACGCTTCTTCCATGGGGATTTTTTTTTCTAGCTCTTTGAGGCTTATTTTTGAAAATAAATAGCCAAAGCCCTTTATATGCAAACCAGGCTTTTTGTTTTTGGAGGAGTTTCTTTTTCAAAGCCTAATCCCCTAGCCCCTAAAAAACCCCAAAAATCCCCTTGCCAAACATACACAAAAAGGTATTGAACTTATACACCTTTTCCAATCAAGGTACTCATTTTTTTATTTTTTAATGTAAGGACAAAACTTATTTTTCTTCAATAAAAAAACATTCTTTTTACCCATTAACCAGTTAAAATGTGTGAGCTGGAAATTTTCACTGACAATATATGATTAATAAATCTTTGAATACACTAAATTTATAAATTTATTTCCCAAATTTATAAACAAATACATCATCATCTCTCAACTCTCATCCTTTTCCTTCTTTTTCACCAAAACAGTGACACTGTTACTTGTTGGCAAAACCGCATCTATTCTTCATTTCTTCTCTGGCCAGAGGTCAGTGGTACATACCTAAGCAGCATGGTTGGATCAGTGGTAATTATCCTAGCCTCTGGAGACACAGGTCATGAGTTCGATTCTCATCCCATGCAAAGGTTGGAGGACCTTTTCTATCATTTATGTAAAAAATGGAAGCAGCCTCTCTACTTAGGTAGAGGTAAGGTCTGCCTGTTGTGATTTTATTAACCGAATAACATAAAATGGGTCGGGTGACAGACCCGGTTTGAGTGACAGATTTAATTTTCAAAACCTTTTTTCATTAAATTAAAGTACGTAGCGGAAGCGTGTTAATAAACTATTAAAACTATTTTAATATTCCTTTCCAAGATCCACATGCAATGCAATATAAGTAACTTAAATAAATACAAACTAACCTCGTTGCGGTAGAGAAAATTCCTCATTGATGTAGAAGATTCCGGAAACAAGATTCCAAGTGTACAAACCCTCCGTAAGTGTGTACACGAACAATGTTTCAACCAAGGATCTGCTAGACACCTTTAAGCTTACGACCGCAACCAACCGAAACCCTTTCGACCACCTAATGGTCGAAATCGATTCCCTCTAATAGGGAAGTCGAATTCGAACTCCTCCAAAGGTGAGGAATAGAAAACCCTAACCAAACCACAAAAGGCAAGAAACCTTTTGCAAAAACTGATTAAACCTAAAACAATTTTGGGGTTTTGTTGTTTTTCTTTGGTGAGGATCGAACCACACAAGGGAGAGAATCCCTATGTGTGTGTTTTTAGGGTTTTCTAAATTGTATGAATTAATTAGGGATTTGAGGGGTTTATATAGACATAGTTTCCTAATTAGATTAGGAAACTAAAATCCCTAAATCTCTCCCCTATAATTCGTCCCCCCCTCCCTTGGAAGGTCCTAGAACCGACCTTGGGGCTTTCCTTATTTTAGTTAATCAACTATTAATCAATTTGGACCATTAACTAATTAATTATCCAACTCGTTAACTCATTTAATTAATTAAACTACTTTTAATTAATAAGTTATTTATCAATCAATTAAAACTAACTTTAATCGACTTTTATAAATAACGATTATCGATTTATTTATTTATCCTTAATTAACTCACGTTAATTTATAAACGAATAATTTTATTAAAACTATTTAATTAAATGCGTAAATGATCAAATATCATTTCGTAGCTTTATGGTTAAACATTACTAGCATGGTACCCGCGCAATGCGGCGGCGGTGACAGCGATTTAGTGGTGTCGGTGACGAGTGGTGATGACATCGACAATTGGTGTCGAGTGGTGTAACCGTGTAAGTTGATGTAATGGTGATAGTGAAAATATTTTAAAAGATAAGGACTTAGAGTGTAAATTAGCAAGATAAGTTCTAAAGTGTAAATTAATTCATTAAGGGTAAATTTGGTAATCTCTAATAACCCTTTCCATAAAGGGTGTTTATTAAGGGTAATTTAGTATTTTTGCATCTAACCATTTTCCAACACTTTCCAAAAATATGGGGATTGATAATTATTATAAAGGAGTATAAATAGATAGATGTTCTATTGTGTATGACCCTACGGGTTCAAAGATCCGAAGACATATGGTTAGTCGAGATTACGAAAGTTCACACAATTTCAATGATCTTAACCTCCCCATCACAAATAGAATGTAGATATAGATATAGATCCGGTTTGCGTTATATGAACCAAAAAGATAAGAAATGGGTTTGTTTCTTTTATGAGATCCGGAAATAGGGAGGCCGGAGGTATGGTGGTGGAGCAGCCGCTGTCACAATCAGGGAATCTAAAAAAATACACGTCAATTCTATTGTATTTCGGGTTTTGAGTTTTTTAATTGGATTTCGGCTTTTATTGTGTCATGCCGTCTAATGGATAGGATAGTGTGGAATTAATATTTCGGAAAGTTTATGTATGTTGAAAATCTTGGCGCCATTCAAAAGGGTAGTTTCGGAACATGAAGCAAGAAATCTTTTTGAAAATATGAACCAAATCATCAGGGAGACCAAAGATGAGGTTCTTGTGGCTATAACGTGTCCTCGTCACAATCTCCCATCACTCTCTTTTTTCATTTTCTTTTAAATAATAGTGATAATAATAAATAAATGTTAGCATTTCAATAAAACCCAAATGTAATGTAAATAATGTTAATATGATCTCGGAGAAAATGGTGACGACGGTGGCCAAGTTTCAAGCAGCGGTGGACTGTCGGAGGAGATCAGTCGTCATGTCGGACCTGTTACTGGTTTCTAAACGCGGGTCGTCGATGATTTTTTCAATGGATATTTCTTTTCAGAAATTGGAGTTGCTGGACAATTTGTCGTGGGTTAGTTACATACTTAATGTTTTCATTTTTTGATAATTCATTCACCAGTTTATTACTGTATTATTTTCTAGTACGAGTTATAAATATACTTCATTGCTAGACGACATACATAGTACAAGTACTTGTTCTATTTTACCTATAAACTATATATTAAACCCATATAATGTATATATATCTGCAACATCAACACAAATAACTGTCTGTATGAGTTTGAAAATGTATGCAACTATAGTCTGAAATCTATGGTGCGTATCAATGTTAATGCTATTATATGTATCCACTTTTGAGTTTTGAACATTGCTATTGTATTTATACGGTGTTATTGTTGTTAAATTTGAAAACTGTCATGTCATCAGATATATATAGTTTTTCTCACACCCAACCCTGTCTTTCACGAGAGGTTGGCCCTTATCCTAAGATAGAGAGGCTGCTTCCATGACCTCCGACCATTTTGTAGGGAGTGAGGATCGAAATCTTGATCTCTGTCTCTACTTTGCTTTACAAAGCAATATTTGAATGTTATACGTGCAATCTAAGTTGGATACATCCACTAAATGCTTGATGAATGTTCCGTTTCACTTTTTATTCGTACTTGGCTTGAGAATAATGCTAGGGATGAGTGACAGCATTTAACGAAGCTATACTGAAAGCAGAAGTTTCCTAAACTCTGCCACAAATATCCGTTGAGAAAAAAGCAAAAAATTTACCCAGCATTTGAGTTATAATTTATTTCTATTATTATATTAATTGATCACCTGATATGATATTATGTTATTTGGTATTGGTTAAACGTGAGTATATACTGTAAGTTTTTGTACAGGAGTTGTGTGATTGAGTAATGATTGAGATTCTGCCTTCTTGGTGTGTGGTTGTTTGGTTATGATTTTGGTTAAGATTGTCAAAAGTGAGTGTTGTAACAGTATCATGAAAGTGTATCATTTGTCTGGTTAAGATGAAATAACCATATTAATGTTTCGAATAATCTTTCCGGTTAGGTTATTCTAACACCCAAGCCGGTTGCATTAGCCATTACAAGAAATGTGAACATATATGTAGATGATAAAGCTTTTAGTTCAAAACGTTTTTGTAGGGCTTGAGCTAAATAGACCTAGAAATGAGTAGTTCTTTTTAACACGATTGATAATCAACATTTCAGTTTGGTGGAGACAGGTTACATTCTGTTATCAAAAGGAACCGAAATAGACCAATCTCAAGCAAGTCAAAGATTCAAGCATCTTCAACCTTGGTACACATTGAATTTATCATAAACTTGACGTGCTATCAAAAAGTTGTATGTTTAAAACTAATTTGATGGTTAACATATGTTGCAGGAAACACATCTTCATGAAAAAGTCCGGGGCGCTACAGTTTCAGCTGTACTAAGTTCACGAACTCATAACAGCTGCAACTTTTGTCTAGAAAACAAAAGCAACAGTTGCCAAACAGTCCGTTCACGAACCAAACTAATGAAGATTCTGATTGAGAAGAAAAAGCCTCAAGAAGTCCAATCAATCATGAAAGATCTTATAGAAGAAGGCCACACACCAACACTTGTCACATACACAACTCTGTTAGCTGCTTTAACGCTACAAAAGCGCTTCAACTCCATTCCATCCCTCCTTTCTAAAATTGAATCCAATGGCTTAAAGCCCGATTCCATTTTCTACAATGCAATGATCAATGCCTTTTCTGAATCTGGAAACATCAAAGAAGCCATGAAAATATACAAGAAAATGAAGGATAGTGGATGTAAGCCAACAACAAGCACTTTAAACACATTAGTTAAAGGACTCGGGATCATTGGTAAGCCTGAAGAATGTTTAAAACTGTTGGAAATAATGACAGTAGAAGAGAAAGTGAAACCAAATGACAGAACTTTTAATATAATTGCTCAAGCTTGGTGTGGTAAGAAGAACATTATGGAAGCATGGAAAGTCGTAGATAAGATGATTGCTTTTGGTATAAAGCCTGATGTTGTGACATATAATACTATAGCAAAAGCATACGCTTTGAACGGAGATACATATAGAGCCGAAGAGATGATATTTCAGATGCAGTATAATAAAGTGGCCCCAAATAAGCGAACTTGTGGGATTATTGTTAATGGGTATTGTAGAGAAGGTAATATGAATGATGCTATGAGGTTTGTTTACCGAATGAAGGATCTTGGAGTGCTCCCAAATGATGTTGTTTTCAATTCACTAATTAAAGGGTTTATTGATGACTCAGATCCTGATGGAGTTGACGAGGTACGTATGCATGTATCTCTACTGCACGGGTCAGACGGGTTGGGTAATAGCTCTTGTTCCTGAATGAATTGGGTCAATTTAGAATGGTCTGTGACATTCTAGTTGGGCTGCAGACATTCCTTGTTCAACTAAAAGTACAAATTAGCATGTTATATGTACCTGAAAAAACTTGTTATTGGTAATGTTATCTGAATTCGTGAACGTTGATTTAGCTGGTTCTATGCACTAGAAATAGATTTCAAGGACTTTTAACGCGTTGACAAATTTGAACCAGTCTCCATTTTACATTATTATTTGTTCCAGTTTACTAGTATATGCCTGAACATGTCCCAAGTGGGGTAAGAACCAGATGTGAGAACTGTCTTTTTATGTTTACTGGTTTATAAAAAAATGGAACAAACTTGCCAGTAGTATGGGGTCTGAACCAAATGTGAGAAACCATGCTTTTGTTGCTTTTGAGTTTTCAAGAAAGCTTGAATTTAAGCAATCCTAATTGGGACATCGAGGACCAAACTAATTATGTTTTGATGGAATTTGCAGACACTAGAGTTGATGGAGGAATTTGGAGTAAAACCAGATGTGATTACATTCAGTACCATTATGAATGCATGGAGTTCAGTAGGATTAATGGACAAATGTCAAGATATCTTTGATGACATGATCAAGACAGGAATAGAACCCGACATTCATGCATTCAGTATCTTGGCCAAGGGTTATGTCCGAGCAGGTGAGCCAGAAAAAGCCGAATCACTTTTACAAGTAATGAGGGAATCAAAAGTGAGCCCAAATGTTGTCATTTTTACTACAATCATTAGTGGATGGTGTAGTGTAGGAAAAATGGATTATGCTACAAGGGTTTTTGATAAAATGGCCAAAATGGGTATTTCGCCTAATTTGAAAACTTTTGAGACTCTGATTTGGGGGTATGGTGAAGCAAAACAGCCATGGAAAGCCGAAGAGTTGCTGCAAATCATGAAAGAAAAGGGGATTGTTCCACAAAAGAGTACTTTCAATGGCGTGCCGTTGGTATTACTAATGAAGCGAAAAGGATTAAGGATTGTGTTGAAGAAGATGACTATGATTATAATGAAAATCATGACAAAACATCTCGATAATGAATCCGTGACGAAAGATGGATATTTGGAAAATGTGATCAACAAAAGAAATGGATGACCGACTATGAAGTCAAGCTGCATTGTTGAAAGATCAAAGTTTTCACCAGAAAATTAAAATAGAGTCGCAAGAAAACACTTGCAAACTGGTGTTTTAAGATTTACAGAGCAGAAAACTGATATGTTGTAGAAAGCCTCTTGAAGTTGCAAAATGATTGAAAAATTCAACAATTAATTTGTTTATTAAGAATTGTGTCATTCTTTGTATAAAAATGCCTAAATTCATGGCAGACACGTTCACCTCTCAACTAAGAGATATTGACCAGGCCTGGCAAAATGTGCGGGTCGGGCGGGTTTGGGTAACGGGTCAAAGCGGGTGCGGGTCGAAACGGGTGCGGGTCCAAGCGGGTCAAATTAGGAATGCGGGTCAAACGGGTACGGGTAAAAGCGGGTTGGGTGCGGGTCAACCCGCATTTTTTTTTCTTACAAAAAAATCTCATTTATCAAAATCAAAATTAACATAATCAGAGTTATCTCCATATGTTATTTTTTTCTTAGCTTTGTAAATCTCTTATTTCAACCAAATCAATATGATATATATGTACTATGTTGATGTTATCAAGATTCTGATGATATTAACAACAATTTCACACAAAAAAATCAACAATTTCACAATCAAATAATCAATAATATACATATATATTCTCGTTATATATTATTATAACCCCAAATGTATTAAAAATTTAATAGTCAATTAAATTGCCAACACATTATCATACGACATATAGAATTTAATGAAAATAATGTACTGAAAAATTAAAGGTCAATTAGATTATCAATAAATAATAATACCATAATTAAATAAATAAAGATGAAAGTAAAAAAATTTGATGCTTAACTGCTTATGGAAAAAAGATATGATGCTTGTTTATGTGGAAGATGGAAAGGCTAAATAAAAATGAATGATAGTGACTAACATTGTAACATGCGTACATGAGTAATGGGAGTGTCTGTGTCTATATCACAGTAATGATCGAGTAAAGCTCCAAATCTTAAAGACCCAATCACTCAAAAACAAAGACCCGCTTGACCCGCTCAAAATTAGTAATAAACTTAGATGGCAAAAGTGAGACCCGCTTCCATATTTTTTCAATAGCCCATTCATACCCAATAAATGAAATGACTTATCCAATTAAACCCAATTCAATTAAAATGGGTATGAATCGCCAGGTATAGATATTGTACATGTTATTCAATGCATTATCTTTTCTAATAAATGCATTATCTTTTCTAATATGATTATCAGATTGAATACAGTGAATTTGTTTATTTTGATGATTCGAAACACCCAATTAGCCACCGGTCACTTATTGACAAAAATTAACAAAACTAAATCCAAACATTTTTAGGACTAGCTGGCTCGGTAAAAAAAATAAATAAGTGTTCTTCGTTTCTACAATTAATTTCAATAACCACAGTTTGCTGATATTTGATTCACTTTTAGTCACATGTTGCTTGTTTGAAAGTTTGATAACTCAAAAGTTGTCTGGATATATTTGCTTCGAACTCTTATAATATAAAAAATGGAATGTTTGCAACAATTTGACTTCTGAAGTTTAAGCAAAAACTTATCACTTTATCAGCCTAGAGCTCAGAGGCTCTCTTCATCGACTTGGATCAAAAGGTTCTTGATCCTGGGGATTCTGACAAGGTGGATGAGTTAAGTTTTCATCCCGGCACAAAGTGCAGGCAAAATAAAACTTGATTGTGACTCAATTGTCTCTTCAACGAAAGTTCTTTAAGGTCTTGATTTTATGATCATCTTATTTAACTTTTGACATCAATGGCCTCACAATATGCTTTCAAAAACATGAAGAAAATAAGTGGGTTCAGCAGGAGAGTCGAACAACTAAACTTGAAATGATGCAAGAAAAAGGAGAAATATAACCAATCACGTGTACCTCACTTGGTAATGGGAGAAAGCATAATGTCTCAGGTTCGAACCTAAACAATCCCGCAGCCACAATCAACAGAGCAAGTCAGCTATGCCCCCATATTATGGATAAGCAGCAGATTGTGGGTTAGCTTGGGTTGCTGGTTGTCAACCTTTTGCCACAAAAAAAGAAAAATAGGGTATTTTTATAGATCATGCAAAGCACTGAAATTCAACACAATTGGTTACAATTTGATAATTTTAACCCTGTTACTACCATAGCTATCACTAAACCTACAGCTGCTATCCTCCATGCACCACCACCATAACTAATACAACCACAAACAGATTCTACACTGCCAAACTTTACCTTCCTCTGTCATGACGACCATAGGCACTTACACCACACCGACCGATCCTGGAACTACTTTCTCTATGCCAGCTGCTATCGGACCTAATATCTATACCTGAGCCTCTACCAAAGCCAATTTCTGCATGCCAGCTCCTACCAACGCCACGTCCTCTAGGTGGGCCGCAACCAAAACCATTTCCTCTAGGTGGGCCGCTACAAAAATCAATCCCTCTTGGTGGGCCGCTATTAAAACCATTTCCTCTACGTGGGCCGCTACCAAAACTATTTCCTCTACGCGGGCCGCCATCAAAATCAATTTTTCTGAGCAAGCTGCTACCGTGGCAACTTTCTCTACTCGAGGTGCTAGCAGAGCCACTTTCAGGTCGTGAGGTACTAGCAGGGGCACTTTCTCGCCGCGAGCTGCTAGCAAAGCAGCTTTCACGATGTGAGCCGCTAGCTGAGCCACTTTCTCGACATGGTCCAGGACCTAAAATACTTTCTCTACCCGCTCCACCAGCATAATGGATTTCTCTACCCCAGCCACGAATAGAGCCATTTCCTCTACCCCAACCAGAACCATTTTCTCTAACCCAACCGCCACTAGAGCCACTTTTGAGACTCCAGCCGCGTCCTCCACATCCAGATCCTTCACGAACATCACTTTTTTTGGCTACCTCAACAGTTAGCCTGTTTCCACTGACTACAGATCCATCAAGTCCCAAAGCTCGACTGAACCCAATAGTGTCCACAAAGTCGATAAAAGCAATTCTGCAGAAACACAATGCACTTACTAATTGCTGTTAAAAAAACAAGAATTCTGCTAACCACAGCCCTTAAGGATATGGTACATGCAAAAAGGTTTAGTACATAGCAGTTGATCATTATTTTAGGTGCGCAGTTATTTTATGTACGACATCATTCTAGGTGCTAACCCCATAGCCCTTAGCACTATGGTTAGCAAAATCCAAATAACAATGCACCTACTAATCTATTGGAAATAATACGCACCAAAGATGTTAAAAGAAAAATATAAAAAAATATTAAGTTAGTTTAAGAAGAGGAACGTTGAACAATTTATAATTTGCCATTAGAGTAATCGAGTTCTTAGCTCTTCCTAAATGGCTTTATTCAAAAAAAGAAAAAATTGGAGTATTTGGACAATTGATTTAGTGATCATATTTAACTTATGAGTTATAATATTGGTGGGCCACCCTAAACTTTTGGATTACCTATCAACCTTACCTAACCCTCCCAACCAACTCATTTTTCCATCTATATATTCAACCATCAAAAACCATGTCAAGGGCATTAAGAGAATACAAACCCTTTAGGAGCCCCATCATAATCTTTGGGTATTGCCAGGCGTGAAATCTCTCCACATTTTCTAAAATGCTTTTCAAGTGCACTGCTAATCTGCAAGAGATAACAAATTCAGAGCAAACAAAAAAAGAATGCACAAGAGGAGATCATTGTCTATGAGATATATTAAACCTAGAGGTGGCAATTTCAATTCATTAATTTACTTATAAACGGGTATATTCAGTTTATATTTAATCACTAAGGGGTCAAATGGGTTGAAGAGATCAAATGTCACACAATTGTTCCGTATTTATATATGCTTTTAACCTCCCAATTAGTTTAAGTATTCAAAGTATAACGCTATTATTTCAGTAATATAACCTGATAAATCAAAATTAACACACTGGTTATCTATAACAGTAAAAGATTTGGATGATAAGTATTCGGGTGAGCGCACATTAATACTTGCATGATCTACCCTGGCTATCAACCAACTTGTGTGACCCACCCAAACTGCCACCTCTATTTGATATTGATACAGTATACAAGTATTGGAATGTATATATTTGCCAAATTTCATGTCACACAAACATACAATGTCAAAACCATCACTAGAACGAAATCCCCGTACAAATACGGTTTTTCTCTGAGCCTGGCCTCCCGTTGAATTATACTTCACCATGCTACAATTGGCACATAGGTTAAAATTCAGAAATTCAAAATTTTCAGCGGACAAATATATATACATTGCCGGACAATGATACCTGTTACCCGGAGGGTAGGTACCTCGTTCCCTAGCCAAATCAAGTTTAACTCGCCGATCATATAGCACCTCCTTATTTAGTTTGAGAGCCTGAAACAGAACACAGTTGGGAGTCGTCAATTTCTAGGTAACTCACTTATCTGAAGGACTGATACGCCATATTCCATCTGACATCAATATCACTAAAGCGAATAGAAAGAAAAGCAATCATTAGCCAGCAAACCCATTTACTTTGACAGGGCCAAACCAAACTATGTTTGATCTCCAACACAATTCAAGAATATATACTAAAGAAAAAGGCACTAAGTCGAATAGATGTTTCCAAAAGCAATTTTTTGATGCAAATAATTCTACTAAAAAGAATTAGATTATTATTGAATGAATATAATTTTGGAACTAAACACTTGAATATATTTGCACGAACATGCTTCAGATCAACCCAAACAGACCCATTAATGCAATCCAAAAGATCACTCGCTTAGACCAATAGCCCAACCCGCCCATCTTTCCCCCTCTGAGCTACATGCTAGTACCTCTTGAGCAGCTTCAGAAGTGGTGAACTCAATGTGCCCATAACCCAAAAATCGGTCATCTCTAATGGCAAAGCGTATTGCAGCAATTTCACCAACATCTTTGAAGAAATCCCTTCTACAAAATCATATTAGTTCTCTAATATCACAGTATAAAAAACAGGCAGAAGATAAATGCAGGCAAAAGTGCTTACACATCGTCTTCTTCAACTGCAAAACTTAAATTGCCAAGATACAAAGTTTTCGATCCCGTGGCATGAGAAGTTGTCGCAGGGTGTATTGTCCTTTCCATTGCCAAATCAAGCCTCTCTGAATGATCAAGTAACTTGTTATTAAGTTTGAGAGCCTGTATATATACAACATTGATTAGTGGCCAACTTCTCATAGTCTCAAAAAATTAAGGATCGTGGACTTGTGTGTAGATATCAAACTATATGAACAAATACACAGCAATATATGTAATCGAAACATGCATACTAATCTAATACACTATGCTACTAAGATTTGCAAATACTGACACCACCTTTCACTAAAAATCTTAAACCAAAATTAATGTAGTTCAGGCAAAAGTCACAGAAAGTGTATTCACATAGTTATAACCTTCAAGAAAACAGCTAAACTTTATGGTACGAATGAGACTGAAAATTGTAAAAGCACAGAAAGTTATACAAAGGAAAGAAGCCTGACCAACGCAAGTTAGCAATAAAATGGTGGCCTAAAATTGCAACTGCTTCAAATCATGTTCACTAAATGGCAATCCCTAACGCCACACAAGTATTAGAATGTTGCCATGCGGTGCAGTAGTATGAAGAAGAATATAGTTTCTATACAGATCTAGATAATGTGTTGATGGAATTATGTTCTATTATGTAAAGAGAAGATAGAAAATTAGGAATATCAAAATTTCTCAACAAAAAAATAAAATAAAGTTACAAAAGTACCAACTTTTGGAAACTCAATATGTAGGGTTATATATATATATATACACATATATATATTAGGGGGGCTATTTATCTTTCTTTTATTATCAGTTCAGGGCTAGTTTGGTAATACAGGAACACCTAGCAAAAGATAAACATAGTCATAGATTTAAAAGCTGCTTAGAATAGATTTGAACCCCTGGTGTTTCATTTTACAATGGAATGTCTTCCCAAGGCATTGAAGCTACGCTCATGCAATCAGGACATGTGATCGCATATTTTAGTAAGGGTCATTCAATTCCAAATAGTTTTGAATCTACTTATTTCTGGAAATTGCTTGCTCTAGTGTTAGCGATGCAAAATTGATGATCTACTCAACCGTTGCTTTTTGTACAGACTGATTACCGTAGCCTAAAATATCTTTTTAATTAGTGGGTGATCACGAATGAGCACAACCAATCTTTTAATTTGACTTTAGTATTGTTCAAAGCTATGATGATCCGTACACATGACATACTTAAATCGCAGTCAACCTGATTTTGAAGTGGCAGATAGCTTGTTTTACACAGAAAGGTTAGAATTCCAAACAATCTATCTCTTCCACAAAAGCTTGTAGTAGACCATGGTGGGAATTTGAAGACCCTTAAAAAACTTTAAAAAAGACTTGGCCAAAAACTGAAGCAAGAGATTTACACCTAAGTCCAAAACTGTTTAGTTTGTCAACAAGCAAGAGAATTTAAGATAAAAGAACTTTCTATAGTCTCACTTACATTCAGGTCACGGATCTGGGGCATTTTCATTGCTTACCTTGGGATAGACGTATAGTTGCTTCCACAAGGGGTCCTACTATTTAAAGAAAAATATATTCCTGATATGCTCAATGGGCGTGGTCTACTATTTCAATGGAGATATTGTAGACAATTGATTTCCTGTTGGTCACTATAGCCAGTTCATGTCTGCATCATACACGGGTTGGGATGAGAGAATTCACCTTTTGAGGCTGTTAGAATATATCAAAGCCAAGCAGACAGGCCCGTAGGTGTGATCTCCATATAAGGTTTTTGTATCTATAAATATTTGTATATTGTATCATTGTAATATCAATTCATACTATTCAACTATCAATTTCATATGGTATCAGAGCACTAGAAGATAGTTTCATCTCCTGCCATGTATCAAATTCCGGGAACAACCATATTCCAGCCGTGTATCAATTTCCGGCAGCATTAGATCGGACTTTTTCACATCTATTCATTTATTTTTCTTGAACATAATTAGTATTTCACCATGACTGATGTTAATGCTACCACAAGCACTTGGTCATGTGTGTAGATGCTATATCATATTCACTGGAAATGATGATGCTATTCAGCAGCTAACAGATCACCTTTAGAAATACTTTCAAACCAAAGATATGGGACCACTCAGATACTTCTAGGTATTGTTGCAAAATCCAAAATTGAAATTTCAATATCTTAGCACATGGGACCACTCAGATACTTCTAGGTATTGTTGCAAAATCCAAAATTGAAATTTCACCATGACTGATGTTAATGCTACCACAAGCACTTGGTCATGTGTGTAGATGCTATATCATATTCACTGGAAATGATGATGCTATTCAGCAGCTAACAGATCACCTTTAGAAATACTTTCAAACCAAAGATATGGGACCACTCAGATACTTCTAGGTATTGTTGCAAAATCCAAAATTGAAATTTCAATATCTTAGCACAAGTATGCTCTAGATATCCTTTGGGAAGTCGGCTTAGTAAATTGCAAGCTAGTTGACACTCCAATGGATCCTAAAAGTTAAGCTTCTACCAGGACAGGGAGAGCCTTTTGCAGATCAAGGGGAATACCGACGACTGGTTGGCAGACTTAGGGGGTGTTTGGGAATACTTTTTAAAAATAGATTATGCGTTTTGAATAATCAGAATCAGATAATCAACTGTAACAAAACATGCTGTTCAAAGATAGTGTTTGGATTTGATTATGTTGTTTTATATCACAATAATCAGATAATCAACTCTTTGAGTGTTTGGCAAATTTCTATACTTTAAATACTATACAGGTAAAATGACAAAAGAGGACATTAAGTAATTGTGGTTAAACTGTAACTAATGTATAAATGAGTCTCAAACTTCTTATAAGTTATTCTATAAGTTCATTGGCTGAAACTATAAGAGTAAGAAACATGAATACATGATGCCAATAATACATATTGTTAAAGAAAAACACATCGAACATAATAAACTATTAGTTTCCTGGAATACTTGTTTAATAAAGAAATCATTAGAAAAATAAAAATAATAATAACTAATCACGTTACCCATTTACGTATTTGGCGTTGAAGAAAAAATCAATGAAAAGCA
The DNA here is from genome assembly GCA_034093135.1 of Erigeron breviscapus. Taxonomy (NCBI): domain Eukaryota; kingdom Viridiplantae; phylum Streptophyta; class Magnoliopsida; order Asterales; family Asteraceae; genus Erigeron; species Erigeron breviscapus. Next base: position 161,438,270 of record CM067167.1, on the reverse strand, counting down.
TAAAGACTTTGCAGGGCGGACTATCTATATACATATATTATATTATATTTACTAATTTATTTTGAAGGGTAGATAAGGCCTTTTATGAGTATTGGTGTAAAAATAAAGGAAGAAAAGTGGTTTTAGAGAATCTACGTTTTCCTGCAGTAAGGTGGGGGTTACTTCTAAAATCTGCGTTTTGTGACCTTCTAAACGCAAATAATCAATTTTTGAAACCTTTGTGCCAAACACTAAAAACTGATTATCTATGACTTCCAAACGCAATAACCTAAAAATCCATTTCAAAACTCAACCCCAAACACCCTCTTAAATACTTACAGTAACTTGACCAGATATTTCATTTGCTGCGAGTGTAGTAAGCCATTTCTTGAATTCTTCTTGTGACTCTAACTGGGAAGCCGCACTATGTATCTTTTTATCTAATATATGGGACTTATAGCTAATGTGATACGGATGATGTCATAAGGCTAAGGGTGTCCTGATGATGTATATGTATGTGTTTATAAAGGTACTTTTATACGTAGAAGATGTAAATGAATATTGCCCACAGACCCATAGGATTGATCTCCATATTAAGGTTTTGTATCCATAAATATATGTAATTGTATCATGTAATATCGATTGGATATGATACAATTCAACTATCAATTTCATAGAGGCCACGCCAGGCTGAGGGTTAACCATTTACAAGTAGCCACTTTTAGAAGTAAGGTGATAATTAAACTGGTATTGGGATGGGGGGTAAATAATTGGGGAATGATAAATTCCCGTTCCCAATAACCAATTTTAACCAAGCAGCCCCTAAAATCCTGATGTCAATCATTGTGGTGACTTTATGAGAGCATTTGGAAAAATGCAAGTTTACAATAAAGTAATTCGAACTATACTTACAATGTTATCTGGGGTATGCTCGGAAATCTCCTTGAAAGTTTCATCTCCATCTTCCAAAAGCTCATTAGAGATGCTACCTTTGTGTGAATCTTGTGTGGTGGCTATTGATTTTTTATCTGGGGGCATATCAACCTGCCATACATTTAACCACAACCATCATTGGATCACTTATAGAATAGATTGTCATGAATAGGAAAAGAAAATACTAGAGGGGACAAATAGGAAAAAAAATACTAGAGGGGACAAAAGATGGGCTGGGTGGGTCGTGTAATGGCTTAAAATAGGTCCTATATTTGTAAGGGGTAAGGTGAGAGGACATAGAACACTTTCAATGAAAACTACAAAGATTTGGATAATAAGTAGGGCTTAATATGAATTTTTCACTAATAACAAAAATTTTTATATAAAATTGATTACAAAGTTGTTACACATTTAAACACTTTGAGGGAACCTTGGACCTATTTAACAAGTTCCCAATTAAAGCTATTTTAACTTTACCCATCTGACCATTTAGAAAGAGTATCCTCAAATCGACACAGACATAAGTAAATGGGGTCGAAATTTGGCACCTCTAGATAAAATCCATGCGGTGTGCGTTCTGGGTACCAAAACGGTACATAGGACCAGAGGGTTCCCACCCATTTACCCTTTTTTTTCTCTAGATAAAATCCATTCAATCACCACCATGAATCTTAAATGTCTGTAAGTACCGATACAATTCTCTTTAAAGTTATATGTTCGCTATTCTTCATCTTGGAATTATAATCTTCATCATCTTGTTGAAACTGATTAGAGCTGGTGTTTTCGTGCTTTGCAGATTGTGTAGTTGATGACTTCATACATAAAGGTACTTCAACCTATAAATAGTTTAACCACGATCAATATATTGCATAAAAGAAAGAAAGAAAAAACTCTTTAATCACATGCTACGTCACTAAATGCTTTTAGAAAAATTGTAGTTACCACCTCTAATACTATTACGATGCTAGATAATTAAAAATAAAGCAAGTTCCTATTGCTATTAGTTTAAGTCGAAACAAGTTAGAGACACATCGGACTGACTATAACAGCTTTGTCCAATTATCATACATACTTAATGAGTTTAATATGATTAAATATTAGTATTAAAAAAGAGGAAAAAGAAGTTGGTAATACACTTCAATTTAAAAGCATAATATGATTTTATTCAATTCTTTTACCTTTGTGTGAAAGGTTTGAACAGTTCAACCCATTCGACCAGTTCCAATTTTAGCTAAATCAATTATTTGACATGTTAGAAGGGATAAACTATAACCCAAACCGACACACATACATATGCAAATGCATTAAAATGGCCACCTTTAATGTTTATGTTTTAGTTACTACTTAATCTACAGCCAATGATTGCCAGTCAGGGCATACCATATACCATCAAGACTTAAAGAAGGAATATTCTCTAATTTACAAACAAATGGGATCATTACTATTTACTAGTGATAAAATGTTCCTACTCTGCAGCAATTAACACCATCATATTCAAAATTAACTAGCTGAGTAACCAAGTAACGAATAGATAGAAGATTAGAAAAGTCATTATGTACAAGTAAAGTCGACCTTGTTATGTTGGCAATGATGTTGATCTTCCATAAGATTGCTTTGGACGTCAGTCTTGTGCTTCTTAGTACACATAACTTGTTGAGGCTCCTCGTGTGCAGCCCTCTTGGCTACATTGAATCCAAATGTGACAAAATAAATAAATAAATAAAATTGGACATTGTTTATTTGTTTGTTTCACACAAGTATGTATGTAAGTATATTGAAGTAACTATAAGTTACGTATTTATTAATTACAAATTATAAACTCTACATAGAAGGATGATTCATGTTAGGGCTACCCAGGTGGGAAGATGTAATCATTTGCAGACTTTTGTTTTATCCGTGGGCATCATCCCAAAATGTTTAGTAAGTGAGATGTTAGCACGAGGCCGTGTCAGATAAAGATGTAATCATTTGCAGACTTTTGTTTTATCCGTGGGCATCATCCCAAAATGTTTAGTAAGTGAGATGTTAGCACAAGGCCGTGTCAGATCTATCTATTGGTGGGGAGGTATATGAAGGAACGAATCAGTGGATTGAAGAATTCAAGCTCGAAGACAAAGAGAAGCGGGCTTTTCCAAAGAATTACTGCAGCTTTATTATCATATAAATCCTAAGGAGTAGATACGATCAAGATTATTATTATTATTATTATTATTATATTATTATTTATTATTATTAGGTATTATTATTAGGAAAGTATTTTATAGATATATTTATGATAATTTATTATATTTAGTTAGCTTGTTATCAAGCTATAGGATTAGTATAAATAGAATATTAGGGTTGTAACTCTATTATGTGTGAAATATATTGCTAATTTGGTTATTAATCAGAAGAGTTGATCGATCTCTCGAATATCGATTATTTATCTCAGTTGTATATCGATACAACCAATTGGTTCGTATCAACGTCATTGTTTCTACGGTCAGTTTGAAGCTGGTTACTTTGAAGGTTAGGAAGTCCAATAATGTGGACAAAGTCCTTGAAGATTGGCAGGTACCCAATAGGCTAATGGAAAAACATTAGATGGCGAGTTGCTTCTTTTTTTATTTCTTTTGTGATGCATGTCGCCTGAACTTAGTTGATATGTAGATTAGAACTATGTTGGAAGGGTTGTGCTAGAATAGTTGTTTATCATATGCATGGTCTGTCATGCGTATGTATTAGTGTGACAAAACAGTCACATTACTAGTACTTAAAGTTATTATTGTTGTGGCATAAAATCTCACCGGATAACCCTTTACCCAAAAGTATAGACAATGGAGGAATGAGTATGAAATTAGGATGGAGATACCCTTTGAGTTGAGGGGTCAAGTTAGAGGCATCTTGACCTTTGGATTAGAATCAACGGTCAATATTCAAAGATATCTATTCTGAAGCTTAATCATTCTTTGAGCCTTGATCCTTGATTTTAACCTAAAGGTCAAAAATTCCCCTAACTTGACTAGTCAATTTGAGGAACTTGAGTCAATTCCTTTGAGTTTCGGTCTTGCGACCGTACTCCCCAGGCGGAGTGTTTCACACGTTAGCTGGGGCCCTGATCCGCGTAGACCAAGGGCGAACACTCATCGTTTACGACATGGACTACCAGGTATCTAATCCTGTTCGGTCTCCATGCTTTCGCACCCCAGCGTCGATAGGGACCCAGAGAGCTGCCTTCGCTTTTGGCGTTCCTTCGTATATTTACGGATTTTACCCCTACACACGAAATTCCACTCTCCTCTGTCTCACTCAAGTGAATTGGTTTCGAGGGAATCCCTATCCATGAAATTAAGAGGTTGACTCTTTGAAAGAGAGATTACTATTTTACCCACATCTACATCATTGAAAAAATTTGTTTTCTCCTCATTTAATTTTAAATCTTTCACATTTCTTTTCCCCCTCATGAAATAAATATGGTTACCCACTACTATAACTTGTCAATCATCATCATCAAGCCTAGCCACAATAGCCGGATCTAAAGATTCTTCTGTGACTACCCTTCTAGTGTGTATATATATATATATATATATATCAAGACACCAATTTTATTAATTTGATATTGGGGATCAAAGGTGAAGTTGTTTTTATGTATAAATATTTTTAAAATTTTTTTTAAAAAAAAAGAAGGAAAAACCCTGATCTGATGTGATGTATAGTCAAGAGATAAAACAAAACATAGAATAAAAAAGAAAAAGAGATGAGGATGTAGCAACCAACCATTATTTAAAACTGGATTTGTAATAGTGGGTGGAAGAGGAGGAGCTACTACAACATTAGCAGCAACATGATTAGGATCTGAATCAACCTGAAAATCAAAATCAAATTTGTCATCGTTATTATTATTAGAAGCAAATAATAGATTGATAGATAGATAGATGTATAAAGATTATACCGCCGCCGAGTATTCTTTGCCCTGCTCCATTCATTCAATTCCAATTCCGATAATAATAACAATGATTTCTTTATTCACACAGGTAATGTACGTATAAAGAGTGGTTAGACCAACTCTAATGCTGAGTTCTTAAGTAGAGAAAAGAAAGGATACAAATAATTTCAAAACAATTTGTGATCTTAGAGTTTTTTTAATAGAAGGAAATAAAATGAAATGGAATGATATGAATGGATTTTTTAGTTATTTTTTAGTTGATTTTGTTCCCCAAATTTTCTTTCCAAATATGGGATTATTTGTGATGATCTCTTCTCTTCCATTCTTCTCTTCCTTCTCATCTCCTCCCTTCATTTTATTTCTTTTAAATCAAACACGACATAACCCTTCCTACCTATTATTTTAAGAAAAATCTAATATATGTTAATAAACTTGATAGTAAAATTTAGAGTTATCGACCTAAATTGTCCCCGTGGTTTACCCAAATAATCAAGTTTCATCCTTAAAGATCCGAAACCTCAAGGTTAATCCTTTATAGGAGGACAAGATTCCCATTTGGTCCTTTGACTGTTTGACCGTTTACTCCCCTCCGTTAAGCCCCCACGTGCCATTCACGTGAGGGGTATTCGAGTAATTTCTCACCCATCTGGCCCCATTCTTTCTCTTTCTTCTCTTATTTAAGACGTGTATATATATATAATATAATATATATACACCCATTTTCCCTAAAATCAATCAAAATCATCCTTATACACCAAAAATCAATCGATTCATATCCCTGAAACCTCATGAACTGAATCAAATTGTCAAATATGACTTGTCCTTTATACACCATTCGTGTTCATGGTGAAGACCACTTATGGGATCTCGACACCATGTATCGTGAGTATTTACAATTTTAGGGTTTATTTATAATTTCCAGGGTTTTTTTTTTACAAAGTTATTAACTTTTCTGGGTTTAAATTACAAAGTAATTAACTTTTCGGGGTTTTATTAACAATTTTGTGTACAATGTAGATGCATATGCTGGATTGTTCTCGTTGAAGGTGCACCATGGAGGTTTCTTTACTGAATGGCCAGGGATGAAGTACGTAAGAGGTAAGATTGATCATGCTGATTGTATCAATATTGATCAGTTTTATGTTCATGAGTTGGACTCCATTATGGAGGATTTAGGTTATAGAGAAGGTCAGTATATGTTCTATCACTTTCTAAAACCAGGGTGTCCATTAGATAGTGGCTTACATCCCCTTGCTAGTGATCAAGATGTCCATGAGTTGTCTAAGCATGTAGAGAATGCAAACCTTATATGTGTTTACATAGAACATGGAATGTCAAATTTAGATGGATATTTTATGCCAAGGAAATCACATGTTGTCATAGAAGACATAACAGATGATGATACCACCACTGCCTCTAAGACTAGACCAAAAAGAAAGACTGGCCCTTATAGAAAGTTGTTACTTGATTGGAATGAGGAACTTGTTTTAACCCCTAGTAAGAAAACTTAAAAGATGTCAATGAAAAGTTACATGACAATGACAATGTGAATGTGACTGTTGGTGCAAATGACAAGGGTAAAAAAGTGTTAGGGGAACATGAAACAGTTAGTAGTACTGGTGAAAAGAGCATGAGTGATAAAAATGATGACAGTGAGGATAGTGATGATTCTGAGGATAGTGACTATATTGTGGATGAGGAGAATGAGATAGAGGATGTAGAAGTTGATATGAGACAGTTTGAACTGCATGTAGATAAAGAAGTAGAGTTCATGGGTGGAAATGTACAAGAAGCTGTACAACATGTTGATGATGATCCAGAGGTTGATGTATTACACAATGATGAGTTTGAAAGTGGTTCTGACCCAGAAGATGATGTGAATAGGGCTAGGAACAGACTGTTGAAAAAAATGGGAAAGAAGAAGACAACTGGGGATCCTGTCATATTTAAAACTGGCTTTCACTTGTCCCAAACTTTTGGAAATGCCAAGGAGGTGAAGGATATGATAAGGGCACATGCAATAGAGACAAGGAGGGAATTGAAAATTGTGAAAAATGATAAGGAAAGAGTGAGGGCAGTGTGTGAAGGAAAGTTGCCAGTGTTTGATCCTAGTGGGACAGTTGGGCCTATTCAGATAGATGCAAGAGCCATGCCATTGAATAATGAAGCATATGGGCCAAAAAATATTGTGACAAAGGCAACCAAAGATGTTGGGCCTAGTCAATCAACTTGGTCAAAAAATAAAGAAAAATCTGGGAAGGATAAGGACACAATGTTGGAAAGAGAGTCAATTAATACAAGTGGGTTGGCAGCTGAATATTCTCCTATTAAGAATAAAGGTGGTAGAGGAAAGAAGTCAAAAAACAAAGAATTTACTTGTCCATGGACTTTACATGTGTCCAAGCTTTATGGCATCCAAACATGGATGGTAAAAACATTCACTGAAGAACACACATGTCTTCAATCCAGATCTATCAAACACTTCACATCCAAGTACCTTGGCAAGTGTATTGTGCAACAGATAGAAGGTAATGTTCTTATCATTTGACTGTTTTAATATTACTGCTTAAATATTACTGTTTTAATTAAAAAAAATTTGTTGCAGGAAACCCTGATATACCTTCTGCAGCTCTACAAGGAGAACTTCAAAGGAAGTTTGAGCTTGGAGTATCTCAGCAAAAAGCACAAAGAGCTAAAAGGGCAGCAAAAGGTCAACTAAGGGGAGATTACACAAGGCAATACAACATGCTGAGGGATTATGTTCTTGAATTGCATACTTCAAATCCTGGGTCAACTATCAAGCTTGAGGTTGAACCTCCAATGAACCCATAATCTAATGAGAGAGTCTTCAAAAGGATCTATGTATGTTTAGGAGCATTGAAGAGGGGGTTCAAGACTGCTGGAAGAGAGTTATTAGGTCTAGATGGTGCTTTTATGTCTGGTCCTTTCCCAGGCCAAGTGCTAACTGCCGTTAGTGTGGACTCAAACAATGGAATCTACCCTGTTGCCTATGCAATAGTGGAAGCAGAAACAACACACTTTTGGACATGGTTCTTAGAAACTTAGGTCTGTGGTATGCAAGAAGTGTGGCAGTATGGGGCACAACAAAAGGTCATGCAAAAATGATGGTTCCAGTTAAGGCAATACAAATCAAGTTCCAAGTCAGTCAAGCCAACCAACTACAAGTCAAGCTGGTGCAGGTGGTCCAAGTCAAGCAACTGCAAGTCAGAGAGGTCATGGTGCAGGTGGTCCAAGTCAATCAAGTGCAAGTCAGGCAGTTCCAACTCAAGAACATGTTAGTGTTAGAGCAAGTAATGCCAGGTTGATTTCCAGTCCAGGTGGTAAAAGGTGCTACCTCAAAAGCACAAAGTGAAAAGATGTTTAATGTCATGTGCTATCTGTTGGTCATGTAATATTGCCACTTTTTAATCTGTTGCTACTTATGTGTTGTCTTTTGCTACATTTGGTATCTATTTTGGTATGTAATCTGTCAGACTGGTGTGTAAACTTATCTATGTATTGTCTTTTGCTACATTTGGTATCTTTTGGGTATGTAATATGTTACAATATGGTATCTATGCTATCTATGATATTCAATTAGGCAATCTTTGACACATTTTTGGTCTATTATTTTGTGCTATATACCATTGTATCAGTATCTTTGTAAACTTCCAAAGTCAATAACACAATTTCAATTACCAAAGTCAATAAAACATTTACACAGAAAGTAAACAACTTATATTATCATTCATTGTCAGCATACATTTGGTTACAACACGAATATAATTGCAATATTATATATCTTGCATTCAAACAACTAACAAAGCTACAAGAAACACAATGACAATAGAAGCAATCACCAACAATAACTTGAATTTCTTCAATTCACCATCTTTTTTTATTATTTCTGCTTCCAATTTGTTCTTTGATCTCAACAATCCTGGTATGATATCAGTAGCCCGTTGACACATTGCCGGATCAAACCATCCTATGAATTTACACTTTGAACCCTATTCAACATAAAACCCTAATTCAATTTAAGTAAGAAACTTTAACCTAATTGAAAAATTAATGGCAATTACCTGGTTGGGACAAGCATAAAAACGCCTTCCTGGGTTTGGGTCGACTTCAAGAGAGAGGGAAGAAAGAAATTAGGTTTACTTCAATTTTGGGGGAAAAGAGGGGGTTTTGTTGTATATATTCACGATTAAAAGAAGCAGATGGGTGGGAAATTACTCGAATACCCCTCACGTGAATGGCACGTGGGGGGCTTAACGGAGGGGAGTAAACGGTCAAACAGTCAAAGGACCAAATGGGAACCTTATCCTCCTATAAAGGATTGACCTTGAGGTTTCGGATCTTCAGGGATGAAACTTGATTATTTGGGTAAACCACAGGGGCGATTTAGGTCGATAACTCTAAAATTTATCTGTTTAATTTTTATAGCCCACAATCCATTAATAACCCTATCTCTTTTAGGCCTTGTTCGCCTTTCCATTTCGTTTCCACGCCCAGCAAAGAAAAAAAGCACTATTACGATAGCCACTAGCTGCCACCACCCACCTTTCATCAACGAAGGTGAGTCTCAATAATTACAAGAACAAAGTTGATTCTTTACTTAAAGACATGTCTTTTTTTTTTATAACAAACATCAAGTAGAGATGCCGAATATGAAAGCTTCAATATCAGCCTTGTAAAAAGATATTCGTGTCACATTTAAACATTATTATCGAGTAGGTCTGTTTACATTTACATTGGACATACAAATACATAAGTTGAATAGTAGATTCAATTTGAGTTTGGTTTCAAAAAGAGATTAATATTGGAAACTCTTAATATTGGCATAACAAATAATGTCTGGTGTTTCAACTAAATTAAGATATCAAATTGGACACTCTTAAAAACCAAACTAGCACATTACCCGCGCAATGCGGTGGTATTCGTGGCGGCGACAATGTGGTGGTGGAGAACGACTGTTGGTGGTAAATGCGGTATCGAGTGGTGTAGATAATTGATGTAAAAGTAATAGATGTAAAAGGTTAATGAAGATATTTTAAAAGACGAGTCATATGTCCGCACAATTCGGCGGAGATGATGGTGTGGCGCGGCATGGTGGTGGCGGTGGCGACTGGTGGCGGCGTTGATGGTGACGGGTGGTGGGGGCGGCAATGGTGGTGAATGTAAAAGTAATTGATGTTAAAAGAGGTAGTGTAGTTATTTTAAGGATTGAGGGATTTATGTTGTAAATTATTTCATTAAGGGTATTATAGGTATATTAGGTAGAGATGTTTAAATTAATAAATAAAGAAGATGAGTATTTTAGGTATTTCAATTCCTTAATTGGGATTTAAAAAAAGGGGTTGCTCTTTTATTATGTATTATAGATAAAGGACTGATAATGTAATATAATCATTAAGGGTATTTTAGACATTTTCCCCATGTAACTTTCAACATGGGGCTATTCTTTTTATAATATAGTATAGAAGTATAGATATGTTTCCTATTGCTTAATAAGTTGTTACTTTTTATATATATTTAAAGACAAAATTTAATAGCGTATTAACCAATCAAAAAACTCAATTTCATCAAATTAAACATTACTGATGTCATAATTATATCAATTAAAAATTTTAATATAACCTACAAAATACTCTGATCCTAATACAACATGGAAAGGGATATTCTAATATATTTTTTTTTGAAAGGTGAATTTCGCTGAAAACTTCGTGTCGCGATTCGACAGCGGGAGGTCTAGCATACGTTGTCTTAACCGGGTCTGCGCTAGAGAGCTCCCTCGAAGTAGAAATGCCTATTTCAAATACCCGATGGGGGGGAAACCCCCTACTAATCCGCCCGAAGGCACGACGATTAATAGGGGTAAACTCTGCCCCTTCAGACTTGAACCTGGGTATACCCAAGCCAAGCCCTCATAAAGGGACTTCCTATGTCCTCCCAAGGCTTGAACACAAGACCTCTTGAATGGGGATGGTCTTTCAACCATTGAGCTAATGCTCAAGGACGGATATGTCTAATAAATAATTATCATTATTTAATTATTAGATAAACATATACTTCAAACAATTATTAGATAAGCGTAACATATTGGGCCTCGATTTACGCATTTTGATATTCATTTTTTATAAATATTTACATGTTTGTAAAGATGCTTACAAAATTTAGATCTTTACAAAAATATTTTTTTAAAGATTTACAATTTTTAAATCTGTAAAAGTAGGAATTTCAACTCTGTATTTGCAAAATAAAAAAATGTATTAACCAATAAGAAAACAAAAAGGGTAAATCAAAAATTTATATTTTTTTTTCCAAACTACCATTTACTTATGTTACTAGATTTAGGCCCTTGTCAAATACACGGATTGTTTATGACATATTAAAGATAGAATTAAATATGTGTAATTCAAGAAAAGCTGTGAAAGAACAAACCAGTGAATTCAAATATAAAGAATGTAATTAAAGTTATGAAAGAACAAACCGGTAAATTCAAATATAAAAAATGTAATGAAAATCAAAGTAGCAGAATGTAATACTGGAACATTGACAAAAGAGGTTAACTTGTTCGTCTACCAATATCATATCACGGCTTGTTGTCTGCTTTCTTAACCATACAATTAAAAAACTTCTTGTAGTTTTTGTTGTGGTATTTGTTTTTCATGAAAGTTTTAGTTTATATAGTTAGATATAATGTTTTTTTATATATAATCATTGATAATTTGATAAGTTATAACTAAAAATAACTTAAATAAGTTATAATTATAGTTAGATGAAGACTAATTGTAAGCCAAGTTGGTTTTTTGTATTTATTAAAAAGATATTTTTTAAATTATTTAATTAGTTGGATATTTTGGATAAACATGAGTTTATATTTTATGTATTTTATTCCAATAAAATTATTATTTTAAGAAAAAGGTTTAAAAGTGTAAATTGATGATGGAAAACAAAAAAGTGTAAATTATATTATGACATGTGCTAATTTAATTAAATTAGAGAAATTGAGAGTTGTGATTGGTTAATTGAGGTTAGGTCAGTTGCCTTTTAGTATATACTAGATTTTAGACCCGTGTCAAATACACGGGTTTTACAACATTATCAATATAAGAATTAGTATATGGAACAAAAATACTTATACATTAAATGTAAAAATATACTTAAAAGGGAATTGATATATTCAAATGTAAATACTGAATGCTAAATCATATCAAGACAGGATGGTATAACAGAGTTTCTTTTATACAAACTCTTCCAGATAAGCAATATCTTAACTTTGATTACACAATTGACCGAGTTTTCATTGATGTCTTGCAAAAAAGTAATTTTATTTTCGTGACCATGGTTGTTAAGAACAATAAAAGTAACAGTTGGTTCGTAGGGTTTTCAATGATTTCGTATGTTGTGATTTTATTTGTAGGGTTCAGTTAATATAAGAAGAATCTGTATCCTAAATATAGTTTGATTCTAATTACTAATAATAACAATGATTATCCTAATTATAGTTTGATTACAATTACTAATAACAACAATATTACAATTAGTTTGACTACAATATAAAATAAAATATTGATATAAATATTAATTCGTATTAATCCAAAAATTGTAACCTCTTTAACTTTAAGGTATATTTTGTTATTATGAAAGTAATAATTATTTTTAAACTGGGTTAAAGTGTAAATTGGTGATGAAAAATCAAAAAGTGTAAATTAATTTAGACATGTGTTGATTTAATTAATTTTAAGAAATTGAGGGCTGTGATTGGTCAATTGAGGTTAGGTCAGTTGTCTTTTAGTATATATTAAGATAAGATTAAGATTAAGATAAGATAGTTTAATATTAATACTGAGATGAATACCTCAAATAACCAAATCTCATCAAACTAAAACATACTTATGTCATAATTAATCAGTTAAAAGTATTAGTAAACATCAAACAAAATTATAATAAAAATATTAATCTTAGTAAAAATTCCAATATAATTAATATTTTTCAATTTAGTTGAAAACTAAATTATTCAACTAAACGATAGATTTATATGGTGAGAATATAACTTAGCTTTACATTAAAAAACATTAAATAAAAAGATTAATATCTTATCTTGAAAATTTATAAGCACTCGTGTATTTGACACGGTAAAAATATATACTAAAAGGCAACTGACATAACCTCTATTGATCAATCACGATCCTCAATTTCTCAAAATTAATTAAATCAACATATGTCTAAATTAATTTACACTTTTTGGTTTTCATCACCAATTTACACTTTAACCCAATTTAAAAATAATTAATACTTTATTGCATAATGTCTATCTAATAACAAAATATAGCTAAAAGTTAGAGATTTATCTTGAAAATTAATACGAATTAAATATATATCAAATATATTAATTGTAATCAGATTATAATTAAGATAATCATTATTGTTATTAGGAATTGGAATCAAACTATATTTAAGATACAGATTCTTCTTATATAAATCGAACCCTACAAATAAAATCACAACACACGAAATCAATGAAAACCCACGAACCAACTACTTTTATTGTTCTTAACAATCATGGCTAACGAAAATAAAATTACTTTTTTGCAAGACATCAATGAGAATTTGGTCAATTGTGTAATCAAGGTTAAGATATTGTTTCTCTAGAAGAATTTGTAGAAAAGAAACCATGTTATACCATCCAACCTTGATATGATTTATCATTCAATATTTACATTTGAATATCTCAATTCTTTTTTAAGTATATTTTTACATTTAACGTATAAGTATTTTTTTTCCATATATTAATTCTTATATTGATAATGTTGTAAACCCGTGTATTTGACACGGGTTTAAAATCTAGTTGTATATAAAGATAAAGATTTTGAATTTCTAATTTAATTTTTCTTTGAACATTATTTAAATTGATTTGAATTTGTTTTTAGTTGATTTTTCATTTAATACATATATTTAATGTTAAAATATCACTCAAATGCTTTAGAACGCAGCGTAATAATGTATTATAGGTATATGAGTTTTGCTAAACAAAATCCTAAAGGCGCATTTAAGATGCACTAAATAATTATGTACTTGTTATCATAAAGTTCAGGGGGTAAGCTTTTGATATAAAATGTACAATTTTTTATGCACTTCAACTGCAATCTTTAGAGCAGCATTTAGCATTTTCCTAAATATATTAACTCATATATGGTTCATAAATGATACATTAAAAATCAAAGCGAATGAGATTGGTGCCTATTGATAAAAGTATTTAACATTGCGAAGATATATCTTTTTTATTTGGTAAAGGGATTGGATCTCGTTGACTTATTGAGAAGGTATATATGGATTATTACGTTTGTAATAATGGATTTATAAAGAGTTTTTCTAGAGTCTTTAGTTTGATGTTGGTATGTAGTTTTTTTTATATTTTTGTTTTTTACCAAAAAAAAATGTAGTTTAAAAAAAATGAAAATTAGATTTTCAAATATTTGAATTGAATTGAAGAAAGAATCAAAGTCGGATAGATGTATAGCGTGAAATGGTCAAATTTGACATAAAGTTATTTTCATTCTAGGAATTTCTGATGATCCCACTCGAAGGATTTCTTTTACAATATGGTGAGACCCGAAACCAACCCACAAACTTGGTACACAAAGTCACACACAAATTAACAAAACCAAGCCACTAGTCTTCGTCCTAGGTAATATGCATCTATTGATCCCAGTTGGTAGCTGATTCCAAATCATAAAGGGGTGTAAAAATGGCAGTCAGAAAATGGGAACCAGCAGCACTAAACTTTTTTTTTTGGTCTAGCCTCCGGTGGTGATATATTGAGATAATCGACTACAACAAACACCAATATTCAAGACATTTAGACAAATCAGAATCACAATCCCAAAGAATATTCCATGACAAAAGATTGCTAACCAAAATACAACACAACTATCATAAATGAGGATTACGATCTTTTCACACAATGAATGGCATTCTGAAACCAGGATTTCCTCACATGTAACCATCATGTACATCAACTAGCAGCACCAGATGTGGAGACCTCAGTGCTGCAAACAGGGCACACCTGCATGGCCATGACATTCATCATTAGTTTTTCCAAAAACAGATAATAAGGTCTTATCAGAAGTTACAAACAATAATTAGCAAACTACAAATGTTTTGTCAATTTGTCATAACCCCCTGACTGAATGATGTATAAGAACTACTAGTGGCAAATTCACACTGAGAAAAGGTTGACTTCTTATATGTCCTACCTTAAAAGAACCAAGCACAATAAAAATAAACTAACAGGTCTAAAAATGAAAAAGGGTCAAATGGGCAACAAGACGAGACATTTTTGAGAAAGTCAGAAAGGCTCCTTAATAAACTATAAAGGCATTTTTAAGAAGGATCTCCATCCTTTTAAAATGATAGAAATTTTCTTAATAAACTACAGAGTCATTTTGTTGACGCAGCCAGGTTTCTTGCATACTCAACGAGGCGCAAAGAAAAGAGGAGAGAAGCAACCGCCTATCTCCTTAAAGTCTATTTTTTCATCCTAATGGCTTACTTTCCATTGTAATCGAGTCAACTTCCCTTCATTATTTTCCCTTCTTTCTCTTCCCTGTTTCTACGTCATGCCCTAAATCTCTAAATCACTAATCAATGATCAGTTTTGTAACTTTTGTCGGCCCAACATCACCAATTTATTTATCACAGTCAACAACAAAATCAAAAGGTTCGCCATGATGTTCATTCTTGGATTTTGTTATTATCTACCTATCTTATAATTCAATCTTTTCTATAGATTAATATAACTTATAGGGTTTGATTGTTGACTAATTAGTTTAACATTAGTTGTTAGTATAGGACTACAGCATACTGGTCAGGTTTTGTCAGGTAACTTTCCGATTGTTGACTAATTAGTTTAGGTATTTGTTTTTATGTTTATATTGTGTCACATATACTATCTACATAATACAACAGTTTATGTCACTCGGGGCTTGCCTAGATTTCGCCTCTACCCTTAGGCTGTAATGAGGTCTTGTGGCCTCAAGTTCACCTTTAACTACCTTGCTCTTACCAAACCTCACAATCCTGTCACATGTAGTAAAGAAAAATATTCCTAATAGTAGCAAAACAAACCCTTCTCCCAAGAATTAACGAAAAAAAGAAGAATTTGAGTTTAGATAACTATTGTAGGACTCAAAAAGAATAAAAATCAATCAAGTTCATGTACCTTGTTTATTTGCAACCAATTGGTTATGCAGTCAGAATGGTACGAGTGTTTGCATGAAAGCAAGATCAAGTTATCACCATCATCATAGTCTAAGCGACAAATAACACACCTGAGATATGAGAGAAAT
Source organism: Erigeron breviscapus (assembly GCA_034093135.1). Taxonomy (NCBI): domain Eukaryota; kingdom Viridiplantae; phylum Streptophyta; class Magnoliopsida; order Asterales; family Asteraceae; genus Erigeron; species Erigeron breviscapus. The sequence continues at coordinate 161,422,079 of CM067167.1, read as the reverse complement.
AAAATGATCAGTGTGACACGATCTGGATAAGTAGCAAGAGATATGTGTTTACGTTTCACTGCTTCCATTCTGAATATTTTGGGTCTTGTATGTCATTGACCGCAAAGAAGCAATTGAATCAGCAGAAAGGCCTCTACTTTCAGTTCCAACTACTTCACCCAGAGCAATCAATTCCTACAACATTTCACATGTGAGCAACTCATACAAGAAGACCAAACAAGTAATTCAGTCAAAGTTAAAAAGATTCCGAGTTGAATGTAGAGCAATATTTTATTATAGATATTACCTCATATGATAGTTCATCCGGGTCAACATCATTCCATGTATCCTGAATGAGAAAAATACTTCGGTGATCCAAACAGTAACTAAGAGATAATTGCCAAGCAAGTTTGGAATTGTATATGGATCAGATAATTTAACTTCCTCACTTCTGGAAGTCAGAGGGTGTTTGGGATTACGTTTTGAAGTGATTATTTGATTATTACGTTTGTAAAACACATATAATCTAAAAAAATGTTTGGCTGAAAAAGTGATTATCTGGTACGAAAACGCAGTTTTGGAAAAGCATGTACATACATGCTTTTTCAAAACGCACTTTTGAAAATGCAAAATCTATTTTGAAAACGCAACACCAAACACCCCCTCAAAAGTGAGGTCTGTTCTGGAATTTTAAAAATTTGTTGAGCTTCAGGACAATTAGAAAATAGAAACGGTTCCCAAATCCAGATATTTCATGGAACTGCTGTGAAATATAAAAAAATTAAAATAAAAGCTATGTGAAATATAATAAAAGTCAAAATAAGAGCTTGGTTAGATACACTTGTTTCTAAACTAATATATATTATCGTTTTCTTTAAAAAACTAGCATTAAATCACGTTTAAAGACTGCCTAGAGCAAAGAGTATGGAGTGGTTTACAGAAACCAACACCACGTCCTGCATTCAGGATAGTTCCCAAAAATTATTACAGTATACTACTTTGTTGCTGCTTATCCCGAGGGTATACTTGTGGAAAGCATTGCTTTATTTCTTGTCTTTTTCCAATTTCTAACGTTAGCCATGTAATTGCTACTTTAAATTTTGTTATCGCGCATTTTGCAGGATAAGAATGATTTACACTTGTACCTACTAAACTTTCTCAATAGTCTGGGTTCTAAAAGAACAGTACTAGGTCCAAGACTCATTCTTACACTGGGCCCAAGGTTACTACCACATTGCCTTTTATTTTCTTCTGCTCCATGACTCTATTACCAACATTTAAAATGGGAAAATTATAAAAGCTCAACTGAAAATGGAAATAGCTAATCAGTGAAAGTAGCATAAAGCCTATTCACATATCAACTATCTCTCATATGGTTACAACTAAGATTATCATTATATATTATTCAATATATGAACAGAAAGTGTTGGCAGTTGACAGTCAACCCCACTAAACCCACATCCACACATTATGCAATCACTGACCTGAGCAACCTGCCCATTTGGCGGCCAATAATCCTTGCTGTTACATTTCTCATACTAGATTATAAACTTAATTACAGTTCTACCATCAAGAGCAAGATATCTATCGTCATCACTAGACTTGGAGAGACACCTTCATAAAACGTGGCAATTTTGTATTTCGGTATAAGATGCATAGCTCATGTGAAATTTTGGGTGTGACAACTTTATCCCGTCAGTGTAATGTTCCAAATGTATATGAGAATACATAGATTACACAGAATAGCAGTAACTCATTGTTTAGATCTTAACTGGCATTTATTGATACGTAATGACACCGCAAGGTTTATATCAAGTAACCATAGAGAAATTGCACGAAATATTACTATATGCAATCTGCTTGAAAAGTGTAGGATTGCATATAAATCCTACACTTTTCAAGCACTTTGTTGATTGACGAAAATTGAACAAAACGCTAAGCATAATAGTACATATTAAAGGCTGTTGTAAGCTATGTAGTCAATTTCGGTGAGATCCCAGTGGGATCCCAATGGGATTTCAGTTTTCGGTCCCTAGGTGGTCCAAATAGAAATCACATCTCAACATCTTCTTCTTCTTAAAAAAGAAAGAAAGAGAGAGAGAATCAAACTGTCATTTCTAAAGCATGAATGGTGAGAGTGGGTTTCTATTCACAGAAACGGAGATTATTTCCAAAAACATAGATTCTTGGTTTCATAGCCTCATATGTAGATGGATTTTTGAATTATTGTGAACAGGAATCGTGTAATATCAAATGATTAATCATTTGTAATTCGTTTGTTGTATTATCAATTTAAACAAGTTAAATCAACAAAGAAAGGTGATGGAGAAAAAAGAATATCACCTGGCGGTGATGATCATCATCGTCATCATCAACATCATTATCGTCGTCGTCATGGTCATTGTCGGTAACCACTGCCAAAGGGCATCAGATAAAATATTGTTAAGTAAAAGAAGGGAAAGAAAGGAGGAAAATAGCAAAGGAGAGGGTGCGGAAAAACAGACTATCATGAATGCCAGTGAGAGCCAAGAGTCTAGCAGCCATTTCTTGATCCTCGGCATCTTGAAGTGCTCTTGCATAAGCCTCGTCGTTTGGGAAAGAAGCGGGATCCAATTCAACAACGGGTGGTTGTGCTACTCCTCCTCCTTCAGATCCGAGGTGAGCATGGATATCAAATGCATCTGCGTCATCATCTTGTTCTTGTTCGCTATTGTGATGATCGAATAATTCGTCATCATTGACATAACTTACGGTTTCCCAACTCTCGTGATCATCACTCTCATCGTCATCAACATCCCCACCATGATTATTATTATTCATTCTCAACATCATATATGCCCTTTCCTATTTATAAAGTATTTTATTATCAATTTCAATTTCAATTTCAATTAATACGAATACGAAATGAATTAAAATCAAAAATAAAAAAAGAGTAGCAAGTCATCATAATAAGAAGAAGAAGAAGAAGAAAGAACCTGGTCTTGTAAAGTACGAGCAAGGGCAAGATCAGCATCAACTTGACTCAGATTAGTGAAGGGTCTTCTAGTAGTTGGGTTTTCAGAATTATTGTTGTTAGGGTTTGCATCCATCTTGCTGCTGCTGCTGCTATTGCTTTCGTCTTTTTTGTTGTTATTGTTGTCCATAAAATCAAAAATGTATTGGAAGATTGAGTGAATGTTGAAATTGACAAGATAAGGAAATGAAAGGAAAGGAAAGGAAAGGAGGGCGGCAACAGCAAGTAAGTGGAGTAGTACGCAACCGCCGGAAGGAAACCCTGTGGTACAAACAAACTAAACAAATACACTACTTACAAGTTACTAGCTTCCCATACGTTTAAGCCATGCCCGGTTTATCTCTCTCTCTCTCTCTCCACTACTCCTAATTGGGTTGACCACTTGACCGGTTCCGGTTTGACACTCGATCCTGTTCTGACCCATTTCAAATTTCACTCATTTCCTAATTAGGTGATATTCGACCGACTGGTATGATTATATTTGTTTACAGTACTCTTATGTTCTTTCTTTGTTAGGCGAGACATCTATTGTTGTACGAGTACAACTTAATAAATATAGAAATTAGTAATAGGTTGTTGGGTTGATTTTTAAGTGAAATTGAGATAACTTCTCAATAAATTTCAATAATTATAGTTTTCAAAAATTAGATAACAAACTTATAAACTTTTCTAAATAATTATAGCTTATTATAATTGTAATTATAAAAAGGTAAATAGATTGTAGTTATAGATAGAAAAAGAGGGGAAAAAAATAAACATTATAATAATAGAAATGGAAAAATCTATAAAAAGAGAACATTTTTACTCAAAATTTCTAATAAGGGGCAGGGATGAGCAGAAATCTCAAATCCCGATCCCGTCCCGGTACCGAAAAAGTGGTACCGAATCCCGACCGGGACCGGACCGGTACCATTTTTATGAGTTCGTGGGATCGGTACCAAACTCGGTACCGGGAAATACCGAGGAAATCCCGATGGTCCCAAGTCCCGAAGCAAATATTAATGTTCATTTTATATTTATATCTTTATGTATATCAGTATCTATATCAATATCAATATGTGCTTAATAGTATGTAGCTTGAACTAAACTATCTAGTATTTTTATTATTGAAGATAACATGTTTAGATGCAAACATGAAACACCCTTACATATAGGAGTATATAGAAACGAAAAAGACCCAAAAAAAAACAAGACTTAACCGGCTTAACAAAAAGAGCTTGTTAAGCCAATTAATCTATCATTCATCAAACTTGAACAAGACTTAACCGGCTTAACAAAAAGAGCTTGTTAAGCCAATTAATCTATCATTCATCAAACTTGAAAACTAGGAAATACGGAGTAACACTTCAGTAGCACAAAGTCAAATAGCATCCTTGCAATAAACACTTGAAACACTTTTCTTCAAAAACCAACTGCATAAAATCAATAATTTTTGTAAGCATAAAATAAAACCTGAAGTTTGACACATATAAAATAAAATAGCTCAATAAAATTCTTGTGCTTGAGTTACGCTCTTTTTTTAGTTTTGTTACCCAAAAAATCGGTACTAGTCGGGATTTGGTATTGAAGTCCCGGTCCTGTATTGACTCGGTACCTTTACCGTACCGATACATATATCGTGATCATATTGGGGTCTTTATATATGTTTATATGTCGGTTTATTATTTGTGTTTTGCAGGTACTTAACATGGATGTAAACAATACATATAAAGGGTAATTAAGTTAATGTTGGTTCTGCGTTTACAGCAGTAGGAACATTAACTTAAATATTCCTAAGTGTCATTTGAGAGTTCTTGGGAACAAGCAAAATGTGCTTGGTCAGAAGAACACTCAAATGGTTTGAGAGTTCTTGGGAACAAGCAAAATGTGCTTGGTCAGAAGAACACTCAAACAGTTTGCGTGTTCTGGGAAACACGCAAACAGGCCAAACCCTTATGGGCCTTGATGGGCTGACATGGGAACACGCAAACCCCTTGGGTTTTGAGTGTTTCCAGCCCTGGCCTATAAATATGAGTGTGTGTGTGCGTGTTCAGGGAGACGATTGGTGAGAGAGCAACGAGCAAATCTTGAGAGAGAAACTACTAGAGCTAAGAACACACAAATCTAGTAGATCTTGTGGTGTCACTCGTCTCACGCTAGAACCGCAAAACACACACTCGTGTTGGTTGGCTTAGGATTTGGAATACCAAGTGGGTATTGTTGTCCGGAGAGCCGCCTCACTATATTAACCAAATACGAGTGTTTATGTTCACGCATAGATATATATATATATATATATATATATATTATAAAATATATATATATATATATATATATATATCTTACAAAAAAGGTGATATAGAAACCGTGGGTTATCTCGAGGGATTCCGCACCTCGACATATCCTTAGTCAATCTCGTTTCGACGGTCCGAAAAATGAGGGCAACCTGAACTTACAACTGGTATCAGAGCCAAAGGTTTCAATACCTTGGTTCGAGATTGATTTTGGTTTGGATATCACTCTTTTTTTGCGTGTTCTTAGGTGGAGATTGTTTTCGGTTCGTTTGAAAGAAAGGTTCAAACTTGACATCAAAATAAGACACATCTCAATCCTAAAACTGTTATCTCAAACTTTCAAAGATCAACGAACAATATCGGTTTCGGGATCTAGGAAAAAGTGAGAACAGTCACGTTTTGCGTGTTCTTGGCACTGTACCTTTTGCGTGTTTTTGGTACAGTACCTTTTGCGTGTTTCAGTGCACTTCAGATCTGCATGATTTTCAAACGATTTGCGCATTCGGTGGTTTGTGTGATCTGGTTTGAGTGTTCTCAAGTTTGAGAGGTTTCAGTTTTGAGTGTTCTCGTTTTGCGTGTTCCCACTTGCGTGTTTCATTTGAGGGTTCCCAAATTTGCGTGTTATTGTGACTTTGTGTGTTTATAAGTTAAATCACATATCATAATGACAACAAATTATCTTAACCAATTGATACTAATGGACCATGAGACCGGTAAGGGTAATTCACCACCCAAACTGATGATCATAGACCAATACTTTTCTTGGAAAGGTCGATTCGAATCCTTTATGCAATTCACAGATATTAAAATGTGGACTTGTATGACATAAGGATATAGTGCCCCAACATATGAGGATAGTGGTGTTAGCAAAGTATAAATGCTTATCAAGATATGACTGAATCCAATAAAAAAATGTATGAGGCAGAGAAGAAGGCTCTATCTTGTTTGAAAATGTCATTACCACAAGAAATCTTACATTTATTTAACGGATTCAATACATCTAAAGAACTTTGGTTAGCACTAGAGAATCATTGTGAAGGGGATGAAACACTTAAAAAGAATCGTAGAGACCTTCTAAAGCATCAGTATAATGTATTCAACGGGTTAAGAAGTGAAAACTTAGATCAACTAATTACTAGGTATTATCACTTGTTAGCAGAGTTGCAAGCATTTGAGGTTACCTATTCTGAGGAAGAAAAAGTCGAGAAATTTTTGAGCTCATTGCCAGAGAAATGGAGTAATTACACTACTACCTTGCAAGAGAAGGCAGATTTCTCCGACATGTTCTTGACTCAGATAGTTTCTAAGTTTCGAGGACAAGAAATGAAACTAAAACGGAGGGAAGCAGGATATAATAATGCTCAGATTCCCGAGCTTTATTACGGTCAGCCTACGATCAATGTGGGTCAAGGTTCTTCTAGTGGAAGCACAAGTGCCTTCCTGAGCGAAGATGTTAACTTACAACGGATCTCATTTGACACCGAGGGAAACATATGTCTTGTTTCAAACCAGGGTGAATATCAAGGCAACCGTCAGTATCCTACCTCCAGTGCTAGTTCCACCGTGCCTATAAGTGTCAAATGTGCGGAAAGTCACTTATCCGTTCTTGCGTCATTTGTGACATCGTACGAACAGTTCATCCAAGGAAAGCTTCAGGATCTGAGTCTTATCGATGAAGATTATGAGCAAATTGATCCTTTGGACTTTGAAGAGATTGACTTGCAATGGCAAATGGCCATGTTGACTCTTCGAGCTAAACGATTCTTAGCAAGAACAGGGTAATAGGTTGTTGGTTCCAAACTTGGATTTGATAAGTCAAAGGTGAAGTGTTACAATTGCGAGGGCTTTGGACACTTTGCTAGGGAATGCCAAAGACCTAAGAAGGATGACAGGTCAATTGTGACTCGTCAGAACTTCAACCAGGGTGGAACAGCATCTCCGTCTCCAGGTGCTCCACAACGAAGATATTTTCAAGGTTCGAGCTTAAATGTCAATAACTCTTCTCAACAAAATAGTTATCAAGGTACCAAGGTTGAAAGTTGATGGGTTGCATTTTTTAGTGTTTAAATTTATAAAAGTTGTACAAGTAAATATCTCAAAACACACACACACATCTTAACGGACAGGGGACCCGATCAGATGTAGTATAGTTAAGTGATAAGTACAGGATCGTTCGCAGGGACGCGTTGCTTTACCTAATCTAGTAATACGTGTAATTCTAGCGGTTGTGGGGTTGTCACGATTTCCTATTAAACTAATTAAAATACTGAAAAGTAAATAGAAGCCGCAACCGCTTATTCAGCGAGAGGCTTAGTCTGAAAATAGTTTGAAAAAGCAAATAACAGTAATTAAATTAAAATACTTGTTTGGCATCTCAGATCTCATGGTACGACCAGATATCATTCTACCTACTTGCTAGACTGTTGGAAACTTAATCACGGCTCAGATTCTCGTTAGATTCACTTTGCCTAAGTAACTAGTGCTGTCCCTAGACTCACACTACTCTATAAACAAATTCTCGTTAGATTCATTGTTTAAGCATTAATGACCTAAAGTTCGTGTTACTAATTCATCTTTAAATTACCCGGCTCTTAAGCCATGGCCAGATAGTAATTCTCTCCGGTGACCACAGTGCTCGTTTCCAAGTCACTGGATCGCGTCTGACATTGTTAAGCATCATGTTCTATTCGTCCTAATTACTACGGTTCTGGATCCCTCGGTTACAAGTGAATCACCTTTTACATCTAGTTAAAGACCGACTAGTGTTTTCCATCCTTATGTATTAATCCTAGTGTATGATTATAGACCGATCATCAGAATTAAATCAATACATGCAGATGTAGAACCGATAATAATATGAAGAACTAGTAAAACATGGATCTACGACAAACAGTAAAACACACTCCAACAGATCTAACAAATAAAGTAAAATAAATAAACGTCTACATGATCACATCGATCCAAACAAGTATTCAGCCTACTAGCCTGACATTATTAAAGGAATAACAAAGTCTGAAAAGATGAAAGACATTGTTTACCAACTGAAAGTAAAATAAAAGAGTAGATCTAGGTTGAGGATGAAGATCGAAAGGTGTTAGAAGCTCCAAAACCTCGGAATCTGCAAAGTCGACCTAGGGTTGAATATGGGCGGCTAGGGCTGCTGAATCGGCTCTCTCTTCGGGTTTTGAGGGCTGCTTCGGCTTAAATAGTGAAATAAGTCGATTGCTGGTTGGGCTCCAATGGCGCTGGGCATGGGCCAGCGGCGCTGGCAGCTCCTGCTGCTTATCGTATTGCTTCGTTCGGCTTCCGAATCACCTCCTTGTGTCTTGTAACTTCATAGGCTTTCATCTTGAGTCACTTGATGCCATTTACCCTTACTCGCATCTTCCGTGAACCTGCGTAAACATAGAATCCATTAAGTACCGATAGTTCCGGAATATTAACTCATTTAAGACATAGAAATGAAGCCTTTCGATAGGGGTTTTTATCATAAAATGGACGCTCATCATATACCCCCACACTTAAGTCTTTGCTTGTCCTCAAGCAAATAGTCCAAGAAAATAAAACAATGATGAGCGGACAACTTAAGTGTTCAAGTTATTCTACTTTATTAAAAACATTTGAAAGATTAGTCATGCAAAATGATTTGAGAAAGCTTTAGACAAAATTAGTAAGCTATAGCTAGAGGTAAGATAATCAGTCAATCAAAACTAAAAGTTAACCTTATATTTGTGTTAATACCTCTAAAACCGTTCTATAATTCCACATGTCCTACAGTTCAATCTTACTTCCTTCTGCTGACTAGTTAAGCACTTAATTAAGGTTTGTATAGCAATCAGATCTACTAGCTACTAGCAAGACATTTATATTTCATCGTTTGTGTACTTGTGAGTTACTACTTAGACATACTCTCACACTACAGTCATGCTCACTTGCTAAATACTAAAGCAGTTATACGATATTATCATCTTTAATAGTTGAGACAGCGGTGACAGGTCGGTGGTTCCCCACGCGCAAAGCGACATAACTCAACTAATGGTTAGAGTTTATACCTTACATCAAGACAGCGGTGACAGGTCGGTGGTTCCCCACACGCAAAGCGACATAACTTGATGCGTATAGATTTTACTCGTTATTAGTTCTTTGAACTCTTTTTATTTAATCTACTGATTGCCTTTCTTAAGATACTACATTATTCATGCAATAGACATTATCAGAGACCCCAGATGACTCATACACTTACTCTGCATGCAACTAGTTTACAATCAACAGTGTAAGAATTAAGGCGAACCATACGTCTAAACTAGTTCCTACACAAGCACGTATATAATTAAGTCCAATTAATACACCTATACTAATAACTAGATAGCTCTAATTGCTAGGCATATTAAAGTCCGGTTAAATGTGCTATGGCAAACATAATCGCATTCAGTTTCAGTCTAAGCTCTAATCCATTTGGAAAAATGAACAACCACAAATCTATAGTTAAACTAACAGTCCTAACTAACCGTTCATCTACCAAAGCTAATATTGCTTAGTTATCGTCATCTTTTGTCTACTTGCAAAACTTATATTCTCAAAATGATTTTCCAGACACAAGAAAATTTTTAAATTTGCATGAATTAAGTAGTAGAAAACTTATGATTTATCAAGCAATAAAACCACGGGTTTTTCCTATTCCATCCCCCCACACTTAAGTTGTACAACGTCCCCGTTGTACTAGACATTACATAATAAAAGGGTAATAGGAAAAACACGATAAATAAAGGATTAACGAAACTTCCCGGGCTTATATTGCATGAATGTTGTTGAAGATGACATTTGTGGAGCGACTTGAATGATGAAGATCTTCAAAGACTTGAGTTGGCTCCGTTTGATGGTGATCCATTGATGCTTCTCCATCTTCCTTTCTTTTTGGTGTTTTCTGATTTTTTGATTTTTTTTTGGATTTTTGGGTTTTTCTGATTTTTTTTTGGATTTTTCGCGATCTGGTGTGCAGACTGGAACCGGGAGCGGCGCTGGCTAAGCTTGAGCGGCGCTGGATGTGTGTGAGCGGCGTTGGCAAGCAGTGAGCGGCGCTGGACTGCCCAGATGCAGGTCCAGCGGCGCTGGAAGGGGCTGAGCGGCGCTGGGAAGCCCAGGTGGCTTTCCCAGCGGCGCTGGAAGTCTTCTAGCGGCGCTTTGAGTTCCTGTACATGCTTCGACGTCTGATTTTCCTTCACGATTTGCTTCGGGCATTCCCCCACACTTAGCTTTTGACCAAGTGCATGGTTTTCCTCAGAATACAAAGCTAAATACTCCTGCACACTTCAATCAAAATATAAAAAATGGAAATAACAAGCTAAAACATAAAATAAAAATAAAAACGAAATACGATTGCAATAAGTTACTTGTTTCCTTGATCCATTAAAAGCTTGCATCTGTGATTCTAAAGACATACTCATAAAATAGATCACAAATGATAAAATTCAAAACAATTCACTTAATTGCAATTAGTCACATATTCCTAAAAAGATAAAAATAAAAATAAAAATAAAAATAAAAATGAAAATGAAAATACGGCTTGGGTTGCCTCCCAAGAAGCGCTAAGTTTAACGAGTCTTCAGCCGGACTCGACCTAGGAACTAGGTTGAGGAAGAATACGGGGTCGGCCGGGGGCCGGTTCCCGTTGGGTTGTATCGAATGTAAATGTCAGATGTATCCTCCAAATATGACTCGATATTCATCCCTTCTCCTTTTCCTTGGCAAAGCTTAGTCTTACAGTCAAAGCCATAGGGATTTTCTTCACTTATGTCCCTCTTACTAATCTTCAATATATTAATCCCAGACTGTAATATCAATTCTCCTAATTCAACATTTATATCAGCACATGCATTCTTTAAAAAGGGTTGCCCTAGAATCACATTGTTCCTAGTGACCGCATTTTCTTTCACGATAAAGAATTCTGTCGAGGATTTCAGTCCTTCTATGCTAATCACCACATTCTTAACGAATCCTCGGACTCTAATCTTAACATTCCTAAAAAGGTAAACCATTTTATCTTCCCATTCTACTTTCCCTAGTTCCTTATTAGCATATCTCATCTGATGATCTAAGGGAAGTATGTTCATTGTTGCTCTAGCGTCTATAAAGGCTACACATCCTAAATTTTCTCGGATTACACCGCGAACCTTAAAGATTGTAGGGTCACCTAGGGCAGATGTGGACAGATAAGGGTTATACTTACTTAAGGCTTGTTCTTTTATTTCATTCCATCCTAAGTTGTTTAGGAACTCATTCACCCTAATCAGTATCTTGTCACCTTTTTCTATACCTCTTTCGGTCTCCTCTAGGATCTTTTCTAGTTCCTTAAGCCTAGTCTCCCTATGCAATTCGCTTAAACCTTTTTCATACCTATTTCTCATATCTATGCCTTCATTATACCAAAAACGACTTAAACTCCTAAGGCAATAGTGAGCATCTAAAGGTTTCTCATCCTGCTCATTTGTAACATTAAAGCACATTTTATCATAGTCGACATCCCTAGAGTCTAGAACAGGCAGATTGACTCTTATTTGACCATTTGACAAAGACATTTCATGTTTAAGAACATGGATAATGGCATCCGCAGCATGCAGAAATGGTCGGCCTAAAATTAAGGGTGTCGCTACTTCACTTACAGAATCAAGCACAACAAACTCAGTCCAAAATTCTAATTCCTTAACCCTGACATGGACTTGTTCGACAATCCCCTTGGGTTGTCGGTAGGTCTGATCGGCTAACCGAATGCTCATGTTAACGGGTTTTAGCAAACAAAGGGTAAGTTTCTCATAAATCATAGTAGGCATAACATTAATACTTGACCCTAAATCAGCTAATGCACTCGAGAAATATTCATTATTAATAGTGCAAGGAATAAGAAAACTTCCTGGATCTTCAGATGCTTGCGGTAGCTGTGTCTCGTCATCCGGCTCCTCGGTATCTTGAACTTCATCCCTCCTTTCCGAGTCATCCCCATCTTTGATTTTTCATTTTGAAGCGAATTGGGTCTCGACATCTCCTTGAAAAACTACTGAAAACGAAGTTTCACGCGGATCTGGGCTGACGGAGCTGCCAGCGGCGCTGGGCCTGGTCCTGGAGCGGTGCTGGGGCTCTCCAGCGGCGCTGACATGTGTTGAGCGGCGCTGGTGGCTTCCAGCGGCACTGGCTTGTGTAAGTCCCTCGGGTCTCCCTCTTCTATCAGGCCGTCAAAACGAGATTGACTAAGGATATGTCGAGGTGCGGAATCCCTCGAGATAACCCACGGTTTTTATATCAACCTTTTTAGGATATATATATATATATATATATATAAACATATTTGGTTAATATATATATATTTATATATATATATATATATATATATATATATCCTATGCGTGAACATAAACACTCGTATTTGGTTAATATAGTGAGATGGCTTTCCGGACAAACCTTACCAACTTGGTAATCTAAGTCTACAAGCCAACCAAACCGGGTGTGTGTTTTGCGGTTCGTGCGTGAGACAAGTAGCACCCTCAAGATCTACTAGATTTGTGTGTTCTTAGCTCTAGTAGTTTCTCTCTCAAGATTTGCTCGTTTCTCTCTCTACACTCTTGTTGAACACGCAAACCACACACCCCTATTTATAGGCAAGGGCCAGGAACACACAAAACCCTATGGGTTTGAGTGTTTCCATGTCAGGCCCATAAAGCCCATTAGGGTTTGGCCTGTTTGTGTGTTTCCCTGAACACACAAACTGTTTGAGAGTTCTTCTGAACAAGCAAACTTTTGCTTGTTCCCAAGAAACTCTCAAACTGTTTGAGAGTTCTTCTGAACAAGCAAACTTTTGCTTGTTCCCAAGAAACTCTCAAACTGTTTGAGAGTTCTTCCTGAACAAGCAAACTTTTGCTTGTTCCCAAGAAACTCTCAAACCATTTGAGTGTTCTTCTGAACAAGCAAACTTTTGCTTGTTCCCAAGAACTCTCAAATGACACTTAGGAATATTTGAGTTAATGTTCCTACTGCTGTAAAACGCAGAACCAACACCGACTATATTACCGTTGGAAGTATATTAAGTTAATGTTTCTACTGCTGTTAACCGCAGAACCAACATTAACTTAATTACCCTTTACATGTAATGTCTACATTCATGTCAAGTACCTGCAAAACACAAATAATAAACAAACATATAAACATATATAACAGGATCCCAACATGATCACAATATATGCCAAGGTAATTTCATTGACAAACGGTAATTTACAAGATAAATTACAAGACTTGAATATAAAATCACATCACATCTAGAATGCTTTTGTCACCGAGAAACATGCACCAACAACTTGTGCAGCCAGCGGCGCTGGTGATGTCTGGGCAGATTCCAGATTTTCGTTTTTGCTTGTTTCTTCTCCGTTTTGCTCCCGTATGACCTGTACCTGATCGGACACTTCACAAAAATCATTAGAAAGCTCAGTAGAGTCATTACCTTCGGTGAAGACGGCGTTCACATTCTCGTTACGTCCCATACGTGGTAGGTACTTTTGACTCATGCTCGGCTTCCTTGAGGGTTCGGTTTTGGATTGGCTTGTGCATTGCTTGCAAGAAGACCATTTTCCTTCTTAGCACCCTGCTCCATCCATTTCTCCAGTTTTCTTTCCAACCCTTGATGGCGGATTGTTGATCTCTCACCACGGCATCCACTTTGTGGTCAAGGTTAGCAATCTTTTCATTTAAGAACCTTGTATACTTGTCCAAGGAGTCGTGTCACTTGTCATTCATCTCAATATACCTCTCCATCATGTTGGTAAGCTTGACAATCGGATCCTCCTTGACTTCATTCTCCACTCTTGGTTGCTCGGGTTGACCATTACTCCTTTGCCACCTATTTTGAAAAGAACCATTGTTATTTCTAGCATAACTAGAATTAAAATTAGAATTACCGGGGTTTCTTTGGAATAGTCCTCGTTGATAGCCTCCTCGGTATTGGTTCTGGACAAAATTGACTTGCTCGGTAGTGTAACACCCATCATTTTAAAACCTGGATTTTCAAAAACTTTGCCAAACGACGTTTAAACGTAGCGGAAAGGATCACATAAAAACTGCCCTATTCGTAACGGATGGTACCTTTCATAAAATGGTGTTACTAAGTGCATCATCAAAACAATGTAAATGAAATCCAAGTCTTGGCACCAACATAAATGCCAACTTTATTACATGCAACATAAATAATAATAAAGTAGCCAAACAACGGCTAAAGGTGAAGTCTAAGCATCAGGAAACTAATGTTAATCTTCCTTTATTCTTCTACCCATCTCACGAGCTAAACCTTTCTCTAGCTCAAACCTGCTTATCATGAAGGACACAACATTTTCATAAAAGCAAGTGTTAGCTAATAAATTAGCTAAGTAAGATACACACATTTAATAAAACGTTCTTCATTTTACTTTTATAAAACTTCTTCTTAATATACTTATCAAAACATGATCACATTACGTATTGTCCACACATATCATAAGATAATCCCATACTTACCTCTTTCCCACATTCCATCACATTTCATATCATATCAACTTATACTTATAACTTAAACAACATCTCATATCATATCAACATGCATTTACAACTTAATCAACATCTCATATCTTGGCATAACACACATAAACATGTCACACATATACATATTAGCACATGTAGAGTATTTACTCCTATTTGTGCCTATCAACAATATATCATACTTATCCACATATCTTACTTATTCTCGCGTCGCATTGTGATCTTACAACGTAAAGCACATATACTTCTTTCACACATTATCTTATTATCAACTTATCCTCACGTCTTACATCTTTAATCAACTTATCAACTTAATCAACTTTATCAACTTTAAGCATTCCGTTATGCTTTTAACATTGGTGGTTAGTCACTCCACCCGGAAATACTAGATCAACGTAACTATGCCACAAGGAGCCACCCAAGCGACCACTTATAGTATCCCGTCATGCGTTTAACATTGGTGGTTAGTCACTCCACCCGGAAATACTAGATCAACGTAACTATACCGCAAGGAGCCACTCAAGCAACCACATATGCACTAGCTTTTCAACTAGCACGGGTTAAGCTTAACACAACTTATGCTCGAGACTTCTTATCTTTATTAGCTTAGGCTACACTTTCACCTAAACTAATCACTTTTATTCATCTTTACTTTACTTCTTACGCACTAACACTAAGGCTAGAATGATTTCTCACATTTCACACTTTACTTTAACTTTAGGTATATTCATTACCTAATTGATGTCACATCTACTTTAACATTTAATCTCACTAACGTGCACAACTCATAACATTTCTTACGTATATCTAGTGAACTAGACATTTCATAATTAAGTGCCACATATAATCCACCACATATCAACATTAAGGCATATCAACGACATTATCAACAACACATATCATAATCATTTCATAGCAACATCATTAAAGTAATCACACTACTTATGCACATAACTACTTTTACTTTAAACGTCAACATAACAACATAGGTCATTTCAACATACATACATTCCCATATAACCTCCCGCATAACCCAGAAAACCAACACACATAAGATAATCCGATTAAGAGGTTAATTATAGAAAACCACATTTTGTTGTGCCTCCAGCGTGTAAAAAGTCATGTATCTTACCTGTTGACGAGCACAATGATCAGTAAGCAACGTTAAAGTGTCTTGTATGTGTTCCCGACTACCTATAATCATTAAATGATTATTAACAATCTAATCACCTACCTACTTATGATCATAACCAAGCTTTAAATACTTGACCCATGTCAATGCTTGATTCAACAAAGATCCAACCATTAAATTAGAGTTCACTAAACTCGACAAAACTTGACCTTCGCTCATTATATTAATCATCTGAACACTTTTAGTTTTGATTCATCTTTAAAGGACATTACCATTGGAAAATAGACTCTCCCACGATTTCGTGGATAGCTTATTCGTCAAAAACGGAGTTACGGTTTGAAAGTTACGACTTTTCAAATACTGAGTAGTTTGCATTCTGGACTCGTGATGCGACATGACCACCATGGTCACGACATGACCTCTAACCAAAAACCCAATTTTAGCCACCTCTGTAATTCAGATGCGACATGACCATCTTGGTCATGACATGACCACCTGCGGGTTTATTCAATTTTGCATGTTTTTCACTCCAAAACGAATCCAAACACATCCAAGGTTAACCCCACGACTTATACACTTAAAATTGACCTTGTTTAAGGTTCAATTGATGACTTGATGCCACCAATTGATCCGGAAATCATCTACATCAAATCCATGATCGCCCAAATCCTTGCAAATCACTTAGGGTTTCTCTTTGGCAAGAGTTTATGAAGCTAAACCTAATTATGCAGATGTAAACATGTATTTATAGCCCTTAATTTGCTGGAATAACTTTCCCACACTTAACATCTAGGCCCCTCCACTTTTCGTCATCTTTAATTATCACTTTAAGACTCATTTAATAACTACGGGAACCCTCGTCTACACTTTAATCTTATTACAAACAAATTTACTTTATTAATTGTCATCTTTTATCATGTTAGCACTTATCCCACGTATTGTCTAACACATTACTCGTTTCCTTCATTAATCATTTAATCACACACAACACGTAAACAACACACATTAATTAACGGTCAAAAACGACAAGTTAACGGTCAACGTCAAAAAGTTTTGGGATGTTACAATTCTCCCCTCCTTAATAGGATTCTGTCCTCAGAATTATCTCACGATATCAACACCTCCATTTCTCTTCTCACTAATTTCCACACACGTATAAGTCCACATTTCACCTTCCACCAATCTCTTCCTCATCACCTTCATTTCATGTCTTACATTAATCAATGTAAATACCATCAAATGAACATGCCCGCATCATGATACATTTACAATTATGTTCCGGACCATAATTCTAACTATATCATTCCTCACACGTGTAACTTTAACTATATTCACACATCATAATGTCCAACATTTCCTTTACAACCCATCATGGCAACATCATACTAACTACAAACACATAATACACAATTCATATACACATATAACACAAAATGAAACACTATGTACTACTTACGCAGCATACAACATTCGTATATCACAATGTCTTGCACCCTTCCTTTGGGTGACAACCTTTTCCACCAATGTACCTTTCCTTACGTACATAACATCTCATACCTCATTTCCATTGTGGTCCTTGTCAATAACCTAGTGGACTGAACATCATTGATCACATCTCATCTCACATAATTTTCCAACTTCAATCACCTTTCTTAATACATACCACACCTTACGGCTTTACCAACTAACTTTCATTCACAAACACTTCACATATAACTCAAAACACGAACTTATCTAACTCCGACATGAGGATAGGGTACAATACCTAAAGGAATCATCTATCATAATAACGAAAATAATTCGCAACTGATAAAGCGAGAAAATAGAGGACTAAAGGCTATCAACATAATTTACATCATGAAACACATATGATTCACATAAAGCCTTAATCCTACACTCTCACTCATCCTAACCCGTCCTAAAGGCATTTCATCATAAGGCTAAAGCATTCACTACTTAAACCTATCGAGTCCTTATCGGTTTAAGTCCAAAACCTATGGCTTTTGGTCGGTATTTGGTTCACTTAAACAATTTTCTCTGAAGTCTAGGTTCAAAAAGACAAGAGACTATGGCTTTTGGTTGGTCTTTGGTTCACTTAAACCATTTCTCTGATACCACCATGTAACACCCGTCATTTTAAAACCTGGATTTTCAAAAACTTTGCCAAACGACGTTTAAACGTAGCGGAAAGGATCACATAAAAACTGCCCCATCCGTAACGGATGGTACCTTTCATAAAATGGTGTTACTAAGTGCATCATCAAAACAATGTAAATGAAATCCAAGTCTTGGCACCAACATAAATGCCAACTTTATTACATGCAACATAAATAATAATAAAGTAGCCAAACAACGGCTAAAGGTGAAGTCTAAGCATCGGGAAACTAATGTTAATCTTCCTTTATTCTTCTACCCATCTCACGAGCTAAATCTTTCTCTAGCTCAAACCTGCTTATCCTGAAGGACACAACATTTTCATAAAAGCAAGTGTTAGCTAATAAATTAGCTAAGTAAGATACACACATTTAATAAAACGTTCTTCATTTTACTTTTATAAAACTTCTTCTTAATATACTTATCAAAACATGATCACATTACGTATTGTCCACACGTATCATAAGATAATCCCATACTTACCTCTTTCCCACATTCCATCACATTTCATATCATATCAACTTATACTTATAACTTAAACAACATCTCATATCATATCAACATGCATTTACAACTTAATCAACATCTCATATCTTGGCATAACACACATAAACATGTCACACATATACATATTAGCACATGTAGAGTATTTACTCCTATTTGTGCCTATCAACAATATATCATACTTATCCACATATCTTACTTATTCTCACGTCGCATTGTGATCTCACAACGTAAAGCACATATACTTCTTTCACACATATCTTATTATCAACTTAATCAACTTATCCACTTAATCAACTTATCAATTTAATCAACTTATCAACTTAATCAACTCTTATCAACTTAATCAACTTTAAGCATTCCGTTATGATTTTAACATTGGTGGTTAGTCACTCCACCCGGAAATACTAGATCAACGTAACTATGCCACAAGGAGCCACCCAAGCGACCACTTATAGTATCCCGTCATGCGTTTAACATTGGTGGTTAGTCACTCCACCCGGAAATACTAGATCAACGTAACTATACCGCAAGGAGCCACTCAAGCAACCACATATGCACTAGCTTTTCTGTTGAGTCCCAATGTTAATTGTAAATTTAATGATGACAAATCTGACCTATAAACACTTAGTAATCTTTTGGTTCTTATATCCTGATCTGGGTCAGACTAAGCTGATACAGCTTACGATCTGTCTCTGACCCAAATCACGCTTCATACTTGTAATTGTAATATCTTATGGAAGCAAGTGTTATTCAAGCTGCATCAAATTGTATTAGCATTCAGTCCAAGTCGAAGAGGAGGATTGAAGATAGAAGACCAAGTTGTTAGTGGAAGACAACTTGGGATTAGAAGTCAGCTTGGAAACACTTAGGCAGATTGGTGCCTTGACAAACGGCCCAATCTGTGTCTGACAATCAAGTGAAGATAACAACCTGGATTGATGATAAGGACAAATGACGTGACTAGGAAGAATCCTAGGATCCAGGTTGGTGGTTGTTTTACATATGCGTGTCCATACTCCTATTGGTAGATGAAGAATGTGCGTCAGTACGTGGGGGACCACAAGTACCATGAAAGGCATGATTGATTATTCCTTCATCAACCACTGATTGAAGAACACGTAGCTGCAACGGACACCTAATGAATGCCAAAAAAAAAAAAAAAAAACAACACAAAACACCTAATAAAGGAGCGCTTGTGCCTATAAAAGCCTCATTCATGGATTGCATATGTGTGGCATTTCCTGAGAATCATTCTTCACACTAGTTTCTCTGCTCTTACACACAGCCTAGTCTGTATGAGATCAGCTTGGGCTGATTCTCTTGAGCTGAAACTAATTGATTGTTGTTTGTCATTTCATAGGGTTGTTTAGATATTTATAGGCTATCTTTATTCCGCAACAACCCTGTAATTCTTTGTATAGATTATTTCTTATAAAGGATTACATTTGAAAATAACAATCTGTGTTCAAGAATGTTTTGATTCCTTTACCGCTTTACTGTTTTAATGATTCCTGCACTTTACTTACTTGCTTGATATTTATTATCTGAATCTTAAAACGTTTTGAGTTAAAAGTTTGTAAAGATTGTGGAAAGTTGTATTCACCCCCCTCTACAACTGTTCTGTGTTCAATATACTTTGGTATATTGATACACCGTGAGACGTATCAATTGGTATCAGAGCGGTGGTTGAGAATTAACTTGACTTGATCCTTACATATTTTCATTTATAGTAAAGCGTAATGTCATCTTATATTGATAATGGTTCTTCAACCCGACCACCCATGTTTGACAAAGATGATTTCAGTGGTGGAAAGGTAGAATGTCTTTGTTCCTTGAATCCATCGATAACAATATGCCTGACATCCTTGCGGATGGTCCTTATGTTCCTACACAAACCATTGTGGTAGAAGCTGTGGTCAGGGAAGGTCAACCAACCATTCCTGCCACAGTCAAATCTATTGTTAAGGACAAGGCAGATTGGGGGGATGAGGATAGGAGGTTGGCAAACTTGGATGTGAAGGCTAGAAATTTCATTGTCCAAGCTGTACCCAAAGACCTTTACCATTCAATTAAAATGTGTTCAACAGCAAAGAAAATGTGGGGTACATTGACTGTTATGTTTGAGGGTTGCTCTACCTCCATGGAATCCACAATTACCACATTAACCAGGAGGTATGAGAGATTTTTCTCTTTGAGAAATGAATCCTTAACTGACACTCATACCCGCTTTAATGCTTTGGTAAATGATTTAGCTGTTGTTGGAATTAACAAGAAGAATGAGGTTTTAAAGAGCAAATTTCTTGATTCATTACCACCAAAATGGAACAACTATATTTCATCTGTTAAATTAAGTTCTGTTTATCATGATCTTGATCTCCCTGGACTTTTTGGTTTGCTTCATAACCAAGAATGTTCAGAGGCTGAAAAACTAATTGCTATGGGTGATTCTTATAGTCAGCCTGCTGCTGCACTTGTTGCTTCTATGACTGAACACCCTAGTTCAATTAGTAATGAGATCATTCCTTGTGTTAATGATGATATTCTTGTGATGTCAAATCCTAACTCTGTTTGTGCTGAATCTGAGTGTGAAGAATCTGATGGTGATGAACTAGCTAATGAAGTAGCTATGTTAGCTGAAAGGATCAGAAGGAGATCCTTTAACAAGTTTAAAGGAAAA
>CM067167.1:161318365-161399792 GCA_034093135.1 Erigeron breviscapus | reverse complement strand
TTTACGAAACGGGTGTTACAATCGGTCGGTCAAATTCGTCCATTTCGGATCTAGGTGAATTCAGTTGGGATGGTGTTTTTGGTGGGTTTGACAAGGCTGCTTCTAACTGTTGTATCCTAATCCTATCGGGTGATGATGCCCTAGTGTTCTTGTCCTTCGATTTGTCTTCCAGCTTGATTACCTAAGTAAAACTGCAAAACTCAAAGAAAAACGTCAAGCACACCAATATAAAAATGAAATGAAAAAGTAAACTACTTAAACTAAAAATGAAATGAAAATACTACTAAACCCTAATTTGACCTAGTTTGACTACTAAACCTTAAATGGCTTAACCTAAAAACTGAAAAGTAACTTTCTCGTGCCGAAACACAAGAAAGGATCAAACTACACTACTAAACTAAGAATGCATCGCGTCCCCGGCAGCGGCGCCAAAACACTTGATGGGTTGCGTTTTTTAGTGTTTAAATTTATAAATGTTGTACAAGTAAATATCTCAAAACATACACACACACGCACCTTAACGGACAAGGGACTCGATCAGATGTAGTATAGTTAAGTGATAAGTACAGGATCGTTCGCAGGGACGCGTTGCTTTACCTAATCTAGTAATACGTGTAATTCTAGCGGTTGTGGGGTTGTCACGATTTCCTATTAAACTAATTAAAATACTGAAAAGTAAATAGAAGCCGCAACCGCTTATTCACCGAGAGGCTTAGTCTGAAAATAGTTTGAAAAAGCAAATAACAGTAATTAAATTAAAATACTGAAAAGTAAATAGAAGCCGCAACCGCTTATTCACCGAGAGGCTTAGTCTGAAAATAGTTTGAAAAAGCAAATAACAGTAATTAAATTAAAATACTGAAAAGTAAATAGAAGCCGCAACCGCTTATTCACCGAGAGGCTTAGTCTGAAAATAGTTTGAAAAAGCAAATAACAGTAATTAAATTAAAATACTGAAAAGTAAATAGAAGCCGCAACCGCTTATTCACCGAGAGGCTTAGTCTGAAAATAGTTTGAAAAAGCAAATAACAGTAATTAAATTAAAATACTGAAAAGTAAATAGAAGCCGCAACCGCTTATTCACCGAGAGGCTTAGTCTGAAAATAGTTTGAAAAAGCAAATAACAGTAATTAAATTAAAATACTTGTTTGGCATCTCAGATCTCATGGTACGACTAGATATCATTCTACCTACTTGCTAGACTGTTGGAAACTTAATCACGGCTCAGATTCTCGTTAGATTCACTTTGCCTAAGTAACTAGTGCTGTCCCTAGACTTACACTACTCTATAAACAAATTCTTGTTAGATTCATTGTTTAAGCATTAATGACCTAAAGTTCGTGTTACTAATTCATCTTTAAATTACCCGGCTCTTAAGCCATGGCCAGATAGTAATTCTCTCCGGTGACCACAGTGCTCGTTTCCAAGTCACTGGATCGCGTCTGACATTGTTAAGCATCATGTTCTATTCGTCCTACTTACTACGGTTCTGGATCCCTCGGTTACAAGTGAATCACCTTTTACATCTAGTTAAAGACCGACTAGTGTTTTCCATCCTTATGTATTAATCCTAGTGTATGATTATAGACCGATCATCAGAATTAAATCAATACATGCAGATATAGAACCGATAATAATATGAATAACTAGTAAAGCATGGATCTACGACAAACAGTAAAACACACTCCAACAGATCTAACAAATAAAGTAAAATAAAAAAACGTCTACATGATCACATCGATCCAAACAAGTATTCAGCCTACTAGTCTGACATTATTAAATTAAAGGAATAACAAAGTCTGAAAGATGAAAGACATTGTTTACCAACTGAAAGTAAAATAAAAGAGTAGATCTAGGTTGAGGATGAAGATCAGAAGGTGTTAGAAGCTCCAAAACTCCTTGGAATCTGCAAAGTCGACCTAGGGTTGAATATGGGCGGCTAGGGCTGCTGAATCGGCTCTCTCTTCGGGTTTTGAGGGCTGCTTCGGCTTAAATAGTGAAATAAGTCGGTTGCTGATCTGGGCCGCCCAGCGGCGCTGGCAGCTCCTGCTGGTTCTCGTACTACTTTGTTCGGCTTCTGAGTCACCTCCTTGTGTCTTGTAACTTCATAGGCTTTCATCTTGAGTCACTTGATGCCATTTACCCTCACTCGCATCTTCTGTGAACTTGCGTAAACATAGAATCCATTAAGTACCGATAGTTCCAAAATATTAACTCATTTAAGACATAGAAATGAAGCTTTTCGATAGGGGTTTTTATCACAAAATGGACGCTCATCAAAAGTCCAAACTCTAGTAACCAAAGTGGGTCCATCTTTGGTGGTTCAACAACAAGAAGGTTCATATGACTGGGGCTCTATTGCTGAAGAAGCAGACAATTCCTATCTTGCTGAGATTAGTTCAGACGTGTCTTCAGATTCTGAATCAGATATTCGAGATGGTGATGACACTAGATCAATCAAAAACCCTGAAAAATCAGTTGTTGTGAGCAGTTCAAACAAAGTCGAAGATCAGAAGACAATGTTGGGTCTAGTGAATTTCATGACAAACTTGACTATCACTAAGTATCCAGTTTTAGTAGAAAGGACTAATAATACGTGGAATATCGATACTGGATGTTCTATTCATGCCACTGGAGATAGTAGTATTCTGTCAGACTTTGTTAAGATTCTTGATGTTTATGTGAACTATGCCGGATGTGCACAGGGAATTGCAACCGGTCATGGTAAAGTGAGCATCACTAATCTTCATCTTGACAAGGTGTATCATGTTGAACACCTCGGTTAGAACCATTTGAGTGTTAGTAAAATGCATGATGTGTGTCATGAGTGGGTCAAGGATCATAAGAATGTTCCTCGTTTGGTTCCCGAAGCTTCCAGGGTTGATGAGGCATCAACAAGTGGAAGAGTAATTCTAGAAGAAAACGAGACATTGTATTTGAGACACTCAAAGTCTACTCCATTAAGACCTGTGAAAACAATGGAAGCAACTCTGCAAAGACTTTCATGTATTGAAGAAATGAGAGAATATGGAATTCCAATCACATAAGGAAATTTAAAGAAGTTCAAAAAGAAAAACATTGAAAGAATTTCCTGCTTCATATGTCATACGAAGGGTCATGTTGCTAGAGTATGTCCAAGTAAAGGGTTAAGTAGAGAAACGATTCAATCAAGATCAGAACACTTAGATACTAGGATACGCTCAAGCAACGATGATTACTCCTCAGACAATTTATCAAGGCTTAATGTGAGAAACCTGAGAAATAGTTCTCAAAAGTTGAAGGGAAAAGATATGGTGAAAGAACAACACAGGGAATCAATTGGAAACCCTGTTGGTTCATCACATAAATTCTCCATAGTTGCTCCATCAAATAGAAGATCAAGAGACCCAGAAAAAAATCAGTTGGAGATAGTCATTTCAAACAAATGTCAAATCATACGACTACTCCAAACTACACTTCCTCAGGAAAGAGATCAGAAAATTCTGGTAGTTGGTATCCTTCAAGTTCATATAAGTGAGGTCATCTGCCAAGCCTACTGAGTATCATAGTACTTATTATGATCGATTTGCTGGAAGAAGCAGAACTGATTTCAAATCAACATCTCAGAACTACAATGTCGGTGAATCATCAAGGGCCTTCCAAAAGAAGCAGCATCAAGATTATTCAAATCAATTGAATGAGATTTTGGGTAAAGGAGGATGAGGAGAATTTTGATATCGAGATTATTCGGGAAGAATCCGGACAAAAAAGGTCTGGGTTCTTGATGAAGAAAACTAATTCCCTTCATTTGTGCGAAGGAGAAAGAAAGTTAAAGAGGACCATGTATTTGGGTGATCAGTAACTGAGTCCTAGGCACACTTTTATTAGATAACATAGTGGGTTATCGAACTTTTGTTTTTATTCATTTCATTGTAAATCATGGTGCAAGTCCCTTGTATGTTATTTATAATGTGTTTATAAAAGAACGTATTTGGGAAAAACAAGTATATGTAAGGTGTTTTATGTTGATCACTTCTGATCACATGTCAGGTGAAATCTTTCCTTGTGTAGTTAAGATGTAATCTGAATTACTTTATTTTATGCTTGTTAATAAATCATTTGTGATAGCATTATTATTTGTTTAATTTTTGTTATCCTATGATGAATATGCAATTGATTTATATATGATTGTTACACTAAGGCCTTTGATCGATCACGTTTCGAGTTGCTAGTCCAATTGACTGGAATGAGAAACCCTTAGCTACTGTCTCTCTAGAACCTCTTATATTATATAAAATTAAAAGAAAAAGGGAAAAAAATCAGAAAATGCAATGAAAAATATAATAATGGTTTAAGGGGGAGTAGTTGATGCTTTAGTGTTGAGACGTGAAGATAACTAGTGGCTCTTAGGTCTGCTTAATGTACTTAAAATGACTTGTTCAATGACTTCATCATATGATGTATCGGTAGACATAAAGTGTTAAGGTTTTTCCGTAATCTGATCTTAATTATACAATGCTTCTGTGGGACACTTGGTTAGATATATGGCCTTGAATGCCTGCTCTTTAATTTATTAAATTGAGCTGGTCCTTAAATCTTATGAAAGATTTAGCGTTATTATTTTGCATATTTGGTCTGTATATGGAAAGTCTCGGGTACATAGGTAACTATGTATTGCTATAGGCTTAATGTACTTAAAATGGCTTGTTCAATGATTTCATCATATGATGTATCGGTAGACATAAAGTGTTAAGGTTTTTCCGTAATCTGATCTTAATTATACAATGCTTCTGTGGGACACTTGGTTAGATATATGGCCTTGAATGCCTGCTCTTTAATTTATTAAATTGAGCTGGTCCTTAAATCTTGTGAA
The DNA here is from genome assembly GCA_034093135.1 of Erigeron breviscapus. Taxonomy (NCBI): domain Eukaryota; kingdom Viridiplantae; phylum Streptophyta; class Magnoliopsida; order Asterales; family Asteraceae; genus Erigeron; species Erigeron breviscapus. The sequence continues at coordinate 161,394,940 of CM067167.1, read as the reverse complement.
AGATTTAGCGTTATTATTTTGCATATTTGGTCTGTATATGGAAAGTCTCGGGTACATAGGTAACTATGTATTGCTATAGGAAGTATGTGTGTGGCAAGATATTTTGGAAATATCTTTGTTGGTTGCCAAAAATGAAGCTAATGTGGCCTTTGAGATTCGAACAAGTAAGTCCTCGGGGTTTCTTTGTTATACCTAGCCTACCTAAAGTCTCTGATCAAGCTTGGGATAGGTTGGCCCAAAGTTCGCTACACGGGTCTCATCGAAAGTCACGGGTTTTCATAATTGCTTTTTCGTCACACATATACGCGTACTTAGTGCACTTGGGCATTGGGTATATTCCTGTACGTGAATCGAGTGTATGTCTCTTTGCGATACGTGAGTATCGACCTGCGAACCGCTGGCTTGATTCTTAAAGGCAATCTTATATACTCACCAAATATCTTAATTTTGATGCTTTGTCGATTGTGAGAGTGTATCTAAAGTTGGGTCACACAAATTCAAAAACTTGATAAGTGGTCATTACTAGGCTACTCGGTCTACATCGTGATTGTCCTTGGGCACAGTACGCTAAAAGTGTTCACAAAGCAAAGGAAAAACTGGACACACCGAATGTTTAAGAGGACAAATATACCGGTAATCGTCTTGGATCATTGTTCATATATAATAATAGGGGAAAATTGGTTCCTTTGCAAACTTATGTAATTGCCACATCTGATCTCTTCCGTAGAAACTAGTCTCTCTGATACCTGTTTGATATACAGTATTAAGCATGACACGTATAAGATTCATTAGATTAATCTGGTTTACAAATTGATGTGATTTATTTTATAACTTTATGCTTCATATTGTGTATTGCTAATAATAGGGTTCTATTGCACGAGAGACTTTGCTAAATAGGGTATCTAATTTCTAGGAGGACTCAACTGCGTTCTTATTGAACACCGAATAAGCGTGTGTCATGATAGGGACGTTGTGTAGTTTAAGACTTTAACTTAAGTGTGTTTAGTACACCTTAGGTTAGGTCTTAGATGTAAATTGCTCGAAAGGTTAGGTTAAGTACTTAAGGTTTCGGTCAAAATAGGTCAAACAGAGTCAATTACTTGATATATTTGATTGTTATTTTGATTTGCAATTTACTTTGGATAATTGAATAGAAAATGCTTATTTTGTGTGCTAACATGATAATTGCTTAGATTCTAATCTTTAGGGGGAGAATTTATTGTTTGTTATCTGTTATATATTGTTTAAGTGTTTTCGAGTTCATTATCTATCCTTGAGATTAATACATGTGTTGTGTGGATCTCACGAGTTTGTTTGAGTGTGCAGGTTATTTATCTTAACAAGATGTGTGTCAACCAGGAAGATAAAAGATCTCTTAAGTGTATTAAAATTGAGTCTATCCAGTCTGGAATGAAGAAAGCTCAAGCTTGTAAGTCGTGCAGAGTACACTTACACACCGAAAACTCACCAAATTCAAACGGAGATGAAAATGAAGATTAAGAGTTTGTTTATCTTGTTATTCAACTTTATCTTTTTATTTTCATTATATTTGAATTTTTATGTATTTTTGTTCAATATTCTATGCTTTAAATGTACAATATTTGAATTTACAAGATTAAACAACTTTGTTGTGTACAATTTTGTCAAATACTTAACAATTGTACTTTGTAATTCATTAAATAGTGACATATCGGGTCTTGATTTAATGATCGTACATCGTAAGTTTGTTCAAGTTGTGACAACTATCAAGAATTTCTTTATCGAGAAAAATACTGATAAAAGTGATACAAAATAAGTTTTCGTATCTGTCTTATCGTGTTCTCTAAAGAATTCTTTTCGTTAATCATACCGGGTTCGTGAAAATTATTTGTGAATTTTCAAAGTGTTAATCAAGTTCGTGAAGGTTAACTTTTTGGAAAGTCAAGGTTCACATGAATCGAAAAGTAGGCTAAGTGTAATATGCGAGTTTTGCCAAGTGGGCTCAATATGCGTGTTTGTCAAGTGGGCTTACTTTGCGTGTTACACTGTTGGGCCTCATATGCGTGTTCTGCCAAATGGGCTGGATATGCGTGTTTCATTGTCAGATAGGGTTTGCGTGTTATATGAGGGTATAAATGACTGACCTTTTACGCATTTATTATCATTTTTGAACCATTTGCGTGTTTGTCAGAAAACCCTCCATATTTGCGTGTTCCTTGAAATATAAATGGTGTTAAATTGTAATATTTCTAGTTATATAAGGGGTATTAGTGTTAATTAGATGATAGGTATAAATACCCCTTCCTTAATCATTTGTAAAGGAGCCTTCACATTAATCCCACACTTACTTCTCTCTAATTTACTTTCTCTCTCTAGATCATCTCCAACCTCCCATTCACACACTTACACACATTTCACACACTACCTTAAATCCACCATTAAAGCTTCAATTAAGCTCTAGTTTCTTTATAACAATTGGTATCAGAGCATAATCGGTGTATCCGAACGATCCGCTATCATTTTCATAACCGATTTTGATGGAAATTTCACGTTTTTGAGCTTAATTTGAATCTGATTTTACTGTTACTGTTTGAATTGAATCTGAACAGTGATTCTGAGTTTGATTTTGAGGTGGATTAATGTTCAATTTCATGAATCAGTGTTCAATTTCAAGTGTTCTGATCAAATTGTCAATTTGATTGATTTTGTGTGTATAAAGTTTAAGCTCGGCATTTGATATATTCAAAAGGAAGAAAAGTCAAGATTCCTGGAGCTACAGTACTTGTACACGTGAATCATTCAACAGTCATTTTTACTTTACGTTTTTACAATTAATTAAAAAGAAAAAGAAAATAGAAAAGCAGAAAAGAAAAAGAAAATCAACAAAAATACTTTCATAACTTCTCTCTTCGAATTAATCTTCATTGTTGATCGAATCAAGCTGAAAATCATGAGGTTTTGTTCACGGTCGAATTCTGATCATTTTCACCTTTTCAATTTTTCGATTCGTCAAGGTTGAATTTTCCGGCGATCTGACACATTTTCCGGCGATCTTCATAACTGAGTTATTTGACTGAGGGTTTGTTCGCGATCTGTTTGTGAGTATTTTGGTGGTGAAAACGAGTTCTAATTCGAAGTATTGAGGAAGAAATCGGATTTTTTGTGTTTACCAGCGAGGTGGTTACTGTTCATCATTGTCTCTGAAAACCTCATTTGCAGAGGTCACGAAATAGCCATTTGCCGAGCTCCCAGCTCGGCACTCAATACAACTCGAGTCATACTTAGACAAAATTTCTCCAAAACCCCATTTGCAGAGCTCTATTCTCTGCAAATCAACCATTTGTCCTACACTTAACCAATTTTCACCCGAACACCTCATTTGCCGAGCTAACCAATCATAAAACCCGCATTTGCCGAGCTCCCAGCTCGGCACCCAATACAAAATCAACCAAAACCAAAATCAAGTTTTTGCCGAAGTGAATTCTCGGCCCAAACCACTAACCGTGTCTCGTACCCGTGTTTGCAGAGCTAACCGATCAACCAAAACACCTTGTAACCAAGTCACTCCAAAACACCCATTTGCCGAGCTCCCAGCTCGGCACTCAATACAACTCGTGCAACACTTAGTATTTTTCAGTCGAATCACTCAAAAGCCGAGCTAATTGCTCTACAAATCCCCAATTCGAGCATTCCTTAACCAAATTTTCATCAAAACCTCATTTGTAGAGATAATATCTCGGCACCCTTTACAACTCGAGTCATACTTAGACAAAATTTCTCCAAAACCCCATTTGCAGAGCTCTATTCTCTGCAAATCAACCATTTGTCCTACACTTAACCAATTTTCACCCGAACACCTCATTTGCCGAGCTCACTGCTCGGCAAATAGACCAAAATTTTCAAAAATTTTTTAATCGAGTTTTACCTTTGTACCATTCATTGTGTGAAAATTTGAGAAAAACTTTTCTGAACACCCCATTTACCGAGCTATTAGCTCGGCAAATAGCACTTTCGATCTTCAAGTTTGAAGTACTTGGCTGTGTGGTGTGTATTTGAAGTCATTTTTCGTTTGGCAGTTGTGAGACTTGTTACTGGAGTGTGTTAAGAAATTGAGAAAGATAGATAATTGCTTTTGATTGAGTTTTTTTTTTGAGATAATCAGAAATTTCTTGTGAGGATTGTAAAGCAGAAGAAAGTTTTAGTTTTGAGAGTTGTTGTTTAAGAAACTCAGCCGTGGAGTTGTTTAAGAAAAAGGAGAAAGTGTGAGAGAAATCTTTTGATATCCAGAGATGTAAAACAATTTTTTTTAAGGGGAAAGAAGTTGTTTTGTGAATAATGTTCTTTTGAGAAGTGTAAGAAAGATAACGTGTGTTTTGGAGAACTCAAAAAGTAATAGAGCTGTCAAAATAATCAACACGCGTATTCTGTGTTTGTTTGTCTAAAAGATAAAGTGAGGTGGTGGTTTATGTTTATCATTTCTGGCTTTAATTGTCAGAACATTTCATGCGTGTTATTGTAGTGAACTAAGTTGTCTGTTGTCAACACTAGCTTTGGTCAAACGCGTGATAAAGTGATTAACTTGAGCTGTCAATTTTATTTTAGTATTGTGCTGGTTCACGTGTTGAAGCATATTGTCACCTTGCTTGTTTCAATCTTATTGTCAGTTTGTACCGTATGGCAGTGGAAAAGTGAATTGAGATAAAGTCAAACGTGTGTCAGTAAGCATAAACTTTACCGCGTGCTTGAGTTGTTTTTTTTAATTCAGATAATGTGTTGCAGTGGTTCTATATAGAATTCCAAAGTCTATTCACGGTAAGTACATGATATTTGGTTCATGTGAGCTATCAATAAAATAAGAGTCTAGCATATTTCTTCTTTCACGTGATAGTGTCAAGACAAAAAGTGTCAACATTTCTTAAGTTCACCCGTAATTGTTTTTTTTTCTATTTTTAAATTTTTTTTCCCGTTTTCAATTAGGCTTTTTTTTTTTTTTTTTTTTTTTTTTTTTTTATTATTGGACAGTTTTTTTTTGGTCTACAAGAGTGGTTGGGCTTTAGTTTGTATTAGCTATTGGGCCAGTCAATTTGTTAGACTACATTTGATTAATTGGGCTTAAAATTTTTTTAAATTTTTTTAATTGGACTTACGGCTAGAATTTTTTTTTTTTTTTTTTTTTTTTTAAATTTTTTTTTTTTTTTTTTTCACTTTTTTTTCTTTTTTTTTTTCTATTTTTTAAATTTTTTTTTTTTTTTTTTTTTTTTTTTTTTTTTTTTTTTTTTTTTTTTTTTTTAAATTGTCATCAAGTTTTTCTTTTTGAGTCAAAATGTCAACCATACCGATCAAATTTGAACCAAACATGGGTTCATATGGTTTTCATAATAGTCAAAAGTGTTCATGTTTTCAAGGAAATAATCATGCTTGTGTTGTTCGAGTGTATCAAGAGTTTGAGGATGTGTCCAAGAAGTTCAAAGCTCTTTGTGAGGAACGTGTTTGTTTTGTGTCTGACATTAAAGACTTGAAATCGATTATTTCTTCGTACCAGACTTCAGAAAATTTTGAGTCAATAAAGTTCAATGTGCCAGATAAACTGACAACTATGTTCATTCAAGAACCCACAGGGGATGAAATTTGGGATCATAAAAATTGTCGTTGTACATGTAATTTACATCCCAAGACTTTCAACAACAAACATGTTCCATGTGCTGTCATTCGTTTTCAAGAAAAACGATACATGTATGACACAAGTCAAAAACTCATGGAACAAAACAAAAAGATTTTCATTTTCTTTTTTTTAGAAAAATCCAAAAAGATTTTCATTTTCTTTTTTTAGAAAAATCCAAAAAGATTTTCATTTTCTTTTTTTAGAAAAATCCAAAAAGATTTTCATTTTTTTATTTTGAAAAATCCAAAAAGATTTTCATTTTCTTATTTTTGAAAAATCCAAAAAGATTTTCATTTTCTTTTTTTAGAAAAATCCAAAAAGATTTTCATTTTCTTTTTTTAGAAAAATCCAAAAAGATTTTCATTTTTTTTTTTTAGAAAAATCCAAAAAGATTTTCATTTTTTTTTTTTAGAAAAATCCAAAAAGATTTTCATTTTTTTTTTTTAGAAAAATCCAAAAAGATTTTCATTTTTTTTTTTTAGAAAAATCCAAAAAGATTTTCATTTTTTTTTTTTAGAAAAATCCAAAAAGATTTTCATTTTTTTTTTTTAGAAAAATCCAAAAAGATTTTCATTTTTTTTTTTTAGAAAAATCCAAAAAGATTTTCATTTTTTTTTTTTAGAAAAATCCAAAAAGATTTTCATTTTTTTTTTTTAGAAAAATCCAAAAAGATTTTCATTTTTTTTTTTTAGAAAAATCCAAAAAGATTTTCATTTTTTTTTTTTAGAAAAATCCAAAAAGATTTTCATTTTTTTTTTTTAGAAAAATCCAAAAAGATTTTCATTTTTTTTTTTTAGAAAAATCCAAAAAGATTTTCATTTTTTTTTTTTAGAAAAATCCAAAAAGATTTTCATTTTTTTTTTTTAGAAAAATCCAAAAAGATTTTCATTTTTTTTTTTTAGAAAAATCCAAAAAGATTTTCATTTTTTTTTTTTAGAAAAATCCAAAAAGATTTTCATTTTTTTTTTTTAGAAAAATCCAAAAAGATTTTCATTTTTTTTTTTTAGAAAAATCCAAAAAGATTTTCATTTTTTTTTTTTAGAAAAATCCAAAAAGATTTTCATTTTCTTTTTTTAGAAAAATCCAAAAAGATTTTCATTTTCTTTTTTTAGAAAAATCCAAAAAGATTTTCATTTTCTTATTTTGAAAAATCCAAAAAGATTTTCATTTTCTTTTTTTTAGAAAAATCTAAAAAGATTTTCATTTTCTTATTTTGAAAAATCCAAAAAGATTTTCATTTTCTTTTTTTTAGAAAAATCTAAAAAGATTTTCATTTTCTTATTTTGAAAAATCCAAAAAGATTTTCATTTTCTTTTTTTGAAAAATCCAAAAAGATTTTCATTTTCTTTTTTTAGAAAAATCCAAAAAGATTTTCATTTTCTTTTTTTAGAAAAATCCAAAAAGATTTTCATTTTTTTTTTTTAGAAAAATCCAAAAAGATTTTCATTTTTTTTTTTTAGAAAAATCCAAAAAGATTTTCATTTTTTTTTTTTAGAAAAATCCAAAAAGATTTTCATTTTTTTTTTTTAGAAAAATCCAAAAAGATTTTCATTTTTTTTTTTTAGAAAAATCCAAAAAGATTTTCATTTTTTTTTTTTAGAAAAATCCAAAAAGATTTTCATTTTTTTTTTTTAGAAAAATCCAAAAAGATTTTCATTTTTTTTTTTTAGAAAAATCCAAAAAGATTTTCATTTTTTTTTTTTAGAAAAATCCAAAAAGATTTTCATTTTTTTTTTTTAGAAAAATCCAAAAAGATTTTCATTTTTTTTTTTTAGAAAAATCCAAAAAGATTTTCATTTTTTTTTTTTAGAAAAATCCAAAAAGATTTTCATTTTTTTTTTTTAGAAAAATCCAAAAAGATTTTCATTTTTTTTTTTTAGAAAAATCCAAAAAGATTTTCATTTTTTTTTTTTAGAAAAATCCAAAAAGATTTTCATTTTTTTTTTTTAGAAAAATCCAAAAAGATTTTCATTTTTTTTTTTTAGAAAAATCCAAAAAGATTTTCATTTTCTTTTTTTAGAAAAATCCAAAAAGATTTTCATTTTCTTTTTTTAGAAAAATCCAAAAAGATTTTCATTTTTTTATTTTGAAAAATCCAAAAAGATTTTCATTTTCTTTTTTTAGAAAAATCCAAAAAGATTTTCATTTTCTTTTTTTAGAAAAATCCAAAAAGATTTTCATTTTTTTTTTTTAGAAAAATCCAAAAAGATTTTCATTTTTTTTTTTTAGAAAAATCCAAAAAGATTTTCATTTTTTTTTTTTAGAAAAATCCAAAAAGATTTTCATTTTTTTTTTTTAGAAAAATCCAAAAAGATTTTCATTTTTTTTTTTTAGAAAAATCCAAAAAGATTTTCATTTTTTTTTTTTAGAAAAATCCAAAAAGATTTTCATTTTCTTTTTTTAGAAAAATCCAAAAAGATTTTCATTTTCTTTTTTTAGAAAAATCCAAAAAGATTTTCATTTTTTTATTTTGAAAAATCCAAAAAGATTTTCATTTTCTTTTTTTAGAAAAATCCAAAAAGATTTTCATTTTCTTTTTTTAGAAAAATCCAAAAAGATTTTCATTTTTTTTTTTTAGAAAAATCCAAAAAGATTTTCATTTTTTTTTTTTAGAAAAATCCAAAAAGATTTTCATTTTTTTTTTTTAGAAAAATCCAAAAAGATTTTCATTTTTTTTTTTTAGAAAAATCCAAAAAGATTTTCATTTTTTTTTTTTAGAAAAATCCAAAAAGATTTTCATTTTTTTTTTTTAGAAAAATCCAAAAAGATTTTCATTTTCTTTTTTTAGAAAAATCCAAAAAGATTTTCATTTTCTTTTTTTAGAAAAATCCAAAAAGATTTTCATTTTTTTATTTTGAAAAATCCAAAAAGATTTTCATTTTCTTTTTTTGAAAAATCCAAAAAGATTTTCATTTTCTTTTTTTAGAAAAATCCAAAAAGATTTTCATTTTCTTTTTTTAGAAAAATCCAAAAAGATTTTCATTTTTTTATTTTGAAAAATCCAAAAAGATTTTCATTTTTAATTTTTGAGTAAAATCCAATGTTTTGGATGAGATGCAAGGCATCGAACGCCTTTGTGTACTGCCTTTGTTGTCTCATTTTTAATGTTTGTGAGCAACTTTTAAACCTATTACTCACCCTTTATATGCAAAACCTTTGTTTATATCATGCATATATTTAGGGGGAGTTTGTTTATAAAACCAAAACTTTCAAGTGTTTAAACTCATTTTCCATTTTAAAACACTTTGGAAGATTTTCAAACCATTTTCGATCAAATTCATAGAAGTTCGGTGTTAGATTTGCACATGAGAGTTTAGGCCACTCATAAATACTTCATGATCTTGTCATCGCCGATGAGATCTAACCCCGGAGTTAAATTCTCAATTTAGATTGTGAGGGTTTATGAGCGTGGTGATGTTGTTTGTGCAAATAGGCCATGAGGGAGTAGTCGAAAAGTGAGAGGTTACGGTGAAATGATGTGAGAAAGGGCTAAAAGAAATGAAAGCCCTCCCCAAAATTCTTAAAAAGCCGGGTCAACACGTTTCTATCGGATTTCATATGTTGATTTCTCGATATTGAATAAGACTTCATGGACCCAGTGAAGCAATGCACATCTTTTCCTAACCACTCAAGTATTTCTTAACAAATACTTGTTTTATTCTCACGGAGATTTTCACATTTCTATCGACTCTTCATTTGGAAGACGTTGATATTGAAAAAGGGAGACACTCTGCTCCGGTCCCCGACTTCATTTGATCACTATTGAGTCTAGAGCGTACTTGATATATCTTTCATTTGACTAGGACACATAGAGTCTTTTTATGTCTTTGTGACATTGCATATCTTTGTGATATTGCCGGAACATTCGTAGTGATATCATATTTTTGATATTCCACGATGATCGAATGGAAATCCTACCAATGCTAACATCTTTTCCAACGTTGAACGTAGGTCTCACATTTTCATTTTATGAATTTGTTGAGTAAACGGTCTTTGAGGATAGTAAGACATGGTTATCGAACGCCTTTGTGACACTGACCATGAATTACATTCTTTAAAGCAATCTATCGGTTGAAAAGCCATAGATCGAACCATTTAGAGATAAGCTTTGTGCATTTCTCGATGATAATGGGAAGTCCTAAAAATAGTAATCGTATTTTTAGGCCACACCATTAATCCTTTTGATTGTTGGTTGTGATAACGGATCATTTTTATCCGGTTTTCATTTCTCTTCACACAAACAAAAAGAACACAAACACCAATATAACATACTTTTTCCAAAAATGCAACCTCAAATTCTAGTTCACCAATAGGTTCATTGGGAATTGGGAATTGGGTTGGGTTAATTTGCGTGCTTGTTGTTTGTTGGCATCTACCGGTTATGCTATCAATCATTATTGTATGATGAAACCGTTTCACATTCATCATAAGGGGGAGAAATGATTAAATGATTGATAGATAGAATTCAAGGATATAGGTAGAATTTGATTGATAGAATTTGTTTGAGGATGATTCATAGTGTTTGGTTGTTTAAAGGATCGTTAGTTTAGGTGAAGAGAGTGAATAATTATTGTGCTAAGTTGAAAGATTGTTTTGAGAAAGTTAAAGAAAGATTGATTCAAGATCGAGTATATTCAAGATGATGTACATGGTCGATATTTGAAAGACTTAAAGGAAAAATGACCATGTTCGATGATAAGAAGAGTTTGAGATTAGATGGAAGTTGTCCTTTTGTTGATAATTGGATAGTTAAGTTCATTCATAGTTTGAAGAGATTGTTCATTTGAGGAGGAGCAAGAGAAAACTCATGTTTTGTTAAATATGCTCCGAAATGACTGTTTGTTTGAGGGGGAGCAAGGAATTTGAAGACAATTCGTTTAGTTGATAAGTTGCTACAAGAAATAAATGTTTGATTGAGGGGGAGCAAATGTTAATTGATCAAAGAATCAAGTGCTCCAAGATGTTTATTGATTCAGAGACAAGCTAGATCAAGACTTGAAGTTTTAAAGACAAAATCAAATTTCCGCATTCCAATACCAAGCTTCCGCAATACCAAAAGAATTCAAGGAATTCAAAATCAAAACCAAGCTTCCGCATGCTACTCAAAGTTCAAGTTACTTCTCAAAGCAACATTAAGTTGAAATCAACATTCAAAAGTTCAAGTTGTGAAAGCTCAAAAGCTACAAAGATTTCAAAGGTGCTTCCAAAGTATTCTAAGTTGCAAGAGAAGATCAAGATTTAATAAGTCATCGTCAAATATAGTTGTTTGTTGAGAAGATTCAAAGTCAAGGTTGATACAAGACATTGAAGACAATGAGAAAGCTTCAAAGTCCAATCAACATTGAAGATTTCAACAAATGGGCTCATCATGTTATTTAAAGACCGAAGACGATGCAACATTTACAATTCAACACCAAGGGGGAGATTGTTAGAAATATAAATGGTGTTAAATTGTAATATTTCTAGTTATATAAGGGGTATTAGTGTTAATTAGATGATAGGTATAAATACCCCTTCCTTAATCATTTGTAAAGGAGCCTTCACATTAATCCCACACTTACTTCTCTCTAATTTACTTTCTCTCTCTAGATCATCTCCAACCTCCCATTCACACACTTACACACATTTCACACACTACCTTAAATCCACCATTAAAGCTTCAATTAAGCTCTAGTTTCTTTATACAATTTGCGTGTTCCTCATCTGCGCACTGTTCATCCATTTTCGATTCACTAAGACTTGATCCATTCGTGTTTAAGACACAAGAAACACGTTCATTAACACTTATTGAACAAAGGTATATGATTAACAAGATTTCTAGATCCAAATTCATGTTTAATGGCCAAATATTTAGGGTTTTATTTTTGGACTTAAATCTCTAAATGGGACTATATTTGTGATATGGATGAAGAAATGGAACCCCAAAACTGATAAATCGGATATATACGAACATAATCATACCAATTTAAGAGTTTATGGTGTTCAAATCGACTGGTTGAGGTTTTGATGGGACGGTTCTGCATTTGCGTGTTCATACACCATTTGCGTGTTATTATGAACCCAGTTCATCTTCAAACCTACCCAGTTTTTGCGTGGTTGTGATGACGTCCTCACAAAGAACACGCATATGACTGGTTAACTCCTTTGCGAGTTCTTTGTGTCAAATACACCATTTGCGTGTTTGTCACCATTTGCGTGTTGTGACACTGGTTGCGTGTTTCATGACTTGTAAAATTTTTAAATAAAATTTGGTATATAAGTAAAATATGAAACATAACACGCATTGACCAGTCAAACCCCACACTATATGTGTGTTTATAAGGAATTTGCTTGTTTTAGGACTTAGAAAAATTTTCAAAAACGGGAAAATTTTTAATGAGTCAAATTAGAAAATGCGAATTACCTTATAAAATTGAACTTTAGGAGATTTAAGAAAAACAAATGGTTTTAGTTAAATTTGATAGAGTTCAATTCGTCGATTATTAAAACTGATAATGTTTTGGAAGTTGATGAAACAATAGGTTTCACGATCTTGGAAAACATTAAGAATTTTATTGTTCAACCTTATTTGTCGATCGTTAAAGTTGATAACATTTTGACAGATTATGAAACAAGTGGTTTCACGATCTTGGAAAACATTAAGAATTTTATTGTTCAACCTTATTTTTCGATCGTTAAAGTTGATAACATTTTGACAGATTATGAAACAAATGGTTTCAGGATCTGAGAGAATGTTAGGAACTTTAAAATTCAACTTTATTTGTTGTTGCTAACCATTTTGTTTGTTGTTGTTTGTATCATTTTGCAGATGGCCGAGAGACACTTCCACAAGAATCATAACTACTTGATCGACTTGGATGTGACTAAGGGCAATGCTGGGAGATTTGTTCAGATTCTTGAGTTCCTGCAGCAATCAAGAATCAGACATGTTCTCATCGCTGACCCAGTTATCTATTTGACTCATTTAAGTCAATTCTGGGAATCTGCGAGATTTTTACCCGGTGCTGTCCCAAGTATCGAAGAGAGGGTAAACAATCAGACCTTCTAGTTCACTGCCTCAGACTTGATTGGTATTCTTGACTTGGGAACTGAAGACCAAGAGGGAGGCATGAATGGTCCAACCACATATCCCCAAGAGCTTAGATTGGGAGCATTCAGAAGAATGGGGTATGTCGGTCCTGCAAATCGGAACACATTCCAAAAGAATTGTTTGCTGGGCAGGTGGAAATTCTTTTCACATGTGATTCTAGTTGCTTTGAGCAACAAGAAGTCGGGTTACGATTCGTTGAATGTCGAAACCCAATCACAAGTGATTTCTTTGGTGTTGAACAAGCCTTATAGCTTATCTCGTTACATTTTTAATGAGATGCATAAGCAGATAAGGGCAAGGGATGATCAGAGATTTTTGATGTATCCGAGGTTCATAATGCTGATCATTAATGCTCGACTACCCAATCTTGTTCCGGAGGGTCCCACTGACTGGGTGACGACGATGCCTAATCGTATCTTTAACGATAGTTATAGATACCGTGGAAATCTTCCTCCACAGGCTAGACCGAGGGACAGAAACCTCTTTGGGGCGCTTGTTAATCCCGCTTATGTTGCTCCAGAACATAATGCATTTGCGCATGAGGATTCTGATGTCGAGGGTGACGTTGCTGCTGCTCCACAGCCAGTCCCTCCACAACCTCCAGTTGCACCAGTGATACAACCACAACAACAACAACATCAACAACAAAAACAACCAGAACAACCACCTCCAGCTGCAACAAAGGCTCCTCAAGTGTTGTTGATCCAGGAAGAGGCTGTTCAAGCAAATCCTGAGGTCGTCGCTGAACCTGATAATGCACAGAACCAAGAAGTCAACATGATGATTGATGATAGGGGTTTAGGTGCAGAGTACGTCGACGATATGGTTATTGATAACCAAGAAGACGTTGCTGAGGACATTGGAGGAGATGTCAATCAAGGAGAAGGAGGAGATGATGAAGATGATGACGGGGACGATGGTCAAGATAATTCTGCTGTCAAAGTACCCTTAGGTCAAGGTGTTGGTAGTACTTCTGCAGTAGGTGATCTCCCCATGGCCGAAGCTGATTCCCGGCCAGTTGTAGAGGAAGAAGATTCATCCTTATCAGGGCGAACTGTCAAAAGAAAGAGACAGAGTCAAGACAAAGGGGCGTCTAATCTAAATGAGTCGTTGGGATTCATTGTCGAGATATATTCTTCTACGGTGGAAGAGACTAGACAAGATTTGGACGAGCCAGAACCAAGTATTCAAGAGCCTGCGCAGAACTTAAACGAAGAAATGACTGAAGGACCTCTCTCTAGAGGTAAAGGATTGATGGTTGCACCTTCCTCGAGTTCAGCAGCACCATCAACTCCTCAAGTTCCGGTCTGTCCGCTTGTCATCAAACCAGCTGTTGTTTCACTGGTGAGCAGAAAAGATGACCAGTCATCTCCAAATGTAACCAGACTTTTGGGAATAAAGATTGGAGATAGACCAGTCTCGATGACTGCAAGGCCGCGCAACTCTACATCTACACCAATTATGTCTACGTCGACGACTCCACCGTCTACAACAAGACCATCAGTGATTTCTTCACAGCAAGGAGCTGATCAGTCTAACAAGGAAATAGTTTCCAAGTTAGCTGATGACATCCAGCGGATGAGAGCTCTAGTTGCAGGCTTGTCTAACAAGCTTAAAAGAAAAGAAGAGTCACACCGAATAGATGTTGACTTCATAAGACAAAGTCACCTAGAGCTAGAGAATCGCCAGTATGACCTACATGATGCCCAGGAAGCAACGATCAACTCAGTTAATGGGATAGTTGACCCCTTTGGGTTGCACCACAAACTGCTGAAAGGTCAAGCTAAACATCTTGAAAGCTTAGGTAAGAAGTCTGCTGAGCTGCACAACAAGATCAAAAATCTTGAATCTCAGGGGGAGAAGTCTGGCTGCAAGGATGACGCTCTCAAACATCGTCAAGGGGACGATGAGGAAGACCAAGATTCGAGTGGCTCCAGACAGCAGGAGGAGATTCAGAGATTTCCGAACTCAAACGTCAATGCAGCTCAGGGTCAGCAGGGTCAATCGGAGCAAGGCAAGTCGGGCCTGCTGACACATCAAATGCTCCTTCATCTGATCAACCAGCCATAGAGGAAGTGGCTGGTATCCAGGAACAACCGACTGGAGGAGAAGTTGTCGGCATTCAGGTCAGACCAACTATTGAGGAAGAAGTTGAAAGTGAACTCCTGGACGTTGCTGCATACTTCAATTTTGATGAGTATGGGAGCATGTTTGAAAATCCGCCAGACTCTTCAGCTCAAGACAAGTGTTCATATCTTGATGCAATACTTGATCTTCTCGATCCAAAAGAAAAGGGATCAGATGAGCTATCTCTACAAGCAACCGTTGCCGAGGGCAAGGTTGGGGTAGACAATCAAACAGAGTTAGGCTCTAATCGAGAGCTAGGTACTGCTGATATGATTGAAGGGAGGAGCAGAAGTTCAGTGGATGCAACACCTGAAGTTCCTGATGACAGGGTTATGGCCAGCACTTAGGAAGATAGACGAAGACTTGAAGACCACATCTAGATGCTAGTGTCAAGGGGGAGACTGTTGGTGCATGTTTCTCGGTGACAAAAGCATTCTAGATGTGATATGTATTTTGTATTCAAGTCTTGTAATTTATATTGGAAATTACCGTCTGTCAATGAAATTACCTTTACATATACCGTGATCATATTGGGGTCTTTATATATGTTTATATGTCGGTTTATTATTTGTGTTTTGCAAGTATTTAACATGGATGTAAACAATACATATAAAGGGTAATTAAGTTAATGTTGGTTCTGCGTTTATAGCAGTAGGAACATTAACTTAAATATTCCTAAGTTTCATTTGAGAGTTCTTGGGAATAAGCAAAATGTGCTTGGTCAGAAGAACACTCAAATGGTTTGAGAGTTCTTGGGAACAAGCAAAGTTTGCTTGTTCAGAAGAACACTCAAACAGTTTGCGTGTTCTGGGAAACACGCAAACAGGCCAAACCCTTATGGGCCTTGATGGGCTGACATGGGAACACGCAAACCCCTTGGGTTTTGAGTGTTTCCAGCCCTGGCCTATAAATATGAGTGTGTGTGTGCGTGTTCA
Organism: Erigeron breviscapus; assembly: GCA_034093135.1. Taxonomy (NCBI): domain Eukaryota; kingdom Viridiplantae; phylum Streptophyta; class Magnoliopsida; order Asterales; family Asteraceae; genus Erigeron; species Erigeron breviscapus. Next base: position 161,379,147 of record CM067167.1, on the reverse strand, counting down.
GGGAGACGATTGGTGAGAGAGCAACGAGCAAATCTTGAGAGAGAAACTACTAGAGCTAAGAACACACAAATCTAGTAGATCTTGTGGTGTCACTCGTCTCACGCTAGAACCGCAAAACACACACTCGTGTTGGTTGGCTTAGGATTTGGAGTACCAAGTGGGTATTGTTGTCCGGAGAGCCGCCTCACTATATTAACCAAATACGAGTGTTTATATATCTCTATATATAGTAAAGCACACTTAAGGTTGCATCACTAAATCTGATGTGGCAATCAGTTAAGATGTCAACGTCGATTTATACACACAATCGCCTATGTCATGTGTGTTTTTCCGTATACATCCGTTTCAAATATATATATTATTATTCTTTATTTCTCTCTCCTTTTCTCTTATATATATAGCTTCTAAAACTGAAATGTAATCAAATCTTTTTGCTCTTTCTCTCTCCTTTTATCTGTTTCTACAACTTTTAAATCTGCTCATATTTTTTGATCATGATTAGTTATTTCTTCGTTCTTACCTTTTTTATGTATGGAGATGATTAGCTGCAGTATATTGTTGCTTGTAAACTGATTCTTCATATTCTTTTTTTTTTCCTTTTAATTGTTTTATTATTGTATATGTTATTATTATAATTATTATTCTTATTGTTATTCGATTTAATCCCATTTTTTTTTATCATGATTAGTTATTTCTTCGTTCTTGCCTTTTTTATGTTCTTATAATTTTTCAGGTATAATAATAAGGATGATGATAATCTTGATGTATGGAGATGATTAGCTGCAGTATATTGTTGCTTGTAAACTGATTCTTCATATTCTTTTTTTTTTCCTTTTATATGTTATTATTATAATTATTAGTGTTATTGTTATTCGATTTAATCCCATTTTTTGATCATGATTAGTTATTTCTTCGTTCTTACCTTCTTTATGTTTTTATAATTTTCCAGGTATAATAAGGATGATGATAATCTTGATGTATGGAGATGATTAGCTACAGTATATTGTTGCTTGTAAACTGATTCTTCATATTATTTTTTTTTCCTTTTAATTGTTTTATTATTGTATATGTTATTATTATAATTATTATTTTTAATCGATTAAATCATATATCATGATTACTTATTTCTTCGTTTATGATTACTTATTTCTTCGTTTTCACTTTTTTTTTCTTATAATTTTTCAGGTATTATAAGTTTGATGAAATACTCCGTCTGCAGTTTACAATAATCAAAGAAAAAAGTATTTCCTGCTTCGTCTACTATTTATCTGCAGTTCACTTGATATAGAAGATATTGAAAATTGAAAGTCCCAAGTTTGCAACGATTATGTAATTAAACAACTAATGTAAATTACACTAAGAAAGCAAGACAAGAAAGTAAACACGTTTAATCATAAGTAGTATTAATTATACGGTGAATACATGGTTGGTTTACAAAGAAAGAAAGAAAGAAAGAAATATTGTTAAGTTTTTGCACACACGAAAACTTAACAATTATACAATTCTACAATGAGAGAAAAAAACACACTAAGTGACTATTGTAGAATGAACTAGGTCAAGTGATGCTTTATATAGGGGAGAAAAGGCATCACATGACAACCCAATAGATGTTGACACATGAAGGTTGTCAACTATCTATTGGTGTGTAAGACTGCTCTTCAGACATCTCTGTTTGCCATCTTGTTTCTTTCCCAAAACGGCATGAAAGAGAAACACCTTAGTAACATTTTGGTACAAGGTCACATGGCTCCATCTTGATCTTGCAACACGTGTCCTTGGGACCAGTCTTCTTATCTTCATTTCCCGCCTATATTTGACTTACAACATATGACGGTGAGTCATTGAACTTATCCTTTAACTCGAAGATAATAATGATCGCTGAAGGCTCGCTGATGAAACTTCTCGCTGAGGCTGTCAGCGACTACTTGACTCAGCAAGTAATCTTCAGCGAATCCATGACTCAACAATCTCCCCCTATTCGCTGAGGAGACTTAGCTGAGTATAAGTTACTTCTTAGAAGTACAATAGATAGAAATGAAGGAATGCTGATCTTATTTATTTGACAAACAACTTTACCATAAAAATAGCATTACAAAGGTTACAAGTCTCCTTCATCCCATTGCGACTCTTGCTTGGCCTCGATGAAAGCTCTGTCTTGTTGTCTTTCAGGCTTCAGCAGCTCTTGATCAATTAGTTTTATAAATTCGGGATTGTTGGACAACTGAGCACAATACTTTCTTATTTTCAAAAGAAAAGTAGAGGGGGCAATTCCAATTTCATTGGTCCTGAAGAAGAGTTCATGACCATGGACATTGCAAAAGCAGAAACCTCCCAGCTTGTCATCATAAGCTCCATCCATAAAGAGGGTCCTGGAAGGCATTTTTAGATTCAGCAGAGGCTCCTCATCTATATCAGTCTTTAGAACAGCTCTGAGAATGAAGGGACGCTGAGACATCAGTTGACCAGAAGCTGTTCTCTTCACACCACTTCTTGGTTGCTGAGGAGGAGGAGGAGGATATGGATGTCTTGCAGCGCTGAGTAGAGAGTCTTTGACTTTGTATTTTTGTTCCATTTTGCGAATATGTTTTATCTGCTCACCTGCCATCTTGATCAGCGGTTCATGACTTACAGCTGTCTTGTCCTTGATCAGCTTGTAAATTTCGATCCATTCAGTTGGCCCAAGTGTATCCTTAGTAACATTTTTCAGCGTATATAACTTGGGCACTCTTTTTCTTTGTAGGGAAATATTCATCCCTTGTTGGGTTAGCGAGACCCTGACCGACGTGATCTCTTCTTTCCTTTGCCTTACCTCTCTTGATTCAAGATAGGTCGCCTGACCTTCTTCAAAAGTTTTCATTCTTTTGGCAAAGAACTTTTCTTCATTATTTTTCAAGACTTCCAATCCACCAGATTGCTGAGCCAACCTCTTTGTCTCATCATCAGCATCTTTAAGTTCATCACCAACAATTTGCTCACTTATAAACTTCTGAGACAGCTCCTCTTCTTTTTTCTTACTTAACCGTTCATGTTGATGAACAACTTCCTCAGGAGACAGTTCAGCAGTAGAAGTTGTGGATTTGGGAAAGGCTCCAGACATTAACTTTTCTTGTTATTCCCTTGCTGAAGTGGGAACTTTTGGTGGCTTGCTTTGAGTAACCACTGTGCTTTACCCTTATCAGCATATCTCTTTTCAAGGGCAGTGTGGAACTCAGCAGTTGGCTTGAAGATAGAAACATTTATTGGTTTTGCTGGCACATTCTCAGCAACAACCTTCTCAGCTGCTGGTTCAATAACCTTCTCAGCTTCTTTAGTGACGTTCAAGGTTTGCTCCCCCTCAACATTAGCTGCCGGTTTACTAACCTTCTCAGCATTGCCAGTTTCAGTGGGGGGAACTTGGGGAGCATTTTCAACATTTACATTCACAGCTGCCAGTTCTACAACCTTCTCAGCTGGCTTGGATTTTTGTGTTGGGTCCCCAGCATTTTTCTCCCCCTTGGAAGCAACTGAGGTACGAGCTACTTCCACATTACCCTTTTTGAGGAGGCCCAACATTTCACCCATCATTCCTTTAAGACCAGCAACCTCCTCTTCAAGTTTCTTTGTCCTGGTGACAGATTCATCAAGTAGCTTCTTGTCAACAGCAACTTGAAAAGGAGTTTGAGAGAAAAGTTTGTTCTTGAGAGAATTGAGTTCTTGAGTGATGGAAGTGTGGAAATCATCTTGAGATGTAGAAGTGAAAGAAATTTTATTGTAGAGTTGGCGAAGATGGGCGGTGAAGAGAATGTTTGTTTGGGAGAGTTCAAGAAGTGCTGGAACAACTTCTTTAAGAGCTGACTCAGAAACTTCATTTTTCAGCTTGTCCAATGAGGCAGAGATGGCTGAATTAGAGGTGCTGACCTTCTTCATGCTTGCATTCAGCAAGGTTTGATTTCTTCTAAACAACTGCTCATTTGACTTTGTGTGGATGACTTGATTCTTGGTGATCCCAAACACCATACCTTTGAGCTCAGCTAGCTCATCAGTCAAGTCAACATTTCCAGCTATCAACTTTAGAAAGTTTTCATGAGCCTCAATATGAACCTGAGCTACTTGGTCTACCAGCCAAGCATACAAGTATCCATGTCTATTCCCTTGACTTTGGCAGATTTGCACCTTCTCAACAATTCTTGTAGCTGACGAGTTTCAACATAATCCAGGCCAGGTACATTGACAGCAGTAAAAGTAGTGGTGAGTTCTTCATCAGCAGAAGGGACCTTGAGATCCTTTAGAGAGACAGGATACATAGAGCAAGGAACCCTGAAAAAATCTGGGTGGTGCAATGGTGGCACTTCCATGATTATTTCATCATCAACTTCTTCCACCTCAACATAAACAGCTGGCCTTATTCTTTGAAGGTGACATAATTCCACCCTTCGTGAAGCTCAGCATCATTCACTTCAGGCACATAGTCTCTATAAAAACCAACTTGTTCATGAGATGTTGTGGGTCTTAGAGAGTAGCATGGTGGAGGAGGCATATCGGCCAACAACTCTGGGATAACCTCAGATTCAGTAGGAGGAGAGGAGATCAACATATATCACAAGTCTTCATCTAGCAAACCACTTACATAAGCCTCTTCTTCACTTTCTTCTGCGGCATCGAGTGTCATTTCAGCATCATTATCTTGGAGGTCAAACTCGCTGCCCAGATCTTCATCAGTTTCCATTTCACTTGATAAGATATTTGTCTCAGTCCCTGCACAGACAGTTTCCAAGACAATAGAAGAAGGAGGGGTAAGGGAACCTTGTACCTCAGTCTCAGTGTGTTGTTCCACCAAGACATCATCGGCCGTAGAATGTGTTGACTCTAGCATCACCTGTGATCTGGCTGCTGTCAACGACTCAGAGGGTAATTGAGAAGAAGGGGAATTATTTGGGGGAGGAGTTGGACTTTGACCTCTAGTGGGCTGGGGTGACCCAATATCTTCACCAACCTCGCCTACAGAAGTTTGAGGTGGCTGCCTGCTATTCCCATTTATCTCGTCAGCAGCCTGTTGGGAGGCTGCTGATGGGGTGGCTTGGGTACTAGTATCCATGGGAGCTGTAGACTTCCTAACCTTGGTTTTGCCCTTTGGTACACTCCGCTTACGTTTTGGGACGTCAGCGGAGGGTGAAGATTGTAAAATTTGAGTTGAGGATGCTGCCTTGGATTTTTTGGTCTTTTTGGAGGCTTTGGAGGTCGCTGGGGGGTTTTCCAGCGAGCCAGCCTCTAAAGGCATTTCAGCATCCACAGCGACCATATCAGCCACTTCATCAGAAAGAAGTGCTGCCTCCCAGTCGCTGTCTTTGGGGTATAAAGAAGAGTTTAGAGAGAAGAGTACCTCTTTTATATGTGCAGTGAGGCGTGCAACCAAGTGTTCAGCAGGCTGCTTGTATATATTGTTGCCCACCCTCGCTATTGGTATTGTTGAGGCCTGGGGCAGCTCATATTCATCTCCCAGCACCTCCATGAAAATCAAGGAGAAGATTCTAACAAAGGGCACAGTATGTGACCTGTTGTTCATGCTGATCTTATTCTTCATATCGTTGAAGATCAGCAAGGCGTAATCCACAAACCATCCTTCAGCAAGGGCATGGATTATGGGCATCGATGTTGATGATGCTTGATTGTAAGACCCAGAATTGCCATGCACTGAATTACATGAGTGAATAGTACCCTCCAGATCCCTGGTAAGTTTTGCTTCATTTGGATCGCTGGAGGATTTTTAAAATTGTAATTATAACCAATCGAAGGCAACCATGCCTTCCATACATCATCACCTGCTGCCTCAACAAACTTATTCTCATCAGTCTGGTGGGGAAATCTAAGAGTTTGGCGAAGAGACGCCGGAGTAATAGTTATTGATTTCGCCCCTTGTCTAACAGTGCCAGTGATGGACTTCGTTTCTACATCATATTCACAAGTCCACCAGAACTCTCGGAGAAGATGAACAAAAATCTTCTCCGGATCTGCCATAATACAATGATTGGCAAGGGAGGCATGGATAAAGTCCAACATGGGCTTGTATCCTTTAGAATCTTGTGGCAACTCAGATGTGCCGATGTGATTGTTGGGTTTAACAACAATTTGAGAAGGAGAGAAGTTTACTTTTGAAGATTTAGTAATATTCACGGGAGTGAATACAGTAGAATTTAAGTAAGTGAACGGTTCTTATTCCTGAACTTGTGGTTCAGGAACCAGTGGGTTTTGTACGGCGGCGGTAGAGGAAGAAGGAGGGATCTCAACATTTTGAGGAATATCAGAGGAGGATGCCATTGATTTTTGTTGGAAAGAAGATGAAGGAGATTTATGAAAGAGGATGGACAGATGGAGAGAGATATTTGATTTGAGAGAATATGAATAGTTATGAAAGCATGAAAATAGGGTTGTGAGAATGAGGTTGTATATATAAGGTATGGTGGTGGGCCACGATTTTACAACATAATTTATCTCTCCTCTTTTTCAAGTTGTGGAACAGTTGTAACCAACAACTGTTTCGTACATATGTATAATATATAAAAAGATTTTGAGAGTAACGTTTAAATAAAGGAAAAGAAATTTTGTCCAAAAATAAAAATAAAAAAATACTTGAGTGTGCGCCGTATTGAGCAGTCGTAACCTGTCAGTCAGACTGTCACATACAGACAAATGACGTGATCAGGGCAAAAATTGAGGTGACCTTTCAGTTTGAATTTATAAATCATGTGGTTCAAGATTTTGCCACGTCACCCACATAGTTACTTTGAAAACACTCAGTTTTGAAAATATCCTATGTTTTATTAATTGAGAATTTTAATTTCTTAAGAAGGATATTTGGAAAGATTACATGCTGAAGGATGCTCAGCATGTTTAAAGTTTTTGTCAGCGACTTCACAACTAACGTTGGTCGCTGACTACAGTTTTTGACAAACTGTCAGCTATTAACGGATTTGATAAGTCTTTACCACTAGCCGTTTGCTAGTGGACTAGATGAAGTCTTTTAGCTCTCCATTGCTTTTATTTTGCTTTTTCCCAAAGCAACAGGGATCAACGGATTTTATAAGTCTTTACCAATAGCCATTTGCTATTGGACTAGATGAAGACTTTTAGCTCTTCATTGCTATTATTTGCTTTTTCCCAAAGCAACAGGGATCAACGGATTTTATAAGTCTTTACCAATAGCCATTTGCTATTGGACTAGATGAAGACTTTTAGCTCTTCATTGCTATTATTTGCTTTTTCCCAAAGCAACAGGGATCAACGGATTTTATAAGTCTTTACCAATAGCCATTTGCTACTGGACTAGATGAAGACTTTAAGCTCTTCATTGCTTTGAGATCAGCGAGTAAGACTGACTTAAGCTCACTGAATTAGCATACATGACAAGATATGTCGCTGATTCCCCATTCAACATTCCTAACTTGCTAACAAGCAGTTTGAATCTAGTTTCATCCAATGGTTTAGTAAAGATGTCAGCTAGTTGATCATCAGTTGGAATGAAGTAGATCTCAATGTCACCTTTCATGACATGATCATGAATAAAGTGATATCGAATATCATTATGCTTAGTTTTGGAATGTTGAACTGGGTTGTGTGTAATAGCAATAGCACTTGTATTATCACACATGATTGGAATTTTAGAGTATTCCAAATCATAGTCAGCAAGCTGATGTTTCATCCATAGCATTTGGGTACAACAGCTCGCTGCAGAGACATATTCTGCCTCAGCTGTGGAGATGGAAACTGTGTGTTGCTTTTTACTAGTCCAACTAGTCAGCTTCCCCCCCAACAGTTGACATCCTCCACTGGTGCTTTTGCGATCAAGCATGCAACCAGCATAGTCGGAGTCAGAATATCCAACTAACTCAAAGTTGGAGTCTTTTGAGTACCAAAGACCCAGCGTGGGTGTGCCCTTGAGATATTTGAAGATACGCTTCACAGCGAGGAGATGAGATTCTCTAGGAGAAGCTTGATAGCGAGCACACAGACATGTTGCAAACATGATGTCTGGGCGACTCGCTGTGAGATACATGAGTGACCCAATCATGCCACGATAGTAAGTAGGATTCACATACTTACCATCAGGGTCAGCGTGAAGATTATTAGGAGGGGACATTGGAGTTCCCTTTGGAGTGACATGGGTGAAGTCAAATTTATGCAACATATCCCGAATATATTTTTCTTGATTGATAAATATTCCAGTGGGAAGCTGCTTGATTTGTAACCCCAAAAAGAAGGTTAATTCACCCATCATACTCATTTCGAAAGTGCTAGACATAAGAGAACTGAACTTTCGACAGAGTTTGGTGGATAGGGAACTAAAGATAATGTCATTGACATAAATCTGCACATACAGAACATCACCCTTATGCTTGTAGATAAAGAGGGTAATGTCAATGGTTCCCTTACGAAAGCCATGGTCAAGAAGGAAGGTAGACAAAGTGTCATACCAAGCTCTAGGAGCTTGTTTAAGACCATATAAGGCTTTATTTAGCTTGTAGACATAGTGAAGATGCTTTGGATCCTCAAAGCCATGAGGCTGCTTAACATAGACTTCTTCATCAAGAGCACCATTTAAGAAGGCACTCTTGACGTCCATTTGATAGACAATGAAGCCTTTGTAAGCAGCATGAGCGAGAAAGAGACGAATGGCTTCAAGACGAGCGACTGGAGCAAAGGTCTCGTCATAATCAATGCCTTCAGCTTGAGTATAACCTTGAGCGACCAGTCTTGCCTTGTTTCTGATGACCACACCAGTTTCATCTATCTTATTCCTATAAACCCATCGAGTGCCAATGGGTTCTTTATAGGGAAGAGGAACAAGGAACCAAACATGTTGTCTTTCAAATTGTGTTAGTTCTTCTTGCATGGCTTCCACCCATGAGGGATCAGCCATGGCTTCACCAATATTGGCAGGCACAATTTGAGATAGAAAATTGACATAGAGACAAGTATTACTTGTCGCTGAGCGAGTGTGGACACCATTGTGTGGATTACCAATCACATGGTCAAGAGGGTGATTAGCAGTCCATTTGAGTGCTGGTGTGTGAATAGAAGAATGATTCATAGCGGATACTGTGGTGGTAGTTTCACTAGGAGTGGGAGTATAGGAGGAGAGATCAATGGTTAGCAAGGGTTCAGGGTTGCTGACAGGAGGGTCACTGAGAACAGTGGGTACCTCTTGCTGAGGAGTGTCATCCTCAGTGTCTCCTGAAAGAGGATTTGCTGAGGCATCATGAAATGTTTCCTCAGCGACACCGTCAACATCTTGAGGTTCAGTTGAGAGAGGAACATTAATGGAAGTGGCATTAACTGTTCGAAGAAGAGGCTCAACTGGATCTATAGAATAAATGTGAGCAGCAATGTACTCATCATTTGGTGAAGGACTTGGAGACTCAGCGATAGGTTGTTCAGCAACATCATGATGTGTCGCTGATACTTCAGACGAGTCAGATAGATCGCTGAGAATTACTTCAGCAGATGACTCATTTGAGAGACCACCTAAAGCTTAACAGCTTTCATCAAAAGTAACATGAATTGATTCATCTACTTTTTGAGTGCGAGTATTGAAAACTCTGAAAGCTTTGCTTATAGAAGAATATCCCAGAAAGTAGCCATCATCAGCTTTGGGATCAAACTTTCCTAAATGATCCTTATCATTTAGGATGAAAACTGGGCAACCAAAAACATGGAAGTATCCAATTTGAGGTTTCTTGCCCTTGAGAACTTCATAGGCAGTCTTATCATGTCGCTTGATGTAACAACCCTCAATTTCCGACTAGGACAATTTACTTCCATTTATCTAGATATCTATCCCTAGAGGTTTATTAAGAGAATTGATCTTCTAGACATTTAAGGCATAGTGATAATTGCCCTCTAGTTCAATGAAATACCATAGATGACTAGCCATCTTAGATTTGCCATAAACAATAACTATAATCATTCAAGACAATCTCAAGCTATAAATTAGTTCTAACTGAACTTGGTGAAATATCATTGAACCAAAAACTTTATTTCGATAAGTTATATAAATAATAATATAAGACTCAAAAGTTGAGATAACAATCAAGAATCCTTATAAATGTCCAACAAATTAATCATCAAGCTAATTAAAGAACATATAAACACAAATTTAGATGATGACCATCTTAACATTTATTTATAAATCCTTATGTACCTAAAGTGGGCTTAAATAATAATAAGTTAAATATATGTCTAATATAAATACAGAGTTATAACCAAAGAGCCATGTAACAAATTTAAGACACAAAATATACATTCTTATATATATACATATATAGATACATAAATATTAACTAGTGACAAGTGACAAGTAATTAAAACTAAAGATATCCATACATGCACCTATACATACATAATATGCATACACAATTATCAACTAACAAAAAACTAAAATACCCCTTTCAACTTTTAAACCAAAATTCGGCCCCCCATACCCCAAAACCCTTCACCCAATCAAAATTAAGCTAGATGTTTACTCCCTACACTTCCAAGACAAAAGTTGGACCACTTTAAACACATTTTTTTTTTTTTTTTTTTTTTTTTTTTTTTTTTTTTTTTTTTTTTTTTTTTTTTTTTTTTTTTTTTTTTTTTTTTTTTTTTTTTTTTTTTTTTTTTTTTTTTTTTTTTTTTTTTTTTTTTTTTTTTTTTTTTTTTTTTTTTTTTTTTTTTTTTTTTTTTTTTTTTTTTTTTTTTTTTTTTTTTTTTTTTTTTTTTTTTTTTTTTTTTTTTTTTTTTTTTTTTTTTTTTTTTTTTTTTTTTTTTTTTTTTTTTTTTTTTTTTTTTTTTTTTTTTTTTTTTTTTTTTTTTTTTTTTTTTTTTTTTTTTTTTTTTTTTTTTTTTTTTTTTTTTTTTTTTTTTTTTTTTTTTTTTTTTTTTTTTTTTTTTTTTTTTTTTTTTTTTTTTTTTTTTTTTTTTTTTTTTTTTTTTTTTTTTTTTTTTTTTTTTTTTTTTTTTTTTTTTTTTTTTTTTTTTTTTTTTTTTTTTTTTTTTTTTTTTTTTTTTTTTTTTTTTTTTTTTTTTTTTTTTTTTTTTTTTTTTTTTTTTTTTTTTTTTTTTTTTTTTTTTTTTTTTTTTTTTTTTTTTTTTTTTTTTTTTTTTTTTTTTTTTTTTTTTTTTTTTTTTTTTTTTTTTTTTTTTTTTTTTTTTTTTTTTTTTTTTTTTTTTTTTTTTTTTTTTTTTTTTTTTTTTTTTTTTTTTTTTTTTTTTTTTTTTTTTTTTTTTTTTTTTTTTTTTTTTTTTTTTTTTTTTTTTTTTTTTTTTTTTTTTTTTTTTTTTTTTTTTTTTTTTTTTTTTTTTTTTTTTTTTTTTTTTTTTTTTTTTTTTTTTTTTTTTTTTTTTTTTTTTTTTTTTTTTTTTTTTTTTTTTTTTTTTTTTTTTTTTTTTTTTTTTTTTTTTTTTTTTTTTTTTTTTTTTTTTTTTTTTTTTTTTTTTTTTTTTTTTTTTTTTTTTTTTTTTTTTTTTTTTTTTTTTTTTTTTTTTTTTTTTTTTTTTTTTTTTTTTTTTTTTTTTTTTTTTTTTTCTAATGCATTGGTTGATTTTTAGGTTGGTCAGATTCTGGTCAGAATCTGACTTCGGATTTCATATGGATAAAACACACTTATTTTGGACGATTCAGTAGTTTATGTCAAAACAAAAGTTGTAGATAAATGAGTCAGGGTTTAGTACCAACTGGAATCACTTAAAAATACTGAACGAAACGAAAGATATGATTTTTCTACTGAAACTGGTTGTAACACCCCAAGCCAAGGCTCAGAATATCACGAAAATCATATAGCGCAAGGTGGGATTAATGTAGAACATGAACTAAATGCAAATAAAGGATTCAGTGAATCCATACAATAAAAGAAACAAGTATCAAAATGTAACAGAAGCAAGTAATCGTCAAGGTTTACAAAACAACATCAAAAGAAAGCTATCAATCCTAAGTACAATATACATATATATATATATATATATATATATATATATATATATATATATATATATATATATATATATATATATATATATATATATATATATATATATATATATATATATATATATATATATATATATATATATATATATATATATATATATATATATATATATATATATATATATATATATATATATATATATATATATATATATATATATATATATATATATATATATATATATATATATATATATATATATATATATATATATATATATATATATATATATATATATATATATATATATATATATATATATATATATATATATATATATATATATATATATATATATATATATATATATATATATATATATATATATATATATATATATATATATATATATATATATATATATATATATATATATATATATATATATATATATATATATATATATATATATATATATATATATATATATATATATATATATATATATATATATATATATATATATATATATATATATATATATATATATATATATATATATATATATATATATATATATATATATATATATATATATATATATATATATATATATATATATATATATATATATATATATATATATATATATATATATATATATATATATATATATATATATATATATATATATATATATATATATATATATATATATATATATATATATATATATATATATATATATATATATATATATATATATATATATATATATATATATATATATATATATATATATATATATATATATATATATATATATATATATATATATATATATATATATATATATATATATATATATATATATATATATATATATATATATATATATATATATATATATATATATATATATATATATATATATATATATATATATATATATATATATATATATATATATATATATATATATATATATATATATATATATATATATATATATATATATATATATATATATATATATATATATATATATATATATATATATATATATATATATATATATATATATATATATATATATATATATATATATATATATATATATATATATATATATATATATATATATATATATATATATATATATATATATATATATATATATATATATATATATATATATATATATATATATATATATATATATATATATATATATATATATATATATATATATATATATATATATATATATATATATATATATATATATATATATATATATATATATATATATATATATATATATATATATATATATATATATATATATATATATATATATATATATATATATATATATATATATATATATATATATATATATATATATATATATATATATATATATATATATATATATATATATATATATATATATATATATATATATATATATATATATATATATATATATATATATATATATATATATATATATATATATATATATATATCACTCTATATATATATATATATATATATATATATATATATATATATATATATATAACCGCGTATATAAACAGGTCATACTTGCGTGTGAACCGCGTATGAATATATATATATATTATGCTTGCGTGTGAACCGCGTATAAATATATATGCTTGCGTGTGAACCGCGAATAAACACCAACCACAATTCAACAATCGTCAACCATCGATAATTAACTCAAAATAAACTACACGCACATACACTTAGGAGGATTCTGCCTTCATCAAGTTCTAGATGCTTATATATAGGGTCACCCGCAGCCTTCCCACCACATCTAGAACTCTTTGAAGGCGTAACCGACTTCCATGTATGCACGTCCATCCTAAATAGTAATAATAATCACAATAATATATATATCTCAATCCTTTACTAGAATCAACCATAATTACATTGCACATACATTTCAAACGACTTTACTTTTAAGGAATCATAGATGCTTATATATAGGGTCACCCGCAGCCTTCCCACCACATCTATAATCCATTAAAGGTATCGTCGTCTTCCCTGTATGCACACTATCCTAATCACAATATCAAATCACTACAAGATCATATGGGGTAAAGCAACATCGCATAATAAATGAGTGCGCGAATTATTAACGTCAGATCATGTGTCGTACGTATGTAAGACCATGATGTATATCAAATGCGTATCAATAACGTCATCAATGCAACAATAAAAGTATGTTTGAGTGTGCACCGCACAAGTCAAGTATAACAAGCGTATATGAACATCCCAACACATTCCCAATATCCATCAATCACTCTAAACAACGCGTACATACACTTCGGAGGATTTTACTTTCATCGAGTTCTAGATGCTTATATATAGGGTCACCCGCAGCCTTCCCACCACATCTATAATCCATTAAAGGTATCGTCGTCTTCCCTGTATGCACACTATCCTAATCACAATATCAAATCACTACAAGATCATATGGGGTAAAGCAACATCGCATAATAAATGAGTGCGCGAATTATTAACGTCAGATCATGTGTCGTACGTATGTAAGACCATGATGTATATCAAATGCGTATCAATAACGTCATCAATGCAACAATAAAAGTATGTTTGAGTGTGCACCGCACAAGTCAAGTATAACAAGCGTATATGAACATCCCAACACATTCCCAATATCCATCAATCACTCTAAACAACGCGTACATACACTTCGGAGGATTTTACTTTCATCGAGTTCTAGATGCTTATGTATAGGGTCATCCGCAGCCTTCCCACCACACCTAAAACCTTTTGAAAGTAAAACCGACCTCTATGTATACACTACTATCCTAATTTATTTAACAATATCACAATCTCATACAAACCCATCAAGCACTAAAGCAAAACTATCCATCATTCATCCAATGTCACCAACTAGACATTTTGTACGCGAGTAAAATCAAACAAACACCAACAATCATTTACAAACACAAATAACAAGTAATCACATAAGTTTACACTTTTCAGCCCGAATCTCAAGCGAGTAGGGAACTACGGAACTCACCTTGATTTCCAAGCAAAACGACAAGTTAATATCGAGCTATAAATGTCCAACGACCGTCACGAGCCCACAACCTATCAATATATATCATGGTGTCATCAAAATCAACTCTATAACCCTATACAAGGTGGTTAATTAAGTATGAGTCGCGCCAAAGTCCCACAACGCCTTAATGACTCTCCCGCATGAACTATAACACTTTGACCCGACATTTTTGGAAATGGTGATGGATTCAGGAAATAAGGTTTACACCATGATAAAGTAGACTCTCTCACGATTCCACCGATAGGTCATATGTCTAAAACGGACTTACGGTTCAAAAGTTATTGACGTTTGAAAATGTTCGACAAAACTAGTCCATAACGGGCGTTACAAAACTAACGGCCGTTAACTCCATCACCAGTCAAGTTACTGTAACGGCCAAGTAACTGCCGTTACAAAGTGTAACGGGCGTTACACAATGTAACGGCCGTTACAACCCATCAGATCAGCAGCTGCAGTTTTTCATGAACCAAAACCCTAAAACTCGACCCAAATCGATCCAAAACGACTTGCAGGGACTTGTAACTCATTTTGAAGCATAAATAAACATCATTAACCATAAATACACATAACCTAATCCCCAAATCCGTTCATAACATCACCGAATCTTCCAAAACGCTCAAACCCTATTTAGACCCTAATTTGACCTAAATTTGGTTTTAAGCCGATTTAGGACTTGTAAATACTCGAAATGACCAGAAATGCATTACTAAACATAAATAGAAGTAAATGGGGGGTAAATTAGACTTACCAAAACTCCTCCTTGAGCTCAAACCCGAAATTAGGTCAAAATGGGTAAAAATCTTGCACTATGAGATTCAAGCTTTTAATACTAAGAAGATGATGACGATCTTGTATAGATTTTGATTCAACACACTCAATGATGCAAGAATTAATAAGAGAAAGAGAGATATGTGAAGTTCTTGCTTTTGCTAGAGAGAAAAGAGAAGGGAAAGAAATGAGAGGTGAAGGAAGAGATAAGGGGGGGAAAGATGGGTCAAGGGGGGCTGGTGGGTCATGGACTACCCACGGACCGACCCGTTCTCATCTCTAGCCAAATTACCATCGTTACACATTTTAACACCGCTCAAAACACATTTTTGACCCAAATACGACACATTGCCATTTAATCACCCAAAACGACCCGAATACTTCATTAACCTATATTGTTAGTCATATTACATGTAAAGTCAACGAGTCAAAATTCGCGGATGTTACACTGTCAAAACTGTAATTTTGTATGAATATTTTATAAACTTTAACAATTTTTATCTCCTAAACCAAAAGGTTCCAGGAGGCCATACTTGGTGGAAAGTAAGTACAATGTGTCATAAACTTAAAATAAAATCATGGAATTTTTATTAAGAGCAAAACCCAAAGAACTTTTATAAAACTTTCGAGTATGCAAAAACAGTGACTGTTTTGACCACTTCCATTTGTAAACAATAAAACCCACTAAGCACATAAACCAATAGTTAAGCCCAATAACCAATAAAACCCACTAAGCACATAACCCAAATAAGGTTAAGCCCAATAACCAATAAAACCCACTAAGCACATAACCCAAATAAGGTTAAGCCCAATAACCAATAAAACCCACTAAGCACATAACCCAAATAAGGTTAAGCCCAATAACCAATAAAACCCACTAAGCACATAACCCAAATAAGGTTAAGCCCAATAACCAATAAAACCCACTAAGCACATAACCCAAATAAGGTTAAGCCCAATAACCAATAAAACCCACTAAGCACATAACCCAAATAAGGTTAAGCCCAATAACCAATAAAACCCACTAAGCACATAACCCAAATAAGGTTAAGCCCAATAACAATAAAACCCACTAAGCACATAACCCAAATAAGGTTAAGCCCAATAACCAATAAAACCCACTAAGCACATAACCCAAATAAGGTTAAGCCCAATAACCAATAAAACCCACTAAGCACATAACCCAAATAAGGTTAAGCCCAATAACCAATAAAACCCACTAAGCACATAACCCAAATAAGGTTAAGCCCAATAACCAATAAAACCCACTAAGCACATAACCCAAATAAGGTTAAGCCCAATAACCAATAAAACCCACTAAGCACATAACCCAAATAAGGTTAAGCCCAATAACCAATAAAACCCACTAAGCACATAACCCAAATAAGGTTAAGCCCAATAACCAATAAAACCCACTAAGCACATAACCCAAATAAGGTTAAGCCCAATAACCAATAAAACCCACTAAGCACATAACCCAAATAAGGTTAAGCCCAATAACAATAAAACCCACTAAGCACATAACCCAAATAAGGTTAAGCCCAATAACCAATAAAACCCACTAAGCACATAACCCAAATAAGGTTAAGCCCAATAACCAATAAAACCCACTAAGCACATAACCCAAATAAGGTTAAGCCCAATAACCAATAAAACCCACTAAGCACATAACCCAAATAAGGTTAAGCCCAATAACCAATAAAACCCACTAAGCACATAACCCAAATAAGGTTAAGCCCAATAACCAATAAAACCCACTAAGCACATAACCCAAATAAGGTTAAGCCCAATAACCAATAAAACCCACTAAGCACATAACCCAAATAAGGTTAAGCCCAATAACCAATAAAACCCACTAAGCACATAACCCAAATAAGGTTAAGCCCAATAACCAATAAAACCCACTAAGCACATAACCCAAATAAGGTTAAGCCCAATAACAATAAAACCCACTAAGCACATAAACCATATATAGCCCAATAACCAATAAAACCCACTAAGCACATAACCCAAATAAGGTTAAGCCCAATAACTAATTTAAGCCCAAAGCATCTAAAAACCCATAACACTTAGGCCCAATTTGGGAATGGCCCATAACACTTAGGCCCAATTTGGGAATGGCCCATAACACTCAAACGAATTTCATAAACCTGGATAATCATAAGATATATCAAGAAGTATGTGAGTTTGATAGATAAGCGAAATCAAAGTAACATAAAAGGTCGATTAAGTAGAATGGACGTAAGTAATTACGTTAACCAAACTATAAATTGATATCACAAATGCTAATTCGTTCTAAAATCGGTTACACATCAAATGATGAATAAGGATAATATAACTTAATATGGCATTCTCATATGATAACCTAAGATGCCAAGTGAAACCACAAATGAAGCCAAGTTACCGAAAACCTAACAACTTATAACTACGTATATAATGAAAGTAACCTTTTACACCATCAATCTTTGCAACCAAAAAGATGCGAATTCTAGCAATACACTTAGATCCCATAATTGATGACAACATAATGAAAGTGGCATTTCTAAGTGATGGCTTAAGATAGGAACTTACATATATTAGTCCTCTCGTAGAGATAGTCTTGGCTTTGAAATGTGGTTGAGGACCATGATGGAATATATGATCAAGGAAGCTATAGATGGGAAGTACCCATTTTGGATAAATAGATATAATGCTCGGCATATCAAGGTGAGTCATAGCCCCCTTTGAAACTCTTTTATGTGTTTTACTTTCGGGGTGAAAAGCATGATAAATAAAATTGTTTTCTTTTATGAAATGATGCTTGGAAAGAATGATTATGATATGGGAATTATTGTATGTTCAACATGTTATATATTATATGATGAGCTTGAGTACTGTCAAACTGTTTCACCTCGGTACACTACTATTAACTCTTCGAGAGGCCTGTAGTATGAGAGTTGCGCAACTAGGACTTGTCCCCTCACCCAACGAGTAACGGTGGGATGTATGGTTGCCTTTGTGACGACCTTCATTCCCAGTCCGACCACGCGGTGCTCTAGCTACTATATCAGTGGTCATGCCACGCCCCTTTATATTATTGGTCGTCTCCATGGCACGACCCCCATTATAATTATTATTGCACATGGTTGACGGCATGTGCTCCTTATTATCTTGGACATAACCGGTTTTAGTAGTGGCTCAAGAACAACCTCATCAAATTATGTCATGGTAGTCTTACCATTGACCAAGTGGTATTGATATTATTTATGGTTGGATATTATGGATTGAACATACGGTTTGGGTATTGGACCTTATATGGAATCTTGAAAGTTGTTGAAATTGGCGATATTGAATTATTGATGACCGAATGGTTTCGGTATGATGTATGATTAATCGATTTATATACTTTTTCTCTCACGATAAATGTGACAAATGAGAACTTTATAATTTACCATGAATTTCTCAACTACAAAGGAAATGGATATGTAACGAGATCTACTTGCAAACCTATGCACTCACCAACTACGTTTTCGTAGTTGACACTTTTTCTTCATGCTTTTCAGGATTTAGCGTAAGCTTTGAGGAATTATATGCATCATGATTATTTGCATTGCACTTGGGAGTCAAAGATTAAACCTTGTGATGGGAAATGGAATCCGCCTTGATCATTGTAGTATATCATCTCATGTATTTGTTATTTGTTTCGTGGACTTCAATATCCAAGTATGGTAGACGTATTGTACTTGGGAATTGGTTCACATGCTTGTGCATTGTAAAATTATTTTTATCAAATAAAGCTATGGTGAATGTTATCTATTATCCTTTGTTTTGAATACTCGACTTTCTGTACATCTCATCATTCCGCCGTGGTTGGGGTGTTACAGAAAATGGTATCAGAGACTAAGGTTATAGAGAACATTGGGGTTCCTCCGGGAATTCCAAAACTATAGCCTCTTTTCAAAATGAATTTTTATAGTCGAGTCGAGCATAAGGTTAAGCGGATTAGTTTGAGCTTTACATGGTAGGACCATAATTAAACGTAAAGTCATGAATCTACGTTTAATTATGAGAGCACCATGTAAAACTCAAACGACCACTTAGACTTATGTTCAAAAGGATTCCTTTTCAAAAAAAAAAAAAGAAATCTTTATTAAACTCGTTTTAATGAGAATATGTGTTGCATTTAGACATTCACCTAAGCATATAGGGATTCGAGACATGCTTTACTTGAGGATTATGCTAGTTTAGTAGGATTCCCCTTTGCACATTAGAAGTGAAATGAATAAGATTGAAAGATATTCGTTGATACATGCTACTCTATGCTATAACATGTGAATTTGGGCATGATTTGATTGCAATGTGAAAGTTTAATGTGCAATGTGAAAGTTTATAATGTGCAATGTGAAAGTTGTAATGTGCAATGTGAAAGCTTGTAACATCAATGTGAAAGTTTGGAATGTGCAATGTGGAAATTGCGAGATAAATGCATGCGTAAAAGCTTTGTGATTTATGATGCTGAACTTTAAGTAGCATATGCACTTTAAAATAATATGATTACTATGAGGCAAGAAATCATTTTGGAATATGACTTGTTCAAACTATTGGGTGATGAGGTTAATTATTTATGATTGATTTGGAAAGAAAATATAGGCATGACGAGTTGATATGAAATTTCATGGATGATATAGAAATAAGAGCCTATAATCTCTAAGTTTGAGCTATTTGAAACTAGCGCGTGAATATTGCGATGGTTAGGTAGTCATGCCTTACTATTAAGATAATTATTGCACCCTGAGGTTGAGCTAATTGAGGACTAGTGTGTGGATTTAATGATTATATAGTTGTGCCATATTATTGGGATAGTTGTTATGCTCTAAGATTTGACTATTGAGAACTAGTATTTGCACGATATGAGGATGATGTGGCTAGTCCTTACTATAAAGATAGATATTGTGTGTCGAGATTTGACCGCTTGAGAACTAGTGATTGTCTCTGAAAAATCCATTATAAATTAGAAATTTCCTAAGTATGAAAGTTGTCATTAAATACCCCTCCGTCATTCGTTCACTTGTGCTCTTTTGAAAATTATCCATCATCATATTTCTTATGACACCGCTATTCATTATGGACATACGACAACGCGATATCATCGGTGAAGCATCTTCTCATGAACATTGGATGACATACTCTAAGAATTGTAGTCCCAAGATATGACGCGACTCTATCCTTTTAGAAACTACACATAACCTTTGTATTCGATCTGAGATGGTGCGAAACATATGGAAACGCCGAATGAAGTTGGAGACTTGTGCAGGACGAGTGGTATTAAAGCCAAATTACGATTCGACGACGCCGATAGAACACATTCCGATATACGTTCCAGACGACACATTCTGGGGATTGTAGCTCCGAAATTTGGTGCGATATCTCTATAATAACACGCGTACATGAACGGTTATCCATATTATCTAAGTCGGTGCGACATATATTGACGTCATTGAAAGTTGGAGTCCATTGGGCAACGAAAGACAAAGAAGTGATTTCTTTAACTCGCGCAAGGAGTTTAATCCGAGCCTTAATGAATCTTTTGTTTTCCTATTTCCTATTTCATTCATTCGAAACCAAATTCTATATCCTTTATATTCTTGATTATTCAAAGTAATGATCACCACCGCTTCTCCTCAAAGTTAGTACCCTAACAACACACCACTCACTTACGTAACACTCCGCAATGGCAAAATCGAGTAACTAGAACCCTATCCTTGCTGCGACATCAAGGGATACGAAAGACGTGAGACATCGGCCGTCCATAAGTGAAATACTTGGGATAACTACATAGCATAGAAGATGTTATTGAATCATGTACATAAAGTAGGGCGGAGAAGATTTGTGGTGTATAAGTCAAAGTACATGGAAGCACAAGCGAAGAGTATACTAAGCTTTAACTTGGAGAAAGAATTGAAGGCCTTCCCTATCTATGTTGATCGACCAAAAGGAAAAATTGAGCGGCCGACGAAAGGAAGGTCGTGTGACATGAAGGTCACCTTTGGATAAATATAAGACTTCCCTAGAACTTGGGGGAGATCACTAGCAATGTTGGAAGACAAAAGTAATTAGAAGAAGAAAACCAAGGACAATAAGACAATTAGGGTGTGTCGAGTAACCCTCAAGATGGAAGAGTAACAAAAAGGATTCTGAGCTATCCTTTTCTTTTTCAAAACACCAAAGCAAATGGATATTCGCTACATGAAGGAATCAGGAATTTGGCGAATTGAAGATCGTCAAGGATGGTGAGATAAAGTGAAAAGTAGGAAATCCCTTACATTTTTCTAGAGGAAAAATGTTAAGGGGGTAATCACAACAAAGGTAGATACTCGAACAAGGAGTATGAAGTGCAAGATTATACTTTATCTTTCAAGAAGAGTTATTCACTAGCATCATTGAAGATGATTTGGAGTAGAATATGAAGTGAAGAAATGTCATTTGACTCAAACAAATGAAGTGAAGGCATTGACGCCATTTACCAGATGTAGTTCCGGTAGCATTCATCTTTACGGCACTCCACACGTTATCCTCTGAATATCAATTGGAAAACCTCTATCGAAAGACAAGCTATTAGTAGAACATATCAACTGAGCCAAGAGAAAGCGATATACGCTCAACACCCGAGTTTAGAAGCACGGGGAGTAGTGAAGAGTATCCCCTCAACGTCAACGGTCGTAGGGAGGTAAGCTAAAACAAGATGAATCTGAGTGAAAAACAATTTGCAACACATGGTTAATCGTCAAGGACCATTGACCCAAGGAGTAGTGCGACCAAGAAGAGTGAAGGAGAAAACAACATGGAATCGCTAAAGTTAATAGTGAAAGCAAATAAGGAATACGACGCTAGAAGTCAAGGTACATACTACCACAACGATCAAGGAAGTTGGTCGTTGAACTACTTTTCAAGAAACTACAAACTCCGGGAGGAGCTAGTTATGGAACGTTTGAACGAAAGTGTGATAAAGATAACTCGCACCTGTGATGAGTTGGGATTAAAGTATATGTATCAGCAGGATGTGACAAGTATCCCTGAGGTAACCACAAAGACTAAGCGATTGCGCACGTTTCAATCAAGACGACGATTACCTTATGAAGAGACAATTCTGATTGGCAAAACGATAAGGTGTATGGTGATAAGTTAGAACCCTAAAGGAAATAAAGAAAATTGAATGGTTGGGAAAAAAAGGACAAAGTAATCGATGTTACATCACTATTCCTAAGAACATTTGGCTAGTGTATTTGAATAGAAGCCTAGCTTAGAAAGCTAAAAATGGACATGAGGCTTTTGAGAGCAACGTAATTGGAAGTTTTGTAGATCTAGGTTAGAAGGACCTAAGAAGGATTTCTCTTAAGAAGAAGTTCATATCAATGCGGACTTGAAGTGTTTGTCTTGCGAAGATGGTGGTGATATGATTAATGATGATTATAAGGATTGTGTAAATCCTATCACGAGGAATGCGTAGGTATAACAGAGAAAACGAAGAAGTTGTATGTGCGACTCCAAAAGATTTGTCGGTAATGAGTCATAGATGATAGTCCTTCCACGTTAAAATGGAAGAATTAAAGGTACCTTCAAACCAAATTGCAAGCCAATATTGGCAAGACAAGAGAACATGGGTGACGATGCGACATAACGAATAACGAAGAAGGCACCTCGTACAAATAAGAGCGAAGTTGAAGGGCAATGGCGAGTATGAGGGTTAAGATAGAACTAGCAACAGTCGATTCATGATTCTCTGGCACGCCTTAAAATAACAAAGACGACACTAGAAAACCCTAAAATGAGGTACTACAAAGATGTACCTTGGCAATTTTAGTGCAATTTGTCATAACGGGTTAGTATCACTCTTGTTAAGGGGGTAATCCCTTAACAAGTGATTAGTCACAAACGAAGTCAATATATTCAAGTAGCGGCAAGCATGTCTAACTTCAAACTGAAGAAAGATAAAGATAGGCGAGAAGCCATTGAGACGTTTCTTTAATTGAGAAAGAAAACGATAAAGGAAAGTACACAAAGTGGCAATGGATATGAGTATCCAGCAACGATCGATATTCCAACGTTTCTTACTATTTTACTTTAACTCATGTTACGAACCGTTTGTTCATTTTACACCTCCGTTTTGATAATCTAATCATAATCCCATTTATTACTATTGTTCTATGTGAGAATACATACGATTAATCTCTAGTCGTCTCAGGAAGTGAGCGACATTCGTAACGTTTTTGGAGTTTGTAATCACAAGGAATATTAGGGCACCAAGCAATGGATTCCCCCGACTATGAAGGCTAAAGCCTACAAGAAACCAAGAATCGTGAAGAAATCTTGTTTGATTTTCACGCATTATACGTCTCCGTGTAGACGCCCTTACTGTCAGTCTATTCATTTTGCTACCATATGAATGATCGAACTTCGAGGACGAAGTTAGTGTTAAGGGGGTAATGATGTAACAACCCTCAATTTCCGACTAGGACAATTTACTTCCATTTATCTAGATATCTATCCCTAGAGGTTTATTAAGAGAATTGATCTTCTAGACATTTAAGGCATAGTGATAATTGCCCTCTAGTTCAATGAAATACCATAGATGACTAGCCATCTTAGATTTGCCATAAACAATAACTATAATCATTCAAGACAATCTCAAGCTATAAATTAGTTCTAACTGAACTTGGTGAAATATCATTGAACGAAAAACTTTATAAATAATAATATAAGACTCAAAAGTTGAGATAACAATCCCCCCCCCCCCCCCCCCCCCCCCCCCCCCCCCCCCCCCCCCCCCCCCCCCCCCCCCCCCCCCCCCCCCCCCCCCCCCCCCCCCCCCCCCCCCCCCCCCCCCCCCCCCCCCCCCCCCCCCCCCCCCCCCCCCCCCCCCCCCCCCCCCCCCCCCCCCCCCCCCCCCCCCCCCCCCCCCCCCCCCCCCCCCCCCCCCCCCCCCCCCCCCCCCCCCCCCCCCCCCCCCCCCCCCCCCCCCCCCCCCCCCCCCCCCCCCCCCCCCCCCCCCCCCCCCCCCCCCCCCCCCCCCCCCCCCCCCCCCCCCCCCCCCCCCCCCCCCCCCCCCCCCCCCCCCCCCCCCCCCCCCCCCCCCCCCCCCCCCCCCCCCCCCCCCCCCCCCCCCCCCCCCCCCCCCCCCCCCCCCCCCCCCCCCCCCCCCCCCCCCCCCCCCCCCCCCCCCCCCCCCCCCCCCCCCCCCCCCCCCCCCCCCCCCCCCCCCCCCCCCCCCCCCCCCCCCCCCCCCCCCCCCCCCCCCCCCCCCCCCCCCCCCCCCCCCCCCCCCCCCCCCCCCCCCCCCCCCCCCCCCCCCCCCCCCCCCCCCCCCCCCCCCCCCCCCCCCCCCCCCCCCCCCCCCCCCCCCCCCCCCCCCCCCCCCCCCCCCCCCCCCCCCCCCCCCCCCCCCCCCCCCCCCCCCCCCCCCCCCCCCCCCCCCCCCCCCCCCCCCCCCCCCCCCCCCCCCCCCCCCCCCCCCCCCCCCCCCCCCCCCCCCCCCCCCCCCCCCCCCCCCCCCCCCCCCCCCCCCCCCCCCCCCCCCCCCCCCCCCCCCCCCCCCCCCCCCCCCCCCCCCCCCCCCCCCCCCCCCCCCCCCCCCCCCCCCCCCCCCCCCCCCCCCCCCCCCCCCCCCCCCCCCCCCCCCCCCCCCCCCCCCCCCCCCCCCCCCCCCCCCCCCCCCCCCCCCCCCCCCCCCCCCCCCCCCCCCCCCCCCCCCCCCCCCCCCCCCCCCCCCCCCCCCCCCCCCCCCCCCCCCCCCCCCCCCCCCCCCCCCCCCCCCCCCCCCCCCCCCCCCCCCCCCCCCCCCCCCCCCCCCCCCCCCCCCCCCCCCCCCCCCCCCCCCCCCCCCCCCCCCCCCCCCCCCCCCCCCCCCCCCCCCCCCCCCCCCCCCCCCCCCCCCCCCCCCCCCCCCCCCCCCCCCCCCCCCCCCCCCCCCCCCCCCCCCCCCCCCCCCCCCCCCCCCCCCCCCCCCCCCCCCCCCCCCCCCCCCCCCCCCCCCCCCCCCCCCCCCCCCCCCCCCCCCCCCCCCCCCCCCCCCCCCCCCCCCCCCCCCCCCCCCCCCCCCCCCCCCCCCCCCCCCCCCCCCCCCCCCCCCCCCCCCCCCCCCCCCCCCCCCCCCCCCCCCCCCCCCCCCCCCCCCCCCCCCCCCCCCCATACCCCAAAACCCTTCACCCAATCAAAATTAAGCTAGATGTTTACTCCCTACACTTCCAAGACAAAAGTTGGACCACTTTAAACACTTACACTCACTCACTCCACTCTTACCTCACACTCCTTTGTCTCATCTTTTCTCTTAAAAATCTGCACTCCCTCCTCTCCCTCTCTTCTCTCACATGATAACCCCCTTGGGAACTCACCACCTCCTCATTTCTCAAGTAAACACACACACATACACCAAAAGATGCTCTCTCCCTCTTTTCTCTCAATCTCCCACCTCTTCTCTCTCATTTTCTCTCAATTTTTCTGCATTTTCTCCTCTCTTCTTCCTCTCTACTTCGGCTCATATAATCAACAAAAAGGCAAGGAAAAATCATATTAATCTTTAATAATAAAAAGGGTTATTGAAAGGCTTAAACAAGGGTTGAATCAAGTAAGGTTTAAGGGTTATTTCAAGCTTAGATTAAGGGTTATATGGAGCCTAGAAGGCCACGAAAATTCTGCCCAAAAACATCTTCAAATCCGAGTTCATCAAGGGTATAAATCTCCATCTCTTTGTTTAATCTATCTTGTTTTTGTATATATTAAAAGATTTTTTGATTTTTTTTCTTTTTTTTTTTTTTTTTTTTTTTTTTTTTTTTTTTTTTTTTTTTTTTTTTTTTTTTTTTTTTTTTTTTTTTTTTTTTTTTTTTTTTTTTTTTTTTTTTTTTTTTTTTTTTTTTTTTTTTTTTTTTTTTTTTTTTTTTTTTTTTTTTTTTTTTTTTTTTTTTTTTTTTTTTTTTTTTTTTTTTTTTTTTTTTTTTTTTTTTTTTTTTTTTTTTTTTTTTTTTTTTTTTTTTTTTTTTTTTTTTTTTTTTTTTTTTTTTTTTTTTTTTTTTTTTTTTTTTTTTTTTTTTTTTTTTTTTTTTTTTTTTTTTTTTTTTTTTTTTTTTTTTTTTTTTTTTTTTTTTTTTTTTTTTTTTTTTTTTTTTTTTTTTTTTTTTTTTTTTTTTTTTTTTTTTTTTTTTTTTTTTTTTTTTTTTTTTTTTTTTTTTTTTTTTTTTTTTTTTTTTTTTTTTTTTTTTTTTTTTTTTTTTTTTTTTTTTTTTTTTTTTTTTTTTTTTTTTTTTTTTTTTTTTTTTTTTTTTTTTTTTTTTTTTTTTTTTTTTTTTTTTTTTTTTTTTTTTTTTTTTTTTTTTTTTTTTTTTTTTTTTTTTTTTTTTTTTTTTTTTTTTTTTTTTTTTTTTTTTTTTTTTTTTTTTTTTTTTTTTTTTTTTTTTTTTTTTTTTTTTTTTTTTTTTTTTTTTTTTTTTTTTTTCTCTTCTTCTTCTCTCTCATTTTCTCTCAATTTTTCTGCATTTTCTCCTCTCTTCTTCCTCTCTACTTCGGCTCATATAATCAACAAAAAGGCAAGGAAAAATCATATTAATCTTTAATAATAAAAAGGGTTATTGAAAGGCTTAAACAAGGGTTGAATCAAGTAAGGTTTAAGGGTTATTTCAAGCTTAGATTAAGGGTTATATGGAGCCTAGAAGGCCACGAAAATTCTGCCCAAAAACATCTTCAAATCCGAGTTCATCAAGGGTATAAATCTCCATCTCTTTGTTTAATCTATCTTATTTTTGTATATATTAAAAGATCTTTATCAAAAATCATGTTTTCCTTTGATTTTTTTCTTGATTTAAACTCAATGAGGGCAAGGTTGATAGATCCTTATCTCACATGTTCATGCATGTAAAGATCTAGAGAAAGGATTCAATGATTCAACAAGAACAAGACCCAAGAGTTGTTGTTGTAAGATTTGTTGCTAAAATGGGTTTATAGATTTGATTAAAACTGATTTTCAATGAAATGAACACCAATATATTCTGAGATTTTACATAAACAAACTTATTTTGATGTTGCATGAAAGATTTGATAAGAGATTTGAACATAAAATGGCTAGATCATTGCATGCATGTAAAAGTAGCACTAGAATTATTAAAGATCTTAATGAAAACCATGTAATCTTGGATAAATTCAAAAGAGAACTGATATAATGATGAATTTGTGTTAAAGGAAGTTAAAAGAATAAAATATAAAGATGAGAGCATGTGAGATAGTGTAAATGTTAAGCAATCTAATGCATTGGTTGATTTTTAGGTTGGTCAGATTCTGGTCAGAATCTGACTTCGGATTTCATATGGATAAAACACACTTATTTTGGACGATTCAGTAGTTTATTTCAAAACAAAAGTTGTAGATAAATGAGTCAGGGTTTAGTACCAACTGGAATCACTTAAAAATACTGAACGAAACGAAAGATATGATTTTTATACTGAAACTGGTCAAAACTGTAATTTTGTATGAATATTTTATAAACTTTAACAATTTTTATCTCCTAAACCAAAAGGTTCCAGGAGGCCATACTTGGTGGAAAGTAAGTACAATGTGTCCTAAACTTAAAATAAAATCATGGAATTTTTATTAAGAGCAAAACCCAAAGAACTTTTATAAACTTTCGAGTATGCAAAACAGTGACTGTTTTGACCACTTCCATTTATAAAAATATTTAGAGGTAGTAAACATTATTTATAAATTAATCCAAAATTCAAAAAAATATTAGACACATATATGTAACTGTACAAAAATCACGAAGGTCCAGATAATTCGATTTAATCACAAAACAGTAGACAACATTTTATAAAATTGATGTATGAAAACAGAAAAATAAGAAGAAAACTATCAAAGTATGTAATGGGCTAAAGAATACACTAAGGCCATAATGGGCTAACTTGGCCCAAATAATGAACCCAAATGAAATATAACTCAGTGGGCCCAGGTGGCCCAATAACCCACTTGGCCCAATAAACCATATAGCCCAATAACCAATAAAACCCACTAAGCACATAACCCAAATAAGGTTAAGCCCAATAACTAATTTAAGCCCAAAGCATCTAAAAGCCGATAACACTTAGGCCCAATTTGGGAATGGCCCATAACACTTAAACGAATTTCATAAACCCGGACAATCATAAGATATATGTTAGGACCAGTTCACCTGGAACTGGCCAGTCACCAGTTCACACTGACCAGTCACCAGTTGCATCTGGTGACCCAGTAAAACTGGTGACCAAGAAGATTTGTCCAGAAATATATTGAAGTCCAGTTGCACCGTACAGTCAACGCAACTGAAGACTTCCTCCAGTTGAGAACTGACCAGTTGAAGAATCATTCCAGTTGAAGTCGAAGACAACAAATGGAAGATAGAGAATGGCAATGGCAGCGAAGCCCAGTTGGCATTCTAGTCAGTTACAAACTGGAGACCATCAGTGGAAAGCCCTTACAAAGCTTTACACTGATTACGAGGAATTGACTTGTATACTTTATGTACCTTTACCCGGATAATAAGCCTTGTCTTATTATTTAAGTAATAAAAGGTACATAAAGGTGGTTGTGTAAAGTTGCTTTATCATGCGACTTTACACTGCTTTTTAAGGAATTAAATGCTATTCCTTAAATGCTCTCAACCACATTTGTACGGCTAAAGTTAACATCCCAATGTTAACTTTGCCTATAAATACAAGTCATTGCACAACCAAGAATTTAAGTGTTCAACTCACAAAGTGAAAAACATACAAACACTTCACACTTTGCAAACCTGCAATATTCTTGGTGAACTTGTGCAATCTTCTCTCAATCGCTAAAAAGAACATTTCACAACTTTAAGTGTTTCGATTGTCTTGAGAAATTCCGAGTATAGATCAATTGTATTTCATAGGTTGTTAGGATATTTACATTCGTGTATTATCTTGGTTCCGCATCAACCTTGTAATTTGTTTAATATCAATAAATAAATTACACATTGAAAAATACATATTGTCTCATCAAGTTATCTTACAAGTTATTTGTATTATTGCATTGTTCTTTACTTATTGTCTTTTGTATAAGTAATCTATCTAGAACTTGGTATATACACACTGTAACTGGTCGTCTCCAGTTCAGTGCATATATTGCAAAGTAACTCCACCATCGACATAGAGGTGTCTTCAGTAGTACCATTTATCGAGTTGGGACTTACAATATATCGAGAAGTATGTGAGTTTGAAAGATAAGCGAAATCAAAGTAACACAAAAGGACGATTAAGTAGAATGGACGTAAGTAATTACGTTAACCAAACTATAAATTGATATCACAAATGCTAATTCGTGCTAAAATCGGTTACACATCAAATGATGAATAAGGATAATATAACTTAATATAGCATTCTCATATGATAACCTAAGATGCCAAGTGAAACCACAAATGAAGCCAAGTTACCGAAAATCTAACAACTTATAACTACGTATATAATGAAAGTAACCTTTTACACCATCAATCTTTGCAACCAAAAAGATGCGAATTCTAGCAATACACTTAGATCCCATAATTGATGACAACATAATGAAAGTGACATTTCTAAGTGATGGCTTAAGATAGGATATTTACATTCGTGTATTATCTTGGTTCCGCATCAACCTTGTAATTTGTTTAATATCAATAAATAAATTACACATTGAAAAATACATATTGTCTCATCAAGTTATCTTACAAGTTATTTGTATTATTGCATTGTTCTTTACTTATTGTCTTTTGTATAAGTAATCTATCTAGAACTTGGTATATACACACTGTAACTGGTCGTCTCCAGTTCAGTGCATATATTGCAAAGTAACTCCACCATCGACATAGAGGTGTCTTCAGTAGTACCATCTATAGAGTTGGGACTTACAAGTTATTTGTATTATTGCATTGTTCTTTACTTATTGTCTTTTGTATAAGTAATCTATCTAGAACTTGGTATATACACACTGTAACTGGTCGTCTCCAGTTCAGTGCATATATTGCAAAGTAACTCCACCATCGACATAGAGGTGTCTTCAGTAGTACCATCTATAGAGTTGGGACTTACAAGTGGTATCAGAGCAGAAGGCTAATAAACAACCTTTTCAAAATGTTAACACCAACCCTCCTCCTCCTACTGCCCCAAACCATGTCCATGTACACTACTCTAACACTCCTGTTCCAAAATTTGATGGAAACAGTGAGACATTCGGTACATGGAAGGCTAGAATGTTTTTGCATTTTGGTGGGATTGAAAGGTATATGTTGAAAATCCTTAAGGATGGACCA
Organism: Erigeron breviscapus; assembly: GCA_034093135.1. Classification (NCBI taxonomy): domain Eukaryota; kingdom Viridiplantae; phylum Streptophyta; class Magnoliopsida; order Asterales; family Asteraceae; genus Erigeron; species Erigeron breviscapus. The sequence continues at coordinate 161,348,024 of CM067167.1, read as the reverse complement.
TATATACCCATGTCCCTTGGGGTCAGTCCTCTTCTTGATCCAACTGGAAGAAGAGGTTCAAGGGAAAAGCCAGAAGACCATTGGTCTGATGAGGATTGTAGACTTGTTGATCTGGACACCAGACTCAAGAACATGATCCTTGGGGCTGTTCCTGAAGATCTAATTCCAACACTTGTGCTGTTCCCCAGTGCAAAATCTATGTGGGATGAGTTAGTTATTCAGTTTGAAGGAGGTGATGACACTATTGTCACCAGAAAAGTTGCTTTGAACAAGAAGTATGAATCCTTCTTTGCCTTGCCCAATGAAAGTCTAACTGGTACATACACCAGATTTTCTAGCCGCATCAACCTTGTAATTTGTTTAATATCAATAAATAAATTACACATTGAAAAATACATATTGTCTCATCAAGTTATCTTACAAGTTATTTGTATTATTGCATTGTTCTTTACTTATTGTCTTTTGTATAAGTAATCTATCTAGAACTTGGTATATACACACTGTAACTGGTCGTCTCCAGTTCAGTGCATATATTGCAAAGTAACTCCACCATCGACATAGAGGTGTCTTCAGTAGTACCATCTATAGAGTTGGGACTTACAAGTGGTATCAGAGCAGAAGGCTAATAAACAACCTTTTCAAAATGTTAACACCAACCCTCCTCCTCCTACTGCCCCAAACCATGTCCATGTACACTACTCTAACACTCCTGTTCCAAAATTTGATGGAAACAGTGAGACATTCGGTACATGGAAGGCTAGAATGTTTTTGCATTTTGGTGGGATTGAAAGGTATATGTTGAAAATCCTTAAGGATGGACCATATATACCCATGTCCCTTGGGGTCAGTCCTCTTCTTGATCCAACTGGAAGAAGAGGTTCAAGGGAAAAGCCAGAAGACCATTGGTCTGATGAGGATTGTAGACTTGTTGATCTGGACACCAGACTCAAGAACATGATCCTTGGGGCTGTTCCTGAAGATCTAATTCCAACACTTGTGCTGCTTTAATGTCTGCTGAGAGTGTCCAGGTACACTCTATGAAGGAGATGTTGAACAGTTTCTTAAACTCTGGACTGACCACTGAAAACAGTGATGGTTGTAATGAAACTGACAATGATGATCTGGTCGCCATGATTGCTAAAACCTTTAATAGGTTTAAGCATAAATCCAAAAGATTTAATGGCCCCAACAATGCTTCCAGCTCCAGCTCTCTGTATAAGACCAATCTTACATGCTATAAGTGTGGTAAGAAAGGTCATTTTATGAAGGAATGCAGATCTAGTCAGTTGAACAACCAAACTGGCCCCTCTGTCCCTAATTTCAATCGGCCTGATGATAGCTACAAAGCTAAATACAAGAAGCTTAAGGCCCAGATTGCCCTCCTATCCATGGAAAAGAAAAAGGATCAGTGCTTAATGGCACAAACTGAGGGAAAATGGGAGTACTCTGATGACTAATCTGATGATGAAGAAGAGGAAAGGGACATGTGCTTCATGGCCTTGGAAGATCAACAGCAGCAACACGTGGTAAAAGAAGATGTCATCTCTGGAAGATGGGTGGACATCATACTGAAGAAGGTATGTGACTATGATAACTAGGTTGACCCTGAACTAAAACTGGACCTGGCTGAATCATTAAGTGGTGATTTGGCATTTGTGGAAACTGTAAGAGCTGATAGTGAAAGATATCTTGACACTATCCTAATTGAACTGAACAATGTTAAACCACAACTAAATGATTTGCAAAGTGTCCAGTTGGCTCTCAAGGAGTCAGTTTTAAAGATTGAGGCTTTAGAACTTGATAATCAAAAACTATTTTCTGATCTTGAAAAAGAACAAAAGATTATCAAGTCATGGGTAAAAGCATCTGGCAAAAACTATGATGCATTTTCAAGAACTATCGATGCCCAGAAGAATGCATGGAAATCTGGAGATCTGGAGATGGCAGCTCTCATACCAGATCTTCATGCATTGCCTCCAGCTCTCAAGGTTGAAACACCTTATGATCAACCTGAAGCTGTTGAAACTAAAACCTTTGAGACCACCCCCTTTGAGGTTAAAACTGGAGCCGAACAGGCTAAAGCTCCAGTCAAAAAGGCCACTGGTAACAAGCCTTTACCTCAAAAGTCTAAGGTGCCCAAGACCCGAAAGACTAAAGCACCAGTTGAACCTAGGTCCAAGGTTCAACTGCCTGAAGAAAATAATATTTTGGTTAATCTGGAAAGTCAACTCCAACTTTTGTCTCGGCAGGTTCAGAGTTGTACTGCCCGGATTAACAATCTGGAAGGAGGTTTATTACCTCCAGTTTTCAAACAAAATATTAATCCACTCTCTTTAATACCTAAACAAAAGAATGTTCCTTCCGGAACAAAATCTGGTAAAAATAAAGGGAGTAAGTATCAAATACCAATTGTTTTTACTCTTGCACCTGGAGCTGGTGATAAAGCTCCAGATGCAGCCTCCAGTTCAACACCACAACTGTCAACTGTGACTTCTGTAGAGAAGTCCAGCGAACCCATCAAGAAAAGATGGGTTCACAAAAAGAACTAATGATTTTTGTGTGTGTGTAGGGCGATCGAAAGAAGAATATCTGGTATCTGGACAGCGCTGCTGGTCGGACTATGACCGGATGTAAGCCCCTACTGGAAGAGTTCACTGTCCAAGATGGACCGACAGTGACGTTTGGTAACGATCAATCTGGAAAGACTGAAGGATATGGTGTGCTCAATAATGGACAAGTCGAATTCAAAAGAGTTGCATTTGTGAATGGTTTGAAATACAACCTGATCAGTGTCAGCCAACTTTGCGATGATGGCTTCAGAGTATTGTTCGATATTTCACAAGGCACCATATTTAACAAGGATTGGAAAGTGGTGATGATTGCACCTAGAAAAGGAAATGTGTACATCATGGATATGGAACCAGCTCCAAAAGAGCAATGTTTCTATACCAAAGCTGATGAGGACACCAACTGGCTATGGCATAAAAGATTATCCCATCTTAATTTCAAAAACATTAACAAGTTGTCTCACAAACAACTGGTTGATGGGATACCTCAGATTTCTTTCAATAAAGAAAAACCATGTCCAGGGTGTGAGATGGGCAAGCAGAAGAGAGCCAGTTTTAAAACTAGGCAAAATTTTAGCATCACTGAACCTCTTCACATGCTACATATGGATCTCTTTGGTCCAGTGAATGTTCAAACTAGAGCTGGAAAGAAGTACACTCTAGTTGTGGTTGATGAATTCACCAGATACAGCTGGGTGGTATTCATCAGATCCAAAAGTGATGCATCTGCTGAAATCATCTCTCTCATTAAAAGAATTGAGCTCAAGTATACTCGAAAAGTTTGTCAGTTGCGAAGTGATAATGGTACTGAATTCCAAAATAAGGTACTTGAAACATTTTGCAATGACACTGGCATCTCTCAAAACTTCTCATCAGTTCACTCTCCAGAGCAAAATGGAGTTGTTGAAAGAAAGAATCGTACACTGATAGAAGCAGCCAGAAGTATGCTATCTGAATCTGGTCTTCCCACCAGTTTTTGGGCTGAGGCAGTTGCAACTGCTTGTCACACCCAAAACCGGTCAGTCTACATCAAGAGACATAAGAAGACTGCCTATGAAGTACTCAGGAATCGTAAACCAAATATTGGATACTTCTATGTATTTGGTTGTCCAGTTTATATACTAAACGATTCCAGTCAGCTTGGAAAGTTTGATGCAAAAGCTGATGAAGGGGTATTTTTAGGCTATTCAGATATTCGAAAGGCCTTTAGAGTTTATAATTATAGACTCCAAAAGGTTCATGAGACAATTCATGTCACATTCGACGAATCAACTGAAGCAATCAACAAGAGACCAAACCTTGATATTTCTCCAGTCGTTCCAATTAATTTTGGTGAAACTGACCAAGTTCATCGGTCAGTTGTTTCACCAGAAGATGCTTCCAGTTACAACAAATTGGAACCAGTTAAGAAGAAGAACACCACCAGTGAGCAATGCTTAAACATCACCTTCTTATCTCTAATTGAACCAAAGAAGATTGACGAGGCTATGGCAGACCCAAGCTGGGTGGAAGCTATGCAAGAAGAGCTCCTCCAGTTTGAAAGGAACAATGTTTGGGAGCTTTTTCCTTGTCCACCAGGGTTAAAGAAAGAACCTATTGGTACCAGATGGGTCTACCGAAACAAAATGGATGAAGATGGCCATGTTGTAAGAAACAAGGGTAGACTAGTTGCCCAGGGTTAATGTCAAGCAGAGGGCGTTGACTTTGATGAAACTTTTGCTCCAGTTGCAAGACTTGAAGCCATAAGATTATTTCTGGCTTATGCAGTCCATCTGCAGTTCAAGGTCTTCCAGATGGATGTCAAAAGTGCGTTCCTTAATGGAACATTGGAAGAAGAAGTTTATGTTAAGCAGACTCCAGGTTTCATCGATGAGAAGCATCCTCATTGGGTTTATAGACTGAACAAAGCATTGTATGGTCTAAGACAAGCCCCAAGAGCCTGGTATGATACTTTAACTAAACATCTTCTTAAAAATGGCTTTCAAAGAGGTGCAATAGATAATACCTTGTTTATCTTGAAAGAAAGAATCGTACACTGATAGAAGCAGCCAGAAGTATGCTATCTGAATCTGGTCTTCCCACCAGTTTTTGGGCTGAGGCAGTTGCAACTGCTTGTCACACCCAAAACCGGTCAGTCTACATCAAGAGACATAAGAAGACTGCCTATGAAGTACTCAGGAATCGTAAACCAAATATTGGATACTTCTATGTATTTGGTTGTCCAGTTTATATACTAAACGATTCCAGTCAGCTTGGAAAGTTTGATGCAAAAGCTGATGAAGGGGTATTTTTAGGCTATTCAGATATTCGAAAGGCCTTTAGAGTTTATAATTATAGACTCCAAAAGGTTCATGAGACAATTCATGTCACATTCGACGAATCAACTGAAGCAATCAACAAGAGACCAAACCTTGATATTTCTCCAGTCGTTCCAATTAATTTTGGTGAAACTGACCAAGTTCATCGGTCAGTTGTTTCACCAGAAGATGCTTCCAGTTACAACAAATTGGAACCAGTTAAAAAGAAGAACACCACCAGTGAGCAATGCTTAAACATCACCTTCTTATCTCTAATTGAACCAAAGAAGATTGACGAGGCTATGGCAGACCCAAGCTGGGTGGAAGCTATGCAAGAAGAGCTCCTCCAGTTTGAAAGGAACAATGTTTGGGAGCTTTTTCCTTGTCCACCAGGGTTAAAGAAAGAACCTATTGGTACCAGATGGGTCTACCGAAACAAAATGGATGAAGATGGCCATGTTGTAAGAAACAAGGCTAGACTAGTTGCCCAGGGTTATTGTCAAGCAGAGGGCGTTGACTTTGATGAAACTTTTGCTCCAGTTGCAAGACTTGAAGCCATAAGATTATTTCTGGCTTATGCAGTCCATCTGCAGTTCAAGGTCTTCCAGATGGATGTCAAAAGTGCGTTCCTTAATGGAACATTGGAAGAAGAAGTTTATGTTAAGCAGACTCCAGGTTTCATCGATGAGAAGCATCCTCATTGGGTTTATAGACTGAACAAAGCATTGTATGGTCTAAGACAAGCCCCAAGAGCCTGGTATGATACTTTAACTAAACATCTTCTTAAAAATGGCTTTCAAAGAGGTGCAATAGATAATACCTTGTTTATCTTGAAAGAAAGAGGTAATATCTTATTGGTACAAATTTATGTTGATGACATTATTTTTGGTTCAACTGATGATGCAATGTGTAAAAAGTTTTCTAAAATCATGTCATCTGAGTATGAGATGAGTTTAATGGGTGAATTAACATTTTTCTTAGGTCTTCAGATTAAGCAAACTGAAAATGAAATTTTCATAAACCAAGGAAAATATGTCAGAGATTTGTTAAGAAAATACAAATATGATTCAATCCCATCGAAAAACACACCTATTGCAGCACCATTGAATTTGGACTCTGACCCAACTGGCAAACCAGTTAACATAACTGACTATAGAGGTATGGTTGGTTCACTGATGTACTTAACTGCCAGTCGACCAGATATAATGTTTGCAACATGTTTATGTGCCAGATTTCAGTCTAACCCTAAAGAATCACATTTGCACGCTGTAAAGCGTATCTTTAGATACCTGAAAGGGTGTCCTAATCTTGGTCTTTGGTACCCCAAAGGCTCAGGATTAGATCTAATGGGTTATTCAGATTCTGATCATGCAGGTTGTAAGATAGATAGAAAATCAACAACTGGTGGTTGTCATTTCCTTGGAGGAAAACTGGTAAGTTGGACCAGCAAGAAGCAGACTTCAGTCTCTATGTCCACTGCTGAGGCAGAGTACATTTCTGCGGCCAGTTGTTGTGCCCAGATTCTCTGGATCAAGAACCAGTTACTAGATTATGGTCAGAAGTATACCAAGACCCCAATCTTTTGTGACAACACCAGTGCTATTGCTATATCTCACAACCCAGTGATGCACTAAAAAACAAAGCATATTGACATCAGGTATCATTTCATTCGAGATCACGTTATGAAAGGAGATATTGAAATTCATTTCATCCCCACTGACAAACAGTTAGCTGATGTTTTTACTAAACCTCTCGATGAGAAAACCTTTAAACATCTCATCAGCGAACTGGGAATGTTAAACCCTTAACTGGAGCTTTCTTTGTTATTGAACGCGTCAGTGACACTGATGAAGTTCTCCAGTTGAGGAGGTCCAGATAATCTTTGCTCGCCAGGCTATCGAACGCCTTTGTGATACTATCTTGGCACTAATTGATTTCTGGATCATCATTTTAGGGGGAAAGACTCAAAATAATTTTCTGACTAAAATTCGTTTTTGTTTGAAAATGCAACTGGAGAACTCTCCAGTTGGAAACTGGTACTGGACTGATCCTCCAGTTACCAGGTTCAGTCTTGTCTTATTTTTATAACGTTACAAATACTTGGTCAATATGTGTGACACGTGATGATACTCGAGTGTTTTAAACCACTTGATATCGTGATCTGACGTGTTTGAAACCATTTTAGTACCTGACAACTGTTTGTATTGGGAAAACAAAAAGTGAGTGGGCGCGTGGGTAAGATAAGCCGTCGTAGCATTTAATGCTGACATGGAAGCATTTAATGTTTACATGGCAAATCAATATTTTATTTCAAAATTCAAACCAACTTTGTTGAAAATATCTACAAAAAGGATTGTCTTTATTAAAATATAATTTTGGTGTTTCATTGGGATCTTGAATCCCTTTATAAATACCCTTATTTACTCCGAACTCATTTACTTCCTTCTCTTACATTCCTTCATTTACTTCCAATCATCAAAATTGCTTCATTTTTCTCTTTGCTTCACAAATCAAAACCCTAAATCCCAAATTTCAATTTCATTTTCAATGGCACCTAGATCATCTCGTTCAAGAGATGTAAATCTCTTGACTGTTCCATATAATCCCTCACCAGATGTCAAAGCGGCACCTGGTGCCCCTAGTAGTGCTTCGGTCATCAAACTAAATCCAAATAATCCGATGGCCAGCCTACGAGGATCTCAAGGGTCCGATACCCTTATTGGTAGAATTCAAAAGTTTTTGAAGAATTCTCCAATAGGACCCTCATTCTCTCTAAACCCACGTAAGTTGTTTCACAACTACTTATGTGAGTTTTGGTACACTGCCGTTCTTTCTTCCGATTGTTCCTCCATCAGTTTCACATTAAAGGATGGAACAATCCAGTGTACCTTGTCAGCCGATGTATTGAGGGATGCCTTACGCCTCAATTACTGGAGAGAGGGTGAATCTCCAGTCGTCTTGCCCCCAAATATAAACTTTCGCCAAGTACTTCTTGAAATGGGACACAGGGAGTGTTTGGAGAATGGGGTGTTGAAGACAAAAGGTGCGATGACCATGAAGGGCCTTACACCTTCATGGAGGTATTTTTTCATCCACCTGGTGGAGAGCATGGGTGGGAGTTCTGGTGGACTTGACCAGATCAACTCCTCGCAAGCAGAGATGGCTTACTGCTTGTGGAACGGATTGAGAGTGGACTTTGCAGATATTCTGTATAGAAGCCTAGTTCAAAAACTGAAGGGCACAAGGGGTGTTTGTATTCCCTTTTCAAGGTTCCTCTCTCTTTGTTTTAAGCAAATTCTGGGCAGAGAAGCATATAATAGTACAGATTCACCGTACACTGCTCCAGATATGCTAAGGAATCTAGACTCACTGGTATCTGAAGCTGGTGAGGTCGAACTTCCTGAACGAATGCAACTGGCATTCGCTTCAACTGATGCACCTCTTGCAGGTGAGTCAGAAAGGCAACTGGGCGGGCCTCAAAATAATGAGGGACCCTCCAGTGTGTCTAATGTTATGGTTGAGGATAGAGCAACCATAACTGAAGCAACCCCCATCACATCTATCCCTGGTGAAGATACTTCGGTATTTGATCCACCAACAGATGTACCCATCCAGGAAACTGGGGAAGGTCATCTGGAGACTGACCAGGTAACTGGTCAGCCCTCAGTTACATTCATGGATCTGGACATGAGTGTTAATGACGAGGAAATCCTTATAGAATCTTCGGATTCTGAAGGTACTGAAACAGACTTGGAGATTCTTGATGCTTCTGTACAAGCTCAAGACCCTTCATCTCCAGTCTCACTTCCAGACGCATCAATTTCACTTTCACCACCACAAGAAAATGTGCCTATAGATATATCTTTACCAATATATTCCGCTCCTTTACCAACTGGGCAATTCTCACTTGCTCGAGAAATGCCACCCCCACCGTCGCCGTTGTTCACACCTGAGCATTCTCAGCATGAACAACAATTTGTTTTTCCAGTCCTTTCTTCAACCACCACTCCAATTATATCTTCAACTGCTGGCTTGACAACTGGGGAGACTTCCTTAAGTTTGCCTCCTCCAGTTGCTCCAGTAGTAACTGCTGCTGGTCCAGTGACACCTTCTCCTTTGTCACTGGACAGTCAAGTTGTCTCACTACAAGCCGATCTCCAAAACCTTCTTACCAGGGTGGAGGAGATTCAGAAGACACTTGACAAAAACACCAAGTCATTCTCCAGATACCACAAAGATCATTTAACAAACATTAAGGTGGTCGATCTGGGGATAAACAAGTTTTCATCCAATGAAGACTTGGTGTTTAGAAAGCTTAATGAGTTGGTCACTGGCTGCAACAATCTGGCTGGTACTCTAAAGGAAGCCTTTGACCTAACTCACTCCAAGGTCACCAGTTCAATCTCCAACTTGCTGGGAAATACTGTCAGAACTTCAGAAGTTGACTTGAAAGAGATTGAAAGGCAGGTTAAGGAACTAATTGAAAGACCTGGCCTAGATGTAACTGGCCTTGGAGAGCAGTTGATGACTTCGGTTGGTCAGAAAATAGAGGATACGCTGGGTGCTAGAGAAGAGCATTTGATTGAAAGGGTGATGTCTGAGATCACCAAGCTGGCCACTCCTCAGGTTGATCTGGCCCCACTTACCAGTGAGATCAACCAGTTGAGAGGCAGCATAGAGAGTTTGAACACCCAGGTATCTCTACATGCTCAATCTATAGAGAAACTGACAACTGAAGTAGAGCATCTGAAGAGGAAAGATGAAGAGGTAAAAGAAAAGGTGGTTTCTGGTTTGGACGAAGACTCCAAGCTTTTAAATGAACTAAAAACTGGTCAAGAACAAGTTAGTGCAAATGTCTTGACCCAGTCTAAAGAAACCAACCACCTTTGGAGGTCCTTCAGGATGATGTGTGGCATCTTTAAAGAGTGTAAGGACATGCAGTCATGGCAGCCTCTTGACCGGTTGCCATCTCACCCCTCTGAATGGGAAGCAATTAGGGCAGGTCTAGATGCTGCCAAGGGGGAAAGAAGTTCAGTCCTTACACCAGTTGCACCTGGAAGGACTCCATCTGGAAGAGAATTAAGTGTGGCTACCAGTACTGAAGCTGGTGAGCAAAGAGTTGGTGGATCTGGTGATGTGGGTGTTAGGGGGAATGTGATGGACAAAGGTAAAGGTTTAGCTAGTGATGCATCTGCCCAGCCGGCCACTGATGTAATGTTGGAAACTGGCAATGCTGATATACTCCCTCCAGTTTCAGATAGTGATAGTAGAAGACTGGCCAGACTTGGTGATGACATTAAAGAAAGAAAGAAAATGAAACAAAGAAACCAAGCTGAAGCCAGGGCACATCTTGCTCAGATTAAGTTGCTTGAAATGAGTGATGCCAATCTTTTGGGTATCACTAAGGAGGAGTATGTTAGGATCAAGAATGATCCCAGGATAGTTGACCAGTTGAAAGAAATGCTGGATGTAGAACTGGACAGACACTATCCTGAGGATGAAGCAGAATTTGATGCCAGGAGTTTAAACATTTCAGTGGAGAAGGCTAAGGAGATAAGGGCCAGTGGGATTCTTAAACGAGTTGAAAATGTTAAGAAGGTTGTGAAGAAGGTTTTGAATCCACCAAGAAGGATTCCACAACCAAGAAGACCACTATCTAGAGATGCTGACCTTAGCACATTTGTTGAACCAACTGGCGAGGTTTCAAATGAAGACATCAAGTCCGCTGTACTGGCTGCTGGTGCTGGGAGTATAAGAATTACAAATGAATCTGAAGCTAGAAGCTACTACTCCCAGATCATGTCAACCAGAAGACATAGTGGTACTATTAATGGTGTAAATGTAACAATCAAGCCAGGCACCAAAGTCTTTCAAGTCGAAGTTAGTTATACCAGGGGGCCACTGGTTAAAACTGACAATCCTGGTGCTATGCAATATGGGTTCAGCGAATGGGTTGAGATGGTGAATGTGCTAGATGCGAAGGCACAAAAGAATAGGTTTGAGAAAGCATGGGTAAACTTTCTAAGGGGGAAAATTCAACATAAAGAAAATCTTGAGCAAAAGTTGAATATTGATCCTGAAGATACTCAGCCTATCTCTTCAGTTGCCAAGAGAAGAAGAACTGGCGAAGGGCCATCTCATTAAGTTCTTTCTTCAATTATCTACTTGTAATTTGTATTTACATTCTGTAACTTGTATTTGTATTTACATTCTGTAACTTGTATAAATTCCATTTCCTTGTATAAATGAAGTTACCAGTTTGTAACCACAAGGTAGATAAAAGATTAAAATCTAACAAACCTAAAAGAAAAACCTAAGGCATTTATTGATCTATAAAAATGCCTTAAGAAACTTAGATAGATTTAAATCGAACAAGTCTCTATAGTTCACACTTGTATAGATACAAGAACTAGAAAAAGACTTAGACTATATTTCTAGACAAATAGGGGGAATTTGTTAGGACCAGTTCACCAGTTCACACTGACCAGTCACCAGTTGCATCTGGTGACCCAGTAAAACTGGTGACCAAGAAGATTTGTCCAGAAATATATTGAAGTCCAGTTGCACCGTACAGTCAACGCAACTGAAGACTTCCTCCAGTTGAGAACTGACCAGTTGAAGAATCATTCCAGTTGAAGTCGAAGACAACAAATGGAAGATAGAGAATGGCAATGGCAGCGAAGCCCAGTTGGCATTCTAGTCAGTTACAAACTGGAGACCATCAGTGGAAAGCCCTTACAAAGCTTTACACTGATTACGAGGAATTGACTTGTATACTTTATGTACCTTTACCCGGATAATAAGCCTTGTCTTATTATTAAGTAATAAAAGGTACATAAAGGTGGTTGTGTAAAGTTGCTTTATCATGCGACTTTACACTGCTTTTTAAGGAATTAAATGCTATTCCTTAAATGCTCTCAACCACATTTGTACGGCTAAAGTTAACATCCCAATGTTAACTTTGCCTATAAATACAAGTCATTGCACAACCAAGAATTTAGGTGTTCAACTCACAAAGTGAAAAACATACAAACACTTCACACTTTGCAAACCTGCAATATTCTTGGTGAACTTGTGCAATCTTCTCTCAATCGCTAAAAGGAACATTTCACAACTTTAAGTGTTTCGATTGTCTTGAGAAATTCCGAGTATAGATCAATTGTATTTCATAGGTTGTTAGGATATTTACATTCGTGTATTATCTTGGTTCCGCATCAACCTTGTAATTTGTTTAATATCAATAAATAAATTACACATTGAAAAATACATATTGTCTCATCAAGTTATCTTACAAGTTATTTGTATTATTGCATTGTTCTTTACTTATTGTCTTTTGTATAAGTAATCTATCTAGAACTTGGTATATACACACTGTAAGTGGTCGTCTCCAGTTCAGTGCATATATTGCAAAGTAACTCCACCATCGACATAGAGGTGTCTTCAGTAGTACCATTTATCGAGTTGGGACTTACAATATATCGAGAAGTATGTGAGTTTGAAAGATAAGCGAAATCAAAGTAACACAAAAGGACGATTAAGTAGTGTTAAGTAGAAATTTGAGCTTGATTTGTGCAAAAATGGAGTTAGTGTGTGAAAAGGTGAAGTGTGTGTTTTGGAGGTTGAAGATGAAGATCAGAGAGAAATATGGTTGAATTATTGTGATTAATTAAGAAATGGGGAAAGACTTACAATTTTGGGTATGGAAAGGAGTATTTATACACTAGACTAACTTTCACTAATACTCCTTCCATTGTTAAAATAATTACATTTTAACACCATTTTTGGATTTCTAACATTCTTCCCCTTGGTGTTGAAATGTAATTCATGCATGATATCATCTATAAATACGAATTTGTTGATGAAGGTCTTCGAAGCTTCTCATTGTCTTCAAGATCTTCCATCAAACTTGGCTTTACGTCTTTAATCTTCACACTTACCTTAAAGATGTATCTTTAAGTCTTGAACTTCTCAGAGTTTGAGCATTGCGGAAACTTGATCTTGGCTCTTTAGATTTGAACATGATAGCCTCTTCTTGACAATCTTAACTTTGTCACACTTCCCCTTAATTAATGAATCTTTCTCTTGAAGCATTTGGACAAACATCTTTTTCATCACAAACTTCCCCTCGATCAAACAATCATATTTGCGTACCACCAACGCTTATGTATAGGGTGTACCTGCGGCGTACCCACCACATTGGCGATAACTATCTTCAAAAAATAATTTGGGGAGCACTTTAGTCATTTGGGGATCACTTTAGTCAACAATTTATCTTTCTTCCCCTCAACTGATGAATTCTTCTTTCTCCCCATCAAAATTCAAGAAAGCAAACAAACTTGTTCGACTTCATTATCCTCTTTCTTCCCCTCATGATGAATGTGTGGCAACATGTTCATCATGTCTCTTTGAAGTCGAAACTGGGGAATCAACCATTATGAAGTAGTAGTCCAATAAACAACATCTTTAGCCCGGGTTATACACTGACATGTGTATAAGCCATATTCATCGAATCACTTATGAACAACCTTTGGGACCCATTTTTGTGTAGGCCCAACGGTTTTGTCTTGACATTCCAAATGTACGTGTCATCGATTCGACGAATAGAATCTGCAGTCCATGGTGGGTGAAAACTCGAGGTTGTTGAAAAGTTGAGTTTTTGTGGACGCAGTGGAGATGCAAAGACATTCACTTTTTGCACGGTAATTGGTTTTGGTGTAAGTTCATAGAGTTGCCAAAGTGAGTATTTGATTGTCTTTGACTCAGTTGACTTTGGTTTGTAGACAGGTTTCCATTTGATCTTGGTCAACTGAGCTTTTGCTTGAGAGATGAACTTGGTATTGTCTTCGAATGACAAGAATGGAATGAGAGTCTGTGTTCCATCTATAGTAGGCTTCGACGAATACTTTCTATCCTTGAATAAGGCATAGTTAGTAAATTGAGAAGCTTTACGTTCAGCAGGTGATGAAACTTTGATCTTTGAGTTCTTTGGGATGGACTCAGTGCAAACTTTCTTTGGAGCATCAAGTTTAGTTGGAAGTATTGGACTTGCATCATGATAAACTGATCCATCATCACTTTGAGTGTCACAAGATGTTGATTGTGTTTGCAATTCCATCTCAAGTTCAGAGATTCTCTTTTGTAGAGATGTTTCATTTGATTGAAATTGTAAACAATTCTCTTCAAGAATCTTGATTTTGTTGCAAACATCTTGTCTCTCCTTCTCAACTTTGTTCATCTCATCAACGAATTTTCCCTCCATGGTTAAGAAAATGGATGTCTCATTTTGTAACTGAATTTGAAGACTTGAAATCTTCTCGTGCAAAATAAGTTCTCTTGATTTGCTCTCCAAGATACTATCATTCAGCTTCTTGTTGGAAGTTTCCAATTCTTTTGACATTTTTGAAATCTTGGACTGCAAAAGATCATGTTCTTTTTGAACACTTTCCATGTTGGACAACTTTAGATCATTTGCATGTTTGAGCTCTTTGTTTTCTTCTTTGAGATGTTGAACTTCAAGTTGGAAATTGTGGTGTTGTTCCAAAATATTAAGAAGCTTTTTCAAATTAGCTTCCTTTCGTTCATATTCAGCCACAATACAATTCGTTGAACGATACTTGTCACCACATGAACAAGTTTGAGTACCATGATAATGTATCTCTTTCCAACTTGGTTCTAAGCCCGTTAAATCTTCTGTTAAGGAATGAATAAAATCTTTGGATATTTCAATTGACATTTTGTTAAGCAAAGGGTGAAATGAAATGAAAAGGTAGTTGTGATTGAAATTGAAGTGAAAGAATTAAAATTGAAATTTGGAGATTTTGTACTTCAGGTTCAGGTTTCCCTCCAAATTTTTCCGCCGAAATATGTTCTCACGAAACTTAGAATTTCATGTAAACTTTGGATATCATGATCATAGGAAAATTTTGATAATTTCTAAAAATTTTCGCCAAAACCGCGTCGATAACGGATGAAAATTGGCCTAAAATTTTTTTAACGCTATCAAATTTTAAATCTTCATGAATTATCCCTTTTTAAGATCCTGGGCAAAAATTATTTTTCCCGCCAAAAGACTTTTTTTTTTTTTTTTTTTATTGTTGGAATTGGAACGATCTTGTGAAACAGGAAATGAAACGATCTTGAGAAGATTGATAGAAAATGAAACGATCTTGTGAAGATCGTCCTGGATGAGATCGTTTTGGAAGAGATCGTTCTAAGTAAGATCGTCTTGGAACCTTTTGTGAAAATTTGGTTAAGTATGAGAAATGAAACGGTCTTGAAAAACTGGGACGATCTTGATTGAAGATCGTCTTGGAAATTTTGGTGAAATTTGGCTAAGTATGAGAAATGAAACGGTCTTGAAAAACTGGGACGATCTTGATTGAAGATCGTCTTGGAAATTTTGGTGAAATTTGGCTAAGTATGAAAATGAAACGATTTAGATGAAGATCGTCTTAGGTGAAACGATCTTGGTTTGAAGTTCGTCCTGGGTAAAAAAAATGAGACGATCTTGGTATGAAGATCGTCTTGTTTTCTTTCTTCAAAACTTCTAAGTGTATGAAACGACCAAACCAATCCTTTTGGATTAATTAGCCAGAATCAACACTTCCACAACACACTCTTTACTAAAACGATCTTGTGAGGATCGTCTTAACAAGCCACAAATCACTGAGCTAAAACGATCTTAGGAAGATCGTCCTAGTGAAGATCGTCTTGGTCATCTTCTTCATCTCAACATGAACAGCAGCAGTTTTCTCCATTAACGACATAGTAAAGCTTCAATAACTTTCGATTTACTAGGAGTTAGATCACGAAATAACTTGCAAACTGTTTGTTTTCACCTCCGCAACAAATCTATGAACAAAATTCAACACCAAACACAACAGATTCAAAACCCAAAAAATCGCGCCAAAATCAAAAAATTCAATCTCGAGATTTAGATCGAATTGGAATTTGAAACTTGACAGGATTATGTTTACAACTATCACGAATCTATTGGTGAACAAATAACTGTGATTTTATGTGATTTGAGAGTGTGAATTTTGATGAACAGTGAAAACGATTTTGAATAAAAAAATTCGAAAATTGAATGAAAATTGCAACAAATCGAGCTATGGATCGTTCAGATTAACTGATTTTGCTCTGATACCACTTGTTAAGTAGAAATTTGAGCTTGATTTGTGCAAAAATGGAGTTAGTGTGTGAAAAGGTGAAGTGTGTGTTTTGGAGGTTGAAGATGAAGATCAGAGAGAAATATGGTTGAATTATTGTGATTAATTAGAGAAATGGGGAAAGACTTACAATTTTGGGTATGGAAAGGAGTATTTATACACTAGACTAACTTTCACTAATACTCCTTCCATTGTTAAAATAATTACATTTTAACACCATTTTTGGATTTCTAACAACTAAATGGTCTAAGTAATTACGTTAACCAAACTATAAATTGATATCACAAATGCTAATTCGTGCTAAAATCGGTTACACATCAAATGATGAATAAGGATAATATAACTTAATATAGCATTCTCATATGATAACCTAAGATGCCAAGTGAAACCACAAATGAAGCCAAGTTACCGAAAATCTAACAACTTATAACTACGTATATAATGAAAGTAACCTTTTACACCATCAATCTTTGCAACCAAAAAGATGCGAATTCTAGCAATACACTTAGATCCCATAATTGATGACAACATAATGAAAGTGACATTTCTAAGTGATGGCTTAAGATAGGAACTTACATATATTAGTCCTCTCGTAGGGATAGTCTTGGCTTTGAAATGTGGTTGAGGACCATGATGGAATATATGATCAAGGAAGCTATAGATGGGAAGTACCCATTTTGGATAAATAGATATAATGCTCGGCATATCAAGGTGAGTCATAGCCCCCTTTCAAACTCTTTTATGTGTTTTACTTTCGGGGTGAAAAGCATGATAAATAAAATTGTTTTCTTTTATGAAATGATGCTTGGAAAGAATGATTATGATATGGGAATTATTGTATGTTCAACATGTTATATATTATATGATGAGCTTGAGTACTGTCAAACTGTTTCACCTTGGTACACTACTATTAACTCTTCGAGAGGCCTGTAGTATGAGAGTTGCGCAACTAGGACTTGTCCCCTCACCCAACGAGTAACGGTGGGATGTATGGTTGCCTTTGTGACGACCTTCATTCCCAGTCCGACCACGCGGTGCTCTAGCTACTATATCAGTGGTCATGCCACGCCCCTTTATATTATTGGTCGTCTCCATGGCACGACCCCCATTATTATTATTATTGCACATGGTTGACGGCATGTGCTCCTTATTATCTTGGACATAACCGGTTTTAGTAGTGGCTCAAGAACAATCTCATCAAATTATGTCATGGTAGTCTTACCATTGACCAAGTGGTATTGATATTATTTATGGTTGGATATTATGGATTGAACATACGGTTTGGGTATTGGACCTTATATGGAATCTTGAAAGTTGTTGAAATTGGCGATATTGAAATATTGATGACCGAATGGTTTCGGTATGATGTATGATTAATCGATTTATATACTTTTTCTCTCACGATAAATGTGACAAATGAGAACTTTATAATTTACCATGAATTTCTCAACTACAAAGGAAATGGATATGTAACGAGATCTACTTGCAAACCTATGCACTCACCAACTACGTTTTCGTAGTTGACACTTTTTCTTCATGCTTTTCAGGATTTAGCGTAAGCTTTGAGGAATTATATGCATCATGATTATTTGCATTGCACTTGGGAGTCAAAGATTAAACCTTGTGATGGGCAATGGAATCCGCCTTGATCATTGTAGTATATCACCTCATGTATTTGTTATTTGTTTCGTGGACTCAATATCCAAGTATGGTAGACGTATTGTACTTGGGAATTGGTTCACATGCTTGTGCATTGTAAAATTATTTTTGTCAAATAAAGCTATGGTGAATGTAATATATTATCCTTTGTTTTGAATACTCGACTTTCTGTACATCTCATCGTTCCGCCGTGGTTGGGGTGTTACACTTGACAATAAGACACCTATTTTGAGTGTGGCAAGCAGTACTGACTGCTTCAGCCCAGAATTTACTAGGAAGAGAGGACTCACTGAGCATGGTTCTTGCAGCTTCAATGAGAGTTCTATTTCTCCTTTCATCTACCCCATTTTGCTCAGGAGTGCGAACATAAGAGAAATTTTGTCTAATCCCTTGATCAGCACAAAAAGTCTCAAGAGTGTGGTTTCTGAACTCAGTGCCATGATCGCTTCTGAGTTCTTTAACACGTATGTTGTTGAGGTTTTCCATCTTTTTAATGAAATTAATTATTTCCTCAGCAGCATCACTCTTAGAATGAAGAAAGATTGTCCAAGTATATCGTGAATATTCATCCACAATAACTAAGGTGTATCTGCTACCCCTTAGACTTTGGACATTTACTGGACCAAAAAGGTCCATGTGAAGGAGATGGAAACAGCCACTGATAGAGTTGGCCTGTTTGGTTTTGAAGGTGGCTCGGTGGCTTTTACCTTTTTCATAAGCACCACAGATCCTGTCCTTCTCATAAGTGAGAGGAGGAAGGCCTCGAACTAGATTTTTCTTGGCCAAAGAGTTTATGGTTTTGAAGTTCACATGCGACATACGCTTGTGCCATAACCAGTTGATTGAGAAGCAGATTTTGAGAAGAAGCAGGTCTCGCTGTCAGTTTTGACAGGAGTGAAATCTACCAAGTAGATATCCCTTTTTCTTGGAGCGACCAAGACCACTTCTTTATTGACATTGATCAATGTGCCTTGATGCTTATCAAGGATAACCTTGTAGTCTGCATCGCACAATTGACTGATGCTGATCAGATTGTGTTTCAATCCATTCACATAAGCAACCTTAGTGAATTTGATCAGCCCATTTGAGAGAGACCCATTCCTTCAGTTTGGCCAGTAGAATTGTCACCAAACACAACTGTGGGACCATCGGTCTCCACGAAGTTATCCAGCAGGTCCTTGGATCCAGTCATGTGTTTTGAACAGCCACTGTCTAAATACCACACTTCTTTTCCTAGCGAGGCCTGCAGGATAACATAAGAAGGATTTAGGAAGAATCATGAGCATCCTCGCTGATAGTATCGTCAGCAGAGGATGTGAGAGGAAGATGAGCAAAGTCATCATCATTTGAAACGAGAGGAAGAGGGGCTCTAGGATCAGCATTTGGATCAACTGGAAATCAACCAGCTGATGAGCAGCAAGCATGTCATGAGTAATCTCTCGTGTGAAGAATTGATCTTCAGAGGTAAAAGTGACAGAGCTTCCAGTGTTTAGAACAACCATGTTAGTGACTTGGCTGTTTTCTCCATATTCAGCCAGTATACTATCACTACCATTGGTAATGATTTCATGAGACTGGGAAAGGAGATTCGCTGAGCGGCAATGTATTCAGCAATGTTGTCATCAGTGAGAACAACATCTTCACCCAAGCTGATATTAGATTCAGTTGGGGGAGTTCGCTCAGCGATTTCAGAGGAGGGATGAGCGGCGGAAGCTGAGGGTAGATTTGGCTGAATGACTACTTCAGGAGGATTCCTGGAGTCTTTGTCATTGCAGTCAGCAGCGATGTGTCCTCTTTCACCACATAAATAGCATTTTCTTCCAGCCTTCTGATTTTGAATCAGAAATTCCTTGAGTTGTGAGGACAAGTCGTTGACACGCTTATTCAACTCACAAATCTCATGATTGGAGGAAGAAGTTGATGCTACTGAAGGGGCCTTTTTCTTCCTGAACCGAACAGGAAGAGTTTTGGGAACAGGGCCAAGAATGGACTTGCCCTTAGATTGAGCATTTGAAGAAGAAGGGGCATGATTATTCAGAACAACTCGCTGACCTCCTTGCTGAGGAGGTCTGGCTTGTTGAATAGGTCTGGGTTGCTGAGAACTATGACGACTTTGAGCAACTTGCTGACCTCCTGGCTGAGGAGGTCTAACCTGCTGAACAGGTTTTGTTTGTCGAGGGACAAAAGTTCCCTTTGGGACATAGACAGAATTAGGTTGCTGATAACGAGCATCAGCAAACTTAGCTCGTCTATTCATTAAGTGCTCATGCATAACAGCCTTTCTTCCAGCAGGAGAAGTATTAGAAAAAGATGAGGGCTGAGACGCAGGGCGTTCAGCGACTGCTGAGGGAACGAAATTCTCAGCGGGTTGACTAACAGGCACAGCTCGCTGAGGGGTGCTGTAGTCATATGGGACAGCGACCTTGCTCCTTCTAAAGGGTTCAACATTGAACCCACCATTGGGCTTAATAGTGAAAACCTTAGGAGCAAGAGGCTTGAAACCATCATTTGAAATATTCCCTTCAAATGTTTGGGAAGAGGAATATTGAACACGACCCTCATTTGGCATCATGTCAATAATGGATGGTTTGGAAAGACAGTCTTAGCAAAGCTAGCTGATGAGCTAGTTTCTGTTTGTGACGAGGAAGTGGAAGTGCTGGGTGAGGGAGACTCATCATTCAGTTCAGAATGATAGTCATTCATGCCTTTAACAAAGTAATGTTTAAGCAATTCCTCACGAGAAGTAAGAGCACTGGAAGGAATCCTCTCTTCAGCAGCAGGTCTCTCGCTGAACATATTGGTGATGACAGCAGCAGTCTCATAATCACCACCGATTATGGCTTTCATTTGAGCAGGAACCTGCAAGCTAAAGATTTGGTCGTGAAGCCTAGAGGCTTTAGACCAGGAGGTGACTATCTTTTCAAGGTTAGTGACCTGATTTTTCAGCTTCTCATTTGAGATTTGAAGAGTTTGGTTGAGAAGCTTTTGGGATTCAAGCTCAACATGGACATTTCTCAAATCCTTGAGCTTGTCAGTCTTATCACTTAGCTCAGCACTTACTGAGTTAAGTTTAGACTGAAGATCAGCACGAATAGATTCGATGTACTGAATATCACAAGTAAGAGATTCAAGAATTTTAGGTTTATCCTCTTCAGAGGTAGTTGATTGTGACATTGACCCACTGACTGGAGCACACTTGATCTTTTGTCAGCGCCTGGTCATCAGCGAGTGCCATAAAGCAGATGGCATCAACAAAGTCCTCGCTGTCAGAAACGTCGGAATCAGCCCAGTCATGTTCTTCAGCAACAAGACCTTTGGCGGGAGCTTTGGCTTCTTCAACATCAGCCATCTTGGCACGAAGCTCATAATACTTCTTTTGTATTCATCAGCAGGCTTGACTGAAGAGGGCCTCGCTGATGATGAAGAGGGCTTCGCTGCCTGCAAAGAAGGAATAGAAACTTTGCATTCCTTTTGGTAATGGCCTTTATGACCACACCTCCAACATTTCTTGAGACTTGTCTACCACTGGTTTTTGGAAATGAGTCGACCTACGACCATTCCATTTTTTAGAATATCGTTTACCAGCGATAAGAGCAAAGTTCATGAAGTCCGAGAACATCTCTTGTCTCTCCTCGAAATCGAGGTCATTGACAAGATCTTGGACGTTAGAGGAGGTAGAATTGCTGATGTCCATGTCAAGATGGACAGGACTAACTTCAGCAGAGACCAGGGCAAGAGGGTCATGAACATTAGAGACACTAGATAAAGAAGAAGAAGAAGTTGAAGCATATAAACCAGCATGCCTCTTAGACTCAGCCTCAGCTCTCAAAGTTTGAGCGAGGGCTCTCTCTTCAAATTGAAGAGTGCCATAGAGTGACTCTAAGTCATGCTCCTTCAGTTGCTTAGTTGTTCTAAGAATTTGCCTTAAGCCTTGCCATTTGATGGGCAATACGTCAATGAACTTGTAGCATATTTCAAGCGTATTATGCTCTATGCCCACATTTGTCATATCATTCAAAAGGCACTTAAAGCGATTATACGTGCCATCCAGACTCTCATTAAGGAGAGAGAAGAATCCTTCATAGGCACGTTTCAGATCTATTTTCTTGGTAGCAAGAACATCTGCCGTACCATCGAATCTGGTACACAGATTATCCCACACCAATTTAGATGAAGAAAGTTTGATGACAGATTTCATTATATCATCCGGAAGGGTAGTAATAATAAGATTTCTCAACCGAGCATCCAGATTGACAAGCCTACGCTCGTCATCTGTCCATTGTACTTCTGGTTTTATGAGCTCAGTGACAACTTCAGGAGCATCAGCAGTGGCTCCTGGTGTCCTGGTAACCAGAACTAGTACATATGGCCCTCTGGTTAGAATGGTCATAAGATAGGGTTCAACTCCTACGATGTGTAGGAGCATTCTCTCCTTCCAAGATCCGAAATCATGTGAATCGAATCTGGGTGGGATGGAGACATACCCAAAATCTCTGGTATTAACCAGAGAAGGAACATAAGACATAATAGTAAGAAAAGAAAAATAGACAGAAGTTTAAAGAAAAGTTTTTAGATGCAGAAAATTAAGTACAGAAAGAAAGAAAGATAATCTTGCAAACTTTTACTCAGATCAGATTCGGTGTGTCGAACCACCGCTCTGATACCAACTGAAAGTCCCAAGTTTGCAACGATTATGTAATTAAACAACTAATATAAATTACACTAAGAAAGCAAGACAAGAAAGTAAACACGTTTAATCATAAGTAGTATTAATTAAACGGTGAATACATGGTTGGTTTACAAAGAAAGAAAGAAAGAAATATTGTTAAGTTTTTGCACACACGAAAACTTAACAATTATACAATTCTACAATGAGAGAAAAAACACACTAAGTGACTATTGTAGAATGAACCAACAACTTTGCGGTAGGTCAAGTGATGCTTTATATAGGGGAGAAAAGGCATCACATGACAACCCAATAGATGTTGACACATGAAGGTTGTCAACTATCTATTGGTGTGTAAGACTGGTCTTCAGACATCTCTGTTTGCCATCTTGTTTCTTTCCCAAAACGGCATGAAAGAGAAACACCTTAGTACCATTTTGGTACAAGGTCACATGACTCCATCTTGATCTTGCAACACGTGTCCTTGGGACCAGTCTTCTTATCTTCATTTTCCCGCCTATATTTGACTTACAACATATGACGGTGAGTCATTGAACTTATCCTTTAACTTGAAGATAATAATGATCGCTGAAGGCTCGCTGATGAAACTTCTCGCTGAGGCTGTCAGCGACTACTTGACTCAACAAGTAATCTTCAGCGAATCCATGACTCAATAAAAATTATGATGTTTTATCTTGTACACACTTTAAAGATATTGAATAACAAAGTTTGTTTACATCTTGATGAAATACTCCGTATAATGTTTGCTTATTGTTTGTACGCTGATCAAAAGCTTATTATACAAACCTGTTACCAAATTCGTAATACGAATTACCACCCTAAATTTTATAAAAAACTTGTTTGTATCGAACTGACTTCATCAATCAGCCTGGCATTGTCACTTGTCATCCAATTCGATTCAGTTGAATTCGATCAGATTCAAATTTAATCTACGCATGTAAACCTTGAAATCTTTTATTAATTTTAAATTATGTTAGTGAATATTCCAAGATCTTTTTTGTTTTTTATATTATGTTAGAGATTCTGGTAAATCTTATAATCTAATTTAAAATTTGAATGTAATACCTCAAACTGACTTCACCAATCAGCCTGTCATTCTCTATTGTCATTCTATTAGTACCACTTGAATGCGATCAGTTTGTAATTGGTGATATATTGTTTTTCAATATTACCTTGTCATTGTCTCTCAGCAATCAGCCTGGCATTGTCTCTTGTCATCCAATTCTATTCAGTTGAATACGATCATTTTGGACAACTATTAATTATATAATTATTCTAAAATATTTCAAGGATCATTTTTGTAAATCTTTTCTCTTTAACTTCAAAATTTGATTCTGTCAAGTAATCCTATGGTTTCAAAGAATTTTAATTTTTTTAACAAACTTTAACAACATTTATATCACTGTTTTCAACGGCAGATTGCTCGTATGTTTGTTTTGTCGGTCTGGTGTTCCTAATTAGCATAAGTGGGTTTTGTAAGCAGGGTATAGACCATCTATAAATTTTTCGTTTAATAACAACATTCATATCGCAGTTTCAATTACGCTATACATGTTTTCAACGGCACATTGCTCGTATCTTTGTTTTCTCGTCGGGTGTTCCTAATTAGCTTAAGTGGGGTTCCTAAACAGGGTTTAGAACATCTATAAATTTTATTTTTACTAAAAACATTCATATCCTTGTTTTTTATTACGCTATACATGTTTTCAACGGCACATTGCTCGTATTTTTGGTTTGTCGGTCCGGTGTTCCTAATTAGCTTAAGTGGGGTTCCTAAACAGGGTTTAGAACATCTATAAATTTTTTTTTTACTAAAAACATTCATATCCCTGTTTTTTATTACGCTATACATGTTTTTAACGGCACATTGCTCGTATTTTTGTTTTGTCGGTCGGGTGTTCCTAATTAGGTTAAGTGGGATTTTTGAGCAGGGTATAGAGCATCGATAAATTTTTCATTCATATCACTGTTTTCAACGGCAGATTGCTCGTATGTTTGTTTTGTCGGTCTGGTGTTCCTAATTAGCATAAGTGGGTTTTTTAAGCAGGGTATAGACCATCTATAAATTTTTCGTTTAATAACAACATTCATATCGCAGTTTCAATTACGCTATACATGTTTTCAACGGCACATTGCTCGTATCTTTGTTTTCTCGGTCGGGTGTTCCTAATTAGCTTAAGTGGGGTTCCTAAACAGGGTTTAGAACATCTATAAATTTTATTTTTACTAAAAACATTCATATCCTTGTTTTTTATTACGCTATACATGTTTTCAACGGCACATTGCTCGTATTTTTGGTTTGTCGGTCCGGTGTTCCTAATTAGCTTAAGTGGGGTTCCTAAACAGGGTTTAGAACATCTATAAATTTTTGTTTACTAAAAACATTCATATCCCTGTTTTTTATTACGCTATACATGTTTTTAACGGCACATTGCTCGTATTTTTGTTTTGTCGGTCGGGTGTTCCTAATTAGGTTAAGTGGGGTTTTTAAGCAGGGTATAGAGCATCGATAAATTTTTCATTCATATCACTGTTTTCAACGGCAGATTGCTCGTATGTTTGTTTTGTCGGTCTGGTGTTCCTAATTAGCATAAGTGGGTTTTTTAAGCAGGGTATAGACCATCTATAAATTTTTCGTTTAATAACAACATTCATATCGCAGTTTCAATTACGCTATACATGTTTTCAATGGCACATTGCTTGTATCTTTGTTTTGTCGGTCCGGTGTTCCTAATTAGCTTAAGTGGGGTTCCTAAACAGGGTTTAGAACATCTATAAATTTTGTTTTACTAAAAACATTCATATCCCTGTTTTTTATTACGCTATACATGTTTTTAACGGCATATTGCTCGTATTTTTGTTTTGTCGGTCGGGTGTTCCTAATTAGGTTAAGTGGGTTTCTTGAAAAGGGTATAGACCATCTATATATTTTTGTTTAAGTGGGTTTTTAATTCAATTTTCTTCAATGTTATTACTCCGTACTAATTTATAAATTTTTTTAATTTCTAAGAACCATTTGTATATAATGCAGTTTCAAACTCTATATTACAGTTTTAGATGGCACAGGGAGTTTTCGTGTTGTCCTTTTAGATAATGAGGTAAGAAAATTGCTCGGCGTTTCTGCTGTTCAAATTCGTGAGAAACAGCTTCATGACGGAAATGTGGAACATTTCCCTCTCCAGTTCTGTTCAAACGTTTTTGCAAGAAGATATGAATCTTAATTCTGATCTTGAACAACATTTTCCATTCGTATTATTCCAATTTGAATAACAAATTTCTTGTATTACTTTTAACAGATCTTTTTGAATTTTAAATTATGTCAGTAAATTATTGAAATTGTATATTTATTTGAATTCAAATTTATAAAACCTTTTCGATTCTCAAATCGAAATCTATCTTCTAGATTTAAAAAAGATATCAAACAGTGATACAATATTTTAATTTTTAAATTTTTAGATTGAAAGAAGATTTACAATTTACAATTTACTTTTTCAAAACAACTTTAAAAATTTGTTATACATATTTAATATTTAATAATTGTTATATTACGATTTTGTTTATTTCCAGTTTCATCATTACTTCACATTTCATCATTACTAGGTTCTCTAAATAATATTTTATTAAAATTCTGTTATTAGATATCACAAACCTAACCATACGCTTCTAATATATAAACAAACACATTAACCACATCATCCACTAAAAGTATTGCTTTCTTCTCTAGATACCATACAAATACAAATAGTATTGCCTTCTCTTCTATTTTTCTTTTTTCTCGATAGATCTATATTTTAAAAAAGATTTTAACAATTTTAAAAATGGAATTTGATTTTATTATATTAGATCTATCGATTAAATATACTACCATGATTTCACCGTTTATAAAATTTTCCATGATTTTCATTGTTTATATTTTCAAAGAAATTTGGAAAATCAAATATGGTTAGAGACATATGGGTTTGACGTGGGTGCTATTCCACGTTTAAATGAAATGATGTCTCTGAAGCGTGAGTAAGAGGTGATGAACCAACTTGAATTGAATATTAAGAAATTGGAAAATGAGATGAAGGAGAATATGAAGATGAAGAACCGAAGAAGAGAAAGTTCTGATTTGCAATCGAACTTCCATCTTCTTTCTAAACAGATTTTAGATTGTGATCTTTCTTTTGAAAAACTTGCAGTCACCTCTTTATAATTGTTTTTTTTTAATGTTGTGATTTCTCCTTTGTAACTATCATCCAAATATCCTAAACTACTATGTGGAATTTACCATCTTTATCTTTGCTGTAGTTTCGGCTTTAATCTTTGCTGTAGTTATATTTTTTATATTAATATATTTTTTTCGATCTGTATTATAAATATACTATTTCTATTAGTACAATATATTTTTTTAATTTGATTAATGTTATGTTTTTATTAAAACTTGTATTCTATTGTATATGATGGGTTATATGTAGTGTAATATCGTATTAAAATGATAGTTCAAAACGGTATACACAAAGGATACACAATCATGCTTAAAAATCTTGGGTTGATAGTTTAATGAAGATTTACAATCTTACAATAGATACCCCAGATTAAATTATTAATATTTAATTTCGTTCAAAATGGTGCATAATTTTATCCAATTGCTTATATTAGTTGCAAATCTAGCAAATTTAAAAAATACTCGTATTTCTATAATTCTTGCTTTTAAGTTAATACAAATTTATAATTTATAATCGTTAATGATATATGAAATTTAATTTACTGTTATTTAATAGTTAACATACACTTTAAGAAAATAATATAAGTCAATAAATTTATCTAACTTTGAAGATGATTAATCGAAATTTACTCATTATCCTCTAATCTGATCCGATAGAATTAAATAAAATATTATGTAATCTGATTCTAATTATATAAAGAATTACTAATCGATAACAGTAAGTAATGATAACAAATTTGTCAGAAAGCCTCCATTTGCAGTGTCTCACTTGCTTTAATTATAACCTATACTGTCAAAGTCTACGACTATATTCTAAACCGAAACTGTTCTTTTTTTTATTATTATTATTATTTTTTAGGATTAATCCAGATGAAACTTAATAATTTGTCTAAATGTACTTGTTGCTTACTGTATTGTTTTTTTGATAACATATAAGAATCAGATTATATACTATTTGATATAATTGATTTTGAAAATATCAGTTTATTCTATTAAAATTCTCGAAATATCATGCTCAAATTTTATTATATCGCAATTGTTAAGCTTATTCAGATTGTGTTTGAATCAGATTGGTTTTCTAATTAATATTTTTCTAAATATTTTTTTGTCTCTTGATTTAGATAAAGTTTTGTTCAAAAGATTGAAGATTTTACCGATTTAAAAAGTCATCCAAACCAATTGTATTAAGTTTTAATAAAATTTTATTGATAAAACAAACTTTTTAATCAATCTCCCATTTGAGTTGTTCAACTTAATGTATTGTCAACACCAATATGTAAGTAAACTAAAATTACAAAATAATGTAAACTTGATGCATTTATGATCTGCTAAGTACAATATATTTTTTTAATTTGATTAATGTTATGTTTTTATTAAAACTTGTATTCTATTGTATATGATGGGTTATATGTAGTGTAATATCGTATTAAAATGATAGTTCAAAACGGTGTACACAAAGGATACACAATCATGCTTACAAATCTTGGGTTGATTTAAAGATATTTCTTTTAACAGATCTTTTTGAATTTAAATTTGTCAGTAAATTATTTAAAGATATTTCGAATTATTTTTAATATAATTTTATATATTACAATAGATTCTAATTGAAATTGTATATTCATTTGAATTCAAATTTGAATTTAATATTATAAAATCTTAACGATTCTTAAATTTAAATGTATCTTCCAGATCTAAAAAAGATATCAAACAGTGATACAAAATTTGAATTTTGAAATTTATAGATTTAATGAAGATTTACAATCTTACAATAGGTACGCAGATGATAAATTTACGTTTTCAAAACAACTTTAAAAATTTGTCATTTTAATTGTTTAGTATACATATTTAATATATATAATAATAACAATTGTTATTTTTATATTACAATTTTTTTTATTTCCAGTTTCATCATTACTTCACATTTCATCATTTGTAGGATCGCTCAGTTTTGTTTTACACCATACAAATAGTATAGATATAGCTCAGTTTTTTTTACAACATATAAGAATCAGATTATATACTATTTGATCTAATTGATTTTGAAAATATCAGTTTATTCTATTAAAATTCTCGAAATATCATGCTCAAAATTTATTATATCGCAATTGTTAAGTCTATTCAGATTGTGTTTGAATCAGATTGGTTCTCTAATTAATATTTTATTAAAATTCTGTTATTAAATATCACAAACCTTACCATACGCTTCCAATATATAAACAAACACATTAACTACATCATCCACTAAAAGTATTGCTTTCTTCTCTAGATATACCATACATATACAAATAGTATAGATATAGATTAGTTTTTTTTTACAACTTTCATCCGTCCTCTTCTATTTTTCCTTTTTCTCGATAGATCTATATTTAAAAAAAATTAAAACAATTTTAAAAATGGAATTTGATTTTATTATAATAGATCTATCGATTAAATATACTACCATGATTTCACCGTTTAAAATTTTTTCCATGATTTTCAATTTTTACATTTTCAACGAAAGTTTGGAAACTTTGATAGAATTGGAGACATATGGGTTTGACGTGGGTGCTTTTGGCGCACGTTAAAATGAAATGATGTCTCTGAGATGAGTGAGCAAGGGGAGATTAACCTGTAACACCCCAAGCCAAGGCTCGAAATATTACGGAAATCATATAGCACAAGGTGGGATTAATGTAGAACATGAACTAAATGCAAATAAAGGATTCAGTGAATCCATACAATAAGATAAACAAGTATCAAAATACAGAGCAAGTCATCATTAAATATTACAACAGAGCATCAAAAGATGGCTAACGGTTCTAAGTACAATGCAAAAGAAGGCAAATGGATCCTTGATCCATATAAGTCCAAGTCCGGGTTCAACAGCAAGCAAACAATCAACTCCACGCCCTGAAATAACTTGGTTACCTGAAAAGTGTACTAAGCATAGTCAACACAAGGTTGGTGAGTTCGTAGTAATGGTCCATAAGAACCCATCGTCAATAATCATAATATACGAGTAGAGGCAAAACATGACTTACAGTGAGCCTCTATGAAAAGCACAACAATCCACCACAAGATTCGAATCGCTTCCT
>CM067167.1:161241691-161311376 GCA_034093135.1 Erigeron breviscapus | reverse complement strand
AGATTGTTAAGAATTAAAATATAAACATACTTGTGATCTTGTACTTGACAATCAAGTTGTGACAACCGCCAAATTTCAGGTTGATTAATTTACTATTACGTGTACTATTTAAATTTTTGTTGATCAAACAATATGAACAAACATTTTATATTATTCACACGACCGACACCACCAAATAGTGGTGTGGCAAACTATACAAACGAGTTACATCAAAACAAAGTTACACCAATTGTTCCACTCTACCGAACAATGTTTCCTTCTATTTTTATACCAAAGAAAGCCTATCGATCTAATATCATGAAAAATCCTTTCCGTATTAATATTGACATTGTTGAATCTCTTCTCATTTCGGGCCTTCCACAAACACCAACACTTGACAAAAGCAATACCCTTAATCACCTCTTTTACTTCCTTTCCAAAACCTCCGTGCTTATAAAACTCAAAGATGTCTTTGGTTGAAAACAAAAAAATAGGTGCCATCTTACACCATATACTGACCATATACGGACGAATGGGTCTGATCGGCCGGTTCGAATCGGTTTTGAAAAGCTTGTTGTCTCTCTAAACCCTTTTAATTCCAGATTTATCATAGTCAAACCCGAGTAAAAAACTTAATAATTTTCAAACCTAATTATCTCACCCGCTGATCTCGAAATCGCGGGAGGGGGGGAAAATGTTTAATTATTCATTCCTACAATAATTCCTCTATTATAGAATTTTTTTTTTGTAACCATTTGTACTCATCAGGTGATATTATTATGATAGATTGTTAAGAATTAAAATATAAACATACTTGTGATCTTGTACTTGACAATCAAGTTGTGACAACCGCCAAATTTTCAGGTTGATTAATTTACTATTACGTGTACTATTTAAATTTTTGTTGATCAAACAATATGAACAAACTTTTTATGGCATAATAAACTGAACAAATATTATTTTGATAAATTATGGATAACTATTGCCAAGAACTCAAATAGTTATTTGAGAGTTGCTTGTAAATAATTTTTCATAATTATACTAACAATAACCGTATTTATGAATAGTACCGTATTCGTGAATAGTAACCGTATACATGAATAGTACCGTATCCGTGAATAGTAATCGTATTCAGAAACCGTATTCATGAATAGTGATTGTGAATAGTGACTATGAATAGTAACGGTAAATAGTAAAGGTAAAAGTAAATTGTAAAAAGGTAATAAAATAAAATAATAAAGCGGTAGGACCCACATGGGACCCACGTCAAATCATTCCTACGACTTTGAATTTCTGATTCCGAATAATTTCAAAAGTAAATAGTGCTGAATAGTAAACATCGCTTTCATACTTTATTCTTATAATATAAACGTCCAAAACCCGCTCACAGGGGTTAGTTGAGTAAAATTATTAAAATGAAAGTTGTAGATCTTAATTTTCTGATCTTATAGAAACTTGAATTTTCTCAATAGGAGTCCGTATGCATAATTTAGGATTAAAACAATGTATAAATATATACTACTAGTATAAAAGAAATCTATCATTAGAAACGTCCAAGAGGTAGTGGGAAACACACTTTTATCTACTTTATAATTTAAAATTTATAAATTATGAATCACGGGTTTAGTTCACTAGATGTATGGACAAAAAGGATACTATATACATACATACCCCTTATTCATGATTAACTTTATAATATAATAATAATATAATATAATAATAATAAAATTATATCGATCGATCGATATTATTAAAGTTAAAGTAATATTATTATATTATAAAGTTAAAGTAATATTATTATATTTAAAACGCGTCGAACGAATTCGAATTCGTTCGCCTATAAATAGCCGACGATATTCAACCTTAATATTCACACCAACATATATTCACTTCTAAATTTCTCTCTTATAATCACACAAGATTAAGTACGTCTAAGTGATCTTTCTTCTACAACACTAAGGTGAGTTTCCATATTCCCCTTTTTAATTCTTTTATATGATTTATTTCGGGGACTGAGATACATGCATAATAATTATTTTATGTTATATATATACGAAACTTTGAAGAACAATTGCAAAACTATATGATATATAATATACTATGTGAGTTTCCATATTCCCCTTTTTAATTCTTTTATATGATTTATTTCGGGGACTGAGATACATGCATAATAATTATTTTATGTTATATATATACGAAACTTTGAAGAACAATTGCAAAACTATATGATATATAATATACTATGTGAGTTTCCATATTCCCCTTTTTAATTCTTTTATATGATTTATTTTGGGGACTGAGATACATGCATAATAATTATTTTATGTTATATATATACGAAACTTTGAAGAACAATTGCAAAACTATATGATATATAATATACTATGTGAGTTTCCATATTCCCCTTTTTAATTCTTTTATATGATTTATTTCGGGGACTGAGATACATGCATAATAATTATTTTATGTTATATATATACGAAACTTTGAAGAACAATTGCAAAACTATATGATATATAATATACTATGTGAGTTTCCATATTCCCCTTTTTAATTCTTTTATATGATTTATTTCGGGGACTGAGATACATGCATAATAATTATTTTATGTTATATATATACGAAACTTTGAAGAACAATTGCAAAACTATATGATATATAATATACTATGTGAGTTTCCATATTCCCCTTTTTAATTCTTTTATATGATTTATTTCGGGGACTGAGATACATGCATAATAATTATTTTATGTTATATATATACGAAACTTTGAAGAACAATTGCAAAACTATATGATATATAATATACTATGTGAGTTTCCATATTCCCCTTTTTAATTCTTTTATATGATTTATTTCGGGGACTGAGATACATGCATAATAATTATTTTATGTTATATATATACGAAACTTTGAAGAACAATTGCAAAACTATATGATATATAATATACTATGTGAGTTTCCATATTCCCCTTTTTAATTCTTTTATATGATTTATTTCGGGGACTGAGATACATGCATAATAATTATTTTATGTTATATATATACGAAACTTTGAAGAACAATTGCAAAACTATATGATATATAATATACTATGTGAGTTTCCATATTCCCCTTTTTAATTCTTTTATATGATTTATTTCGGGGACTGAGATACATGCATAATAATTATTTTATGTTATATATATACGAAACTTTGAAGAACAATTGCAAAACTATATGATATATAATATACTATGTGAGTTTCCATATTCCCCTTTTTAATTCTTTTATATGATTTATTTCGGGGACTGAGATACATGCATAATAATTATTTTATGTTATATATATACGAAACTTTGAAGAACAATTGCAAAACTATATGATATATAATATACTATGTGAGTTTCCATATTCCCCTTTTTAATTCTTTTATATGATTTATTTCGGGGACTGAGATACATGCATAATAATTATTTTATGTTATATATATACGAAACTTTGAAGAACAATTGCAAAACTATATGATATATAATATACTATGTGAGTTTCCATATTCCCCTTTTTAATTCTTTTATATGATTTATTTCGGGGACTGAGATACATGCATAATAATTATTTTATGTTATATATATACGAAACTTTGAAGAACAATTGCAAAACTATATGATATATAATATACTATGTGAGTTTCCATATTCCCCTTTTTAATTCTTTTATATGATTTATTTCGGGGACTGAGATACATGCATAATAATTATTTTATGTTATATATATACGAAACTTTGAAGAACAATTGCAAAACTATATGATATATAATATACTATGTGAGTTTCCATATTCCCCTTTTTAATTCTTTTATATGATTTATTTCGGGGACTGAGATACATGCATAATAATTATTTTATGTTATATATACTATGTGAGTTTCCATATTCCCCTTTTTAATTCTTTTATATGATTTATTTCGGGGACTGAGATACATGCATAATAATTATTTTATGTTATATATATACGAAACTTTGAAGAACAATTGCAAAACTATATGATATATAATATACTATGTGAGTTTCCATATTCCCCTTTTTAATTCTTTTATATGATTTATTTCGGGGACTGAGATACATGCATAATAATTATTTTATGTTATATATATACGAAACTTTGAAGAACAATTGCAAAACTATATGATATATAATATACTATGTGAGTTTCCATATTCCCCTTTTTAATTCTTTTATATGATTTATTTCGGGGACTGAGATACATGCATAATAATTATTTTATGTTATATATATACGAAACTTTGAAGAACAATTGCAAAACTATATGATATATAATATACTATGTGAGTTTCCATATTCCCCTTTTTAATTCTTTTATATGATTTATTTCGGGGACTGAGATACATGCATAATAATTATTTTATGTTATATATATACGAAACTTTGAAGAACAATTGCAAAACTATATGATATATAATATACTAATATAATATATATTTGATATGATTATTAGATTTTAATATATAGTTAAATTAAATGATGACATAAGCAAGAGTCAATTTGATGAAATTAAGCGATTTGATTGGTTAATAAGTTATTAGTTCAACTGTCTTATAGTATATATTAAGATAGATATATCAATTTTTTATTAATAAGAATAGTAAGCTATATTTTAAACCAAAATAAATTAAAATCTAATATTAATAGTGTTGTAACATTCGTCGAACACGGGCTTAAAATCTAGTATATGAGTATAGATATAGATTATTGAGAAAGAATAACGATTGGGAAACCGTGTGAATATATTAAAAAAAACTGGTAAATAACGACAAAAAAAAGACCACCCATCCGAAACCCGGACGAATGGGTCTTTTTTTTTGAAAGTTAACTTTTATTCACACGACCGACACCACCAAATAGTGGTGTGGCAAACTATACAAACGAGTTACATCAAAACAAAGTTACACCAATTGTTCCACTCTACCGAACAATGTTTCCTTCTATTTTTATACCAAAGAAAGCCTATCGATCTAATATCATGAAAAATCCTTTCCGTATTAATATTGACATTGTTGAATCTCTTCTCATTTCGGGCCTTCCACAAACACCAACACTTGACAAAAGCAATACCCTTAATCACCTCTTTTACTTCCTTTCCAAAACCTCCGTGCTTATAAAACTCAAAGATGTCTTTGGTTGAAAACAAAAAAATAGGTGCCATCTTACACCATATACTGACCATATACGGACGAATGGGTCTGATCGGCCGGTTCGAATCGGTTTTGAAAAGCTTGTTGTCTCTCTAAACCCTTTTAATTCCAGATTTATCATAGTCAAACCCGAGTAAAAAACTTAATAATTTTCAAACCTAATTATCTCACCCGCTGATCTCGAAATCGCGGGAGGGGGGAAAAATGTTTAATTATTCATTCCTACTTGCTAGTTTGTTTGCATTTTCTAATTTAATTGGTTTTAATCAGGGCTACTAATTTGGGAATTGGGAGGGAAACCGATAAAGAAACTCAACCGGCGACGTAGATACACCTACCTATACATACATACATATAAATTGTAAGTCCTTCATTTGTCTCTCTGCTATGTTAGATAGATAGTAATAAATAATTATTTATTGACTAGGGTTTAATTTTAATATGGTGCTGCCAGATTTTTATATTTAAAATTTGTTGCAGTCAATCTATTGAATCTGTTATGTAGTTATTCGTGCTTGTTTATTAGTGACAAACTAATGTCAATGTGACTAGAGTTTTAACATTACCATTACAATAGACTATATATTGGGTCACAATAGAGAAAAGATTCAGCCCCTTAGCTATAAATACTGCAAAATGTCATATATTTCAACGGAAGCTTCTTGCTAATTGTCGTTCAATTAAATTGCTCACTTCTACTTTAGTACGTGTTCCACTCCATCATTGATGTCTCCGTTCCTTACTGGCACTTTCCGATGTTGATTATGGCATCGTGTGAAACCCTGGTTCTAGTTTTACACTTTTGCTTCACCTGTTATCTGTTGTGAAGCTTAGCTTATCTTTATTAATACCATATTTTGTTTCTTATGTTGGCAAGGAACAACCAAACTAGTATTTGCCTCGTTGCAGCAGCACGTGCGTTCTCATGCTCATCCACCTACGGTATAGTCTTATCCTTGTCGCTTAATACGATGCCTCACTTCTTACATTTAATATGTCGTTAATGTTGATATAATCATTTACCCGTGGGAAAGACGTTTTTTTTTATTTGGAACCATGCTTATTTGTGTCAATTTTATCTTTATGTTTGAAAAATGATCTTTCTTTAATCTCCTCTCTTTCTAAACAAGAGCGTCATTCTTTACAGAAATTACACGTTTCTTCCTTTGGCTTTGTCACGAACAAACTTCACTAATAGGATGCAAACCAGAGGAATGTCTATCAAATCAGAAATGGATTCTTCAGAGCATAATGCAAATCCCGAATCAGAGGTCCGAGTTTTTGTAAGAAGGAAAAGATTGAAAAAGCTTGAAATAGTTGCAGAAAATGTTCAAAAGTTAGAGCCTCAAGACCAGAAATTTGGTAGCTTGCCTGACATAGAAGAATTTGCATATAAAAAACCAAGTGTTAATTTATCACTGAGAAAATCTGAACCAATCTCTAGTGTTCCTGCAAACGATAAAACTGAGGTCAAACCACCATCGAATTGGGTCAAAGTTCTAGAAGGAATCCGCGAAATGAGATCTTTAGAAGATGCTCCAGTAGACTCAATGGGATGTGAGAAAGCAGGTAGTTCTCTTCCTCCAAAAGAACGAAGGTTTGCTGTTTTGGTATCTTCACTCCTATCAAGCCAGACAAAAGACAATGTCACCCATGGAGCCATACAACGCCTCCTTGACAAAGATCTTCTCAAAGCAGAAACAATTGAGGAAGCTGATGAACTAACCATAAAAAACTTGATTTACCCAGTTGGATTTTACACAAGAAAAGCTACCAATCTGAAGAAAATTGCAAAAATATGCTTGTTGAAGTACAATGGAGATATCCCAGACACCCTCGAGTCGTTGTTGTCACTTCCAGGTATAGCTGACAAAATGGGAATGGGTGGCTGTGGGAGGGAAGTCAAACGTGAAACTTTTTCTTTCAATTTTTTCCTTTGAAATAAATGTTGGTATGTTACATATGATTATAACTATATATTAGTACATTAATAATCTAGTTTCTTGAATACAACTATATAATAAGTTGAAAGAAAAACATTTCAGGTGACTTTCAACTTGTTATGTTGGCTAAAATTTCTGCTTGTTACCCTTTCTACCTGTCAAAGATATTATACAACCTGAAATAAACCCATCTTTAGATAAGAAAGCTAAATTTTACCACCTCTTCTTCCAGGCATTGGTCCCAAGATGGCTCATTTGGTGATGAATATAGCATGGAATAATGTTCAAGGCATATGTGTAGATACTCATGTGCACCGCATTTGTAATCGTCTTGGATGGGTTTCACGTCATGGTACAAAACTGCCGACCAAGACACCAGAGGAGACAAGAGAGTCATTGCAATCGTGGCTTCCAAAAGAAGAATGGATCCCGATTAATCCTCTTTTGGTGGGGTTTGGACAGACTATATGTACACCTCTTCGACCTTCGTGTGGTTTGTGTAGTATTAATAAACTCTGCCCATCTGCATTTCGGGAGGCCACACCCAAGAAGATAGTCGGCAAGAAAACAGGGTGAATCACGGGTATCTTCTATGTAAACCTTTGATTTTGTTATATAAGCATTTTCTGGCATGCTTCTACTAACTAAAGGCCAAAACAATGCCTGTACAGTGTTTATGCTAAATTAAATTAGCTTCTCTAAGTGGCCTATGAACCACCATCTGGTTCCAATCGACTATTTTTGACTTAATGGGTTCAAACCTTGCTAAACAAATGTCTGTCTATGTGTGTATGTGCAATTGTGCATTGAAGTGTATTAAAAAAAGAAAAAGAAAAATCTCTTGTACTTGTGTTTTCATTAACCAGGGTTGATGATAGTGAGAGTATATATTGATGTTTTGAAATATTTCGAGTAGTAATAGGCGTTCAAGTGACCTTTTAGCATTTAAAACATGGCATGCTTTTAGGTGTTCGACCATTCTACTAATGGTTCTCAATCTGTCACTCAATGTCGCATTGCATGAGTTCAGCAAATGTTAGGAGTGGTGGTTGATGGTGAGAGAGAGGGTTGTGGCGGAAGGTGGTTTTAACGTTTAGGGACAGGCAAAGGAGAATGATGGAGTGTGTTTCGTTGGCAGCAGAAGTTTGAAGACACAACGGAGGTGGGATGCATATATTGTTGGTAGTTGGTGTTTCATGTTTGATGGCAGCAAGATAAATGGATTGGAAGGGAAGGGTTTGGTAGTTTGTGTTTCATTGGAAGGGAAGGGTTTGGTTTTTACTGTTATTCAAAGGGGCGGACGGATAAATGGACTGGAAGGGTAGTTTGTGTTTCATTGAAAGTTTTTTTACTTAAATTTAGCAGAGGACCAGGACTATTTTTGAAATTTGAAACCGAATATACTATTTATTCTTTTATAAAACGTCAAACTATTTTACTCCTACACTACACGAATTTACTATTTTGATGAGTGATAATGTTGTAGTCATGAATTAAATGCAAACCAATGAGATAAATAACACCATTTAAAAATGTTTGACTAAATCGAAATATATACAGAGGACGTAGTGTTTTGATGTTTAGATGACAACCGCCAATACTTCGTATACATATGTTACTCGTGGCTAAGCTTACAACCACATACTTTAGTCAAACAAAATTGAAGACTATTATGTTTCTTTCTTTAATACTCCGTAAAAGTATATATAGTTGTTTCTACTTTCTAGCAAGGATAATTTCGAGCAAATTGTATAACAGAATTCAATCATTTTAAAGTTTGGACGGAATCCAACAGACAACCCGCGCACGACGTTCTCTCCGACCAATCCCCCCCCACCTAGTACGTGTTTTCATTTCATGCACCCGCCGCTTTCTTTTATACTACTGTCATATTTGCTTTTTTTAATACTTGTTATTCGTCATATATTGTGTCGACTTCGATGATATTCATGACAATCTCAGTTGCTGGATTTCATATATTTGATTACTTACTATAGATTAATTATATCGTGTCACAAAATTATGCAAAATGTCATATTTCTTGACCTTGATCTCATTACCATACAGAGATAAGCAATGATGAATTTTCGAAAAACATTACCATTAAGATCACCCCCTAGCAGGATCTGCTTGTTAATCGCCCTTCGCTTAAATTATTCACCTGTGCTTCAATACTACTAACTATTGTGTCACCACTTCATGAATTTCTTCATACCTTTTTTTTTCTTTCGACACCAATATATTGTAGTTTTAGAGTTTTATTTTCCTGTTATGTGCTGAGCAGCTTACCTTAACTTTAAGGTTTGTCTTAATAGCATCTTTTGCTTTTCATGTAACAAGGAATACTAGTTTGTGACTTGTTGCATCAAGTGTTCCCATGCTCATCTGTCTACGGTATTTTCTTATCACTCTAACTACTATGATACTTCAAAAATCCTTACATGTAACTGACTTTTGAAAAAGAAAATTAAAAAACTTCTTACATGCAACTAATATGTTAGAAAGTACGATGGCGAAAAAAGTTATTTGGAACCATACTTTGTATCAAATTTATTGTTATGTCAGTAAATTCTTCTCTTTAAATCTCCTCTTCCTGAACAAGGCTCAGTTTTTCACAGTAACTACACGTTGATTCCTTTAGCTTTGTCACGAAATAACTTCCCCACTAGTATACGTACCAGAGCAATATCCATCAAAGCAGAAATGACATCTTCAGAGCATAATGTCAAACCCGAAACTGAGGTCCGTGTTTCTGTAAGGAGAAAAAGATTGAGA
Source organism: Erigeron breviscapus (assembly GCA_034093135.1). Classification (NCBI taxonomy): domain Eukaryota; kingdom Viridiplantae; phylum Streptophyta; class Magnoliopsida; order Asterales; family Asteraceae; genus Erigeron; species Erigeron breviscapus. Next base: position 161,301,485 of record CM067167.1, on the reverse strand, counting down.
AAGTCTGGAGTAACTGCAGATAATGTTAAAAAGTTAGAGCCCCAATACCAGAAGTTAGTTACCTTGCCTGACATTGAAGAGCTTGCATATGAAAAACCAAGTTCTACCTTATCTCTGAGAAAATCTAAAGCGATCTCGAGTGTGACAATTGATAAAAATCAGGTCAAACCACCATCTAATTGGTTAAAGGTTCTTGAAGGAATTCGTGAAATGAGATCTTTAGAAGATACTCCAGCTCCCATCCTGGGACCTGAAAAAGTGGGTGATTCTCTTTCTGCAAAAGATTGGAGATTTGCTATTTTGATGTCTACACTTCTATCAAGCATGACCAAACAACACGTCAACCATGGAGCAGTACAACGTCTCATTGATAACAATCTTCTCAAAGCAGAAACAATCGAGGAAACTGATGAATCAACCCTAAAAACCTTGATCTACCCAGTTGGATTTTATACAAGAAAAGCTACCTACATGAAAAAAGTAGCAAAAATATGCCTTTTCAAATACAATGGAGATATCCCAGACACCCTTGAGGAGTTGTTGTCACTTCCAGGTAGAACTGACAAAATTGGCAGGGTGGGCGGGTTGGATAACGGGTCAAAGCGCATAAATATTGTATATATGTATTGTATGGAATGGGCCGGGTTGGGTCAGGTTATGTTGACCCGTACACTTTTTTCCTGGTTTTCTAATTTTTTTGTTATAAAAAGATATGTTATAATTATATAGACTACCCGTATATCATTACTAGATCAAGTAGTCAAAATTAACATTGAGAAAGTTCAAGTTTAATAATATAATTTCTTGAATAAAACAATGTAAGATGTTAATGATGCATTTTTGGGTGATCTTTGACCCTTTTTCTTTAACAAACTTTTCACATTTTATCCTTTTGACCCGTTAGCGATGCAACACAACCAAGTCAACTTATTTTGATATACAGAAAACCTAAATTTGCCACCTCTACTTACAGGAATTGGTCCCAAGATGGCCCATTTAGTCTTGCATTTAGCATGGAATGATGTTCAAGGAATATGTGTAGATACTCATGTGCATCGTATTTGCAACCGTCTTGGTTGGGTTTCACGTCATGGTACAGATTTACCAACCAAGACACCAGAAGAGACACGAGAGTCATTGCAACTGTGGCTTCCAAAAGAAGAATGGGTCATGATCAATCCTCTTCTGGTTGGGTTTGGACAAACAATATGTACCCCACTTCGACCTTCTTGTGGTCAATGTAGTGTTAATGAACTCTGCCCATCTGCTTTTCGAGAAGCCACACCCAAGAAGATAACCAGTAAGAAAACATAGTGAGTCACAGGTATCTTCTATGTAGACATTTGGTATTTTGGTGTTTCTTATATAAAGCATTTTTGTGATATGCGTCTGTATAACAGCAGGCCTTAACAATACCAGTTTTGTGTTCATGCTCATGTAAGGTTAGCTAGTCTGAGTGGCCTATGAACCAACTAGTACTTACTAATCCAAGTTTTTGATTTATTAATAACGGTTTATAAGTTTGCTTCTAAACTATCGTTTGTTCATGCGTATACAACAGTTTCATAAGTGAAAAAGGATTTTGGATATTTTGTACTTGTATTTTCATTAAGTAGAGTTGATGATGAGAAGAAAATGTTTATCAACGTTACAAAAAATTTCGATATGATTAGAATTTAAATGCAACAATTTAACGATAGTATTTTGGTTCGGAGGCAACATTATCCGTATAGAGTACAATAATCTTTCTAGAAAATGTACTCTAACGGTAAAAAAAATGTATCAGGTTATTTTGTTCGGATGATATGGAAATGATGAACTTAATTTAGATGTATGCAATCTGGCCAAATATTACATTGACGATTTCCAAACCATTTTCCAAAGTAATCTAAAAATATTTACCACAAAATATCTTAGCCCACATTACTCATTGTTTTACTTCACTCAAAACAATTTATTCTAATTTGATACGCGAATGAATTCTGTGTTGACCTGCGAATTCACATGCAAAAGCATGAGTGGCTAGGGAGTTGCCATGTTTATATAATGACGAAAAGCACTGAGAATATCTGTACATGAGAATCCGTGCATATATACATATATCAAGTGAAGAAAAAAGTGTCTGTATACATGCGACATTTTTCATTTTATCAGGTTTTGCTTGTGAAGTACTGAAATATAGTATAATCTTTTATTTTATTCAGGGTTTGTCCATATATATATGATGAAGGCTTTAAGCCTTTAACTTTGGTAACGGTGTAGATTAAAAGGATTATCCCGATTCCTGATACCATATTGGTATCGACAAATACAAATCGCACAACTTATGTTCATGTACAGATCGCCCTAGTCATGTTCCGGTAGAACCCATCCACCAAACACCATACACTTAATATTTAAAGTTAAATATTCTCAATCATGTTTGTAGTCAGATTCGAATTTTTATTAACAATGCATATTTTATACAGTTGTATATGGTGCAGTAAATTATGTATAATTATTGTGGTTGATTAATAGTGATGGTGAATTTATCACTACCCATTAGTTTTTTTTTTATGTTCGTAGTGGTGATAGTTTTATTACGATAGAGCATAGTTGGTTATAGACTTATAGATACCAGTTAAGATTAGTGGCGGATGTTAGTGGGGTCTTAACTCTTAAACCCTTCCTCATTCTGGCCCAATTGATTTTAATATTTTCTACCCCAATTAGATCTTTATCATATAGTTTCATTAAATATGTTATTTCTGTATTTATAATTAATATGGAGTTTTATGGGTTTTGTGTAACTAAATGAAACAATATACACATGTTATTTTAATTTGATTTTACAATAGTATTTTTTCACATAATTCAATGAAAAGTACTACAATATCAAACCTAAATGGTAACTTATATTGGATCATTGTTTAATCCATTTGTATTATCACCTTATTATTCAACGTCCCCTGTAAATAATTTTTTATGGATTCATCGCTGGTTTCGGTGGTTTGGGGATTTAATAAAACGTTTTAAGTTCACACTCCCCTTGGAACACTTGGGAAGTTTAACAAAAGAATATTCAAAAATACGCTCTACGACAATCTTAAGTACTGCTGCTAGTGCTAGAAGCTAGTTACAAGAAAGTATAAAGTCAAAGATGTTTACTTTTAATCTATTTAAATACTATAACTAGCTATTCGACCCGGACATCTTAATTAAAACTTTAAAACGAAAGAATATATTAGAGAAATGTATGTAACGTTTGTTATTTGATACAATAACGTAATAACATATAAATAAGACTGAGTATTGCATTATAAAAAAAAGTCATTTTATTTCAATAAATGATTAGGACTTTTATTAAACATTTAAAAGATTATTTACTTTTTAAAAAAAACAAAAAATCATATGACATCATAATTAAAATAAAAGTCTTTTTAAGAAAAAACATGAACTTCCCATATCATAAATTTTCCAAAAATACTTGTGGAAAACAATCCTCTTTTATTTATTATTATTGTGGTAAATGGGTGGGAACCACTTAGTCCCATGTACCATATTGGTACCATGACTCACTACCGCATAGAGACATCCCGTTGACTCCCCAGGGCGTAGGTGGGAATAACGAATACTTGGGTTGCGCCAAGATTCGAACCCGCGTCATACAGACTCCTAGTACCCTTGTGAAGGGGGCGGTGGCCACTGGGCTACTAACCCAGTGGTTTTATTATTATTATAGAGATTGCAACTTACCAAATAATAATACGAGTAATTGATATGTTATGATAGCTATTGTTCTTTCACTTTATACATGCGAATTGACAATGATGACTAGTCCAACTGGTTAAAGGCATTCCCGGATTTTACCCAAGGTCTTGAGTTCGATCTTTATAGATGACAAGTCTTGAGGTTTTTCCTTCGAATACTTGTAACGGCCTATAGTCAACATCTCGTTGTCTAGGGTACGTGCAATGCTTCACCATTATACAGTGAGGTTTCCCTGATGTCGTAACCTGACTGAATGTTCGGAAAAAAAAGTTGGCATGTGAAAAAATATTCACTTAGACTCATACATGTGAAATATTTTTACACATTGCTTGTCATGGTGTCTTGTATCCTTATTTTTTGATTGCAAACGAATCTGTTTCGCTTTCGCATAATAAATATGAGTGAGAAAAACATTATTGGAGTAATTTTATATATTTCCTTATAAAATGTATCTTATCTTAAGATGAAAGGAAGGGAGAGGTCCTTAATAAGTGATAAAAAAAAATTATAAAGTGATAAAAAGTTAAGATGAGGTATTTTAATAACAAAAGATTTCAAGTTTAAGTTTTATAAGTGATAAAAAAAAATTTGGGAATTTTATAGTGAGCTAAGGGGTTTTCTTTCTCTTTTAATGAATTTTTTTTATAAATGGTTTTTGAATGCTGCAATGATCGAGTAAACCAACGATCCGTTGGTTTAGTTAGAGGCTTGATGAACATCTTTTTCTTTCAGCAATTCATGGAATAATAAATCAAGAAAATTCTATAATTATATGAGCTACAAGAAAAGACCTCATGATAGTTAATATAGGACTCAAACATACCTCTTAGCAGAGATGGAGTTAGAAAAGTTATTTCGAGGAGCAAATTTAAAATATTAATCTTACAATTTGTATTTATTCCCCTTATTCCCTAGATTTACTTTTTTTTATTGAGATAAAGTTAAAAATATACTCTTAAAATGGAAAAAATTACATTGTATTAAGATTGGGTTGAGATTAGTTGCCCACACTGTCCCATGCTAAAATCCATTCATGCCCCTTAGGCAGATAGTTAACGCGTTAACTACAACACTACACGAGTTGATACACACAAGTGACTCAACGCCTAGTATCCCTCGTTTACGATTAGTCCAACTTGATGTGAAAAGAAGCAATAAGAGTTAAGGTTGTTGTAGCAATAAATTGGTAATCATGGGGGTGGGTTGATAAATGAAGTTGAATTTGCATCCCCCGACATTCTTCACCTGCTCTCTCGAATCTATGTATTTCTTTCTTTTTCCTTTTTTTCTTTTTTACTTATTAAAAGGTGGACATGAACTTGATCCCCTAAAATATTAATTTCTATCTTACGCAATCTTTCTAAGAAATGGTGAATATAATTGAATTAGATTTTATAATAAATTTGTAAGATAACAAATCTCATTTTAATCCTATATTCCTTTGTATGTACTGTAGTTGTTTAGCTATAATAATAATAAAAAAAAAAAAAATTAGTATTTTATGGGGATACATCTATGATTGTAACGCACTCACTCATGTTTCAAGAAATATATTATCCTTTAACTGACTTTTGATCCATCCTCAAGTTGTCTAGAAACTCATTTTATTACTTACTCTTTTCTTTGACTCACAAAAGTTAAACTTTCATCATCCGTTAAATAATACTCGTAAAATTTTATTACTCTATGTAATTATACGAGTCATATGCTCACGCAATACGACGGCGATCGTGGTAACGGCGCGGGATGATGGTTGCGGACTTGCGGCAGTGGCGACGACGGGTAGCGGCGGCGGCGACGACAGGTGGTGGCGGGAATGGTGGCGGTGACGGGTGGTGGGGGCGGCAATGGTGGTGAATGTAAAAATATTTGATGTAAAGAGGTAGTGTAGTTATTTAAGGATTGAAGATTATTGTAAATTTAATTAAAATAAAGAAGAGGGTATTTTGGGTATATCAATTAATCTTTTGAGATTTTGGGGAGGGATTTCCCTTTTATAAGAGACGAGTTATATGTCCGCACAATGCGACGGGGATGGTGGTAGTGGCGGCGGTGGCGGCGACGAGTGACGGTGGTGACAGGTGGTGGGGGCGGCAATGGTCGTGAATGTAAAAGTAATTGATGTTAAAAGAGTAGTGTAGTTATTTTAAGGATTGAGATTTATGTTGTAAATTATTCATTAAGGGTATTATAGGTATATTAGGTGGAGATTTAAATTAATGAATAAAGGAGAAGATGTATTTAAGCATATCAATTCCTTAATTGAGATTTTAAAAAAGGGTTGCTCATTTATTATGTATAATAGAGTAAATTTAGACCAATGTAAAATACACGGGGTTTACGATATTATCAATATTAGATGTTTATACATGTAACTTATAAATATTTGTAAGTCAAAGTTGAAGATATAAAAAAACTAATTGTTCAATTCAAATGTCAAAAATGTTAGCAAATAAAAAGGAAAATAATGTAATAAAGCAGCATTAAAAGCATATATCTTTATTCATCATTTGAAAAACTTATTTAGTCAATATTTTTACACATTGCTTGTCATGGTGTCTTGTATCCTTATTTTTTGATTGCAAACGAATCTGTTTCGCTTTCGCATAATAAATATGAGTGAGAAAAACATTATTGGAGTAATTTTATATATTTCCTTATAAAATGTATCTTATCTTAAGATGAAAGGAAGGGAGAGGTCCTTAATAAGTGATAAAAAAAAATTATAAAGTGATAAAAAGTTAAGATGAGGTATTTTAATAACAAAAGATTTCAAGTTTAAGTTTTATAAGTGATAAAAAAAAATTTGGGAATTTTATAGTGAGCTAAGGGGTTTTCTTTCTCTTTTAATGAATTTTTTTTATAAATGGTTTTTGAATGCTGCAATGATCGAGTAAACCAACGATCCGTTGGTTTAGTTAGAGGCTTGATGAACATCTTTTTCTTTCAGCAATTCATGGAATAATAAATCAAGAAAATTCTATAATTATATGAGCTACAAGAAAAGACCTCATGATAGTTAATATAGGACTCAAACATACCTCTTAGCAGAGATGGAGTTAGAAAAGTTATTTCGAGGAGCAAATTTAAAATATTAATCTTACAATTTGTATTTATTCCCCTTATTCCCTAGATTTACTTTTTTTTATTGAGATAAAGTTAAAAATATACTCTTAAAATGGAAAAAATTACATTGTATTAAGATTGGGTTGAGATTAGTTGCCCACACTGTCCCATGCTAAAATCCATTCATGCCCCTTAGGCAGATAGTTAACGCGTTAACTACAACACTACACGAGTTGATACACACAAGTGACTCAACGCCTAGTATCCCTCGTTTACGATTAGTCCAACTTGATGTGAAAAGAAGCAATAAGAGTTAAGGTTGTTGTAGCAATAAATTGGTAATCATGGGGGTGGGTTGATAAATGAAGTTGAATTTGCATCCCCCGACATTCTTCACCTGCTCTCTCGAATCTATGTATTTCTTTCTTTTTCCTTTTTTTCTTTTTTACTTATTAAAAGGTGGACATGAACTTGATCCCCTAAAATATTAATTTCTATCTTACGCAATCTTTCTAAGAAATGGTGAATATAATTGAATTAGATTTTATAATAAATTTGTAAGATAACAAATCTCATTTTAATCCTATATTCCTTTGTATGTACTGTAGTTGTTTAGCTATAATAATAATAAAAAAAAAAAAAATTAGTATTTTATGGGGATACATCTATGATTGTAACGCACTCACTCATGTTTCAAGAAATATATTATCCTTTAACTGACTTTTGATCCATCCTCAAGTTGTCTAGAAACTCATTTTATTACTTACTCTTTTCTTTGACTCACAAAAGTTAAACTTTCATCATCCGTTAAATAATACTCGTAAAATTTTATTACTCTATGTAATTATACGAGTCATATGCTCACGCAATACGACGGCGATCGTGGTAACGGCGCGGGATGATGGTTGCGGACTTGCGGCAGTGGCGACGACGGGTAGCGGCGGCGGCGACGACAGGTGGTGGCGGGAATGGTGGCGGTGACGGGTGGTGGGGGCGGCAATGGTGGTGAATGTAAAAGTATTTGATGTTAAAGAAAGTAGTGTAGTTATTTTAAGGATTGAGAGATTTATGTTGTAATTATTTCATTAAAAGTATTATAGGTATATTAAGAGGGTATTTTGGGTATATCAATTAATCTTTTGAGATTTTGGGGAGGGATTTCCCTTTTATAAGAGACGAGTTATATGTCCGCACAATGCGACGGGGATGGTGGTAGTGGCGGCGGTGGCGGCGACGGGTGACGGTGGTGACAGGTGGTGGGGGCGGCAATGGTGGTGAATAAAAGTAATTGATGTTAAAAGAGGTAGTGTAGTTATTTTAAGATTGGATTGAAGTTTTATATTGAAACTTTTTTTTTTATTGATGTGGCGTGTCACGTTGACACTTAACGAATGTTTAACGTTAAAAACTAACGATGTTACCTTTATTGCATACAATTTGAAAACAGAGTCCCTTTATAATCAAAACATAAATACGTTACCCTATTTAGGAATTTTAGGAAAATAGGTTACCTTTTTAACCCTAAAATTATTGGTTAAAAAGTGTAAATTGGTGATGGAAAACAAAAAAAGTGTAAATTAAATATTGAGAGTTGATTATTATAGTTGGATGAAGACTAATTGTAAGCAAATTTGGTTTTTTTATTTATTAAAAAGATAATTGTTTTAATTATTTAATTTTTTGGATATTTGGGATAAACATGAGTTTTATATTTTATGTATTTTATTTCAATAAAATTATTAATTTAAGAAAAAGGTTTAAAAGTGTAAATTGATGATGGAAAAAAAAAGTGTAAATTATATTATGACATGTGCTAATTTAATTAAATTAGAAAAGGAAAAATTGAGAGTTGTGATTGATCAATTGAGGTTAGGTCAATTGTCTTTTAGTATATACTAGATATTAGACCCGTGTCAAATACACGGGTTTTATAACATTATCAATATAAGAATTAGTATATGGAAACAAAATATTTATATGTTAAAATGTAAAAATATACTTAAAAACGAATTGAGATATTCAAATGTCAATATTGAATGCTAAATCATATAAAGGTTGGGTGGTATAACATAGTTTCTTTTATACAAACTCATCCAGAGAAGCAATAGATTAACCTTGATTACACAATTGACCGAGTTCTCATTGATGTCTTGCAAAAAAGTAATTTTATTTTCGTTAGTCATGGTTCTTAAGAACAATAAAAGTAGCAGTTGGTTTGTGGGTTTTCAATGATTTCGTGTCTTGTGATTTTATTTGTAGGGTTCGGTTTATATAAGAAGAATTCATATCTTAAATATAGTTTAATTCCAATTCCTAATAACAATAATGATTATCCTAATTATAGTCCGATTACAATTACTAATAACAACGATATTATAATTAGTTTGATTATAATTAGATAAGATGTTGAAAGTTTGTACCTTCTTGTGTTTATGTAAACAATCGTTACTGCATATACGAAAGAGATTATTAATTCGTATTAATCCAAATATTGTAACCTCTCTAACTTTTAGCTATATTTTGTTATTTGATATACATTATGCAATAAATTATTAAGTATTTTAAAATTGGGTTAAAGTGTAAATTGATGATGGAAAACCAAAAAGTGTAAATTAATTTAGACATGTGTTGATTTAATTAATTTTGAGAAATTGAGAGTTGTGATTGGTCAATTGAGGTTAGGTCAATTGTCTTTTAGTATATACTAGATATTAGACCCGTGTCAAATACACGGGTTTTACAACATTATCAATATAAGAATTAGTATATGGAACAAAAATTTATATGTTAAAATGTAAAAATATACTTAAAAACGAATTGAGATATTCAAATGTAAATACTGAATGCTAAATCATATAAAGGCTGTGTGGTGTAGACAAGTTTCTTTTATACAAACTCTTTCAGAGAAGTAATATCTTAACCTTGATTACACAATTGACCGAGTTCTCATTGATGTCTTGCAAAAAAGTAATTTTATTTTCGTTAGTCATGGTTCTTAAGAACAATAAAAGTAGCAGTTGGTTCGTGGGTTTAGATTTCGTGCTTGTAACACCCCAAATGTTTTAAAATATAAATTTAATAATCTTATTATAGTTTTACCTTTAAAATAATTTCCTAGTATTTAATTTTGAGTTATGGGGTTAATTTAGTTGGAACTTTAACGGATAGCGGGTAAAATACCCATAAAATTGAATAAGGGGCGTGGCATCACTATGGAGTGCCAGCCATCCTTCCAGGTTTATGAGTCATTTCCATTCCTTCATACACTCCTTCTTAAACCTTCTTCTTCTCATTTCTTCCAATCAATTCCAACTCCTCTCACAAATCAAAATCTCTTAATCATCAACAAGGATAACAATAATATTCTATCATTCAAGAATTCTTCAAAAGAAAACAACAATAATAATAACATTCAATTTACTAGAAAGTAAACTTGGGAGATTTTGGTGTTGTTGGTGTATGTGGCCGAAAATCAAGAGGAGGAAGGAGGAAGAAGACTAGTTAACTTTCCTTTTTGTTATTCTTTAAGGTATGAGCTTTGATTACTATGTGCTTTGAGAAATTAGGGTTCATGCAATACAATTGATTTGGGGTTTTTAATGAAATGGGTCATATTGATTTTAATTTAAGCTAGGGTTCTTGAGATTAATGAAATTTGGGGGTTGTTATATAAAATGTGTTATGTTGATTAGAGTCAAGATTCGGTTCTTAGAATTTGATATAATTGGAAATTATGTGAAATGAGATTTTAAATGAACCAACTAAATAATATAATGGGAACTTAAATGGGTAAAAAGAATGATAGTGAAATTAGTGGTTATGGATAGATAGTCTTGTAGGTGATGGGTTATTAGATGGCCTTATATGCATGTTGTGATTATTGCTAGGTTGAAAGTGATAATAGGTGTTCTTGTGGCCATCTTCAATTCGGTAGTTCATCATTGAGGTGAGTACTCTTATATATGACTATTCTCATGTTGGTCAATTACATAATGATGGTATAATCTATATGACGTATTTAAATGATGGGATAAAGACCATACGGGGTATGGCAATGTGATTTGTATGTGCATGAGATGTTTATTTGGGTAATTGAATGTATAGAAGTGTACATCTGTTGTGTAATTGTGAAGAGTTGCAAGAAGTAAGACCCATGGAATTATGATAGGTATATGGATAAGTTGAGATAAGACCATATGGGATATGGCTATGTGAATTGATTGTTGGCTAGTGTGATTTTATATGGTTGATTGATTTCAGGGTGTCACGTATTGTGTTGATGTGAAGGTATATTTTGAATGATGTGTTATTGTGGTAATGTAGGTTATCCTATCCTTATGAGTTGTTTCAACATGTGCATATTTGTATATAAACGTACTCACTAAGCGTAAAGCTTATTCTTTTAGTTGTTCATCTTTTTATAGGTTCCGGAAGACGGAACTAGTGTTGTTGAATTGAAAGTCTTGGTGTAGAGCTTGAAGTGTTGTTGGAAGACTTGAAGGTATTAGGTCATTCTCGGATGAATGACAACTTTTGGTTTAGAGGCTTAGAAATCCCTCTCCTCATGGCTCTTGGTACATTTTGATTTGATGGTCATACTTTTGTTAAAAATTATGTAAACGATCAGGTGTAAAGCTTTTGGGAAAGTTTGTGAATTTGTATATTTGGTCGAAAATAGTGTCAAAGTGGGTAAATGACCCATTTGATGGTGTTCATGGGTTTTGAAACAAGATGATGTTGTATTATATGTTTAAAAGGTGTCCATGAAGTTGATGTCAATCTCTGGAATGTGTTTTAAGATGTTGTTTTGAAATTGGAAGGTTACAAGTTTGTTCATGTGTCGAAATGGTCTTAGGTTTGCTGTGCTGATGCTCACTGCGGCGCAGTGGGGGTGGTTTTGCCCACTGCGGCGCAGTGGGGCTTTTCTGGACTTGAGTCCGAGATTTCCCACTGCGGCGCAGTGGGAGAGTGTCAAACCCACTGCGGCGCAGTGGGGCTTTTCTGGACTTGAGTCCGAGATTTCCCACTGCGGCGCAGTGGGGGAGTTCTCCACCCACTGCGGCGCAGTGGGGTATATATATAAAAAAAAAAAAAAAAAAAAATCTTGTGTTTTCGGTTTATCGAGTTCAGTTCTTTCAATGTTGGTATATTCGTAGGTTCGGTTTATATAAGAAGAATTGTATCTTAAATATAGTTTGATTTCATTTCCTAATAACAATAATGATTATCCTAATTATAGTCCGATTACAATTACTAATAACAACAATATTATAATTAGTTTGATTATAATTAGATAATATGTTGAGAGTTTGTACCTTCTTGTGTTTGTATAAACAATTGTTCGTATCCTAATATAGTTTGATTAATCAACAATGATTATCCTAATTATAGTTTGATTACAATTAATAATAACAACAATTATTATCCTAATTATAGTTTGATTACAATTATTATTAACAACAATATTACAATTAATTTGATTACAATTAACAATATAAAATAAAATATTGATATAAATATTAATTCGTATTAATCCAAATGTTGTAACCTCTTTAACTTATAGCTATATTTTGTTATTAGAAATATATTATGCAATAAAGTATTAATTGTTTTTGAATTGGGTTAAAAGTGTAAATTAGTGATGGAAAACCAAAAAGTGTAAACTATATTAATTATTTTTGAATAGGGTTAAAAGTGTAAATTAATGATAGAAAACCAAAAAGTGTAAATTAATTTAGACATGTGTTGATTTAATTAATTATGTTAAATTGAGAGCTATAATTGGTCAATTGAGGTTAGATCAGTTGCCTTTTAGTATATATAAAGATTAAGATTATAGATTATTGATTATTGATATAGATATAGATAATCTATGTTAAGGACATTGTTTTCGGTCTTTCTGTATGTCAAGATTGTTGCTTGTCTTAGATTAAAATACTTCACGAATGTTAAATTTTAATTTATGGAAGAATACATTATACTTTTCATATAGATTTTAAGAATAAAACTTTTGCAAGGTTTTCTTCTCCAAATTTGAAAATTGGATAAAAGTAACCGATCAATAATTTACTCACAAAAGTTTCAACATATGAAGTGTTTTTCAAATCATAGTTAAGTGAGCTACAATGATTGTAGTATAAAAAGATAAACATTTGATATGAGTATATGTTTTCCGACTTGTACAAAGCAAAAATGAAGATTGCCAAAAATGACAACCCTGGCGAGAAAACAACATAAAACTTGAAATAATACAACCTCAAGAAAAATATAAGGTCAAAAAATGTAGGTTCCAGAAAGATATTAAAAATGCTTTTAAAGAAAAGTACAAACTGAAAGTAAAAATAAAAACAGTTTCATCTTTTTACTCTTTTTAACTTAAAGTTACTTAATACAGTGTGTGTACTAAAAGACAGAATAACAAGCTACAAAAGTCCACAACTCCGTTTCATGACCAGTCCACTTCTGCACTCTCCCCACCCCACTCCACTCACGGGTGTACTCGCCGGCAAACTTTCATCTCCGGCAGCTTTTTCCGGTGACCATGTACTTAAACCACCAATAAATGTGCCTCATTTAGATTTTTCTTCTCCTTCCTGGTAAGTCACCTTTTTACCTTTTTTTTTTAATACGGAGTACCATTTTGCTACTTTTTTTAGACCCCATTTCTCTTGGTTTCAGACCTATAGTACATCTAATATTACTTCAATGTCCTTTCTATATTCTGCATTTATGTTGTTTATTTAAAGTTTTTAAGTTTAAAGTTTAACATTTTTGTGGTTTGTGTTATTTTTTACAAGTATCAATTTGCATCTAGCCCAAATAGTTAGTATTGGATTTCTCATTATAGCTTGTACTTTTTCATAGCCAGCAAAGGATTCTTGGATTTCTTTCCATATATTGTGTGTAAGTACACATTTTGATTAACCACAATATATCCATCTCTTATCTTAAATTTACTAAACTTTAACACCATGTTTCTAATTTTCACTAATTTTTAGCTTATGTTTTTTCATACCCATCAAGATTCTGGGCTTTTTCTTGCTAATCTTTCATATCCATCTGAAAAGTTCTAAACTTTTTGCTTAAGCATGTAATTTACTCATCTTAATGTTTTCCATATATCTGTATTCACTGAAATTTCAGATTGGAGTATCCTTTTTGCTGTTTTTTTTCTTTGTTTTCATACCCTTAAAAAATCTTTGAACTTTCTTATTGCTCAATCTTCTCATTTTTCTAATTTTAGTTTTTATCTTACATGCGCATTAAAATAATCTTGACTTTTTGTTCAATCTTGTGTGAATATACCTTAATGACTCTTTTATGTATGTGCTCAATCATTGACATTTGGCCTTTCACTTTACCTTACTTTTAGCTCATAATATCTATACATAAGTATTGTGTTTATATGTGAAAATACACCAAGATCAAACTGTCATCAAGGTGGCCTAGTGGTCAGGATGTCCTCACAAGTGGTTTCAGGCTCTTACTTCCCTAGGTAAACATCTTGGGGTGGCCGGGAAAAGGTTCGGGAACGGTCATGGGATACAAGCCGCGGACAAATGAGTCAAAGACTAGCCCGCATACCGGGTAACCTGAACAGTTAAAACCTCATTAGTTTCGTTTATACTATAAGCTTGATCTCAATGTCCGTCATTAATCTAAATTTCTCTACTCTACCATTTGGGCTTCTCATTTTTCTTTTTCTTATTTTACACATATTCAAAAGTGTTCTTCACTGCACATCCAATCTTCTATGTGTGCAAGTGTAGTGTGCTTTGACCTTCACATCTCTTTAGTTACTTGTCATGATACCTTTGTATCAACTTATTAGACCTTTGATATGAAAGTGATTAAATGGGTCCAAATGTCCTATTGCACAAGGTTTTTCCTTATTTGGGTTTTTCATTTATGTGCAATTCTTGGCCATTGAATTTGTGGGTTCCCATTATATTTTCCTTCTCATGCTATTTCTATGGTTTACTTTCATTTGTGTTCACAAATAATTACATATTTTATTTAAGATTTTCAACTTTTAGTATCTCATCCATGAGGTTGCTCCTCACCAACTCTACTATTAAAAAAGGCTACAAGATTGACTTTATTTGTTTAAAGTTTCAATCTTTGTTTTACTTTTAATAAGTGCCTGGATTGTATATATGAATTGTTTAACACTATTTCTTAATAGTTCTTTTTAGAGATACAAAAAGTGTTTACTTATACTTAAATGATCATCATACCTGCCTAACCTGGGACCCATTCCTACCAAAGATTCAATTGTACCAACTAATCACTGTATTCATAACATGTTATTTGATATTACCTATTTAAGTATTGTTATTTTTGTCCATGGTTTGGTCATAGTGGACCATCAAATGACCAAAGTTGATTCTTCATTCCTCACATGCAAATATATTATTCTTATTATTATTAGTCATTAAGCTTTCTTCTTGATGACAGTTTAAAACTAGATTCAGTTTTGATTATAACAATTGAAGCATTTTTGGTAACCAAGTTAATATTTATTAATGTGCAGAGACCAAGACTGCCACTTTAAGCATATGCAGATATGCTCGGAAAGGAGAAATCGTCAATCTTCATTTCGATCTTTTTACTTGTTATCGCTCTTTTGCCAGTTGTATTTTCACAAACTCAGTTGGGTTCAAGACTATCAGTGGAGGCCAAGAATAATTGGGTTTCTCCAAATGGGGATTTTGCTATTGGGTTCTTTAACCGTTTAAACGAATATGGTATTGGGATCCGTATAAGCTCGGATTTGATACCAGTTGAGAAACAACCCATTGTTTGGGTTGCTGGTGGTGACTTAAGAGTAGGAGACAAGTCATATTTCGAGCTAACAAAAAATGGTGAACTGGTTCTATTTGATTCCAGCAGGGGAGTTGTTGTTTGGGCCAGCAATACCACCAATGTCTCTGTTGATTCAGCAGTTCTGCAAGACAATGGCAATTTTGTTCTTTTGAAATCGAACAAAGATGTTGTTTGGCAAAGCTTTGATACTCCATCCGATACACTTCTCCCAGGCCAGAACTTCTCTACAAATCAAGTCCTTCGAGCTGCTAGCAGAAATTCTATTTCGAGTTTTTACAGTCTTCGAATTGGCGTTGTGGGTGATTTGGAACTTAAATGGGAAAATGATGTTATTTACTGGAGAAGTGCAGCCACCTCTTCACGATCAGCTCTGCGAGCTGTGCTTGCTTCTGATGGTGCTCTACAACTCTTTGATCAGGGGTCAAGCCCAATATGGTCGGTGTTTGGTGAAGATCACGGTGAACCAGATGTCAAGTTTCGGATTCTTCGGTTGGATGTTGATGGAAATCTTAGGTTACATTCATGGACGAAGAAGTCGGCCTCATGGAAGCTGGTGTGGCAAGCTGTCGGAAACCAATGTGATGTTTTTGCAACTTGTGGGGTTAATGGAGTTTGTGGGTTTAATGAATCAGGTTTTCCTGTTTGTAAATGCCCGTTTTCACTGTCGTCACTTCCTTCTTCCAAATGCTTGGTTCCTTATCAGCCAAGTTGTAAATCAGGTTCATCCATGATTAAACTTGAGCATACTTACTTGTATGCTATTTTCCCACCTAACGAAACGATCATCTCTCAAGTTAGCTCTACGCAGTGTCAGAATTTGTGTCAAGATGATCATCTTTGCACTGCTGCAACCTTCACGAGTGATGGAACGGCAAATTGCAGAATCAAGAAAACGCAATACATTAGCGGTCAAATGGGTTTATCCGTATCTTCCATTTCATTTGTCAAAAGATGTAATGATCCTATTGCAGTTATGCCCAGTTTAACCAAATTCAAACCCGAAACTCCCTCACAAAGTACTCCATTGAAACAAGATCCACACAATAGAATTTGTGTATCTTGTTTGGTTGGAGTTGGTGGTGGCACGATTATTGTGTTTATTGTCATTCACTTGGGGCTAATGGGCTTTTTGATATACCGAAGAAGGTATAGTTTCATGACTCAGGCTGGTTCAACCTACAAAGGAGACTGTCCTAACCCTAGTGGTTTTCTTCCTCTGTCATATGCTGAAGTGAAGGAATTTACAGATAATTTTAAGCACCAGATCGGGTCAGATACGTTTAAAGGTGTTCTCCCTGAAAACCAGCCCGTGTTGGTGAAAGATTATAGTGCTGTCAGCATAGACCCACGAAAGTTTAGATGTGGGATGTTGAAACTAGGAACCATTCATCACAAAAATCTGGTTAGGTTAGAGGGTTATTGTTGTGACTCAAGTTATAGGTTCCTGGTGTACGAGTACCTCAAGAATGGCTCACTTGAGAAGTGTTTGGAAGACCCTGTGATACGCAAGAGGCTAACCTGGAGGAAAAGGTTGGACCTATGTTTAGCTGTTGCAAGGGCAGTTTCGTATTTACACATGGGATGTCGAGAGTTTATTGGTCATGGAAATCTATGTTGTGAAAATGTGGTTTTGGATGAGAACTTAGAAGCTAAAGTGAAAGAATTTGGTTTGACAAGTTTTCTTGGTGATGGATCAAATGGAGGCAACGCTAAGGACATACTAGATTTTGGAAATGTGGTGTTGGCAGTGTTAAGTGGTGATCCGAAGGCTAACCACGGTGGTTATGAGTGGGCTTTTGAGAAATGGGTGGGTGGCAACATGACGGATATAGTTGATCAAACGCTAGAAGGCGGTGTTGATGGTAATGAATTGGAGCGCGTTTTGAGAATAATGTTTTGGTGTTTTCAGTCGGATGAAAGAATGCGGCCTTCAATGGGAGAGATAATGAACGTGTTGGAGGGTGCAATGGAGGTGGATCCGCCACCCCCCCTAACGGCTTGCCTGAGCAAACCGCTTGAAGTAGAAACCGGATCAGACTCCGATGTTTAATTAGGAACCTAATGACCATGAGATGCAAAGCATGAACTAATTTTTTGTGCTTGTTCTTGTTTATATCCGAGGCTAACTTAATTGTACAAGC
The DNA here is from genome assembly GCA_034093135.1 of Erigeron breviscapus. Lineage (NCBI taxonomy): Eukaryota > Viridiplantae > Streptophyta > Magnoliopsida > Asterales > Asteraceae > Erigeron > Erigeron breviscapus. Next base: position 161,283,702 of record CM067167.1, on the reverse strand, counting down.
TCTTAGAATTGCCTAATGAATTAATTGATCTTTAGATTCCTTGTTAGCTTAATCCATCGTTTTTTACGAGTATTGGTCACAACTTATTAATAAAAATAATAAATTGTGATGAAAATTGATTTTTGAGTTCCTACAAAGTTGTCGCCGTGTCACGCTCACACTCACACATGTAGCCACTTGAAATTGTTGTATACAGCCATGCAACTTTATGGGAATGGAGCAATCATGTCATATTTTTTATACATACAATTATTTAGATTGTCGTTTTGACCATTCAATCTTTTCAAACGGCGGCTAAATCATATGACTTCAATGGACAGTTTAGTCGATGCAACCGAAGCTTTGAAGGCATTCCCGTATTAGCTTGCGTACCAACTTATATTAGCAAAAGAAAAGAAAGCGGAAGTCTTAAACTTGGATCGTTGTTTACGACAAACCAATTAGACGTCAATGAGACTAGAAACGGGGTTTGACCAAACCCGAACCAGTTTGAAACCGAGTTTTGGTCAAACGTGGACCGGGTGTTTTACCTAGTTTTGTTTTTTTAACCGATCCTAAAACCCAAAATCCAAACTGGTTTCAACCCGCGGGTTTTCCAAAACCCGAACCAGTTTTGGTCAAACTCGGGTTTGACCAGGTACAAACCCAGTTGTTAGCTTAATCCCGTTTTTTTTGGTCACAACCTATCATTTTCCTAATAAAAATAATATCTGGGCCCAACCCATCTGTGTTTCCAACTAAATCAACCATACCCACTTATATGGGCCTTGCATTTAATTACTTAATTTTTGGGCCGAGCTCCATTTTCTGTGTCAAAGCCTATAAACAGAACTAGGGTTTCCTTGTCCCTAATCTGAGCATCATCACACAAAGCAGCTGCCCCTTTCCCGGACTAATTTTTACAGGTTCCTTTTAATCTCCAGTTTATTTTATTACTAAAATCCCATTAATTTATTATTAGTTTAATATTTATCATATCAAATAATAGTTGGTTTGTTGCTTACTAATTGTACTAATAGTCATGTTTATTATATGTAACTATAATATTTGTATACATGTGAAAATAAAGCCCATAGCTTTCTCACTGTTAATATTTAATGATGGTAAAAACTGTTATACCCATTTTATGTAGTTGTTGAGACATAATTGAGTGAATTTATGTTATACTAGCAGTGGATTTTCTGACAAGAAATGATTGACACATTATTGTTTTTTTTTAAAGCTTTTAGTATAAAGAAGCAAAACAAATATGGCGTACGCTGCGATGAAACCGACTAAGGTGGGGCTAGAAGATGGCATTGTTTTTTTTTTTGTGTATCTCATTTGTTTTTTTTTTGAGGATGGCATTGTTTCAATAAACTGTGGGTTGTAGCAATTTCTCTATAATGAGAGGTTTTTGATCACTTCCTCTGAATAATTACCAGGATGAGCATCTTGTGCCATTTAAAAGATTTTCCACTGATAAAACATGTCACATGAAGAAAACGACCTTAAGCTTCTAAAAAGGATAGTAGTTTTTATGACACTCTTCATTTGACATGTTTTTTGCTCGAAAATATACAAATGACACAAGATACATACATGATATATGGCCTATATGAAAGTGTCTCACACAAATGGAGGTGGTTGATATGAAGGTATTCTGCAGATGGGCTGTTTATATCAAAGTATCAGATGCATGGCCTTAAAATGTTGAATACTTGAGTGGCTTTTAAATACTTTTTCTCATTTATATTATGCTTCTTTGATGTGAATCTTTGATGTTAGTTTTTTGTGATATTATTGTGGTCTGAGTTTTGATGATTTTTTTGAAATCACAGTTTGTGCGGATTTGATCCGTGGTGCCAAAGACAAGAAACTACGTGTCAAAGGACCTGTTAGAATGCCGACCAAGGTTCTCAAGATAACAACAAGGAAGTCTCCTTGTGGTGAAGGTAATTGGCCTTAATCTTATTATAGTACTTAACAACCAAGGGTTTGATTTTACTTCTTTTATAAAGGGAATGTTTGGGATTGTAAATATGAGCAAACTTATTTAAAAATTATTCATGTCATAAGGGGCAAGGGTGCAGCTGGCAAGTTGGATCGGCTATATTTGACCGATTGTGTCAAACATTTGGCAACAACATTTAAATGCAAGATTCCTTTTTTTTTTGTTTTTTCTTGATTTGTCTTTTTTGTGGCAAGGATTGGCAAAAAAATGGCACTACACCATAGGATTTGGCTTCAAATTGGCAAAAAAATGGCACTACACCATAGGATTTGGCTTCAAATTGGCAAATTTTGGCTACAAATTGGCAAAAAAACGTGGCATGTTCCCATTGGTTGAAAAGAAGCCAAAAACTAGCCAAAGAGCCAATGTCTGGCTGTGCACCCTTGCCCCTAATAAAACAACTAGATAAGTAGCTTTCAAAGAGCATTTGTTATTGAAAATCAGAACGAATAAGTTACGTAAGCAATCTAAACCTAGAGTTGTACAACTGCTCTCTGTTTCAATTAATACTTTTTTTTTTGTTTTTTCTTGATTTGTCTTTTTTGTGGCAAGGATTGGCAAAAAAATGGCACTACACCATAGGATTTGGCTTCAAATTGGCAAATTTTGGCTACAAATTGGCAAAAAAACGTGGCATGTTCCCATTGGTTGAAAAGAAGCCAAAAACTAGCCAAAGAGCCAATGTCTGGCTGTGCACCCTTGCCCCTAATAAAACAACTAGATAAGTAGCTTTCAAAGAGCATTTGTTATTGAAAATCAGAACGAATAAGTTACGTAAGCAATCTAAACCTAGAGTTGTACAACTGCTCTCTGTTTCAATTAATACATCTTTTTTCTTGTTTTTAGGAACAAACACATGGGATAGATTTGAGCTTCGCGTCCACAAGCGGGTTATTGATCTTTTCAGTTCGCCAGATGTTGTGAAGCAAATTACCTCCATAACTATTGAACCTGGTGTCGAGGTTGAAGTTACCATTGCCGATCCTTAGATACATCACCTTTCTTTTACTCTTGTGTTGCAATGACTAATTTCAGCGTTAAGGTTTTTTGATAGCCTTTTTATGTACGTCTCTTACCATTGCAATTTTGAGGATCCACAATTGACATGGGAGAAAGTTGACCTGTTTTCATTATTCTTTTATGTTCAATAACTTGAAATGCATTCTCCATCTATTCAATACTTTTGTTGGTTTCTATAACATATACTTGTATAGTTGTATGTGAATCTCAAGTTAAACTCGTAGTATGACCTGACTTGGGCAAAAACCAATTCAAATCAGTCCAAGTTTTTGGTTCACACCTGATGTAAATATGTAACTGAAACTGATTTAGAACAAAAATAAAAGACAAACCTATGCAACTGAAAAGAAGTCTAGTACAACATTATACAGAAAGCAACTTTCTTTGTACATGATTCTAAATATGCAAGTCAAATGGAAACATGCTTCAATCATGATTTACCTACAGCACAATCATGTTAAGGGTTATACAAGTAGAATGAGGGTACTCCAATATATGTTGAAGATAATAGGATCTTATAACTAGTACCTTCGGTTGTTGATCAAATACCTGCACTACTAGTAACTCTTTCTTTTAATGTATGATCTCAAGGAACAATATATTTCAAAGTAGCAACAAAAAGATGTGTAAATTCTTGTGCCGAAAGGAGGGAGCTCACTAACAAGAACAAAAATAGAAGTAAATTAAACCTAGAAATGTGATCAAAGTTAAGTTTGCAATATGAAAAACTTTAAATAATCTCACAATGATTCGTATTAAATCATCAGTTACAAATCCATAGAGATATGGAATTCCAAACACACAAGAGGGCATTGCATGTAACTTTTAAAAGATGTAAATGGTTAGTCCAACTGTTCAGGTGCAAATTTGAAACTAAAAAATAGCAACATCTCTTGCTAGTAATGGTTCAGTGAACAAAATTCATTTATTTATGGCATTGGAATTGGAGTTTCCTATCATCCTCAACCTTCACCAGTCCAAAATGTAGTACAAGCAACAAAAAGCGACAAAGGTTTTCTGCAAATTTAAACAAAACAAAAGAAACAGTAAGTTTACATAAGATGCGATATGTTCTAATCCATCTTCAAGTTGTAGTTAGAAAATTAGTAATGCAAAATGTGACCAACAAATCAGAGATAATCAATGCACCTACAGGTACTACATCAAGACTCGTGAGACTATCCAAGTGGTAAGGGGACACACAAGTGCTCATAGGTGAAAATGTTTTGAACGGAAAAAGAGATTCAAGCCAATTTGACAACTAAACAAGGGCAAGGCACAGACATCATCGAATACAAGTTCTCGTTTTTATTGAAAAACAGGCTTGTCTATATCATGGAAACATTGTAAAATGACATTGTTGAGTCCCATCATGGTTATCGTAGGATCAAAACAAACATAATGTTGGCTGATAATCAAATTGTTTTCCATACAAGCACATGTCACGATATGTAAAATTTTACTCTAGCCAAAGACCCAAATGTTGAGCAAAAGTAATGTACCATCTTGTATTTGTTGAGCCGTCATGTAGATTATAGACCCATATTGGTGAAAACTAGCAAGTTTAAGGACATAAAATTGATGCCAAAGAGCTACAATAAATGCACCATCGGCAGATATATTTAGAAGTGATTATGAACATGCTTAGCCCTATGAATTCGAGAATGAAAAAAAAAGGAGGCAAATCATAAAAAAGCTTATCATTGGTTATACACGAATATCAGCCCAGACATCCTTGTTCCATCGTTTGAACCCAAACTCTCTTCACAAATGTCACATATTTCACTTGTACTTCATTCTAGTTATACTCCGTGTTATTTAAAGTAGTAATTACTTTGAATTGTGTGCATCTTATTTGTCGTTTTCTGGTATATGAAGTTAGAAGTATTAGTGAGCTTGTCAAGTTTCACCCTCCCCACATTTGTTTAATGATACATCAAAAATAGGTTGTACTGACTGAACCTCATGAGGAACTCCTTAACATGATGGAGATATAGGATGATAAGGCTATTATACGACAAAATATGTTTCTCAACATCATATCCGAGTTGCAAGTTCTAATATTTCCTCCTGATTAAGTCTAAATGGCTCCGGTTGACCGTTAACCATAACAACAGTTATCCTTTCAAATGTGTGATAGTTCAAAATTTGGTGCCTTAAAACACGTGTTCATGGCTCCTCTGAGCCCTCTCCAAAAACCATCATCTGAGGGCATGTTTCTCTGGTCATTGGTTATTTCAATATTGTTACCTATAATACGTTTGTGGTCTGCTTTCAGCTATCCTATTCACAAACTTCAAAGCTTCCGTTCTCCACATTTGGTTTTATTTGGTGTGATGGGTGTGTAACCATACCATTATATTAGCCAGTTTAAGTAAAGAGGGTCTGATGCTAGCATAGTGGTGCGAGAGGGTCTCCATACCATATACTCTTAAAGTAGATAGAATTTCAGGTTGCATGCAACTAGGGTAGTTGTAATGAATCATGTCAGCATATGTATCTGTGGCTGTATCGTAACATTCTTATTTCTACTCCATAAGACTACTAAATCAGCATTAGAAATGATTAGTTAATAACATTACATGGCATCTCACTCTCGCCAAGTAAAATGATTAGGTAAGGTTGGATATAGCGCGCTTATTAGCTAGCAAGCCATGTAATCTAAAACTTCCACATAAATACAAAAAAATAAGAAAGCAGGACCTATGTGCACACGGCTCCAATGCTTCGAGGGCAAAAGGGCATTGTACATACAAATTCCCTTATACAAAGCAGGACCTACTAGCAAAAACTTGAATTTATTTTTTCACTATAAACTAAATCAAACAAATGAAGACTAAGATCCATTTCTTAAAACTCAGGTCAAACTAAGGGTTTCTGGTCAAAGTGATTGGGTGCCTAGTGCCTACTAAAATATCATGAGTACAAGGATACAAATGATATAAAACGGAGATCAATAAGAAGCTTGAAAATATAAAAAGAAGTCTTACTCGATAATCTGATAGAACGAACAACCAGCCTTATCGTGGCTCCATTTTACCACCATCTGAAATGAGCATAACTCCTATTGTTGGCAGCAAGATCATGAAGATTCTCCCTTTTCTTACGAGCAGTTCCCCTCTTCCTATACGCATCCATTATCTCAGCAAACAAACACTCCTCCAATCTCGAGCTATGATTAGTCCGTCTTTTAAAAGCCGCATCAAGAATCCAACGCACAGCCAACGTCTGCTGACGATCCTTAGCCACAACTCCAGGAACATCATATACATTACCAGCAATTCTCACCCTAGCCACTTCACAAATCGGTTTCACATTCTCTAACGCATCAGATATAATCTGAACCCCATCACGATCAGTCTTAGCTAAACGCTGAAGCGTTTCATTAAAAATAGCACGAACTCGTGTCTTTTTACCCTGTTTCATTCTAAAATTGACTAGATTGTGGACTAACTGTTTCTTACACACTTCCTCTGGATCTGTCTCTGAACCTTGGGAATCATCAGTTTCTTCCTTCTTCCTTTTGCGTTTACGCTCAGCATATATCTCAGAAGCAACATCCACAACATTTCCTTGATCATTCTTGGTCTTAACAGCATATTTTCTCCCAGCAATAAATTCTTCCCAACTTGAAACCTTTACGTTTAACAGTAGCTTTAGTTTTTGACACTTCAGTTTTAGGTTTATCCTGTTTTCCCTTCTTTCCTTGCGTCTTTTCCTCTGCATTAGTACCAGGGCTGCTACTTGAACCACTTTTGTTCCCGTCTGGGTTCGGCACTTGCTCCTTTTTTATAGCCATTTTTAAACTAGTCTTCTTACACCTAAGACGGTCTTGATTTCAATACAGCTGCAACGAGAAAGTTCCTGCAAAAATACCACCGGTTACAACAATTTGAAAATAAGCAAATCGTTTTCAATGCAAACTTCTCAAATTTAGAACTAAAAAGAAATGGAAAAAGATGTGATGCAGTAACTGATTACTGATGCATTTGCTACATCGGGTTATCTTTGTAATTTCTGATAGATGAAGATTGAAGTCCTACCTCAAACAACTACTAGTACTATTTCTATGTGGATTAGGCTCAAAATTTCTTAAAGCATGTTATTTTCACTTTGGACAGGTGATATTGACTTATAAGAGAGCTCAGATAGACAAAAACACCACAGTATCAACTTTGTAGAAAGATGACTCAAACTAGGATGTGAGGTTCAAAATTTGGACAACGAAACGGGTCAATAGTTCATATAAACAAACAGTAAGGCATATATATGATACACGTTTGTTTACAACCTGTTACAAGCTAAGCATCATTAACACTCTTATTGAACACCTAATACATCAAAATCCTTAAAAAAACCAACAAAAATGTAACATAGTTAGCAGCATACCAGAAAAAATTACAACAGTCATAATTAAGCCATAATTTACAATGAAAGAGCAGCTTGTGGTTTTGTGTTGTTCCAAATGGGTCAAAAAGGTCACATTAACATATTATGCTTATACTTAATGGGACTATGGGAGGTGATCTGTTCACACGACATTTTACTTCTTACCCAGAAATAGTTATGCCCTCCCTCTACAGTTATGCCCTCCCTCACATATCTCCTCTCTGATCGCATGTCTCTCCATTATGCCCATTGTGCTATCAGCACCAACCAAATTACCACCAACAACAAAAAAAACTTAGAAGAAGAGAAAAGACCCAAATCAGACCTCATGGGTACATGGGACTTAAATGTGGAGTCAAACAAAACAAGACAACCAGACTGCTAAACATGAACAAAAATTACAAAACATAACACTCAGATTGCTCCATCCATGTGCTCCTACTTGACAACAGACGTAGTCAAATCCTCTCACCAAAAATCACCAAATAAACAAACCACTTATATGAAACAATTAATAGTAATTACGATCTCCGAACTACTTTCTAAACTCCTTTCAAGTCTCTTGAGCCATGGTTTAATGGCAATCAGATGTCTAACATCACACCTCCCGCTGGTGCCGTCGACAATGTTGGAGAACCCCCATTAAGTTAACAATTGATAAAAACATTTATTATTGGAGTATCCTAGAGACGGTGATGGATTGTTGTTGAAGTGGAATTTTCTTGGTAAAAGCAGGGTGCAAAAGTAAAACAGTGTTTTTCTGAAGTATGAATACAATGTTCCAGGTACAAATAAACGGCCTTACTTAAAGGGTAGTTTCTTTAATGCTTCCCTAATTAGCAGAGACAAAGTGATCATAGTAAAAAAATCATACAAACCAATATTTGATTATTTTCCTAAATTACATAACAAAAAAGCTTACCTCTAACCGTCGAAGTTCGGGAAGGCAAAAAGTACTCAATCGATCAAGGGAGTACTCAATCGATCAAGGGTCGCAGGCTGATCACATGCATATGTAAGAACAACTGCATCAGCCTTCTGCAGTTCATCAGCAAGTTTGCCTCTAGACTCCAAACTGATATAAAAAGAACAAATTAAAAACAATAAAAATTATATAAAAATTGTCTAAGCTTTAGAACAGTCAAGTATTAGTATGTAAAAACTTTAACCAAACATACTTTTGCTTATATCTTGGACTTCAATCTCCTTTTCAAGATCATCGCCATTCTTTTCATCTTTAATCTTTTCTCCAAGATCAGTAATTGTTTTCGAAGCCTGTTGTCTACTTCACCTTGATCAAAGATAATATCTCCTGTGAGCCTCGTCATTCGTTGGTTGGCTTCCAACTGGGCCTTTAAGTTTTCAGCATATGATTTCCATTCTTGTAATTCATACTTAGTTTCAAATTCTACACGATAACTATGAGCTAGTTCTTCATTTAGCTGTAACACCTGGGACTTGTAATCATCCAATTCTGTCATTAACTCCTTCAAAACAAATAGACAATTAGTGACGATGTCAACAAATAGAGAAACTTGTAATAAAAAAAAAGACAGATATTAGTGACGATAATTAGTATACCGGAGCAGACATCTCATGATCTAACTCCTCTGCTGCTGCTGCTCCATCCTGGTTTGGACGAAGATCCTCCTCACTAGAAGATGGTTCGTCATTATTTTTGGGTGAAAGACGTGTAGTAGCAAAATAGACACATCCTGCTGCTACTGCTGAACACAACAAGATTTGCCACATTTTTTGTGATCTTAAACAAGAACAATAACTTTAGGGTTTAAATAAATTCAGCAATCGATAGGGTTGAATTGTATAAAAAAAAATCGATTTATCAGAAAAAATCGATTTATATAGATTTAGGGTTGAATTGCTGTTCAAAAAAAAAATCGATTTATATAGATTTAGGGTTGAATTGCTGTTCAAAAAAAATTCGATAGGGTTGAATTGTATCAGAAACGATTTATATAGAGAGTACATATAGATAAAAGGAACGAATTTAAATATATAGCCTAGATAAAAACAGATCGTTTTGATATATAGAAACGATTTCGTTTCTATATTGCTGAATTTCATTTCCATAATCTCGAATTAAAATATATATATATATATATATAGAAACGAATCTCGAATTTATATATAATACGTACCTGATTGTTATCATGAACACCAATATTTTGAGTAATAAATCTACTACGCGGGTTATCATGAAAGCGAATCAATCAAAATGAGCAAATCTGGATGCTAAATTGGAAAGACAATTTCGTGATAATAATAGTAGATTGAGTGAGCTGTAATGTTTATCTGGGTGGGTGATTGGTGGTCAAATAGGGAGTTAATTCATTTTTTTTCTCTAAACTATCCATCTATCTATATCTATGCTAGTTTTATTTTAATACTCGTTAGTAATAATGATAGTCAAGATATCATGTACAGCTAAGCACTAATCATATTTACTCGAATGTTTGATTATATCTAATGTAAATATATTTCAATGCATTAAGAATTCACCTATAAATTCATGTCTTATTATCGCATTAATTATGTTGAAGTTTTTATCTATCTAATAAGTAAAAAAAGAAATCTCTATTTAACTAACGTAAATTTTGAATTGAAAGCAAAGGTAGTGTTGTACATTATTAACTTGAAAGATGATTAAAGATAATGAACTAAGGGTAGAACAAATAATGATTATATATTGTATTCAGCTATTATTTCATTAAGAGTATTATAAAATATTAGGTGAATATGTTTAAATTAATAAATAAAGAAGATGAGTAATATGGTCATTTTAAATTCTGAATTGTTTAAACAGAAATGAGTAGTTTGTTTTATATAGTAGTATAGATATAGATATAGATAAATATGGGAGTGGGGTTGGGGGGGTCTCTGCTCACTCTTGTGCAACCGTAATGGACTACCTTTGACTTGCTTCCTATCTCTACCCTTGAGTCAAGGTAGCCGAAAGACGCATTTTGATCTCACTAGTAACTCCTTATGGGTCCTTGCTAACGTTGTCTCACTTTTTAGGACTGTCCCAATATAGACCCACCCACCACTTGCTTTGTTCACAAGTAATTTCACTACATTAGGACTGTCCTAATCACAGGTAATTTCACTACATTAGGACTGTCCCAATCACAGGTAATTTCACTACATTAGGACTGTCATTTTTTAGGGCATTTTGATGTCATTTCTTCATTGTCTTGGCTCCAAATCTTCTTTGAACTTCATATTATCACTTGAACATTGTTTAGACTCATTTTTTGGCTCATTTAGTCCAAATGAATACAAGTTATAAGATTGATCTATAAACTCTTATGCAAGTAATAATGAACCAAAACATATTATATTGTGACAAAATACATACAACTAACGGATATTAACCATTAAAATTAGTATGTAAAACATCTACGAGAGAACTTTATAAAAGTCAATTAAAATGTTGACCTTTACATATTGTGAGTTATTTAGTATTTACAAAGTTTGAAAATCATGATACATAAATTTACTCTTCTATATTACTTTCTTATTGTGAAAAACTAAAAAAGCGAAGATATCAAAAAGATCTTTTATAAAAGGGGAGTAATATATCTACAACAATTTTTTGCCATTCACAACAAATGTACATGTTATACTGTACAATGTATAACTGTATAAAGCATGCGTTGTTGTGAATGGCTAACAATTATTGTAGATATATCACTTCCCTTTATAAAAGATCTTAAACAAAAGTTGGAAAACGAGCCAACTATAGTCTGTCTCTTTACCCTTTACATTTTTTTCGCTTACTGGATCCTCCATGGCTTATTTTCTAAGTTTCTTTATCAACGGGCCCTTTCACACTATAAAAGCCCAATCATCAAAACAACCAAGACAGAGGAAACGTTTTTCTGACTTTTTTCTACTGTATTTGTTAGCTTAGCTAGTTAGCTGTATAAATAAACAAAATATTCTCTAAATTTTTATTATCGTAATATGTATTTATAATTTTTTTGAACGACAATCTAATCTAGAAAAAGAAAATATTTCATATTATTATCTAATTTCCTCAACTTACTAAGTACAAGTTAGTAGAATAGTTTCGTTATCAAAATTAAGTTGTCATGCATGTGTGTTGCTATCTTCAGAGGTCATGGTCACGGCATTAATTACGGGTCGATAGTGGATTGAAATTTTGTTTTGTAGCTCAAGGCCGGATACTTAATCATAGATGTTGATCATATGATCGATCGATCGGGCTTCGACTCACCATGCATTGCTTTATCTAGCTAGCGTGCGGTTATATCAAATATATCTCACCCATGTCTCTTTAATTTAATTAATCATATATCTATGTACATGATTTACTTTCTATTATGTTGCCCACAAGACCAATTGGTGGAACTTGAAAGTCAATAATGAATCGGTTATCCATTTTAAGAGAGAGTTTGGATTGCTATACATTATGTATATATGCATGTTTGTTGAGTAATAATCAAATACTAGTATATTTTCAATTCGTTCGGACAATTAACTCTGAATTGGTATTAACTTAAATATACAAATTGATTATTTTCTGGTAAATTAAATTATTTAGTTATTGGGAAATGTAGGTATTAATCTTGTTAATACGCATCATTTTAAATTTCGAGCAATAAGTATATACTGTATATAGCACACGTACCTTTGCATAACAATAGAATGATATATAGATAAGTAAAATAATTAACATGCCTTCAAGTTAAGATATCTTGTTACTGTACCAAACTTCATAATGCCGATAGATTGTAAATAATTTATCATTACAATGAATGAAATCATCAATTATATTGATACAAACCTAGCTTATAAACATTTATACCGTACGTCCAGCTACTATATATTTATTTCAACTACATATTTGCTGCGATCGACATATGAACACCGAATCTAAGGCCAGACCACCTTTCTGGTGAGTACAATCAATTTGTGTCATTGAGAACTTGATTTTTGTTGGCTTATACGAGTCTTGAACAACAAAATCTCCAACACGATACCGCAACCAAATTACCTTGCTCCTTTAGAAAGTGTTGAGATGTCGCATGCTGGCCATCGGATACTGAGAACTGAAACCGGACGGGCTTCACTGTCCAACCATGTATTTGATGATGATCTTGATGATTTATGTTAGACGACGACGAGTATTTTTGGTCTGGTGGCGGTCTTCCAAGTCGAATGCGGAAGTAAAGGCTATAACACCCGGCTGGAAAATTCAAACTCTACGTCTCCTTCTACTTCCAACCACCATATTTGTTGGAGATATGCAACCGTGTGAAATCTGTAAGCACATTTTCCATATATGAATAAATAAATACAGTACGCAAATGATTTTTATGTTAACTTTTGGATTAATTAAGAAATGTATATTAATTAAGTAATATAGAAGAGTAAATTTATGTATCATGATTTTCAAACTTTGTAAATACTAAATAACTCACAATATGTAAAGGTCAACATTTTAATTGACTTTTATAAAGTTCTCTCGTAGATGTTTTACATACTAATTTTAATGGTTAATATCCGTTAGTTGTATGTATTTTGTCACAATATAATATGTTTTGGTTCATTATTACTTGCATAAGAGTTTATAGATCAATCTTATAACTTGTATTCATTTGGACTAAATGAGCCAAAAAATAAGTCTAAACAATGTTCAAGTGATAATATGAAGTTCAAAGAAGATTTGGAGCCAAGACAATGAAGAAATGACATCAAAATGCCCTAATAAAACAAATCACAAGTAATTTCACTACATTAGGACTGTCCCAATGTAGACCCACCCACCACTTGCTTTGTTCACGAGACAAAATCAGCTTAAATCAAGGCCAGTAATTTCAAATAACAGTCATCCATCAAGATATGATAACTGATTTACATGTTTATATGAGTGTTGTGATGGGTGAAGCATCAATTTCTTGTTCTCCAGTCACATGTTCAACAGTTGAAAGCAGCCAACTGCCAGAAAATATGAAGTCTGACCAATTCCAGAATGCCTAGTCAGCATTTAAGGTCCAACACACCAAGTAACAACAGACAAAAGATCTTGGTGTTCTGGCCTTTTACATAATTTATTGCTTAATAGATTGCAAGATCTATGCAGTTCATCAAACAAATCGCCTTTTTCAAACACATACAAAAATAATAATACTAATAATAAATAGTACTGTTTTTAAGGTAAATGATTTTGAAAATCACATATAAATTGGGTGGATACAATTAGAATTGAAAGGCCAAAAGTATTTGAGTTCAAGTAACGTTTGCAAAATAACAGAATTTAAAAAAATTAATGACTTCAAAACAAAAACATTCATAATTCAGATTGCAGCTAACTTATATATGCAGGATCAAGATATATGGCTAAGATTCATATCTTTTCTCATTTTTCATTCTTCAAATCAAAATTTGATAATATCAGAAGTTACTACATCCTAAATTAAATGATTTTAAAACTACAACAAAAAAAAAAAAGAAAAAAAAAAAAAGAGAGAGTCTAACTAAGAGTTGCTTTGATTCGTCGTCATTAAAATAAATTTGGTAAATTCATGACTTAAGTTTGTCTCAATCGTATACGTTTAGAAACTTCAGTCGTTTACAGCTTATGTCAGCTTATCAAGAGCATACATATCTAGTCCTCTCGTCCGCCCAGGCGCCCCTCCTTTCATTGAAGATACATCAAGGACAATCCTGTACGAAAACGTCCATTTATCAGTTACCAAGTCTTGATATGATTTACTGACTTTTGTGAAGTGACTGCACATATGTTCTTTCTGATACATTTAAACTCGTTTAGAACCAGCGTGATATACTTACTTTTGTTCAGCAGTCCCACGGTTTATCACGATCTTTTCATAGATTTGGGACAACGAGAGGTTCACAGGCAAATCAAACACCTTAGTAGCTGTGATTACAATGCAATACCCCATAAGTGCCATATAAATTTGCATAAGCAATAGCATATAACCAAATGTCTAAATCTTCATACACTTACGAGTTTCTGGGGCAGCGTTCATCTTCTCGCTAAGACCCAAGATATTCTACAACAATATCTCAAATGTTTAAGTAGATTAAACAAACATTTAAGTCATTATATTAAAGAGCTTGAATGTATATTCACCTTAAGTCTCTCATAACAAGCTTCAAGATCATCGTTCACCAATACATGATCAAAAAGTCCTGAAGAGTTTCCTTGTTCAAGTTCAGCCTTGGCATTTCTAAGTCTTTTCTGGATTTGTTCTTCCGTTTCAGTTCCTCTGTTGACCAAATCAAAGAACTTGTTTAGTGAAAAACGAACAAAATAACAGCCCTGATTTGTAAACATGTCCAATAATAAAGCTCAAACCTTGCACGAAGTCGCTTCTCAAGCTCTTCAAAAGAAGGTGGACTAACAAAGATGAATATAGCTTCAAGTGAACTCGCCCTCACAGACCTTGCTCCTTGAACATCGATATCAAGAATGCATCTCTACAGAAAACAAAACTCAAAAGTTTCAACACACATGGATGCTTGTATCTTTATTGTGTCCGTTCATTAGGTATGTATAATCTCATATTTATAAACAATAGTGAAAACAAGTTGATGAACACAAGAAATATAGACACCTTTCCAGCATCAGCAACTACATCAACAGCTTCTATACTAGTCCCATAAAGATTTCCGTGGACTGCTGCAAATTCTAGAAATTTCCCAGATTTGATTTCTTCCTCCATAACGTTGCGTTCGTTGAAATGATAATGCACCCCGTTTTGCTCCTTCTCCCTTGGAGCACGAGTTGTGTGGCTAACCGAGAATCCAAACAATGTCGGGAAATCTTTCATCAACATATTAATCAGTGTACCTTTACCAACCCCAGAAGGCCCACTGATCACAACGGGTCGCTCAGTATCACCAATAACACCCTTGCTCCAAGCAACTACTTCTGCTTCAAACTTCTTCTTTTGGTCCCATACAAATTGTGTATCCACCTTATAACGCAAAACAAACATAAATTTTAGAAATTCAAGAAACTTGTAAACAATATACGAGTAGTACTCTATATGTTTTATAAATGAAGAAACACCAACCTCAATAAACCAAACAGATTCATTAGATTTTGAATCATGTTTGATGATCAAGATTCTATCTTTATTCAAAAGCACACTTGAATGGCCTTTAAGTGTCTTTGGTTTAGTTCCTAGAACGGTTGGAATCACCCTATACATGACAAACAGCAAAATTTTGTGGCATGAAATTGTCACTATAACAATTCAAAATGAAGCAAATTCAAAGTAAAAACAAAAAGTACTCAAAAACTCACCATTCACTGGTTGACTTGTCGAGTATACGAATTCCACTAGATGTTGGATCATCAGTACCACCAATGACATACTGATTACAGAATAGGAAATATGTCTAAAACTTGGGGCAAGAGGCATTTAAAGAAAAATAAAATGCAACAGAGTTTATGTCAATATCATACTATTTTGTTTCCAACAACAACGGCTGTTTCGCAGTCAGTGAGTTTCAGATCAAACCCACTCAAATATCTCTTTTGCATATCATCAAGAAAGAAAGCTGGAGCTTCTCCCTAATTTCAAAAACAACCAACAAAAAGGTTGAAAACTTTGAGCATAATTTCATAAAAAGACTCTTAATAGAGATTCCACTCACCATTAATACAAGTTCTTCAAGACTAAAGATGCAACCTGATGAAATGAACTATTAGCATTTACATAAATAGACACAAAAACACATGCCCACTTGGCCATTTTCAAGATCTTTCAAAGAAACTACATATAAAAAGTATTTTTCTTATTTGTTTGTTTGGCTAACTATATCCAACATGTAATACAAAATAGGCGGCGTACATCTGGGTCTAAAACTCGCATTCCGGTAGGCTCAAAAGTGAAAACCTTGTCCGTTTACCCGTTAAACAAAATAGAGTGAAATTTCAATGTGTTAATAATTACTGTAATTAAAATATATACATGTATGTATGAACATAAAAACCCAAAACCTAAAATATATGTATCCCAACAATGCAATGAACACAAATTAAAGATAAACAGATACAAAACTATGAATATAAGCATTAAAAATGGCAATTCATGAAAATATACAAACAACCTACAAAACAGATTTTGATTTGAAACCTAGACAACCCACATATAAAAATCAAAACTTTTCAAGAACCCACCAAAAATTAGCTGGAAATAAAGCTAAGAAAGCAAAGAGTTTATGAATATTACCTGAATTTGAGCAATATTAATAGGCTTAAACAAAATCTGAAAATAGGTTAATAAAGTGGCAAAGATTGAGTGTGATAGAGGCTTATAAAAGCAAGATCTCAATAATAATATAAAAAGAATATATGTAACTTAGGATTATGAAAGCGAAGATGGCGGAAGAAAGAAGTGATGATATATAAGAAGAAGAGAATGTATTTTGTATAGAGATGCATACATATTTTATTTTTTTTTATATTTATATTTGTGGAGAGAAATAGGAAAAGGGAGTTTGAGGGGGGAGAAAGGGGAGATGTTTTCTTTGGTCCCATTTGGTTCAACAAAGAAATTTGTATACTTTTTCCTGCCCTTTTTCTTTCTTTTTTTTCTTTAAAAAAATAAAATTTGACTATAGACTTGTAGATTATTAGATAGATTAGATTTTCTAGACTAAAGTTTTGCTTTTTCAGGGATCAAAAGTGTAAAACTTGTATTAACATATTAACTCTTGTTCAACTTTTTTTCACAATCCAGCTCTTCAACACATATCCAGATTCAAACACATAATAAAATATACACATCTCAAATACAAGAAAATATACAACACATAAATAGATACATATCTTAAAAACACTCATGATAAATAATCTGAAAATAGGTTTGATGAATCCATTATCCATATCATACACTCATATACATACACCTCCCATTTCAACAACAGAATCACACACACACACAATGATTTTCTTTTTCTTCTCTTTAAGTCTTTAACAATTCCTCAACAAACACTTTTGTGCAATAGAGGGATCTATGAAGCATTGAAGCTATCAATCTCGTGTTCAATAGATCTGGTCAACAGCGGTGGTGATGGTCAACAAAATAAGAAGATCCATGAAGATACCTGGTGTTGGCAAATGATTCCGGCGGTTTCAAGCAACAAGGGATTCCATTTCTGATCAGTGGGCATGTAAAAATCCATTACCGACCGGATGTTTCGGGTTTTCGTACACTTATAATATACATGTGTGTGTGTGTGTGTGGTTTTGTAATCCAACTGTAAATATATACATATACATGAATATAGATATAGATCTTAATGAAAAGTACTCAGATCCATATGATAAAAAGGTTATATATATAAATGAGTTTGTATGTATATCTGGAAATGAAGAAAAACCCATTTCTTTTATAAATGTTTATTTTTTTTCTTTTGGCTGGGAAAAACCCATTTCTTTGATTTGTTGGGTTTGATTTGTTTGGTTTGTATTAGAGCCGGCAAAATGGACCCAAATAAAGAATTTTGGATCGATTTGGGCGATATCAGCAAATATCTGGATTATATTGGGTATTACACAATTCTCACGCGGGTCATACTGGACCAAGTAAATATTATCTCTCATCTTAAACGGGTTAATTTGGGCTAGACGAAATATGCAGAGGGTCAGATAGGGCAAGGACACAAGCTGATAGATGATTGGATGGTAGTAAACTAATAACACAACATGGTACCTCTTACGGCTCCACGTCATCATACTACATTGAAAATTAAAGAAAAGAATCCAACTGAGTGGATCACAATACATAATAAAATAAATCTTGATCATATCTGAAAAAGACAAAAGTTTAGAAAACAGTTACTGTAGCTGCTTTTCTTTATTTTCTTTTTTTTTCCCCTAAAATTCGTAATTCTTTTAATTGAAATAATTATTTTTTCTTAATCACAAAAAATTATTGTAATATTGTTTTATAAAAATTCTTGATACTGTTTAGTTTTAATTTAATATATAATCTAAGTTACAGCAAAAACAAACCAATTTATTGAATAGCTACTTCCAATATAATTTTTGGGTGTAAAACAAACCACGAAACAACTAATACATTTAATCAACGTGTTCTTTATAAAATTGTAAATAGAAAACGAGATATTTAAAATTGTAATAGTTGAAAAAATGAAAGGAACAATTTTTTTATAATGTAATATAGATATTTGATACATTTTAAAATGGCCCGTTTTGACCCGGGTCCATTATGACCCGAACCCGTTATGACCCGATCCGTATTGACCCGTTTTCAAAACTACCCGTATTGACCCTGACCCGTTTTGACCCGTCATCCAACCCGACCCGACCCGTACATTTTGCCACCTCTAGTTTGTATAATATGATTGTGGGTTGTGAATAGGTATTGGAGTTAGCTGGGAATGCGGCACGAGACAACAAGAAGAACAGGATAATACCAAGACATGTGCTGCTGGCAATAAGGAATGATGATGAGCTTGGGAAGTTACTATCTGGTGTGACGATTGCACATTGTAGTTTTATATAGTCTGTATTCAAAGACATCATCTTCTGGTTTTAGATATGTGAAAGAAGTTGAACAAGTCTTTTAATTAAATTGGAGAATTCTGAAATTATGGTGTTTCTTTGAAGAGTTTTTATTATATCCAATGAATATGGCCTGTGTCTCATGTCTATTGATTATGATATGCCTAGCAGAGTATGATTTTTCTTTTTGTGTGCGCATATTTTGTTGATCAATTTGTCAAGGGCATGTTGCTTATGTGTAATTACATTTATGTATGAAAAATGAATCCTAGAATGATAAATATATGGACCGGAGAATCACATAGATCTGTTTGTTGATGATAATATGGACTCCTTGTTTGAAGATGATGATGATAAAACTTTAGAGTTAATTACACTTTTGGTCCTTGTAAATCGGAAATGACCATTATACCCTAGGTGTGCAAGTCACGTGACCCTTTTTTTAACGTCAGTTTGGGTCGTGGACCAAACTTGTTAACGGAATTCCATACTTAGGGATGAAACACGTAATTTCGTGTACTCAGGGATGGTCTGTGAAAGTTGGTACAAACCACAGGGACGAAAAATGTAATTAACTCTTACACTAATAAAGTTTTGTAACTTTTTTGTGTTTATCTTTTTAATATTAGATTAAAGTTCTGTAACTTTTGTGTTTATCTTTTTCATATTGGACGTATACATGTACTTTTTTTATTATTTCTTGTAATAGTTTTGTTTTGAAAGATTTGTATTTCGGAAGAAAAAAAAAAGTATATTAATATTTATTTATTTATGGGGGCGGATGTATTAATATGTGAAGAACTAGGAAGATTCTTTGGTGGCCGGTAGAAAAAGTTTATGTAAAGGAGGGGAGTAGGGTATCCCACCACTTTGGATATATCCATTAAAATGTGTAAACCGAATAAATATATATGCAGTGAGTATATGAACATATCCATTAAACTGTGAGGATTTGTGAAAATATTATTTGATTTTGATTTTATTCATAGTAGAAGAGTGTGTGTAATGCGACGGTGACAACATGGTCGTGACGACTAATGCCTAATGGTGATGGCAACGGCTATTGGTGATGGTGGTGACATCGTGTGATATAGGTAGATCTAAATGTAATTGATGTAAATGTGTTTGTCGATATATTTTAAAAGACAAGAATTTTAGATGTAAATTAGTTTATTATAGGTAATTAGGTAATCTCTTATAAGCTTTTTTCAAAAAAAGATTCATTAAGGGTAAAAATGATCATTTTGTATGTCCTTTTATAAATATGGTTTAGAACTTTTATATTTTCTAGTAGAGAAATATAGAAGAGTTCGACCCATGTAAATAATGAACAAATCAAATATATCTATGTTGCAATAAAACTTTGAACTCTTTCGATTGAGTTTTTGAATAATTTACATATAATTTACCAAATAACTTGATGATTTTTATAGTTTTCACTAGTAGAAAAATATATAACACATATATTAAGAAAGTGGTATATCTATACTCCTTTATAATAATTATCAACCCTTTATTTTTGGAAAGTGTTAGAAAATGATTAGATGCAAAAGTACTAAATTACCCTTAATAAACACCCCTATGGAAAGGGTTATTAGAGATTACCAAATTTGTCCTTATTGAATTAACTTACACTTTAAACCCTTATTTTGTTAATTTACACTTTAAGTCATTATCTTCTAAAATATTTCCACTATCACTATTACATCAACTTACACGGTTACACCACTCGACACAAATTGTCGATGTCATCACCACCCGTCACTGACACCACTAAACCGCCGTCGCCGTCACCGCCGCCGCATTACGCGGGTAACATGCTAGTATATACAAATGTGTACTTAGTTTTTATCAAGTGACTTTGAGAGTAACGAGGGAGGGCTTGGGTGCCGTGAGGTCCCATGTTCGGATAGAAACCTTATTACCTACTTACCTTGACTTAGTGGAGTTTTTTTTACAATGAGTCTTCCTCCAGCGAGATGGTATCTGAAAGGTGTTTGTTTCAGCCCAATTTGATGAATATGGAAATAGTTACGCTCAATCTCAAGTAGATTTGTAAAATAACAAACTAACTTAAAATAACTACCTGAATTAACGTGAGGGAAAAAGGTAGATTAGAGAAGATGATATGTCAATAGTATACAATGACAACGTTGATGAAATAATGTGGCATATAATAAGGTGTTTAGCAGCTTCGATTTATTCTAGCAATGGAGCAAGAAGATTTATACTTGGATGTGTATTTTGTAATGTAATCGACAGATATTAATAAATGAGTTTTTAACCGGTGATTTTTATACTAAAACGTCACACGTGGTATTATGTTGCCACGCTTGTAAACTTTGGTTAATGATAATTGAATGAAAACCATGTATGGTTGTTAGTTGAATAGAAAGAATGATTCATCACATCTTCTACCAAAATTCTTAAAGAGATTCATTTTGTCATAATTACAAATAGATAGCCAGTAGATAGGTAAGAAAGATCTGAAACAAAGATTGAAAGTGATTAATGAATCTTACAATAAACCATATTAACAACATAAAACGTTATTTTACGCATTAGCTAGATTAGCATTATGTCATGTGTTTTGCCCATTGACTCGGTTAAAGTGTTATACAACTTCATTCTTGACGACCATACTTTAATTTATCGAGAGGAAATCATATTGGTACTACTCTGGCCCAAATACACTTTGACAAAAAAAACTTTGATATACATATACTCCATTAGATTCATTTGGCGTCTCGCAAGTCGCAAACATGTTACCCTTGATATGACATTGCACTTTATTTAACCCGCCATCAACCTATGCCTCTGGATGTAGACGAATTAAAAAAAAAAAAAAACCCCAACAATTATTTATGTTTGTGTATCTATTTTCACCTCTTTTTCTATATTCACCTCTTTACTGTGCAATAAGTAGCTGTACATTATACATTGTTTATTGTACATTGAAGGGTGAAAAAACAAGTAACCATAGGAACATATTTTGTGTTTGTACAAAAATTATGTTTGTGTTTATTCAATGGATAACTTGCAAAAAATAAAAAGTATCTTTTCACCAATTCACATAAGTAATAATGATCTTGAAATGTTTTACTTTTTAACAATCAACTTTTATTTATAGTCAGAAACAGTAACACGTAACCGGTGACGTTGATGATTTTTAAATGCATGGCTTTTTTTATATACGTTGCATTATTTATTCATTTAGGTGATAATTTATTCAATAATGTTCAATTAACTAGATATTGACTCAACATACATGAAAGATTTTTAAGCAGAAAGTAAAAAAGTATAAAGTAAAAAATGGGTAGAGCCCGTATCCAGTCCGCCATAGATTGCGTGTGTGGACAATTGGTCCAAGTCCAACCACAAATTGACCCAAGACCAATTCTAATTTAAATTCCCCTAATTCTTCACTGCAAACAGCGCCAATGTATGTGTGGGGTCTCACTCTCACATGAGCTGCAACAGGGGACGTTTGGTACGAGTATCCGCCTCACATATAATGCAGATTAAACCCACCCGTTGTGCGAGACTGACTTAAAACATAAATAATTCAATAACTGATAGTTACATTATTATTCATAATTTATGATATAAAATATTGTTATTACGACTGATGCAAACAATAAACTTATATTTTATGAATATATGATACACGTTAAATATGTTAAAACATGACTAATGAAACATAAATATTTATAAATCATAAAAATCTTTTTTATGATATATATTTTTTAAATATAATATAATAAATACTTTTCAAAAAAATAAACATAATATAATAAACAATCTCATTTGAAAAAAAATAATTATCATTGAATTAATAAAAAAAATATGTATAATATATATAAACATCTTTATACTTTTATAAAAAATAGAAAAATAAATATTAATGATTAGAATTAGAATTATGATTAATGATTAGGATAAGAATGAATTGTTTTTGGTTTTAAAATGTCTGGGTTTAACCCAGGTTTAATTAGCTAGTCACTATATAAAAAGCTATAAGACTAATTTTTTAAATGCTCGTGTGCATATTATTCAACAAAACATTAAAATTCATTGCAATCTATGAACTTTATTTACAATCTTTAAGTTTGAATTATTTAAATTTAGTCACCGTATTACATGTTGACTATCACTACCATATATAATGTGAATTTAATTTATAAGTTTCCAAATAATGGGTCGAACTAAATATATATAATGATTAGGCTTAAAAAAAATAAGTTGGCATTACAAATAATCTACCAATATACTAAAACAGGATTAAGATATTTTAAAACAACATGTGGTGTAATTCTTGATCGACATGTGTCTTTTTAATTTGTTTATTTTATTAAATTAGCTTTTTTAATTGTATATAGATTCAATTTCCTTATTGGACTTAGAATCAAACTCTAACTCTTGCCTTATTAATACAAAAGACATTATAACCTTATTTAATTAATCGTTTTCTCATTAATAAGTTGTCTCATTTTCTTTCTCAATTCTTCAACTGCTATTAGTTATTAACATGAAGACTTCAAAATTTTGAATTTACCATCCGAAATCACAAGGCTATTTGCCGTCATCCACTATGCTTACAAGGTCCAATTTCGAGGCATATTCAAATTTCTTTATGATACAATTTATATAGCTACCGTACATCGTACGGGTATTGGTACTAGTATTAAAATAAAAGATTGTATAGAGAACTTTTGACAAATAAGCAAATATCCTATATGGCTAATAGATAATGATGCCAACTAAGATAAAAATTATCCTCTCTTAGTTATATAGAGAGAAGGAAAATAATTAATTCTTCTAAATACAATTAACACACCATGTAACTATCATTTTAATAGTTCGGTTATGATTGTTTGGTTAATGGTCAACGTCTCGTTGTCTAGGGTATGTGTAAGGCTTCACCATTATACGGTGAGGTTTCCCCGATGTCGTATACCGACTGATTGTTCGGGAAAAAAAAGATAGAGTAAACTAATGAAGTCTTCTATCTTAAAATGTTAAATTTACATCTTTTATAGCTGAAAAATAATAATACTGGATTGTTTGGTTAACTAATTTTTATCACGTATTCATTTAATTGTGTATATTACTATATCTGTTTGGTTCGAATAATCGAATATACACTAATTGTCTATTTTTACAAAAACACATCTAATCAGTTAAAGAAACTAACCTTTTAGTTGATCAGTTAATTAAACTAACAAAATATTTTATATTCAATTCAATGGACATAACAAAGGTTGGTCATATAATGAGTTTTTGGATAACTATGTGACATATCCCTCTCCTTTAAGTTATTAATGTGTCAATTTCACAGGGGTTTGGACTATGTTTCACATGTTCCTTTTTGTTTGAAGTATATGACTAGTTAGTGTACCCGCGCGTTGCCGCGGAGTACGCTTTCTACACGACAAAGTTTTGGACCCAAAATTTGTGTCAAATATTCGAACTCAAAATTAAAAAAGACAATTAAACATGTAGCAATAACAATAAAAAATGTAAAAGAGTAATAAGATGTATAAAAACATAAACAATAACTATATTAATGATTTAAATGTTATATGAACGTAAGACGTAATGATGATAACAGGTATTATATATTAAAAACGTTATTTATAAAAAAAACAGATAAAAATAATCAAAACCAAATGTTTAAAAGTAAATCCGTAACTGTGTGAAAGTTGTCTGATAAAAATCCAAAAGTTTAGTGTCACGAAAATGAAAACTTTGATGTAGGGCAAAAGTTAAAAGATAGAAAAAATTGGTAAAAATTATTATATGTTATAAGAACTTGTACATTTCAGGCATAAAAGACTTGTAAATTTGTATAGACTTTTTGTATAAAAACATAAACAATAACTATATTAATGCTTTAAATGTTACATGAACGTAAGACGTAACGATAATGAAAGTTATTATATATTAAAAACGTTATATATATAAAAAGACGGATAAAAATAGTCAAAACCAAATGTTTAAAAGTAAATCCGTAACTGTGTGAAGTTGTCTGACGAAAAGCCAAAAGTTTAGTGTCACGAAAATGAAAACTTTGATGTAGGGCAAAAGTTAAAAGATAGAAAAAATTGGTAAAAATTATTATATGCTATAAGAACTTGTACATTTCAGGCATAAAAGACTTGTAAATTTGTATAGACTTTTTGTATAAAAACATAAACAATAACTATATTAATGCTTTAAATGTTACATGAACGTAAGACGTAACGATAATGAAAGTTATTATATATTAAAAACGTTATATATATAAAAAGACGGATAAAAATAGTCAAAACCAAATGTTTAAAAGTAAATCCGTAACTGTGTGAAGTTGTCTCACGAAAAGCCAAAAGTTTAGTGTCACGAAAATGAAAACTTTGATGTAGGGAAAAGTTTAAAGATAGAAACTTTAGGGGTTAAAATGAAAATTGGTAAAAATTATTATATGCTATAAGAACTTGTACATTTCAGGTATAAAGAACTTGTAAATTTGTATAGACTTTTTGTATAAAAACATAAACAATAACTATATTAATGCTTTAAATGTTACATGAACGTAAGACGTAACGATAATGAAAGTTATTATATATTAAAAACGTTATATATATAAAAAGACGGATAAAAATAGTCAAAACCAAATGTTTAAAACTAAAATCGTAACCATGTGAAAGTTATTTGATGAAAACATGAGAACCCAAAAATTTAGTGTCAAGAAAATAAAAACGAAAACTTTGATGTGGGGCAAATTTAAAAACGTTATATATATAAAAAGACGGATAAAAATAGTCAAAACCAAATGTTTAAAACTAAAATCGTAACCATGTGAAAGTTATTTGATGAAAACATGAGAACCCAAAAATTTAGTGTCAAGAAAATAAAAACGAAACTTTGATGTGGGGCAAAAGTTAAAATATAGAAAGTTTAGGGGGTTAAAATGAAAAATGGTAAAAATTATTATGTGCTATAAGAACTTGTACATTCCACGCATAAAGCACTTGTACATTCATATACCTTTTTAGTATATTATAAATGAGAACCCAAAAATTTAGTGTCAAGAAAATAAAAACGAAAACTTTGATGTGGGGCAAATTTAAAAACGTTATATATATAAAAAGACGGATAAAAATAGTCAAAACCAAATGTTTAAAAGTAAAATCGTAACCATGTGAAAGTTACTTGATGAAGACATGATAACCCAAAAATTTAGTGTCAAGAAAATAAAAACGAAACTTTGATGTGGGGCAAAAGTTAAAATATAGAAAGTTTAGGGGGTTAAAATGAAAAATGGTAAAAATTATTATGTGCTATAAGAACTTGTACATTCCACGCATAAAGCACTTGTACATTCATATACCTTTTTAGTATATTATAAATGAGAACCCAAAAATTTAGTGTCAAGAAAATAAAAACGAAAACTTTGATGTGGGGCAAATTTAAAAACGTTATATATATAAAAAGACGGATAAAAATAGTCAAAACCAAATGTTTAAAAGTAAAATCGTAACCATGTGAAAGTTATTTGATGAAGACATGATAACCCAAAAATTTAGTGTCAAGAAAATAAAAACGAAACTTTGATAGGGGCAAAAGTTAAAATATAGAAAGTTTAGGGGGTTAAAATGAAAAATGGTAAAAATTATTATGTGCTATAAGAACTTGTACATTCCACGCATAAGGCACTTGTACATTCATATACCTTTTTAGTATATTATAAATGAGAACCCAAAAATTTAGTGTCAAGAAAATAAAAACGAAAACTTTGATGTGGGGCAAATTTAAAAACGTTATATATATAAAAAGACGGATAAAAATAGTCAAAACCAAATGTTTAAAAGTAAAATCGTAACCATGTGAAAGTTACTTGATGAAGACATGATAACCCAAAAATTTAGTGTCAAGAAAATAAAAACGAAACTTTGATGTGGGGCAAAAGTTAAAATATAGAAAGTTTAGGGGGTTAAAATGAAAAATGGTAAAAATTATTATGTGCTATAAGAACTTGTACATTCCACGCATAAGGCACTTGTACATTCATATACCTTTTTAGTATATTATAAATACTAGATTATTTTCCCGCGTAATACGCGAGATAAATATAATTATATTTATATAATAACATAAGTAGTAGCTATAAACAAAACATGTTAAATACAATGATATTATTATCCAAAAAATGTTTTGTATCGAAGATGGTTATTAGAATATGTGTGTTGTATCTTTGTA
The DNA here is from genome assembly GCA_034093135.1 of Erigeron breviscapus. Classification (NCBI taxonomy): domain Eukaryota; kingdom Viridiplantae; phylum Streptophyta; class Magnoliopsida; order Asterales; family Asteraceae; genus Erigeron; species Erigeron breviscapus. The sequence goes on along the minus strand of CM067167.1, from coordinate 161,256,508 downwards.
TAATGATGGTGTGAAGTTAAATATAAATACCACTTGCTGAAAGTTGATGTTATTATTATTTAAAAATGGTTTTAAGTGTATATGATTTGGAAAATATGTTTCTTATGTCCTTATTCGTGTCAATTTAGATGTTTCAGTTGTCTAGTGTTTATAATAAAAAAAGACACATAATATTTGAATATACTAAAAGACAGTTGCTCTAATAACTTATCGACCAATCATAGCTCTCAGTTTTCTAATGTTGACTTTTGTTTTCAATTTTGACTTTAATTTACATTTTTTTGTTTTCCATCACAAATTTACACTTTTTAACCATCAATTTCAAAACAATAAAACAAAAAATAATAGCTAATATATATCTAATAGAATAATATCTAATATATATTCAATACAATAATAGCTAATATATATCTTAATATATATGTCTGAATTAATTTACACTTTTTGGTTTTCCGTCACCAATTTGCATTTTAACCCAATTTAAAAACAATTAATTTATACTTTTTGGTTTTTTCATCACCAATTCATACTTTAACCTAATTTAAAAACAATTAGGATAAACTATAAATCCATGATAGCTATTAATTTGGTTTATATATTAAGATATATACTCAATATTGGTATTCGTATAAAAAAAATTAAAAAGAAAATAGATTTAACTTCACCATATCTATTAACTTGCTATATAATATTAATATATTGAATATAGGTAATATAGAAATAAAACAAAATAGTCGACAAAGATATATGCAGAAACACACAAACACTCCAAAAAAATCCTACAAAAACACTCCAACCAAATAATCATTATAACTAATATCCTTTCGTATATGCAGTAACGATTGTCTACATAAACACAAGAAGGTATAAACTCTCAATATCTTATCTAATTGTAACCAAAATAATTGTAATATTATTTACGAAAATCATTGTTATTATTAGTAATTGGAATCAAACTATACCATTTCAAATACACAAAGTATATATATTTATATGGGGTAGAGATCTAGAGAGAATGTAGAAGAGAGAGAAGATTTATTTTTGATTCTTTTTTAGTGTTTTTTTTTAATTTTGATTTTTTTAAAAATTTTTGTATATTTTTTAACATACACCCATTTAAAACAAAAAAAAAATACAACTTACACATGTGTAGACCTGTGTAAGGTATAAAAATCTACACGTGTGTAGGAATTTATTTTTGATTTTTAAATTTTTTTTTTGTAATGAGTTTTCACTTAAAAAATAAAAAAGTTTAAATATGGAAAATAAAGAGGAAAAAAAATTAAAAATCAACATTTACTCTCTTCTCTCCTTAAGCAACCTTCTCATTAGATAAAAAATATTCATAAACGATTTAATTGTCTGAAATTTTTAGTTCATATTGTTAAAAATTTCAAGTACAATTATAAGGATTATTATATGGGTTGATTTGCCTTTCAATATATAAATTATAAATAAATAACCAATCCATTATCCCATTTATAGTTATTGAAAATTTATTTTAGCTAAAAACTAAATACATTGTATGACTTATTATACGAGTGGATTTGCCTTTCAATAAATCAAAAATTGAAAAAAAATCCACTATCCCATATTTAGAAATAAAATATTAATTTTAGCTAAAGTTAATTAAACTCATCAATGACGGTATATTTTCGTGATAGATAGTTCAAATATTATAATCAAATATTTACACATGTACATATACTATTATTAATATAAAATTTACGGTTTATAGTTTAGAGGAGTTTTTTTGTTTAATCATATAAAATTAAAGTATTAATATTGTCATTTAACAAAGATGAAATAATTAAATTTGATCTAATGGTTCTAAATCAAAGATGGAAGTCATCCAAGAGTTCCTATTTATTTAGGGATGAATTTAGGATCTTGTTATATATATATTGGTAGATGTACAAAAAATATTTGAAAGAAAAAATATATATACAACTTGACGCATATGTTGACTACTTTTAACTTGTTCTTGATCATCACGTACCAATGTACCATACGTTAATTCTTATTTTGCAATGTCATGGATCATATCATCTTGGATTATGTGATCTTTGTAAGTTGTGGTGTATAACCTTTTTTGAAAGGTGTGGATCATTTGTTTGCAACAGCTTTTGTCTAGATGACATAATAACAGTATATATTAAAATGATTGACAAACTTCAAATATGGACTTATGTTTAAATTTAATAATAAACTCAAAATATGTGATAAAGTTAAAGGTAATTATATGAAGAAAAAGAAGACAAAACTTAACAAGTTTTAATTACCCAGATATATATCCGTGAGTTTAAAATTCTCTCCCGTTTCCATCCCTAATTTGGATTGATCGTAATACGAAGACTTTAATATTAATACGATTTAATTAATATCCTCGTAGGAATTTCAACATTTAGGTGCCAAGTTTGGCAGATTCGCCGACATATATGACCAGATAACTTTCTGAAGGTGGGGAGGTCAACATTCCACATGTATCTTTCTTCAAAAACAAAACATTCTTCTGTGACTTGTGAGTTGTGTCTTGTGACCAGCCTAAAGGGAAAACAAATATAATCATATCATAATTCATTGCTATAAATATATTACGTATCTACGCAAAGAGGGACAACATATTTTAGTAGTAATACACAATAAATACAAATATATAGTTAACTAAAAGGTTTTGTGAAGATATTACCTTCAAGAATTACAAGATTTCAAGAGAATATTTAGCATGATGTTAGAGAGTAATTATTATACAAGAGAATACTAAATTTGTAGAACCTGACTACCTTATCTAGGGTAAGGCGTAAATCTGTTTATATCTTTACATTTTGAAAACAATATTGAACTTAAGATTTGTGGAAAATGACATTGGGTGTTACTTATCTACTTAATAAAATACGAGTTACAAACTTAACATCTATTAAATTTTAACATTATATAAGAAAAGTTATGTTGTGAATTATGTGTGAAAGGTTAAACTAAAAAACAAGTGCTAGTGGTAACAATAATCTTCGATATGTGTGACAAAACTTGGTACACTCATGATGAAAAAATGCCACCCATCTTACCCTCACCCTCCGCCACCAACCACCGTATCTCCGCCGTAACTATACCTCTGTAGGCTTCTATTTCAGATTTTAGTCATTCAAACATCCTAAATTTTTTAAGCTACCCTAACGTGATTTTCCCCAAATTAGATTTTCCCCAAATCTCAACCAAACCCTAAAAATCAGTCACGCAGTCAACTAACGTGATTGATGGAATAATACGGATTTAAAATGTCTCCAAAACGAAGATCTTCAAATCGAAGGCTGAAAACACCTAGAAAATTTGGGGATTCAATTCATGATTTAGATAAATTGAAGAAAAAGGATGCTACTATGGATCAGAATATGCAAAAAGAAGTTAATGAGGAGAGGAAGGAGCTGAAGGATAATGAGGAACCAAATGCAACAATTGCACCAGAGTCTAATGTTCCTGATAGAGCTCCTATCGATGACTATGGTGCATCACCGAAGTCAGATAATCATGGAGCTGATGGGTCTGGTGACCAGGACACTACTACGACTGGTGGTGAACAGGAGAAATACCTCTGTTCGCAACCTGGTAATGGAGATGGGGTTAAAGTAAACATGGGAGACAAAGCTAACATCGATGGAAAACAAGATCCAACTAAACCTGGATCCTATGCAAGTGCTCTTAAATCTGAGACTCCAAAAAAGAAAGCTAATTTCAGGACGTTGAAGGTGGATGGGAATGTTGATGGAGCTGATTTGGTTCTGCCGAGGGCTTCAGTGGAAGAGGTAAATGGTTGCTTTGGCTATTTCTTAGGGAATCGTTTAGCTTTTCCTGTTGTTGAAAATTATGTAAGGAATACATGGACGAAGTATGGTCTTAAAAGAGTTATGATGAATTCAGCGGGTTTCTTCTTTTTTAAACTTGATACCAAGGAAGGAATGGATAAGGTTATTGAAAAGGGGCCTTGGATGATTCGCTCAGTCCCTATTCTGTTGAGTGCATGGAATCCGAACACTTGTTTAACAAAAGCAGAAATTACTAAAGTACCTGTTTGGATCAGATTGCATGATATCCCTCTTGTGGCATATACTGAAGATGGGTTGAGTATGATAGCTACGAAATTGGGGAGTCCAATTATGCTTGACAGTTACACAAGTCACATGTGTTTGGAGTCTTGGGGTCGAAACAACTTTGCAAGGGCAATGATCGAGTTAGATGCTACATATGAGATTAAAGACAAAGTGGTGATAGCGATCCCTAAGCTTCAAGGGGAAGGGTTCTCTAAAGAGACGGTGCATGTTGAATATGAGTGGAAACCACCTCTTTGTTCACACTGTAAGATATTTGGACATAGCAACGACACTTGTCCTAAGAAGGTTAAGGAAGTTAAAATTGTGAAAGAAAATGAAGCAAATGAAGATGGTTTTAATATCGAGAGTCGCAAGAAACGCAAAGGAAAAATGGTGCAACAAAATCCTTGACAAATTGAGGGTATTCGGTTGTCAAAACCAAAACCACATCTTATTTATCGGCCAAAGCAGCAAGGAGGTAACTCTAATAAAGATAACCATGAAAATCTGAAGAATGCCAAAGGTACTAGAAAGAAAGGTTTGGATCAGGTATCAACCTCCTCGTCTATGGGTAACAAGGTGAATGTTAGCAATCCTTTTGATGCTTTGGCAAATCTAAATTGTACTGGTGCCGCACATAATGATAATACTAAGCCTCACTATGTAACGGATTCTGATTCTGATGATAATGAGATAGTTTTCGATGAGGCTGCAAATGAGTTAGTTAATTCGGAGGGGGCAGGCACTCCCGGTAAGATGGTTTTCAATGTTTAATATCGCCTCTTGGAACATCAGGGGAATGAACCAGACCCTGAAACAAAAACAGGTTCGACAGGTATTACATGAAAACTCTTTATCTATTTGTGCTGTTTTAGAATCACATCTTTCTTATGCTCGTCTAGAGAAAGTATGTTCTAAGGTGTTTGTACATTGGAATTGGACTTCTAACAACTCTTTGTGTAGCAAAGGTACACGCATTATTCTAGCGTGGGACCCTAAGAATGTTGATCTAATGGTTCTTTCTCAAACTGATCAAGTAATTCACACACAAATCTTTTGGAAAGTCGAAAAGAAAATGCTACTATGCTCGTTTATTTATGCTCATAATCATTACATTGCTAGGCGTGACTTATGGCTTAATTTGTCTAGACACAAAGTGTTTGCTGTTGGTAAGCCTTGGTGTCTTATGGGAGATTTTAATTCTACTCTTAGCTTGAATGATAAGGCTATGGGACCATCAGTTCTTGATATCTCTATGCGAGAGTTTATTGAATGTGTTGAAGACCTTGAAGTTTCAGATGTTAAAATGATGGGTTTACAGTTCACTTGAAATCAAAAACCTAAGGGATCTGATGGGCTACTTCGGAAGATTGATAGAATTATGGCAAATATGGATTTTCAGAGAGAGTTTATTGGGGCTACTGCAATGTTCAAACCTTATGGTATCTCAGATCATTCTCCTGCAGTCCTCACTCTTCCAACAAAACCTAAATTTAAACCTAAACCGTTTAAGTTTGCCAATCTTCTTGTCCATGATACACGGTTTGGCGAGGTGGTTCGCAATTATTGGCTGCAACAGGTTCATGGTTTCAAAATGTATCAAGTAGTGCAAAAGCTCAAGTCTCTTAAGAAACCTCTAAGGAAAATGCTGATTGATAGAGGGAATATTCACTCTAATGTTATAAAGCTTCGAGCTGAGTTGGATGCTGTTCAGACAGCTTTGGATAAAGACCCCTTTAATTCTGTTCTTCGGGAGGAACAAGCTGTGTATCTTCAAGCGTATAATGCAGCACTTATTGAAGAGGAACGGTTTTTAAAGCAAAAAACTAAAGTGGAATGGCTCCGGGTGGGTGACTCGAATTCAGCATATTTCCACAAAGTGGTGAAGAGTACAACGGCTCGAAATCATGTTGATTTTGTGCAGGATCCGCTTGGCAATACTCTTGAGGGACAAGATGTCTATGATGCCTTTGTCTCTCATTATACTAACTTTCTTGGCAGTACTAGTTCTGTAGTTCCTTTGGAGTTACAAAGTCTTATTACAAAAACTGTTTCTCTTTCTAAAGTTGCTGCCATGATGCGTGAGATTAGTGACGAGGATGTCAAAACTGCTCTTTTTTCTATAGGAGATGACAAGTCTCCTGGACCTGATGGTTACTCTGCTGCCTTTTTCAAAGGTGCTTGGGAGATTGTTGGACCTGAGGTTTCTGGAGCGGTTAGAGATTTCTTTGTTTCTGGTAATTTGTTGAAGGAATTGAATCATACTATCATTGCTCTTATTCCAAAGGTTTCATCTCCATCTTTAGTTACAGATTTCCGTCCTATATCCTTATGTAATGTTATGTTTAAATGCATCTCTAAGATTATTGCTAATAGAATTAAGGATTGTTTATCTGATATCATTAGCATTAATCAGTCTGCTTTCATTCCTGGTAGAAGAATTTCTGATAACATTCTTCTTACCCAAGATATAATGCACAATTATCACCTAGATAGAGGGCCTCCCCGGTGTGCACTAAAGGTGGATATTCAGAAAGCTTACGACACAGTGGATTGGGGTTTTCTTAGAAATATTCTTTGTGGATTTGGTTTTCCTTCAAAAATGGTAAACTGGATCATGGTATGTGTTACAACTGTGTCCTTTTCGTTGAGTATTAACGGTAACATTCATGGTTATTTTAAAGGCCAAAGAGGTTTAAGGCAAGGCGATCCTCTGTCTCCTTATCTTTTTACTCTTGTTATGGAAATTCTCACACTTATACTACAACGTAATGTGAATCAATCTGATTCATTCTCCTTCCATCACCATTGCTATGAACTGCAACTCATCAATTTATGTTTTGCCGATGATTTGTTTATCTTTATGCGTGGCGATGTGGAGTCGGCTAAAGTGGTGATGTCTTCCGTTGAAGAATTTAAAGTTGTCTCTGGACTTGCTCCTAGTTTACCAAAGAGCACAGCTTATTTTTGTAATGTGATTAAATCGGTTAAACTAGCAATTTTGGAGGTGATTCCTTTTGAAGAAGGACGACTCCCGGTGAAATATCTTGGAGTCCCTCTTGTTTCGTCTCGTCTTGTGGCTCGTGATTGCAAAATGTTAATTGAAAAGGTTCAGAAAAGAGTTAATGATTGGCGCAATAAATACTTATCCTTTGCTGGTCGTTTACAGCTCATTAACTCAGTCCTCTCTTCAATTCACGTTTACTGGTGTTCGGTTTTCATCTTGCTAGTGAGTATCATGTTTGACATTGAGCAAATCATGTGCGGGTTCTTATGGTGTCAAGGTGATATGCAGAAAGGGAAGGCAAAAGTTGCTTGGGATGATGTATGTCGTCCTAAAGAAGAAGGAGGTTTGGGTATCCGCAAGCTTCAACCTTTCAATGCTGCACTGTTTACTGTCCATATTTGGAACATCATATCATTGAAGGAGTCCATGTGGGTTAAATGGGTTCATACCCATAAGTTACGTGGTACTAGCTTTTGGAACCTTCCTTATCGAGGTAACCTACCATGGAGTTGGCGGAAATTGCTTCAGTTTCACCCTCTTGTTAGGCAATTCTTTTGGTTCAAGATTGGAAATGGTCAAAAAACCATGGCTTGGTATGATAACTGGTGCACTGACAGTCCTTTATTTGAGAGATTCACTCCAAGGGAAATCACCTTGGCTGGATTCTCTCCAAATGCTCTTGTTGCTGATTTGGTTGCTAATGGAGAATGGAAATGGCCGTCAAATTGGCAAAACAGGTTCCAAAACTTACCTGATGAGCCTTTGTTATCTAATGTGGAAGACACTCTCCATTGGAAGGATCGGTTTGGAAATATCAAAGATTTTTCTATTGCTTTGGTTTGGGACGAGTTAAGACCAAGAAGTGTTAGAGTTGATTGGTCTGATCTTGTGTGGTTCAGTGGTTGTATCCCTAGGCATGCTTTCATCTTATGGCTTGTGTTTCATAAAAAACTCAAAACACAGGATCTTTTAATGCAATGGGATGTGAACTCGACGGTTGACCTGTTATGCCCGTTTTGCAAGTTACAACCAAACTCACATTCCCATCTTTTCTTTGAATGTTGGTACTCCATGCAAGTTTGGAATCGGGTTACTACAAAAGCGGGCTTTCAACATCAGCTTTCTAATTGGGACGATATTATTCACCATATTCTTCCAAGGGCAAGGAAGAAATCGATGCAGAATGTGATTGGAAAACTCATACTTGCTGCATCTGTGTATTATCTGTGGCAAGAGAGAAATGCCAGATTGTTTGCAAAGGATACTCGATCTGCTGATGCTCTTTGTGAATCCATCATCTCCACGGTCCGACTCAAACTATTCACTTTCAGATACAAGAGAACGAGGAGTGTGGAAAGATTGATTGCTGCATGGGATCTCCCTCGTTTATTAGTTAATCCTATGTAATTTTTAGCTTGTTGATTGCCTTTATTAATGGTTGTTAGAGTTGCGCTCGGGATTTTGCTTTTGGTTTGTGTAGGGCACCTATGTGCTGAACATTTTGTAAAGTCAATCTAGCATAGTGCTAGTTGCCTATTTTATTGACGATGATATGATATAAAGATCTGACTAGGGTAACCTTTACCAAAAAAAAAAAAACTTGGTACACTCATTTTAGAATTTTAGTCATATATGGTTTAAGCTCTCTGACGTTACATCTTACAAGCACATTTGCAGCACGTGAGACATACCTCTTCTAATTCATAGTATACCTTCCGGGCGTATCAACCCAGATCATTATTTTAGATATTCCTATGAATATTGTAATTGGAATTATTATTTTTTAAACGGCAATACCATATATATATCAATGGATTTGAATATTCCAATTGCTCAGTTGGGCCTATTCGTTGCTCAAAGCCCAAATATGGTTTTTTAACAAGAAGTTGAAGATTAAAAAAACTACTATTGGCAATTTGATTATGAATTTATAATAACTTGGCAACAAATTTAACAGTTATAAATTGGTTAAGTTTTGATAGGACCAAATCATTTCGGAATTGACACATGGTCATATTTAGTCATGCGTGATTACATATCAGATTATCAAGGGGAGTTTGGCTAATTAAGCTCATGCTTAATAGCTCCTGTATTCCAGTATTTATAAGCCATATTAATAGCTCATCCAAACATTATCAAGGCTCAACTAATTAATAACTATAAAAGATGATATAAATACACGATTAATCAAACTTCAAAAAGTCCAAACAACATATTAAACGGAAAAACTCAAGAAATGTTGGGGAAATCAGAGAATCGAACAAATAACCGGATATAATTATATCTGAAAGCGTGTAATCACTTTCAGATTGAATCAATTTGACGGTTCACCCAAACTATTCAGTCGGATACAATTCAGAGAATTCTTTGTTAACTGGGCAGCTAATCACATAGATATTCGAAGTTGGCAAAATCAGTCCCTTTAACTCGATCCCAGCCAGGGGCTCTGCTCCATGGACCCCACTCCCAGGGAGCTGCCCCCTGACCCCCGTACCTTAGGGGCGAAACCCCTAAGGTCATAACAGATTCAGATAGGCGTGTGTCTGCACTCCAAACGTATATGATTTCTTATTATGATATCAATGGTCAAACAAGTTAATCTAATTACACTAAAATATCCAATAAGAAAAAAATTAATTCAATCTATAATCTGTGAATTGAAAATGGCTTTCGGCTTGTTAGAAAATAGATCAAGTAAACATCTCTCTCTATATATAAAGAGCTATCGGAAAGCGCTCGCTTGGCGCTCTCTGAGCCCGCCATGTCAGCGTTTTCTTACGTGGCGTCACCAGAACGATGCAAGTGACAAGTCAGCAGCCACATAGCTACTTATCTGCTGATGTGGAGTGTCCACTTAAGCATATATAAGTCATTAAGTCATCTTTTAATAAAAAGAATTCCGGAGATAGGATCGAACACGCAACCTTCGGATTAACATCTAACGCTTTCACCAATATGGGTTTTGTTTAAATTTTTGAAAGCCATAATAGATATAAAACACCGGAATCATCTCAGATGATTTCAATTATATTGTAACACCCCAAAGTTTTTAAGGTAAAGAAATTACCCCTTTTTATAGTTTTGGCATTAAATTAATTTCCTAGTATTTTATTTCTAGATATGGGGTTAATTTAGTTGGAACTCTAGCGGATAGCGGGTAAAATACCCACAAAATTAGATGAGGGCGTGGCAAGCCCATGGAGTGCCAACCATCTTTTCTTTGTGACTCACTCTTCCATTCTCTACTTCTCCATCATTCCTTCATGCATCTCATTCTTGTTCTTTCAAAATCAAAGTTTAATTCTCTCCAATTCAAGGATAATAACATCAATAATAAATCATCACCATCAATCTTTATCAAGCAAAATTGAAAGTTAGGGTTTGAGGTGTGAGTGGTGGTGGCCGAAATTTCAAGAGGAAAAGAGGGAAAGAAGAATTTTTCCATCTAAGTCTTGATTTAGCTTATTGTTGTGAGGTATTGATTTCCCCTAACTTAGCTTTTATCTTTCAAGTGGAATTAGGGTTCATGGATGAACCAAATTGGGGGTTTTGCTAGAAAATGAATTATGGTTAATTTTCCCCAATTCCTTAGTTAACCTAGTTGTCATTGAGTTGTGCCTACTAGTAGAGTAAAAGTGGTTCAATAATAGAAAAAAGAGTTAAAAAAAAAAAAAAAAAAAAAGAAAAAAAAAAAAGAACTTGGGCTACTAGTGGGTACTTCTCATTTTTAAGTTGTGTCTAGAGTGGTGTTGTATCGTTAAGAATGGAGGGCTTGGTTGACTTTAAGTTGTTTGAAGTTGATACACCACAATGGTGTCGAGTTTGCTTGGTATTTTTGAGGTGTTTTAGCGGAATAGCAATTTATGGGTTGTTGGCAATCAATGGTACGGGTTTTGATTAGACTATTTTGTACATATTTCATACTTACCTTATACTTTTGATTGATTCCTTTCATTTCTCACCTACACTCCCTCACTCATTGTAAATATCCACTATATATACCTTAGCCTAACTATATAACCGTTCTATATGCCTATTTTGATGATGTACTTGGTGCTTACGCCATGTCGGTGGAGCTATGATCCTCGTTCAAGCCTATGGTAAGATATGCATCACGACTGTGCTATGAGTGATTCTTGATATATTCAACCCCAAAAGTAAGTTCGTTGGAGTAGAATGATATTGATAGGTTCATTTGTTTCACTTGTGCATAGTCGTGTTATTGAGGCTTGTGGATTGTTCAGATATTGTCAAACATTTCGGGTTTTCATTTAAGATTAAAACTGCTTCACCCAACTTCTTTGTCTTTGACATACTTGGTGTTGTTCTTTTTGATACTCGTAATTGTTTATTTAGCTTCTTTGCCAAGGATTACTTTTTCTTTAAATGTTGGCCAATTTATACCCATCGCCCACTTCGTTATTGGCCTTTTTATTATATGTTTTTAGTCGATTTTGCTGGCATTTGGCGCGTTTATGGGTTTTGTTAGTGGTTTCAGGTTCTAAACAGGTGACGTTTCCGTTTGGTGCAATTTCGAGTAATTTTGAGGCCATGAAGTTGATTGGAGAGTTCGAGAGTTGTTAAGGTGAAAAGAGAGAGGAAAAAATATGCAAGTATTCATAAGTTGATGTGTGGCCTTCGGTTCAGTACTTTTATACTGCGACGCAGTGGTGGTGAACAAGTCCACTGCGCCGCAGTCATCTATGTTGTAAGGCACTACCAGTCCAGTAATATTGTACTGCGACGCAGTGGCAACCACACCTAGCCACTGCGCCGCAGTCAGCTAGTGGAAAATGAGCATCGAGACCAGTAATATTGTACTGCGATGCAGTGGCAACCACACCTAGCCACTGCGCCGCAGTCAGTGGATTGAAAAGCGTGGCTGCAACCCAGTAATATATGGCTGCGCCGCAGTTGGGCCTCCACTAGCCACTGCGACGCAGTGTTGACACGGGTAGGCAAGGCTTTGACCGATCATTTGCATCAGAATGAAGGGGGTATAAATAGTTTACATAACCTAATCCCCAATTGATCAAGTCTTCTTTCTAAGAGCTGCACTTCAAGGAACACCTTCAAGGATCAACTCAAGATTTCATCATCTTCCGATTCATTGAAGATTCACGTGCACCCACTTAGATCGTATCTATTTTATTGTCTTGCAGTTTCTATTTCTCAAACGATTGGTACATCATGTTCTTCCTTTATTTTGATTGTTATTTCAATTTAATCATGAGTGGCTAATCCTTCAATCATCCACCTTGATGAAACTAGACGAATGATGTGATTGCTATATGTTTTAATTCAAAGAGTTGATTTCAATTACCATTGTGTCGAGATCTTGATGATTTAATTCCTTTATGTTATTATTATGATATTGGTGGCATGTGTGTTTTTCGTTAGTGGTACTAGTTGAATACATATGTGATTTTCAAACGGTTGCTTGTCTATGAGCAATTATCACTAGTTCATGGTATGATAGTGAATGTCATTTTAATAAAAGGAATCATTTTGTCAACGTGTTTTGTAACGGTTGGTGGTACCACGTTATTTTCACACAGGCACAATTGGTAATTTGATAGTCAATCAAACTAATTGTTGGTAAGGTTGTCTAGGCATTGGTGGTACCGGCTTGGGTAATTAAACTAGCAATTTAGGTGTTTGGGTGATTTGTGAGCGGTTGGTGGTACCACGCGAGCATTTTATCCTTTCACGATTATCTTGTCAACTCTAAATGAAGTTGGTCTTAATTGATGCAATCATGTTTGAAGTCTAGCGAAATTAAGGTGGATGATCTTTACTATTATTGTTTGAAGCTTTACCTTTACTTTTACGCGTTTTTGTCTTTAAAGTTATTTTACTTTAATTGCCAAAGTGTGATTCAAAGTGTTTCACCCTGTTTTCCAAACTACTCCATTAGACAATTGATTCAAACCAATCCCCGTGAACGAACCTGGACTTACTTTGTAACTATATTGCATACGATCGGGTCCACTGCCCGATAGTGTGTAGTAGTGAGTTTCTAGGTATTTCTAGTTTTAATTTTTAAACTCGATTTAGCACATCAAGTTTTTGGCGCCGCTGCCGGGGATTGTGTGCCGTTTTAGTTGTTAATTTAGTGGTTTGATCCTTCCTCATGCGTGAGGAAGTTATTTGCGTTAACAGTTTAGTTTTTCTTTTCTTGTCTTATCGCAGGTGCAGTTGACGTGTTTGGTTAGTTGTGTTTTCCAGGTCTACTTCTTAGTTGATGAACTTGCGGTCTTCGGGTTTACCTCTAAATAGTCCTTTGAGAACACCAACAAGACGTAGGTTTAACTTCACAACACCTACACCATTCTCACCTATTGCTAGACCCACTCCTGATTCGGACGAGGAAGGGTTCTATTTAGACGAGTTCTTCAATCTAGAAGTTAAGTTAGAAGAGGAAATGGGAGACGAAGAAAGGGATCCGAATGATATACGTTATGGTGAGAGGGTCCGTACTATTCCCGCCAACCGTGGTAGTCCTATAAGACCTCCGGCCATTGCTCATGATTTCAATCTGAAAGGTAATCATCTTAAAAGCATTGAGGAGCAACAGTTTGATGGTAAAAGGAAATGGGATCCATATCAACACTTAGAGAGGTTTGAGAAGTTGGCACGGTTATACCAATATGGGAACAACCAAATGAATGCCGTTAAACTTGAAACATTTCCCATGTCCATTACCGGTGATGCTTTAGATTGGTTTAATGATCTTCCAGAAAATTCCATAACAACTTGGGACCAACTCAAGCAAGCTTTCATTGGTGAGTTTTATTCACTTAGAACTCAAAGGAAGTTGGAGAATTTGATTAGGTCCTTTGACCAAGATGAAGATGAAGATGTGGTGGATGCATGGATTCGGTTTAAGGAGATGTTGAGAAATTGTCCGGGCCATATGTAACATCCCAAACTTTTCTTTACTAGTTGACTAATGCCGTTAAGTCAATATTGTGTGTGTCGTTAAGTCTATTTTAGATTTAAATGTTTATATGTAGTTAATGTGTGTTATGTGTGAGGCTTGTAAGCCTAAATGTTAATGTAGTATAAATGTGTGTAATATGAAGGTTAATGTCTATGTAGTGACATTTAATGAAGGATTAATGTTGTATGTGGTCAATAATGTAGTTTGTGACCAATAATGAAGGATTAGGAAGATTAGGGGTTAGTTTTGGCATGTGTGCAAAGTCAAAAACGGGTTTAGAGGTTTAAGGGTTGTCTTTGAGAGCTTTATGCAGATTTCCTTCCTCTCAAACAAGCCCTAGTTGATCCCCTCCCTTCCCTCTCTAGTTTCTTCCTAGATCTTATTCGTTTTGAAGCCGAATCGATCGTGTATTGCTTAGACTTTGGATCTTTATCATCGAATACAGGTAATATAGGTATTCCTCATCTGAGATTGATTGTGTGAGTCTTATATTAGTCTTAATCCAGGCCATAAGGGTTTGGGTTGGGTTATTTGATTAAACGTTCATCAATTTCATGTTATTCGGGTGATTAAATGGTTGGTTTATGACGTAAAGGATTTAGGGATTAATAGGTTGATTAAAGGTAATGAAAGTGCAATTAAAAGGATTAATTTTAAATCCCCAGGTTGGATTTGGGTATGGGTTAGTATGGGATTCGTTTGATCAAAGCGTAAAAGTGTAGTTGCTGGTCTGCACCCCTGGTGCGACGCACCAAAGGACTGGTGCGGCGCACCCACTGAGG
>CM067167.1:161162768-161240691 GCA_034093135.1 Erigeron breviscapus | reverse complement strand
AAATGTATGCAAGTATATTCACTAAGCCTTTGCTTATATTTTAGTTGTTTACCTTTTTATAGGAAGTTCCGGAAGAAGGAACTAGTGATTGATTGAAGTTGATGTGTTAGACGAAAAGATTTTGAAGGACTTGAAGGTATTTAGGTCATTCTTGGAAGAATGGCAATCTTTTGGTTAGAGGCTTAGAAATCCCTCCTCTCATGGCTCTTGGTACATTTTGGTTTAAAAAGTATATTTTGTAAAAGTCTTGTAAATGTTCAAGTGTAGAGCTTTTGGAAAGATGTCTAGTGTATTTTGGATGAAAATGGTGTCAAAATGGGTAAATGACCCATTAATGTTGAAAATGAGATTTGGAACAAGTTGATGTTGTAATTATGTTTAAAAATGTGTTTTTTATAATTGTTGCAAATTCTGGATGGTGTTTTAAATGTTGGTCATGAGTTGAATGAATGAAAGTTTGGGTAAAAGTGTTAAAGGAAAAAGCTGGTTGCTGAATTTTGTTCAGGTCTGAGACCAGTGGAATCCCACTGCGGCGCAGTGGGAGGGTCTCAACCCCACTGCGGCGCAGTGGGGGAACTTTTGTCACGCAGGACAGTAGAATCCCACTGCGGCGCAGTGGGAGTGTGTCGAACCCACTGCGGCGCAGTGGGTATCCTCTGTAAAAAAAAAATAAAAAAATATTCAGTTTTCGGTTTATCGAGTCTAGTCCTTTCAAGTTGGTATCAAAGCCGTGGTTTAAGGGATTTAGGTATTCCCTCGTGTAGAGAGTGCCTAGACTTAAACCTTAGTTGAGACTCGACCTTAGGTAACCGAAATTTTATATGGGACCGAAAGAGTGTTTAATGATGTTAGCTTATAAACTTGCTAGTATTAAAGCACAATAAGAAGCCGGCCTTATTGTGGTTGAAATACTAACAAATTTATAAACTAACGACATCAAACCTTGGGACGGTTTAGTATAAAGTTATAAGTTTTGGCTTTTAGTTAGTAGAGAGAGATAGGTTGCGTGTTTTAAACAGTTTATCTACTCTTACTATAGTATGGCTGATCAACATCACGAAGAAGACGAAATCGATAGAAGAAATGAGGAGGAAGTTATCTTTCCTGAAGGTAGCATGGATATCTCCGATCAAATAGGGAGAGCATTAGAAATGTATACTCCTCTTTTACTAAAGAGGTTGAATCAAACATTAGAAGGAGCTGTGAACGATCATCTTGCTCAAATGATTAGAGAAGAGGTTGCGGTCAATGTGCAACGGGAGTTTGAGAAAAGAGATGCCAAAGATAAAGGCAAGAAGGCTGAAGATGAAAGGGAGGTGGAAGTAACCGGGGAGAAGGTTTATAAGAAGAAGTTCACTTTTCGAGACTTTGAAGTGTGCCACCCACCGGAGTATCACGGTGATCGTGATCCCATCGTTTGTACTCGGTGGATATCGGAGATAGAAGGGGCATTCCGCACTAGTCAATTCCCCTCACAATTGAAGGTTATATTTGCGGTTGGTATGCTTAGGAACAGTGGGAAGAGATGGTGGGACGGATTGTTAGCAATTAAGAAGGAAGCTTTAGATCATGTAGAATGGCCCGAATTCAAGACTATGTTTTTCAAGGAATTTAGATCGGAGGCCGAAGTGACTAAGTTGAGAAGTGAATTTCTCAATGATAGTCAAGGTAGTTTAAGCTTGAATGAATTTCGTGCTCAATTCTTGGATAAAGCTCAATTTTGTCCGGAATTTTTTGAGAACGATCAATTGCTAAAGGAGCAATTCTATATGAAGCTGAAGAAGAGCTTGAGGGAGAAGATAAGCCTACGTCAAATGGATTCTTTCTCCATGTTGGCGGATGTGGCTAGGGATCATGAGATTGAGCAGTCTAGGGTGGAGGAAGGTGAATTGAAAAGGAAGCATGAAGAAACGAACTCTCCTAACAAACGGTTTAGACAAGAGGGTAGCTCCGGTAACAACTCACATAGAAGAAACACCCCCTTTTGCCGTCAATGCAAGAAGAATCACTCGGGGGTGTGCAAGGCATCGGAGAAGGGATGTTATACTTGTGGGAAGCCGGGGCACACTAGCCGGGAGTGCAAGTCCAAGCCTCAAAAACCTGTCATTTGTTTTAAGTGCTTCGGGGAGGGTCACATGAGAAGCTCATGTCCTAAATTGACCGAGGAAGAGAGACTTGAAGAAAGGAGAAAGGAGGCGGAGAGAAAGAATGTCCAAGCACATGGAAATCCACGAGGAAGATCCTTTCAACTCACGGTGGAGCAAGCAAGGAGCACGGATGATGTTGTCACAGGTACATTCCTTGTATATAATGTGCCTATGCGAATTCTCTTTGATTCGGGGGCAAATAGATCATTTGTTGCAACTAGGGTAATTCATGTTATTCCCGTGTCTAAGTCATGTCTAGAAAATACTTTGCAAGTTGAGGTTGGTAATGGTAGGATGGAATTAGTGAAGGATGTGTTTAGAGGGTGTGAGATCAAAATTTCTTCGGAACTCTTTCAAGCCAATTTAATTCCTTTTCCGATGGGAGAGTTTGATATAATTTTGGGAATGGATTGGTTGAGTTCTTGTAACGCTAAAATCGCGTGTGATGAAAAGGCAATATATGTAAAGACCTCCAAAGGTGAAGATTTGGTGGTTTATGATGATAGGAAGGAGCGTTCTATATCCGTTTGTACCTTTGCTCGTGCCAAACGCTATATGTCTCATGGATGTCATGCTTACCTTGCTCACATTGTTAATGTTGAAAAGAAACCTTTATCTATTGAAGACATTCCAATCGTTAGTGAATTTGCCGATGTTTTCCTCGAAGACTTGCCGGGCATCCCTCCTGAACGGCAAGTTGAGTTTTCAATTGATCTCATTCCGGGGGCTAACCCCATTGCTAAAGCTCCTTACCGTTTGGCTCCAAGGGAAATGCAAGAGATGATGAAGCAATTACAAGAATTACTTGATAAAGGTTTTATTCGACCTAGTAACTCTCCTTGGGCGCACCGGTACTTTTCGTTAAGAAGAAGGATGGAAGCATGCGTATGTGTATCGACTATCGTGAGCTCAACAAAGTCACCGTAAAGAACAAGTATCCTTTGCCTAGAATCGACGATTTATTCGATCAACTTCAAGGAGCATCATATTTCTCTAAAATAGATCTTCGTCCGGGTTACCATCAACTCAAAGTACGTGATGAAGATATTCCTAAAACCGCTTTCCGTACTCGTTATGGTCATTTTGAGTTTGTTGTCATGCCTTTTGGTCTCTGATGTGTCTCAATATATACATATTTCCCACATCTTATTTGGATATTTTAGGCACGGTTGATAGCCGTTTATACATATTTTGTGGTGCTTTATGGTATTTGCTAGTGATTTCAGGTCTAAAGCAGGTATTTCACTCACAAATGGTAGAAAACGACTTAGAAATGGTCCAAAGGCACTAACGGATGAAGACTGGTCGAAAACAAAGTTAAAATACTGAAACCAGGAGGAACTCGCGGCGCGACCAAAGGGTATCGCGACGCGAGTCATAAATCTCGCGACGCGAGCTCACCAGTAAACTCGCGGCGCGAGTATAATATCTCGCGGCGCGAGCTCTCAACAAAACTCGCGGCGCGAGGGAATAAATCGTGGCGCGAGAAATTGCTGGTCTGACGGATTTTCTCTCTCCTGGGTATAAATACAAACACCCACTCAACCCTAAATAATATCTTGGACACTCCAGCCTCCACTTTTTCTCTCTAGCAGTTTTTGAAGGCTTTCCAAGGGTTTTTACTTCCCAAATATCATTTGAAGATTTGAAGACCAATTTTGGCTATAGTTACTTATTGTGGCTCGGTTGTAACTTCGATTTGGAATTCTCCTAAATATTTGGTACATTATGTTCTCTTATTTAATTGAATCTTTGTTCTTTTTCATTATGAGTAGCTAAACCTCCTTACATCTATGAAGATGAAGTGAAACAATTAGTCATGGTTGCATAATATTTTGAATTCAAGTTGGTTTTACTTAACATTTTGTCAAGATCTTATTGAAGTGATTTCTTCTACTTAATCTTGTGTCCTTGGTGATATTTGTGTTTTTCGATAGTGGTACTAGTTGAATGCAAGTATTATTTTAGTTGTTTGTCTATGAGCAACTCTTGCTAGGTCATGGTATGATAGTAAAGGATACAAATTAATAGAAATTACTTTGGTGAGTGGATTTAACGGATGGTGGTACCACGTTTCTTTCACAAAGATGAAATTGTTATTTAAATAATCAAACAAACTAGTTAGTTCAAGGAATTGTAATAAGGATGGTGGTACCACGTTTCTTTCACAAAGATGAAATTGTTATTTAAATAATCAAACAAACTAGTTAGTTCAAGGAATTGTAATAAGGATGGTGGTACCACGTTTCTTTCACAAAGATGAAATTGTTATTTAAATAATCAAACAAACTAGTTAGTTCAAGGAATTGTAATAAGGATGGTGGTACCACGTTTCTTTCACAAAGATGAAATTGTTATTTAAATAATCAAACAAACTAGTTAGTTCAAGGAATTGTAATAAGGATGGTGGTACCACGTTTCTTTCACAAAGATGAAATTGTTATTTAAATAATCAAACAAACTAGTTAGTTCAAGGAATTGTAATAAGGATGGTGGTACCACGTTTCTTTCACAAAGATGAAATTGTTATTTAAATAATCAAACAAACTAGTTAGTTCAAGGAATTGTAATAAGGATGGTGGTACCACGTTTCTTTCACAAAGATGAAATTGTTATTTAAATAATCAAACAAACTAGTTAGTTCAAGGAATTGTAATAAGGATGGTGGTACCACGTTTCTTTCACAAAGATGAAATTGTTATTTAAATAATCAAACAAACTAGTTAGTTCAAGGAATTGTAATAAGGATGGTGGTACCACGTTTCTTTCACAAAGATGAAATTGTTATTTAAATAATCAAACAAACTAGTTAGTTCAAGGAATTGTAATAAGGATGGTGGTACCACGTTTCTTTCACAAAGATGAAATTGTTATTTAAATAATCAAACAAACTAGTTAGTTCAAGGAATTGTAATAAGGATGGTGGTACCACGTTTCTTTCACAAAGATGAAATTGTTATTTAAATAATCAAACAAACTAGTTAGTTCAAGGAATTGTAATAAGGATGGTGGTACCACTTGTTGCAAGAAATTGAGTTGATTAGGTGATTGAGTCGATTTTACAAACGGAGTGCACGCCGAATGTGTTTTGTCTTGTCACGATTATTATCACCAACATTTAAAGAATTTTGAGCTTAACCATATGCAACCTAGACTTCTTGTGTAGCGGATTCGACATAGATGGCTTTTTAATCATTTGATTACAACAAAAATCTTTTCGTATACTCTCGAGTGACACCGGTTGAGTATTTTACTTTACTTGTTAATTTCTTAGTTTCCTGATACGCGAAGTGACAACTCGGTCACAAACCAAACTTGTACTTGTTTCACAGTTTTCACAACCTTTAGTACAACAGTCAGTCCTTGTGTTCGATCCTGGTCTTGCCAGTTACCTATATTACATACGAACGGGTACACTGCCCGTAAGTGTGTTGTAGTCAGTTAACGGTAGACCTTGTTATAAATTTTTAAACTAGATTTCACACATCAAGTTTTTGGCGCCGCTGCCGGGGACTGCGGTTTAAGTACTTTAGGTTGAGACTCTGTGAATCGACCCTTTTTCGTGCTTGCACGGGAAAGTTACTTGCTTTATTTAATTTTAGTTTGCTTTGATTGTACCCCAGGTGCTATTAAGGTTTTTGTTTGTTGTGTTGTGTTCGCAGACTATTTACAGGTAGTGGATGAACACTCGAGCTTCTGGGAAACCATTAGCCAAGGCCACATCTAACCCCGAAAAACTTAAAAAGCGCACCAAAACACAAACGTCACAACCATCATCATCCGAACCAGTTTTCATAAACACCACTCCTTACCAAACCCACATACTTAACGAGACTTACTACGAGTCGGGAAGTAACGAGTGGGAACCCATTTCCGATAAAACACCAACTCCACCCGAATCGCCAAAACCGGACATCAACATGGCCGGTCAACAAAATAATCCGCCCGATCTCTTCAACATGAAAATCGAGGACCTTCCTCGAACCATACCTACAACTCGCCGATCGGCCATCCGTGCACCCGAGATCGACACTTTCGCGGTGAAAGGTAACCATTTACAAATGGTTAAGGATTTGTGCTTTGATGGATGGCATAAAAGAGACCCTCATGAGCATCTTGACAAGTTCGAGATGATTTGCAATCTATTCAACTATGGGGAAAACCAAGCCAACAATGTTAAGATGACGCTTTTTCCTATGTCTCTCACGGGAGAGGCTCACAAATGGTTGAAAGGATTAGCGCCGGATAGTTTGACTAATTGGGGGGCGGTTAAGGAAGCTTTTATAGATAGATTCTTTCCGGATAATCGGGAAAGAGAGCTTAGGCTTGTTATCCGTTCTTTTAGACAAGACGAGGATGAGTCGATAGTTGAAGCTTGGTTAAGGATGAAGGATCTCTTGTGGGAATGTCCCGGGCATGGGGTGAGTGACACCGAAATTGTGGGGATATTTTTGGATGGAATGAATAGGGAGAACTACGAGAAGATGGTAATGACTTGTGGGGGTAGTATTAGCTACAAGACCTCAAGTGAGCTTTGGAAGATGTTTGAGGATATGGCAAAAGCTCAAGTCTCTAGACCGTCGAATAGGGATAGGAGATCACGTAAGGTAGTAGCTCGGGTGGATGATGGTGAAACATCCGAGGTAGTTACCGAAATTCAGAAACTTTCAAACCGAATGGATGAAAGGTTCTCTATGGCGGAGAACAACTTTGGTGGGCTTGAGCGTGATGTGAAGATCATGGCGGGGGGATGTCTTCATTGTGGTGGTCCACACCATCCCGATGAGTGTGATTCTATGGCACAAGAAGATGGTAATGACTTGTGGGGGTAGTATTAGCTACAAGACCTCAAGTGAGCTTTGGAAGATGTTTGAGGATATGGCAAAAGCTCAAGTCTCTAGACCGTCGAATAGGGATAGGAGATCACGTAAGGTAGTAGCTCGGGTGGATGATGGTGAAACATCCGAGGTAGTTACCGAAATTCAGAAACTTTCAAACCGAATGGATGAAAGGTTCTCTATGGCGGAGAACAACTTTGGTGGGCTTGAGCGTGATGTGAAGATCATGGCGGGGGGATGTCTTCATTGTGGTGGTCCACACCATCCCGATGAGTGTGATTCTATGGCACAAGAAGATGTGAACTTTGTGCAAAACCAACGCCAAGGAAATTATCAATCTCTCTTCCAACGTGGTGGCAACTACCAAGGTCGCTACCAAGGTAACTCCTCGAATCCTTCTAATTTTTATTCTAACAATCGTGGTGGTAATTTTCCGAAAAAGAAGAACCCATTTCCGATAAAACACCAACTCCACCCGAATCGCCAAAACCGGACATCAACATGGCCGGTCAACAAAATAATCCGCCCGATCTCTTCAACATGAAAATCGAGGACCTTCCTCGAACCATACCTACAACTCGCCGATCGGCCATCCGTGCACCCGAGATCGACACTTTCGCGGTGAAAGGTAACCATTTACAAATGGTTAAGGATTTGTGCTTTGATGGATGGCATAAAAGAGACCCTCATGAGCATCTTGACAAGTTCGAGATGATTTGCAATCTATTCAACTATGGGGAAAACCAAGCCAACAATGTTAAGATGACGCTTTTTCCTATGTCTCTCACGGGAGAGGCTCACAAATGGTTGAAAGGATTAGCGCCGGATAGTTTGACTAATTGGGGGGCGGTTAAG
Source organism: Erigeron breviscapus (assembly GCA_034093135.1). Taxonomy (NCBI): domain Eukaryota; kingdom Viridiplantae; phylum Streptophyta; class Magnoliopsida; order Asterales; family Asteraceae; genus Erigeron; species Erigeron breviscapus. The sequence goes on along the minus strand of CM067167.1, from coordinate 161,232,851 downwards.
GAAGCTTTTATAGATAGATTCTTTCCGGATAATCGGGAAAGAGAGCTTAGGCTTGTTATCCGTTCTTTTAGACAAGACGAGGATGAGTCGATAGTTGAAGCTTGGTTAAGGATGAAGGATCTCTTGTGGGAATGTCCCGGGCATGGGGTGAGTGACACCGAAATTGTGGGGATATTTTTGGATGGAATGAATAGGGAGAACTACGAGAAGATGGTAATGACTTGTGGGGGTAGTATTAGCTACAAGACCTCCAGTGAGCTTTGGAAGATGTTTGAGGATATGGCAAAAGCTCAAGTCTCTAGACCGTCGAATAGGGATAGGAGATCACGTAAGGTAGTAGCTCGGGTGGATGATGGTGAAACATCCGAGGTAGTTACCGAAATTCAGAAACTTTCAAACCGAATGGATGAAAGGTTCTCTATGGCGGAGAACAACTTTGGTGGGCTTGAGCGTGATGTGAAGATCATGGCGGGGGGATGTCTTCATTGTGGTGGTCCACACCATCCCGATGAGTGTGATTCTATGGCACAAGAAGATGTGAACTTTGTGCAAAACCAACGCCAAGGAAATTATCAATCTCTCTTCCAACGTGGTGGCAACTACCAAGGCCGCTACCAAGGTAACTCCTCGAATCCTTCAAATTTTTATTCTAACAATCGTGGTGGTAATTTTCAAGGTAGGTGGCAAAAGGATGATACTCATGGAGCACCTCAACAACAACAACCACCCTCACCTCCGAGGAAGGAGGAAAATCAAGACGAAGGATCGCCGCTCATGGCCATGATGGCTAAGTTCCTTGACAAACAAGACCAACGAGAGGAGGCCCAAGAGAAAAGGAATATCTCAATGGAGAATTATTCTAAGCTCTTGAATGAAAAGATTGGGGGGTTGCATGACAAGATAGACATTAGCAATAAAAACAATCAAGCTTTGATCTCCAACTTGGAGAAGAGGATCGATAGGATAGGAAAGCATGAGAGGCAACCGGGTACTCTCCCAAGCAATACCCAACAAAACCCAAATCAAGACAAAGGCCCATGGAGGAACGGGGATGACAAGTACAAAGCTCCCCAACACCGGAATGAATCCGTGAATGCCATAACTACATGGCCCGGGGAGGTAATTACTCTTCCTATTGACGATTCTTTTGTTTCTAATGTTTCTCATCAGGTTGGGCAAATTGATGAAGGATCGGAGGATGAGGTAGAGAGGGAGTCACCGCCGATGGTGACTACCCCGGTTCCTATAGCCACACCAATCAAGGAGCCCGTGTTGAAACCCTACCAACCGAAGATCCCATTCCCACAGAGGTTGATAAAGGAAAAGATGAGGGAGCGAATGGATAGGTTCATAAGTGATCTAAGGAAGTTGCACATCAATATTCCGTTTTTAGATGCTATTGTGCAGATGCCAGGATATGCAAAATGTTTGAAGCAAATCTTGATGAACAAGAATAAGTTGGCTGAGGTGGAAACGAAAATTTTAGAGAATGTTTGCTCGGCGGCCGTGACTGGTAGTTACCGAAATTCAGAAACTTTCAAACCGAATGGATGAAAGGTTCTCTATGGCGGAGAACAACTTTGGTGGGCTTGAGCGTGATGTGAAGATCATGGCGGGGGGATGTCTTCATTGTGGTGGTCCACACCATCCCGATGAGTGTGATTCTATGGCACAAGAAGATGTGAACTTTGTGCAAAACCAACGCCAAGGAAATTATCAATCTCTCTTCCAACGTGGTGGCAACTACCAAGGCCGCTACCAAGGTAACTCCTCGAATCCTTCAAATTTTTATTCTAACAATCGTGGTGGTAATTTTCAAGGTAGGTGGCAAAAGGATGATACTCATGGAGCACCTCAACAACAACAACCACCCTCACCTCCGAGGAAGGAGGAAAATCAAGACGAAGGATCGCCGCTCATGGCCATGATGGCTAAGTTCCTTGACAAACAAGACCAACGAGAGGAGGCCCAAGAGAAAAGGAATATCTCAATGGAGAATTATTCTAAGCTCTTGAATGAAAAGATTGGGGGGTTGCATGACAAGATAGACATTAGCAATAAAAACAATCAAGCTTTGATCTCCAACTTGGAGAAGAGGATCGATAGGATAGGAGATCACGTAAGGTAGTAGCTCGGGTGGATGATGGTGAAACATCCGAGGTAGTTACCGAAATTCAGAAACTTTCAAACCGAATGGATGAAAGGTTCTCTATGGCGGAGAACAACTTTGGTGGGCTTGAGCGTGATGTGAAGATCATGGCGGGGGGATGTCTTCATTGTGGTGGTCCACACCATCCCGATGAGTGTGATTCTATGGCACAAGAAGATGTGAACTTTGTGCAAAACCAACGCCAAGGAAATTATCAATCTCTCTTCCAACGTGGTGGCAACTACCAAGGCCGCTACCAAGGTAACTCCTCGAATCCTTCAAATTTTTATTCTAACAATCGTGGTGGTAATTTTCAAGGTAGGTGGCAAAAGGATGATACTCATGGAGCACCTCAACAACAACAACCACCCTCACCTCCGAGGAAGGAGGAAAATCAAGACGAAGGATCGCCGCTCATGGCCATGATGGCTAAGTTCCTTGACAAACAAGACCAACGAGAGGAGGCCCAAGAGAAAAGGAATATCTCAATGGAGAATTATTCTAAGCTCTTGAATGAAAAGATTGGGGGGTTGCATGACAAGATAGACATTAGCAATAAAAACAATCAAGCTTTGATCTCCAACTTGGAGAAGAGGATCGATAGGATAGGAAAGCATGAGAGGCAACCGGGTACTCTCCCAAGCAATACCCAACAAAACCCAAATCAAGACAAAGGCCCATGGAGGAACGGGGATGACAAGTACAAAGCTCCCCAACACCGGAATGAATCCGTGAATGCCATAACTACATGGCCCGGGGAGGTAATTACTCTTCCTATTGACGATTCTTTTGTTTCTAATGTTTCTCATCAGGTTGGGCAAATTGATGAAGGATCGGAGGATGAGGTAGAGAGGGAGTCACCGCCGATGGTGACTACCCCGGTTCCTATAGCCACACCAATCAAGGAGCCCGTGTTGAAACCCTACCAACCGAAGATCCCATTCCCACAGAGGTTGATAAAGGAAAAGATGAGGGAGCGAATGGATAGGTTCATAAGTGATCTAAGGAAGTTGCACATCAATATTCCGTTTTTAGATGCTATTGTGCAGATGCCAGGATATGCAAAATGTTTGAAGCAAATCTTGATGAACAAGAATAAGTTGGCTGAGGTGGAAACGAAAATTTTAGAGAATGTTTGCTCGGCGGCCGTGACTGGTAAGTTACCCGAAAAGCGTAAGGATCCAGGTAGTTTTACCGTTACTTGCAAAATAGGTGATTTAACTGTGAAAAAGGGATTGACAGATTCAGGTGCAAGTATTGATATAATGCCTTCATCTACTTATGCTAAACTGAACTTAGGAAAACCTAAACCCGTCAACATGAAAATTCAATTGGCCGACAAATCTATTATAAGACCCTTGGGTATTTTAGAAGACGTGTTGGTCGAAGTGGGTGGTTTGGTTTTTCCTGTGGACTTTGTCATCATTGATGTAGGTGAAGTGTCAAGACGGCGGTTTCTCATGGTAAAACGAAGTTGTCAAAGGAACTTTGTTCGAATTTGTCAAGCAAAGAGAAGGAGGAGTTGATGTTGGAGGTGGATGTTTTTGGTCGAGCAAATGATTGGATTCGGGCGAAGATAAAAGATGATAGTTTACCACCGATCAAGGATAGAACCCCCAACAACTTAAGTGTGGGGAGGGGGATTAAAGGCCCCAACTTGGAGAATCTTTGAGGTTTGCTCGAGTCAAGCTAATGACTCGTAAATAAATAAAGCGCTTCTCGGGAGGCAACCCGTGTGTTTTTAATATCTTTAGTCGTTCTAGTACTTTTTCTTCCGGTTTTGTGTGTTTATGTTGAGATGTACAGGAGATAGGTCATCCAGGGCGAACCGTTAAGCGAAATTTAGCGTCACAAAACCAAAATGCTGACTAATATGCAGAAATCGCGGCGCGAGAAATGGTGCTCGCGGCGCGAGCTTGGCGAAATCGTGGTCAGAACAAAAACTCGCGGGCGCGAGAAAGTAAGTCGCGACGCGAGTACCTTGGAAGATCGCGGCGCGAGGAGGAAAAGTCGCGGCGCGAGTTCAGTGATGACCAGGTCAGAAGTTTTCCTCGCGGGCACGAGATGTCGAGGTCGCGGCGTGAGTTATCCGGGTATGTCGCGACGCGAGGCTCTTTTCTCGTGGCGCGAGGCGTGTTCAGCCAGGTAAGTTTTTCTTTTATTTATTTATTATTTTAATAAAAATCAAAAATAAAACCTACCCATTTTCTCTTCCATTCTTCTTTTTCTTATTCCTTTCTCTAAAACCTACACACACGCACACGACATAAACACATATACACACACTAGTCTTGAGTTTCTCTTCTTCATCTCTTTAAGATCTCCGTCCCTTCATTCTCATCCCATCATCATCATCATGTCAAAGGTATGTCTCTCTTCTCTTTTCTTTTTAATTTTTATTTTCATATAATTAGGGTTTGTCAAGTTCTTTCAATTTCTTTAAATTAATGAATGTTAATTGTTTAAATAGGTTATTGTTGTTGTTTATTGTACTTAGGGATGATTAATTTTGCTTGAAATTAGAAAACCCTAATTAGGGTTCCTATGGTTCAAATCGGGGGTTTTTCAAATTAAATCATTCCTTAGTTAGTTTAAGTTAAATTAGTTGTTACATTGTTTAGTAAACTCAAAAACCCATTCAAAACTTAAAAAAAAAAAAAAAAAAAAAAAAAAAAAAAAAAAAAAAAAAATGGTGAACAAACTCGCGGCGCGAGGAGGAAAAGTCGCGGCGCGAGCTTGGCGAAATCGTGGTCAGAACAAAAACTCGCGGCGCGAGGAGGAAAAGTCGCGGCGCGAGTTCAGTGATGACCAGGTCAGAAGTTTTCCTCGCGGGCACGAGATGTCGAGGTCGCGGCGTGAGTTATCCGGGTATGTCGCGACGCGAGGCTCTTTTCTCGTGGCGCGAGGCGTGTTCAGCCAGGTAAGTTTTTCTTTTATTTATTTATTATTTTAATAAAAATCAAAAATAAAACCTACCCATTTTCTCTTCCATTCTTCTTTTTCTTATTCCTTTCTCTAAAACCTACACACACGCACACGACATAAACACATATACACACACTAGTCTTGAGTTTCTCTTCTTCATCTCTTTAAGATCTCCGTCCCTTCATTCTCATCCCATCATCATCATCATGTCAAAGGTATGTCTCTCTTCTCTTTTCTTTTTAATTTTTATTTTCATATAATTAGGGTTTGTCAAGTTCTTTCAATTTCTTTAAATTAATGAATGTTAATTGTTTAAATAGGTTATTGTTGTTGTTTATTGTACTTAGGGATGATTAATTTTGCTTGAAATTAGAAAACCCTAATTAGGGTTCCTATGGTTCAAATCGGGGGTTTTTCAAATTAAATCATTCCTTAGTTAGTTTAAGTTAAATTAGTTGTTACATTGTTTAGTAAACTCAAAAACCCATTCAAAACTTAAAAAAAAAAAAAAAAAAAAAAAAATAAAAAAAAAAAAATGGTGAACAAACTCGCGGCGCGAGGAGGAAAAGTCGCGGCGCGAGGTAGAAAACTCGCGGCGCGAGGAGGAAAAGTCGCGGCGCGAGTTCCTGTGTAGCTAACCAGTTTCAGTCATCTCTACTTCCTAGTTTCTCGTGATCACTCCTTAGTATCCACTTTTACCTATTAAGCATATTCTTGGTTGTTTTTGCAGAGACAACAGGGACCACAGCGGTATGAGGGCAATGTGTGGCCACAGGATTATGAGTTCGACTACGTGGATGAATCCTACAAGGCACCGTCTGCAAGACAGAGCAGCATGGTTAGGTCACTGAAACCCACAACCCATCCATGGCTTAAGTTCCCGAACGCTCCAAAAGGGGAGCGACAGGCTTACTTGAACCAGTTGTGTGAAATCCAGGATTTTGTTTTGGTCGCTCCCCGAACCATGGATTGGGAGATGATTCGAGAGGCGGATCTCTTGAGTTATTTTGAACAGAGGTTTTTAACTGAGTTTATGGATGAAAGGGCTGATCGGTTGATACGTATTCCAATGTGGAATAGAATTTTTGAATTAAGAAAGGAGGTGGTGAAGGAATGGTGTCAAGAGTTCTACGCCACTCTGCAGGTGCAAGACTTGCCCATCCAGGATCCTATGGAGGATCGGGTAATACATTTTAGGTTGGGAGGTAAGCAGCGCCACTGTACGGTCGCCGAGTTTGGTTACTTATGTGGAATGTTCCAGATTCAGGAGTTTGAGAATGGGGAGGTATATCCGTTTATAAACAGGAGTCAATTTGCTATCTCATATTTTGAGGACGATTGGACATTTGATGCATATTGGATGAGCATTTCGGGGAAAGACAGGTTTTATTCGGGGGTCAGCAAGGTGTCGGACATTAGGTCCAAGAGACTGAGGATTCTTCACAAAATGATCACCTATTCATTTCTCCATCGGGGAAATGCCACCGATAAGCTCACCTCTGATGATTTGTGGTTGCTTAGGCAGTTTCAGGAGCTTCCTTCTTCTGGTTGGTTCGGGTGTGCTCCGTATATTTTGGCTAGACACATGTATAAGTGTCGGGAGCATAGATATTTGTGTGGTCATTTTGTGACCCAGATGGTGGAGAGGCTTGGTTGTGACACACCCGCGGGTAGGTCGGGTATTACTCTTTGTTTGAACACTTCCCTGATTGACACTTCGGAGATGAAGAAGTCAAAGTTGATAAGGAGTACGAACGCCAGAGATTTACATTCGGATGACGAGCAGGAGCCACCGGCTCAGAGACAGAGAATGGAGTCGCCACCCCAGATGGAGCAGCAGCCTAACCCTTACCCGGCTTATGATTTTGCAGGTTGGGGAACCAAACTAGATGAGATCCTGGGACGTCAGCGGGAGCTCCAGGACACTCAGGACATGATGATGGACGGCAATAGGACCATGTGGAGCCAGGTGAACCGCATGGGCTACCAGTGCGAGTCTTGGGCCCCCTACATTAACCATTGGATCCGACCGGACTCACCACCACCACCACCACCCACTCAGACCTATAGTCCTCCCTCCATCTTCATGCCGGCCAGCACTACTTTCGGGTTCTACAGCCCACACCCAGGTCCGAGTTCGAGCACAGCAGGCGCCGGTAGTAGCACCGGGGGCGCTCAGGGTATGCCCCAATTTGGGTCATACAGGCATACCACTGGTGAGCGCTATTCAGGGCCTGGCTACGATTTTTACAGGGGCATATTTGGCGGACCACCCGATCCCGATGCTGGAGATGGCGTACCTTCCTCCCATGACATGGAGGACGACTGATCTTGTCTATTTTTCTTGCTATTTTCTGAAACTATTAAGACATTGCACTTTATTTACATTCAATGTGGTTGTAATTCCGCCGTGTAGGCGATGAGACATGTTTTTGCTTGTTTCTTGAATTTCCTTTACTATGACTATGCACTAGCTTCGTATTTTGCTTATGATAATTGTCAGGTGAAAATTTTGGGTTTTGCAAGTTGAATTTTGGAAGATTGCTTTTGGAATTTTTGAAGAAGCAAGCGGGTTTATGCTGGCAGTCAGTTCAGCACCCACTTGAATTTTGGCTTCAACTTTGCAACGGTGATTTCTCGCTTTCACCCGGAGGTTTTTCATTGTTCCTTTCTACATTTTGCATTTTTCCCTTTTTCCCATTATTCGCCTTAGTTATTCGTCCATTGAGGACAATGTACAACTTAAGTGTGGGGAGGGGGATGGTAAATTGGAAAAATGAAATTTTTGTTGAAGTTTCTTTCCGTTACTGCATTTTGGTTATGTTTTTAAATTTTTGAGGCTATAGGTTTTATGCAAAGACGATAAATGAGGATATTGAATTTTGCTAATTTAGGATAAAACTAGAGATTGGTTACCTTTAGCTTTCCTTTTCTAGTGCTTGTGGCATTTCATCGTTCCAAGGGGTCATAGGCTTGCTCCGAACTTCAATATAATCTAGGTTGCCTGCTAATTGTACCCTAATGATGAATCAAATGTGAATAATAGTTTCACTAGATGATGTATTGGTAGGCACCGCTTGAGGTTTTCCATTTGAATTTTGCAAATTATGTGCACAAAGTGCTGGAAATATATTATATATGCTTGTGGTAATTTGACTTAACATATGGTTTGCACACCGGATGTCCGGTCCTTAATTCCTATGTTATAGGTTGTGGCTCTAGTCATTATGTTGGGTTTTTATATCGGGGTGTCTGGGGTGCTTCGGCATCAAACGGGTGGCACATGCGGGAACGCGCGCAAAACATTTTTCAATAGTCTAGTACTAATGTGGGCTTTGAGATTCGAATAAGTAGGTCCTTGGGGTAACTTCGTTTTACCTAACTCACCTAAAGCCTCCAACTTGGGATGAGTTGTCCGAAAGTTCGTTACGCGGGTCTCATAGAAACTCACGGGTATTAAATTATAAAACATTTTGTTCTCGTATGTGTTAGTGTTTAGAGCATGGTCTCTGGATATGCAACCCAACCTTGAGTTCTGGCGTATGTCTCTTAACGATACTTAGGTATCCGTAGCGAACCGCTGGCCGGACGCTTAAAGTGCACTTTCGTATAATCACCTAATGTGTGGATAGAGTTGCAATTCTAGACCATAGGAGTATGTTGTGTCAAGGGACTCATAAGTATAACGTAATGAAAACCTTATGGAAAACCAAGGGCGTGAGTGTTTAAGTGGACAAATATACCGGTAATCATTGTGGAATATTGCTTATGTTACCAATAATAATGGTGAAGCTTGCTAGTGGATCATAAGCTTAGTAAGAACGAGCTTAAGGTCAATTGGAACGATAGAAATGTTCAAGAGGTGTTAACACAAGCATAGGTGGGATTCTAATTGTAACTAAAAGATGGTTTTGCTCTAGATTAGTCGAATTTTCTGATTTCGTCTTAAACTTTGCTCATTAGTTTTTAAATGCATTTGCTTTTGGTATTCAACACCGCTTGGTTGGAAACTTCTCATTTAACTAATTTTGTTTTGACATGTGGATTGTTTGGTAATTTGAGATTGGTTCTAAGTCCATACTTGCTTGAGGGCAAGCAAGGTTTAAGTGTGGGGAGGTTTGATGTGTCTCAATATATACATATTTCCCACATCTTATTTGGATATTTTAGGCACGGTTGATAGCCGTTTATACATATTTTGTGGTGCTTTATGGTATTTGCTAGTGATTTCAGGTCTAAAGCAGGTATTTCACTCACAAATGGTAGAAAACGACTTAGAAATGGTCCAAAGGCACTAACGGATGAAGACTGGTCGAAAACAAAGTTAAAATACTGAAACCAGGAGGAACTCGCGGCGCGACCAGAGGGTATCGCGACGCGAGCTCACCAGTAAACTCGCGGCGCGAGTATAATATCTCGCGGCGCGAGCTCTCAACAAAACTCGCGGCGCGAGGGAATAAATCGTGGCGCGAGAAATTGCTGGTCTGACGGATTTTCTCTCTCCTGGGTATAAATACAAACACCCACTCAACCCTAAATAATATCTTGGACACTCCAGCCTCCACTTTTTCTCTCTAGCAGTTTTTGAAGGCTTTCCAAGGGTTTTTACTTCCCAAATATCATTTGAAGATTTGAAGACCAATTTTGGCTATAGTTACTTATTGTGGCTCGGTTGTAACTTCGATTTGGAATTCTCCTAAATATTTGGTACATTATGTTCTCTTATTTAATTGAATCTTTGTTCTTTTTCATTATGAGTAGCTAAACCTCCTTACATCTATGAAGATGAAGTGAAACAATTAGTCATGGTTGCATAATATTTTGAATTCAAGTTGGTTTTACTTAACATTTTGTCAAGATCTTATTGAAGTGATTTCTTCTACTTAATCTTGTGTCCTTGGTGATATTTGTGTTTTCGATAGTGGTACTAGTTGAATGCAAGTATTATTTTAGTTGTTTGTCTATGAGCAACTCTTGCTAGGTCATGGTATGATAGTAAAGGATACAAATTAATAGAAATTACTTTGGTGAGTGGATTTAACGGATGGTGGTACCACGTTTCTTTCACAAAGATGAAATTGTTATTTAAATAATCAAACAAACTAGTTAGTTCAAGGAATTGTAATAAGGATGGTGGTACCACTTGTTGCAAGAAATTGAGTTGATTAGGTGATTGAGTCGATTTTACAAACGGAGTGCACGCCGAATGTGTTTTGTCTTGTCACGATTATTATCACCAACATTTAAAGAATTTTGAGCTTAACCATATGCAACCTAGACTTCTTGTGTAGCGGATTCGACATAGATGGCTTTTTAATCATTTGATTACAACAAAAATCTTTTCGTATACTCTCGAGTGACACCGGTTGAGTATTTTACTTTACTTGTTAATTTCTTAGTTTCCTGATACGCGAAGTGACAACTCGGTCACAAACCAAACTTGTACTTGTTTCACAGTTTTCACAACCTTTAGTACAACAGTCAGTCCTTGTGTTCGATCCTGGTCTTGCCAGTTACCTATATTACATACGAACGGGTACACTGCCCGTAAGTGTGTTGTAGTCAGTTAACGGTAGACCTTGTTATAAATTTTTAAACTAGATTTCACACATCAAGTTTTTGGCGCCGCTGCCGGGGACTGCGGTTTAAGTACTTTAGGTTGAGACTCTGTGAATCGACCCTTTTTCGTGCTTGCACGGGAAAGTTACTTGCTTTATTTAATTTTAGTTTGCTTTGATTGTACCCCAGGTGCTATTAAGGTTTTTGTTTGTTGTGTTGTGTTCGCAGACTATTTACAGGTAGTGGATGAACACTCGAGCTTCTGGGAAACCATTAGCCAAGGCCACATCTAACCCCGAAAAACTTAAAAAGCGCACCAAAACACAAACGTCACAACCATCATCATCCGAACCAGTTTTCATAAACACCACTCCTTACCAAACCCACATACTTAACGAGACTTACTACGAGTCGGGAAGTAACGAGTGGGGGTATTTTTCCGAAAAAGAAGAACCCATTTCCGATAAAACACCAACTCCACCCGAATCGCCAAACCGGACATCAACATGGCCGGTCAACAAAATAATCCGCCCGATCTCTTCAACATGAAAATCGAGGACCTTCCTCGAACCATACCTACAACTCGCCGATCGGCCATCCGTGCACCCGAGATCGACACTTTCGCGGTGAAAGGTAACCATTTACAAATGGTTAAGGATTTGTGCTTTGATGGATGGCATAAAAGAGACCCTCATGAGCATCTTGACAAGTTCGAGATGATTTGCAATCTATTCAACTATGGGGAAAACCAAGCCAACAATGTTAAGATGACGCTTTTTCCTATGTCTCTCACGGGAGAGGCTCACAAATGGTTGAAAGGATTAGCGCCGGATAGTTTGACTAATTGGGGGGCGGTTAAGGAAGCTTTTATAGATAGATTCTTTCCGGCTAATCGGAAAGAGAGCTTAGGCTTGTTATCCGTTCTTTTAGACAAGACGAGGATGAGTCGATAGTTGAAGCTTGGTTAAGGATGAAGGATCTCTTGTGGGAATGTCCCGGGCATGGGGTGAGTGACACCGAAATTGTGGGGATATTTTTGGATGGAATGAATAGGGAGAACTACGAGAAGATGGTAATGACTTGTGGGGGTAGTATTAGCTACAAGACCTCAAGTGAGCTTTGGAAGATGTTTGAGGATATGGCAAAAGCTCAAGTCTCTAGACCGTCGAATAGGGATAGGAGATCACGTAAGGTAGTAGCTCGGGTGGATGATGGTGAAACATCCGAGGTAGTTACCGAAATTCGGAAACTTTCAAACCGAATGGATGAAAGGTTCTCTATGGCGGAGAACAACTTTGGTGGGCTTGAGCGTGATGTGAAGATCATGGCGGGGGGATGTCTTCATTGTGGTGGTCCACACCATCCCGATGAGTGTGATTCTATGGCACAAGAAGATGTGAACTTTGTGCAAAACCAACGCCAAGGAAATTATCAATCTCTCTTCCAACGTGGTGGCAACTACCAAGGCCGCTACCAAGGTAACTCCTCGAATCCTTCAAATTTTTATTCTAACAATCGTGGTGGTAATTTTCAAGGTAGGTGGCAAAAGGATGATACTCATGGAGCACCTCAACAACAACAACCACCCTCACCTCCGAGGAAGGAGGAAAATCAAGACGAAGGATCGCCGCTCATGGCCATGATGGCTAAGTTCCTTGACAAACAAGACCAACGAGAGGAGGCCCAAGAGAAAAGGAATATCTCAATGGAGAATTATTCTAAGCTCTTGAATGAAAAGATTGGGGGGTTGCATGACAAGATAGACATTAGCAATAAAAACAATCAAGCTTTGATCTCCAACTTGGAGAAGAGGATCGATAGGATAGGAAAGCATGAGAGGCAACCGGGTACTCTCCCAAGCAATACCCAACAAAACCCAAATCAAGACAAAGGCCCATGGAGGAACGGGGATGACAAGTACAAAGCTCCCCAACACCGGAATGAATCCGTGAATGCCATAACTACATGGCCCGGGGAGGTAATTACTCTTCCTATTGACGATTCTTTTGTTTCTAATGTTTCTCATCAGGTTGGGCAAATTGATGAAGGATCGGAGGATGAGGTAGAGAGGGAGTCACCGCCGATGGTGACTACTCCGGTTCCTATAGCCACACCAATCAAGGAGCCCGTGTTGAAACCCTACCAACCGAAGATCCCATTCCCACAGAGGTTGATAAAGGAAAAGATGAGGGAGCGAATGGATAGGTTCATAAGTGATCTAAGGAAGTTGCACATCAATATTCCGTTTTTAGATGCTATTGTGCAGATGCCAGGATATGCAAAATGTTTGAAGCAAATCTTGATGAACAAGAATAAGTTGGCTGAGGTGGAAACGAAAATTTTAGAGAATGTTTGCTCGGCGGCCGTGACTGGTAAGTTACCCGAAAAGCGTAAGGATCCAGGTAGTTTTACCGTTACTTGCAAAATAGGTGATTTAACTGTGAAAAAGGGATTGACAGATTCAGGTGCAAGTATTGATATAATGCCTTCATCTACTTATGCTAAACTGAACTTAGGAAAACCTAAACCCGTCAACATGAAAATTCAATTGGCCGACAAATCTATTATAAGACCCTTGGGTATTTTAGAAGACGTGTTGGTCGAAGTGGGTGGTTTGGTTTTTCCTGTGGACTTTGTCATCATTGATGTAGGTGAAGCATTAAACGTACCCCTTATTCTAGGAAGACCATTTCTTGCTACGGCCGATGCTACCATTGAGGTCGGTCGTGGCAAGCTTATATTAAGATCGGGGGATGAGTCAGTAGAATTCGTGAACACTTCTTCTTTTTCTTCACCTAATGTTGTTGATTCTCTTGAGACTGTTTGTGTTAGTTCTAGTGACTTTCAGATTGGTGAAATGTTGGATGATAAAGTGGAGAAGGGGAGTGATGGGAAGATAACCCTAGTACTTAATTCACGGCCAACAAGTAGCCGAAGTGCCAAGATCCGTAAATTGTACGATAGTGTCAAGACGGCGGTTTCTCATGGTAAAACGAAGTTGTCAAAGGAACTTTGTTCGAATTTGTCAAGCAAAGAGAAGGAGGAGTTGATGTTGGAGGTGGATGTTTTTGGTCGAGCAAATGATTGGATTCGGGCGAAGATAAAAGATGATAGTTTACCACCGATCAAGGATAGAACCCCCAACAACTTAAGTGTGGGGAGGGGGATTAAAGGCCCCAACTTGGAGAATCTTTGAGGTTTGCTCGAGTCAAGCTAATGACTCGTAAATAAATAAAGCGCTTCTCGGGAGGCAACCCGTGTGTTTTTAATATCTTTAGTCGTTCTAGTACTTTTTCTTCCGGTTTTGTGTGTTTATGTTGAGATGTACAGGAGATAGGTCATCCAGGGCGAACCGTTAAGCGAAATTTAGCGTCACAAAACCAAAATGCTGACTAATATGCAGAAATCGCGGCGCGAGAAATGGTGCTCGCGGCGCGAGCTTGGCGAAATCGTGGTCAGAACAAAAACTCGCGGGCGCGAGAAAGTAAGTCGCGACGCGAGTACCTTGGAAAGGTCGCGGCGCGAGTTCAGCGATGACCAGGTCAGAAGTTTTCCTCGCGGGCACGAGATGTCGAGGTCGCGGCGTGAGTTATCCGGGTATGTCGCGACGCGAGGCTCTTTTCTCGTGGCGCGAGGCGTGTTCAGCCAGGTAAGTTTTTCTTTTATTTATTTATTATTTTAATAAAAATCAAAAATAAAACCTACCCATTTTCTCTTCCATTCTTCTTTTTCTTATTCCTTTCTCTAAAACCTACACACACGCACACGACATAAACACATATACACACACTAGTCTTGAGTTTCTCTTCTTCATCTCTTTAAGATCTCCGTCCCTTCATTCTCATCCCATCATCATCATCATGTCAAAGGTATGTCTCTCTTCTCTTTTCTTTTTAATTTTTATTTTCATATAATTAGGGTTTGTCAAGTTCTTTCAATTTCTTTAAATTAATGAATGTTAATTGTTTAAATAGGTTATTGTTGTTGTTTATTGTACTTAGGGATGATTAATTTTGCTTGAAATTAGAAAACCCTAATTAGGGTTCCTATGGTTCAAATCGGGGGTTTTTCAAATTAAATCATTCCTTAGTTAGTTTAAGTTAAATTAGTTGTTACATTGTTTAGTAAACTCAAAAACCCATTCAAAACTTAAAAAAAAAAAAAAATAAAAAAAAAAAAAATAAAAAATAAAAAATGGTGAACAAACTCGCGGCGCGAGGAGGAAAAGTCGCGGCGCGAGTTCCTGTGTAGCTAACCAGTTTCAGTCATCTCTACTTCCTAGTTTCTCGTGATCACTCCTTAGTATCCACTTTTACCTATTAAGCATATTCTTGGTTGTTTTTGCAGAGACAACAGGGACCACAGCGGTATGAGGGCAATGTGTGGCCACAGGATTATGAGTTCGACTACGTGGATGAATCCTACAAGGCACCGTCTGCAAGACAGAGCAGCATGGTTAGGTCACTGAAACCCACAACCCATCCATGGCTTAAGTTCCCGAACGCTCCAAAAGGGGAGCGACAGGCTTACTTGAACCAGTTGTGTGAAATCCAGGATTTTGTTTTGGTCGCTCCCCGAACCATGGATTGGGAGATGATTCGAGAGGCGGATCTCTTGAGTTATTTTGAACAGAGGTTTTTAACTGAGTTTATGGATGAAAGGGCTGATCGGTTGATACGTATTCCAATGTGGAATAGAATTTTTGAATTAAGAAAGGAGGTGGTGAAGGAATGGTGTCAAGAGTTCTACGCCACTCTGCAGGTGCAAGACTTGCCCATCCAGGATCCTATGGAGGATCGGGTAATACATTTTAGGTTGGGAGGTAAGCAGCGCCACTGTACGGTCGCCGAGTTTGGTTACTTATGTGGAATGTTCCAGATTCAGGAGTTTGAGAATGGGGAGGTATATCCGTTTATAAACAGGAGTCAATTTGCTATCTCATATTTTGAGGACGATTGGACATTTGATGCATATTGGATGAGCATTTCGGGGAAAGACAGGTTTTATTCGGGGGTCAGCAAGGTGTCGGACATTAGGTCCAAGAGACTGAGGATTCTTCACAAAATGATCACCTATTCATTTCTCCATCGGGGAAATGCCACCGATAAGCTCACCTCTGATGATTTGTGGTTGCTTAGGCAGTTTCAGGAGCTTCCTTCTTCTGGTTGGTTCGGGTGTGCTCCGTATATTTTGGCTAGACACATGTATAAGTGTCGGGAGCATAGATATTTGTGTGGTCATTTTGTGACCCAGATGGTGGAGAGGCTTGGTTGTGACACACCCGCGGGTAGGTCGGGTATTACTCTTTGTTTGAACACTTCCCTGATTGACACTTCGGAGATGAAGAAGTCAAAGTTGATAAGGAGTACGAACGCCAGAGATTTACATTCGGATGACGAGCAGGAGCCACCGGCTCAGAGACAGAGAATGGAGTCGCCACCCCAGATGGAGCAGCAGCCTAACCCTTACCCGGCTTATGATTTTGCAGGTTGGGGAACCAAACTAGATGAGATCCTGGGACGTCAGCGGGAGCTCCAGGACACTCAGGACATGATGATGGACGGCAATAGGACCATGTGGAGCCAGGTGAACCGCATGGGCTACCAGTGCGAGTCTTGGGCCCCCTACATTAACCATTGGATCCGACCGGACTCACCACCACCACCACCACCCACTCAGACCTATAGTCCTCCCTCCATCTTCATGCCGGCCAGCACTACTTTCGGGTTCTACAGCCCACACCCAGGTCCGAGTTCGAGCACAGCAGGCGCCGGTAGTAGCACCGGGGGCGCTCAGGGTATGCCCCAATTTGGGTCATACAGGCATACCACTGGTGAGCGCTATTCAGGGCCTGGCTACGATTTTTACAGGGGCATATTTGGCGGACCACCCGATCCCGATGCTGGAGATGGCGTACCTTCCTCCCATGACATGGAGGACGACTGATCTTGTCTATTTTTCTTGCTATTTTCTGAAACTATTAAGACATTGCACTTTATTTACATTCAATGTGGTTGTAATTCCGCCGTGTAGGCGATGAGACATGTTTTTGCTTGTTTCTTGAATTTCCTTTACTATGACTATGCACTAGCTTCGTATTTTGCTTATGATAATTGTCAGGTGAAAATTTTGGGTTTTGCAAGTTGAATTCTGGAAGATTGCTTTTGGAATTTTTGAAGAAGCAAGCGGGTTTATGCTGGCAGTCAGTTCAGCACCCACTTGAATTTTGGCTTCAACTTTGCAACGGTGATTTCTCGCTTTCACCCGGAGGTTTTTCATTGTTCCTTTCTACATTTTGCATTTTTCCCTTTTTCCCATTATTCGCCTTAGTTATTCGTCCATTGAGGACAATGTACAACTTAAGTGTGGGGAGGGGGATGGTAAATTGGAAAAATGAAATTTTTGTTGAAGTTTCTTTCCGTTACTGCATTTTGGTTATGTTTTTAAATTTTTGAGGCTATAGGTTTTATGCAAAGACGATAAATGAGGATATTGAATTTTGCTAATTTAGGATAAAACTAGAGATTGGTTACCTTTAGCTTTCCTTTTCTAGTGCTTGTGGCATTTCATCGTTCCAAGGGGTCATAGGCTTGCTCCGAACTTCAATATAATCTAGGTTGCCTGCTAATTGTACCCTAATGATGAATCAAATGTGAATAATAGTTTCACTAGATGATGTATTGGTAGGCACCGCTTGAGGTTTTCCATTTGAATTTTGCAAATTATGTGCACAAAGTGCTGGAAATATATTATATATGCTTGTGGTAATTTGACTTAACATATGGTTTGCACACCGGATGTCCGGTCCTTAATTCCTATGTTATAGGTTGTGGCTCTAGTCATTATGTTGGGTTTTTATATCGGGGTGTCTGGGGTGCTTCGGCATCAAACGGGTGGCACATGCGGGAACGCGCGCAAAACATTTTTCAATAGTCTAGTACTAATGTGGGCTTTGAGATTCGAATAAGTAGGTCCTTGGGGTAACTTCGTTTTACCTAACTCACCTAAAGCCTCCAACTTGGGAATACGGGAGAAATTTTCAATAAATCTTCTATAGTAACCCGCCAATCCAAGGAATTGGCGGATCTCGGATGGCGTTTCGGGTCTTCTCCAATTCTTGACCGCTTCAATCTTGCTTGGGTCCACATGAATACCATCTTTGCTCACTACGTGACCAAGGAAGTGGACCTCCTCTAACCAAAACTCACACTTGGAAAATTTTGCATACAATTTCTCCTTCCTTAGCAATTCAAGCACTTCACGTAAGTGCTTAACATGCTCCTCCTTTGTCTTCGAGTATACAAGTATGTCATCAATGAACACAATAACGGACTTGTCTAAATATGGTTGACACACTCGGTTCATCAAGTCCATGAACACCGCCGGTGCATTAGTCAACCCAAATGGCATCACGGTGAATTCAAAATGGCCATACCTTGTGCGAAAAGCCGTTTTGGGGATGTCATCTTCATGTACCCGGAGTTGATGATAACCCGAGCGAAGATCGATTTTTGAGAAGTGCTTAGCTCCTTGAAGTTGATCAAACAAGTCATCAATTCTAGGGAGAGGATATCGGTTCTTCACGGTGAGCTTGTTCAATTCCCGATAGTCAATACACATTCGGAAGGATCCGTCTTTCTTTTTGACGAAGAGAACAGGAGCACCCCAAGGAGATTGACTAGGGCGAATGAAACCCTTCTCTTGGAGTTCCTTGAGTTGAGTTTGTAGCTCCTGCATTTCAGTTAAGGCTAGTCTATAAGGAGCTTTTGCTATGGGCGTGGCTTCGGGAATAAGATTGATACGAAAATCAAGTTCACGGGGCGGAGGTAACCCCGGTAAGTCGTCCGGAAAAACATCGGGGAAATCACAAACGATAGGGACGGTCTTCAATTCTACCTTTGAGATGGTAGCACTAAAGACTTTAGAAGTTGAAGAATCGGAGGTTTCACCTTGAACCCTAAGAATTTTACCGTTAGCCAAAGGTATTTTAACAACTCTTTCACCACAATCAATGGTTGCATTCACCGCCGTCAACCAATCCATACCCACTATAATATCAAAACTACCAATGTCAAGTGGCATAAGGTCAATGAAGAAGTCGACATCTTCCAAAGTCAAGACACATTCTCGAAGTATTTGACTAATTCTAGTTAGTGACCCATTTACCATTTCAATGTCAAGCACATAGTTTAGAGCACACGGATGCACATCAATCAAAGGAACAAAGTTAGAAGACACGAGGCTAAAATCGGCCCCGGAATCAAATAGAACGGTGGCATAGAGGCCATTAAGGAGAAAAGTACCTGCTACAACGTTGGGATCATTGCGGGCTTCATTTACATTGGCCGCAAAGGCTCGGCCGCGTGGTTGCACTTGGTGGCCTTGTTGTCCCCGGTTTTGATTAGGCCCGACCATTTGTAGTTGGTTGGGGTGGACGGCTACTTGCACTTGTTGCCCCACCCATCGAGGGCAATTATTACGGTAGTGGTCACGGCTACCACATTCAAAACATTCACCTCTTCTTTGGTTACCTTGAGGAGGAACGGCCCGAATAGGAGCCGCATTCATTGGGCCGGCTCTTGGAGCTCTACAATTCTTGGATGCGTGCCCAACTTGGTTGCAATTATAACATGCCCCACATGGAGTAGTGGCGGGATGGTGCCTGTTGCACCTCCCACAGAAAGGATGAGGCCCGGTATAAGGCCTCCTAGCCGGTTCTACCGCCGCCATTACCCTACCCCTATAAGCATTCTTGGGATCAAACCTTCCCGCTTTCTTCACCCCACTTGACTCACCCACTTCTTTCCTCTTGTTTGATGAGGATTTGCTCAAAACACCACTCCTCAATAAATCCTCAGTCACACTCCCGGCCTGGTTGACCGCATTAGCCAAAGAAGTAGGCATGTTGGAGTTTACATAAGATCGGACTTGAGGATTCAAGCCCAATACAAACTTCTGGATGGCCTGTGACTCGGTACCCACCAAGTGAGGAATGAGGGTAGACAGTTCTTGAAATCGTCTCACATAGCCCTTGTAGTCGGCTCCCTCCATGTTTAGATTTGCGAATTCAATGGTTAGATTTTGTAGTTCATATGGAGGACAAAACTTTGCTTTTACTTTGTCCTTGAAGTCAATCCATTCCAAATTTTGAGTCCGTCCCAAAGTTATTTCCTGGTTCCACCAACTCAAGGCGTCATGCCTAAACATGCCGGATGCATAGGAAATCCGGTCATCATAGGTGCAATGACTCCTTTCGATCACTGCTTCTATCGCCTCAAACCACCTTATACATTCCGTGGGACCACCCTTCCCATCAAACTCCGGTGCCCCACAACTTTTAAAATCCTTAAATATACACCCTTGGCGGTATCCGCCATACTGATTATTCATGGGCATACCGATACCAACTCCCACCGGTCCCTCTTCTTCATCCTCTACGGCATGAGGTTGAGCATTTTCATTGTTTATGTTTTCTGGCGCTTCGTTGTCTTGAGCCACATTATTTTGCCCAAGACTTGCGGTGACTTGAGCAATGATGGCTGGCATGATGCCGGCGACTGTTTGAGCAATTACCTCAGCCAAGTTTGGCTCAGGAGCTCTACCACGACCCCTACCACGGCCCCTACCACGACCTCTACCACGACCCCTACCTCCTTGTATTTCCGGTTGAGCTTCCGGTTGAGGTTCTTCCTCTTCAACCCTATAGTTCGTTCGGACTCTCCTTGGTCTCTCCATTTCTATAAAACAAGTGACACGTTGACCCGAGAGTTAGTCTCAAATGCTCACATGTTAGCCACACAAGTAGTCAATGCTCTCATACCGATATAACATACTCATTTCATGACATTATGCTAAGGCGAAAGTGTTAGCATCATAAGGGATTTTCACATATCACAACATATCATCAAGTAATCATGCTCATACATCATGCAGTTAAACAACTAACACAAATGATTCAAAGTATAGTCCGAATTCGATATGCTCTCTAGTCATTGACCGGGTATGTATACAAGGTGTACCAACGGCTAACCTTCCACCTAATCAACTTCCATTAAGCATATCGGTTCCTTATTATACTTTAAGCCACACGTGCGCAATCCACGATGTCATGAACTTGCTATAATATCGGGTAACCATAAAAGAGTTGATCGGGTTCTTTTAGGGTTGCCACATTATTATACTAAGTTAATGGCATCCCATCATTTTGCCCTAAATCATCACATTAGTTCCACAATCAACAACAACCACCCATATTAACTACAATCCACATTCATCACATTGAATTCAAGCTATCATACAATAGGCCTTAACTACGAACTCACACGGGGATTCACATAATTCACATTGCACACAAATTTCCTAACCATGCATGCTATATGAAGAGTTTAACTTAAGCCGTAGTCTAGGTCAAACCGCCTAATTCTCTACGACCACGCATGGGCCACCATTCTGTAACATCCCAAGCCGAGGCTCGGAATATCACGGAAATCACATAGCACCAGGTGGGATTACAATAGAACCAACTAAATGCAATTAAGAATTCGGTGAATCCATTACAAAGCAAAATGGACAACATAATACAACAGAAGCAAATAGCCATCAAAGTTAACAAAACCACATTCAAGGATGGCAAACGATCCTAAGTATAATGCAAACAGAAGGCCAATGAATCCTTGATCCATACAGTCCAAGTCCGGGTTCAACAGCAAGCTAAACAAATCAGTCAAACTCCATGCCTTGGAGGAACCTGATTACCTGAAAAGTGTACTAAGCATAGTCAACACAAGGTTGGTGAGTTCGTAGAAATGGTTCGTAAAGAACCAACATCAATAATCGACATGTAAGAATAGAGGCTAGACATGACTTACAGTGAGCCTCTACATAACACAACATCGCCCAACAACAAGATTACACCAGACAAGAAGATGTGTAATGAGAATGCACAAATGATATGCGTATCAATGCAAGTGCCAAAAGTATGAATAAGCAAACATGCCTATCCCAAGCGTGACCTTCAATCACGTATGCAACGATACCCTTCTGCCATCGCAATGGACAAGGTTGTATCTCAAAATCATCGAGATATATATGTCTATATACTCGGGGTCAGGTCTACATCCAAAATGGGTGCATACATCTATGCACCAGGATGCCGGCAATCCCCTGCCGAGGGTCCAACAATAATGTATGCAATGCTTACAACCAAATGTAAATGCATAATCGTAAACCAACAATCAATATACGATGAATATGAATCAATAATCAATATTCGCCAACCCTGAGTCATCAATCAACAAATCGACAATCATAACTCAATAATCACCATTCATCAACATCAGTCATTTTCCACAATTTAAACCAACTATACGTACATAAACTTCAGAGGATTCTACTTCCTTCGAGTCTCAGATGCTTATATATAGGGTCACCCACAGCCTTCCCACCACATCTAAAACCCGACGAAGGCATAACCGACTTTCATGTATGTACATCTATCCTAATATTACTCGATACTTAACAAATATAAACTAAGTCATTCAACGTGATAATCATCTCAACAATTCAATACTCAAACCAATTTAACCAATCAAACGAAAGGAACCATCACATCAATCCAACAATTAAACAATCAATCAATCAATCAATCAATCAGTAACACTTTTCAGCCCGGATCTCAAGCGAGTAGGGAGATACGAAACTCACCTTGATCGGCAAAGAAGCTTAAATCAAATTAATAAAAGATTAATAGCGAGTATAAGGCCCCACGCGTCCACAACCTATCAAAGCATGTCATGTAACATAATGTCAACTTTATAATCATAAATAAGTTGGTTCCTTAGGTTTAGGTCGAGTCACGAACCCACAATTACTTCCTTAACATTACCGAGTGTGAAGCATAACACTTTGACTCGACATTTTTAGAAATGGGCAAAGATTTACTCCAAATGGATGTTATCACAGAAAAATAGACTATCACACGATTCCAACGATAGGTCATATGTCTAAAACGGACTTACGGTTCAAAAGTTATTGACGTTTGAAAATGTTCGACAAAACTAGTCCCTAACGGGCGTCACATAAGTAACGGCCGTTAACTCCATCACAAGCCAAGTCACTGTAACGGCCCATGTAACAGGCGTTACATAGTGTAACGGGCGTTACAATATGTAACGGCCGTTACATAATGCAGATCAGTCCAGTATCAGTTAACAATGCAGAAAAACCAAGAACTAAAACCCTAATTCGATATTTAAGACTTATGGACTCGTTTTGAAGATGCATATGACATTTTAGTACTTAAATACACTTGCCCAAACCCTCGTTTCCATCCGTAACATCACCAACGATCCAAACGATCCAAAACCCCAATTTAAACCCTAATTGACCCAATTTTCATTTAAAGCCGTTTTAGAACATGTCAATACTCAAAATGACCAGAAATGCATTACTAAACATAGATAGAAGTAAATGGGGTAAATTAGACTTACCAAAACTCCTTTCACGAGCTTGAACCCGAATTTAGGTCAAAAAGGATAATGCTTGAACTATGAACTCCAAGGTTATGATTCAATGGAATTAAGTTATGACAATGATGATGATTCTTGTATTAAAGCAAGTCCAAAACACAATTTAGATGCAAGAGAAGATGGAGAAATGAGATGGGTTTGGGTGTTTTGCCTTTACTTGAGAGAAAGATGGAAGAAAAGGAGTGTGTGGTGAATGAGAAGGATAAGGGAGGGAGTATGGGTCATATGGCTGGTGGGTCGCGGGTACGGGTCGACCCGTTTCGCTTCTCAAGCCACAACACAACCATTTACACAATTAAACGCCGAATAAACATATTAACGACCCGACTAACATACCACATAGTCATATAATCACCAATCGACCCAAAACATTTCATTAATTTAAATTGTTGGTCAAATTACACGTAAAGTCAACGGGTCAAAATTCGCGGATGTTACATTATTCCCCCGTTGAAAGAATTTCGTCCCGAAATTCAACAAAACCCTAATTATTAAACAATTGCGGATACTTAGACTTCATGTGATCCTCTCGCTCCCAAGTGAACTCGGCTCCACGTCTAGCGTTCCATCTTACCTTCACAATGGTGTAGCGCTTCTTCTTGAGTCTCTTTTCTTGACGGTCTAAAATCTCTACCGGTTCTTCAACAAAGTTTAGGCTCGAATCAACCCTAATTTCGTCCATAGGCACATGATGTGTAGGATCCGCCAAACACTTGCGCAAATTACAAATATGAAACACATCATGCACCCCACTAAGCTCTTGAGGCAATTCTAGCCGATAAGCAACTTTCCCAACCCGTTCAAGAATCTTGAAAGGACCAATAAACCTTGGTGCAAGTTTTCCCCGCTTCACAAAACGTACGACTCCCTTCCAAGGCGACACTTTTAAAAGTACAAAATCACCAACTTCAAACTCTAGCGGTCTCCGCCTCACATCGGCATACTTCTTCTGACGTTCACGGGCCAATTGCAACTTCTCCTTAATTTGAGATATTACCTTAGTCGTTTCAATCACAATTTCTGGCCCGATGAGTTGACTCTCTCCAATTTCTGCCCAAGCTAGAGGGGAACGACATACTCTACCGTACAATGCTTTAAAGGGTGCCATTTGAATGGTAGCATGGTAGCTATTGTTGTATGAAAATTCAACTAACGGCAAATGGTCTTCCCAACTCCCACCAAAATCGATCGCACATGCCCTCAACATGTCTTCAAGTGTTTGAATGGTTCTCTCGGTTTGTCCATCCGTTTGAGGGTGAAACGCCGTGCTCATGTCAAGTCGAGTACCCATGGCTTTTTGAAATGCTTCCCAAAATTTTGATTTAAAACGGGCATCTCTATCCGAAATGATAGAAATCGGCACTCCATGCTTAGATATTACCTCCTTGATATATAATCGAACCAAAGTGTCAAATTTATCGGTTTCACGAATGGCTAAAAAGTGAGCCGATTTCGTTAACCGATCTACTATCACCCAAATCGTGTCTCGGTCGCTTCTCGTCTTCGGTAGTTTAGTGATGAAGTCCATTGAGATATGTTCCCACTTCCATTCGGGCATCACCGGTTGTACCAACAATCCGGGTGGCTTCTTGTGATCGGCTTTGACTTGTAAGCAAGTAAGGCACTCACTCACATACCTTGCCACATCACGCTTCATGCCCGGCCACCAATACAATTCCTTCAAGTCAAAGTACATCTTATCCGACCCGGGATGGACCGAATAAGGCGATAGGTGAGCCTCATTCATAATAAGCATTCTTAAGTCGCCGAAAATAGGAACCCAAAGTCTTTCAACCATGTATAGCCCATTATCATTCTTTCGGTCAAATAGTTGTTCCATGCCATCTAGGTTTTCGTTTCCAAAGTTTTCCGGTAGGGTGGCTTGAATTTGGGCTTCAATGATCCGATCACGAATGTTTGGCCCTACCGTGAGGCTCATAGCTCTAGCCCGTCTTGGTTTCACTCTTTCCTTTCGGCTCAAGGCATCGGCTACTACATTTGCCTTGCCCGGGTGATAACGGATGTCACAATCATAATCACTAAATAGCTCTAACCAACGCCTTTGCCTCATGTTCAATTTACTTTGGTTGAAGATGTGTTGGAGACTTTTGTGATCGGTATAAATCACACATTTGGTGCCATAGAGGTAATGCCTCCAACACTTCAAAGCAAACACAACCGCCCCCAATTCCAAATCATGTGTCGGGTAGTTCTTCTCATGCACCTTCAATTGCCGAGAGGCATAAGCGATGACTTTACCCCTTTGCATAAGGACACAACCCAATCCTTGCCCCGAAGCATCACAATAAACCACAAAATCTTCGATCCCATCTGGAAGTGTCAAAATAGGAGCATCACATAGCATATCCTTAAGTGTTTGAAAGGCGTTCTCTTGTCTTTCGCCCCATTCAAAATTTCTCTCCTTTTGAGTCAAGAGGGTGAGTGGTTGGGCAATACGGGAGAAATTTTCAATAAATCTTCTATAGTAACCCGCCAATCCAAGGAATTGGCGGATCTCGGATGGCGTTTCGGGTCTTCTCCAATTCTTGACCGCTTCAATCTTGCTTGGGTCCACATGAATACCATCTTTGCTCACTACGTGACCAAGGAAGTGGACCTCCTCTAACCAAAACTCACACTTGGAAAATTTTGCATACAATTTCTCCTTCCTTAGCAATTCAAGCACTTCACGTAAGTGCTTAACATGCTCCTCCTTTGTCTTCGAGTATACAAGTATGTCATCAATGAACACAATTACGGACTTGTCTAAATATGGTTGACACACCCGGTTCATCAAGTCCATGAACACCGCCGGTGCATTAGTCAACCCAAATGGCATCACGGTGAATTCAAAATGGCCATACCTTGTGCGAAAAGCCGTTTTGGGGATGTCATCTTCATGTACCCGGATTTGATGATAACCCGAGCGAAGATCGATTTTTGAGAAGTGCTTAGCTCCTTGAAGTTGATCAAACAAGTCATCAATTCTAGGGAGAGGATATCGGTTCTTCACGGTGAGCTTGTTCAATTCCCGATAATCAATACACATTCGGAAGGATCCGTCTTTCTTTTTGACGAAGAGAACAGGAGCACCCCAAGGAGATTGACTAGGGCGAATGAAACCCTTCTCTTGGAGTTCCTTGAGTTGAGTTTGTAGCTCCTGCATTTCAGTTAAGGCTAGTCTATAAGGAGCTTTTGCTATGGGCGCGGCTTCGGGAATAAGATTGATACGAAAATCAAGTTCACGGGGCGGAGGTAACCCCGGTAAGTCGTCCGGAAAAACATCGGGGAAATCACAAACGATAGGGACGGTCTTCAATTCTACCTTTGAGATGGTAGCACTAAAGACTTTAGAAGTTGAAGAATCGGAGGTTTCACCTTGAACCCTAAGAATTTTACCGTTAGCCAAAGGTATTTTAACAACTCTTTCACCACAATCAATGGTTGCATTCACCGCCGTCAACCAATCCATACCCACTATAATATCAAAACTACCAATGTCAAGTGGCATAAGGTCAATGAAGAAGTCGACATCTTCCAAAGTCAAGACACATTCTCGAAGTATTTGACTAATTCTAGTTAGTGACCCATTTACCATTTCAATGTCAAGCACATAGTTTAGAGCACACGGATGCACATCAATCAAAGGAACAAAGTTAGAAGACACGAGGCTAAAATCGGCCCCGGAATCAAATAGAACGGTGGCATAGAGGCCATTAAGGAGAAAAGTACCTGCTACAACGTTGGGATCATTGCGGGCTTCATTTACATTGGCCGCAAAGGCTCGGCCGCGTGGTTGCACTTGGTGGCCTTGTTGTCCCCGGTTTTGATTAGGCCCGACCATTTGTAGTTGGTTGGGGTGGACGGCTACTTGCACTTGTTGCCCCACCCATCGAGGGCAATTATTACGGTAGTGGTCACGGCTACCACATTCAAAACATTCACCTCTTCTTTGGTTACCTTGAGGAGGAACGGCCCGAATAGGAGCCGCATTCATTGGGCCGGCTCTTGGAGCTCTACAATTCTTGGATGCGTGCCCAACTTGGTTGCAATTATAACATGCCCCACATGGAGTAGTGGCGGGATGGTGCCTGTTGCACCTCCCACAGAAAGGATGAGGCCCGGTATAAGGCCTCCTAGCCGGTTCTACCGCCGCCATTACCCTACCCCTATAAGCATTCTTGGGATCAAACCTTCCCGCTTTCTTCACCCCACTTGACTCACCCACTTCTTTCCTCTTGTTTGATGAGGATTTGCTCAAAACACCACTCCTCAATAAATCCTCAGTCACACTCCCGGCCTGGTTGACCGCATTAGCCAAAGAAGTAGGCATGTTGGAGTTTACATAAGATCGGACTTGAGGATTCAAGCCCAATACAAACTTCTGGATGGCCTGTGACTCGGTACCCACCAAGTGAGGAATGAGGGTAGACAGTTCTTGAAATCGTCTCACATAGCCCTTGTAGTCGGCTCCCTCCATGTTTAGATTTGCGAATTCAATGGTTAGATTTTGTAGTTCATATGGAGGACAAAACTTTGCTTTTACTTTGTCCTTGAAGTCAATCCATTCCAAATTTTGAGTCCGTCCCAAAGTTATTTCCTGGTTCCACCAACTCAAGGCGTCATGCCTAAACATGCCGGATGCATAGGAAATCCGGTCATCATAGGTGCAATGACTCCTTTCGATCACTGCTTCTATCGCCTCAAACCACCTTATACATTCCATGGGACCACCCTTCCCATCAAACTCCGGTGCCCCACAACTTTTAAAATCCTTAAATATACACCCTTGGCGGTATCCGCCATACTGATTATTCATGGGCATACCGATACCAACTCCCACCGGTCCCTCTTCTTCATCCTCTACGGCATGAGGTTGAGCATTTTCATTGTTTATGTTTTCTGGCGCTTCGTTGTCTTGAGCCACATTATTTTGCCCAAGACTTGCGGTGACTTGAGCAATGATGGCTGGCATGATGCCGGCGACTGTTTGAGCAATTACCTCAGCCAAGTTTGGCTCAGGAGCTCTACCACGACCCCTACCACGGCCCCTACCACGACCTCTACCACGGCCTCCTACCTCCTTGTATTTCCGGTTGAGCTTCCGGTTGAGGTTCTTCCTCTTCAGCCCTATAGTTCGTTCGGACTCTCCTTGGTCTCTCCATTTCTATAAAACAAGTGACACGTTGACCCGAGAGTTAGTCTCAAATGCTCACATGTTAGCCACACAAGTAGTCAATGCTCTCATACCGATATAACATACTCATTTCATGACATTATGCTAAGGCGAAAGTGTTAGCATCATAAGGGATTTTCACATATCACAACATATCATCAAGTAATCATGCTCATACATCATGCAGTTAAACAACTAACACAAATGATTCAAAGTATAGTCCGAATTCGATATGCTCTCTAGTCATTGACCGGGTATGTATACAAGGTGTACCAACGGCTAACCTTCCACCTAATCAACTTCCATTAAGCATATCGGTTCCTTATTATACTTTAAGCCACACGTGCGCAATCCACGATGTCATGAACTTGCTATAATATCGGGTAACCATAAAAGAGTTGATCGGGTTCTTTTAGGGTTGCCACAATATTATACTAAGTTAATGGCATCCCATCATTTTGCCCTAAATCATCACATTAGTTCCACAATCAACAACAACCACCCATATTAACTACAATCCACATTCATCACATTGAATTCAAGCTATCATACAATAGGCCTTAACTACGAACTCACACGGGGATTCACATAATTCACATTGCACACAATTTCCTAACCATGCATGCTATATGAAGAGTTTTAACTTAAGCCGTAGTCTAGGTCAAACCGCCTAATTCTCTACGACCACGCATGGGCCACCATTCTGTAACACCCCAAGCCGAGGCTCGGAATATCACGGAAATCACATAGCACCAGGTGGGATTACAATAGAACCAACTAAATGCAATTAAGAATTCGGTGAATCCATTACAAAGCAAAATGGACAACATAATACAACAGGAGCAAATAGCCATCAAAGTTAACAAAACCACATTCAAGGATGGCAAACGATCCTAAGTATAATGCAAACAGAAGGCCAATGAATCCTTGATCCATACAGTCCAAGTCCGGGTTCAACAGCAAGCTAAACAAATCAGTCAAACTCCATGCCTTGGAGGAACCTGATTACCTGAAAAGTGTACTAAGCATAGTCAACACAAGGTTGGTGAGTTCGTAGAAATGGTTCGTAAAGAACCAACATCAATAATCGACATGTAAGAATAGAGGCTAGACATGACTTACAGTGAGCCTCTACATAACACAACATCGCCCAACAACAAGATTACACCAGACAAGAAGATGTGTAATGAGAATGCACAAATGATATGCGTATCAATGCAAGTGCCAAAAGTATGAATAAGCAAACATGCCTATCCCAAGCGTGACCTTCAATCACGTATGCAACGATACCCTTCTGCCATCGCAATGGACAAGGTTGTATCTCAAAATCATCGAGATATATATGTCTATATACTCGGGGTCAGGTCTACATCCAAAATGGGTGCATACATCTATGCACCAGGATGCCGGCAATCCCCTGCCGAGGGTCCAACAATAATGTATGCAATGCTTACAACCAAATGTAAATGCATAATCGTAAACCAACAATCAATATACGATGAATATGAATCAATAATCAATATTCGCCAACCCTGAGTCATCAATCAACAAATCGACAATCATAACTCAATAATCACCATTCATCAACATCAGTCATTTTCCACAATTTAAACCAACTATACGTACATAAACTTCAGAGGATTCTACTTCCTTCGAGTCTCAGATGCTTATATATAGGGTCACCCACAGCCTTCCCACCACATCTAAAACCCGACGAAGGCATAACCGACTTTCATGTATGTACATCTATCCTAATATTACTCGATACTTAACAAATATAAACTAAGTCATTCAACGTGATAATCATCTCAACAATTCAATACTCAAACCAATTTAACCAATCAAACGAAAGGAACCATCACATCAATCCAACAATTAAACAATCAATCAATCAATCAATCAATCAGTAAACACTTTTCAGCCCGAATCTCAAGCGAGTAGGGAGATACGAAACTCACCTTGATCGGCAAAGAAGCTTAAATCAAATTAATAAAAGATTAATAGCGAGTATAAGGCCCCACGCGTCCACAACCTATCAAAGCATGTCATGTAACATAATGTCAACTTTATAATCATAAATAAGTTGGTTCCTTAGGTTTAGGTCGAGTCACGAACCCACAATTACTTCCTTAACATTACCGAGTGTGAAGCATAACACTTTGACTCGACATTTTTAGAAATGGGCAAAGATTTACTCCAAATGGATGTTATCACAGAAAAATAGACTATCACACGATTCCAACGATAGGTCATATGTCTAAAACGGACTTACGGTTCAAAAGTTATTGACGTTTGAAAATGTTCGACAAAACTAGTCCCTAACGGGCGTCACATAAGTAACGGCCGTTAACTCCATCACAAGCCAAGTCACTGTAACGGCCCATGTAACAGGCGTTACATAGTGTAACGGGCGTTACAATATGTAACGGCCGTTAACTCCATCACAAGCCAAGTCACTGTAACGGCCCATGTAACAGGCGTTACATAGTGTAACGGGCGTTACAATATGTAACGGCCGTTACATAATGCAGATCAGTCCAGTATCAGTTAACAATGCAGAAAAACCAAGAACTAAAACCCTAATTCGATATTTAAGACTTATGGACTCGTTTTGAAGATGCATATGACATTTTAGTACTTAAATACACTTGCCCAAACCCTCGTTTCCATCCGTAACATCACCAACGATCCAAACGATCCAAAACCCCAATTTAAACCCTAATTGACCCAATTTTCATTTAAAGCCGTTTTAGAACATGTCAATACTCAAAATGACCAGAAATGCATTACTAAACATAGATAGAAGTAAATGGGGTAAATTAGACTTACCAAAACTCCTTTCACGAGCTTGAACCCGAATTTAGGTCAAAAAGGATAATGCTTGAACTATGAACTCCAAGGTTATGATTCAATGGAATTAAGTTATGACAATGATGATGATTCTTGTATTAAAGCAAGTCCAAAACACAATTTAGATGCAAGAGAAGATGGAGAAATGAGATGGGTTTGGGTGTTTTGCCTTTACTTGAGAGAAAGATGGAAGAAAAGGAGTGTGTGGTGAATGAGAAGGATAAGGGAGGGAGTATGGGTCATATGGCTGGTGGGTCGCGGGTACGGGTCGACCCGTTTCGCTTCTCAAGCCACAACACAA
Organism: Erigeron breviscapus; assembly: GCA_034093135.1. Lineage (NCBI taxonomy): Eukaryota > Viridiplantae > Streptophyta > Magnoliopsida > Asterales > Asteraceae > Erigeron > Erigeron breviscapus. The sequence continues at coordinate 161,201,364 of CM067167.1, read as the reverse complement.
CCATTTACACAATTAAACGCCGAATAAACATATTAACGACCCGACTAACATACCACATAGTCATATAATCACCAAAACGACCCAAAACATTTCATTAATTTAAATTGTTGGTCAAATTACACGTAAAGTCAACGGGTCAAAATTCGCGGATGTTGAAAGTGTAGGTTTGACGTGTTTACTTGCATTTGTAGATTAATTGATTGTTTGTTTAGATTGTTGGATTGAGGTGACGGTTCATTTCGTTTGGTTGACTTGGTTTATGTTTGGTTAAGTATTCCATTAATATTAGGATAGACGTACATACATGGAAGTCGGTTATGCCTTCAATGGGTTTTAGATGTGGTGGGAAGGCTGCGGGTGACCCTATATATAAGCATCTGGGACTCGAAGAAAGTAGAATCCTCTTAAGTGTATGTACGTATAGAATTGGTGTTGATATTGATAGTTGGTTCATGTTTGTCGAATATTGATTGTTGGTTCATGTTTGTCGAGTATTGATTGTTGGTTCATGTTTGTCGATATTGATTGTTGGTTCATGTTCATCGTATTGTGATTATTGGTTTATGATTGACGAATATTGATTGTTGGCTCATGTTTGTCGGATATTGATTGTTGGCTCATGTTTGTCGGATATTGATTGTTGGCTCATGATTGTCGAATATTGTTTGTTGGTTCATGTTCATCGTATTGTGATTGTCGAGTTATGATTGATGCATTTTCAATTGATTGTAAGCATGCATACATAGTACATAATCCCTCGGTTGAGGACTCAAACATCCTAGTGTATAGATGTATACACTTATCCTGTGAGATGTTGGTGACATGACATCCGGGTATATAGACATATATACGTCGATGATTTTGAGATGCAGCCTGTGTCATTGCTATGACAGGCGGGTATCGTTGCATATGTGACTGAGTTCACACGCACCCCCAAGCTATGGGAAACGTGAGCGGGTACGTACGCACCCCTTTTGTATGGGAAACGTGTGCGAGGTCGTTCGCTCCCCGGGGAACTGGTACACTTTTGATGATTGTTGAGAGTCACATGATATACACTCATGCATTGCTTGATCATGCCGCATGCACATATACTTTATGCATCCTTATTGCCTCGCATACTCATTGATATTTACATCATTTGTGCATACTTATTACACATTTACTGATAATTGTGTAATCTTGTTGTTGGACGTTATTGTGTTACTTAGAGGCTCGCTGTAAGTCATGTCTAGCCTCTACTCGTACATTGTGATTATTGACGATGGTTCCTTGTGATCCATTACTACGAACTCACCAACCTTGTGTTGACTATGCTTAGTACACTTTTCAGGTAACCAGGTTAATCCAGGGCGTGGAGTTTGATTGTTAGCTTGCTGTTGAACCCGGACTTGGACTTATATGGATCAAGGATCCATTTGCCTTCTTTTTGCATTGTATTTAGAACCGTTAGCCATCTTATGATGTTCTGTTGTAATCTTTGATGACATGCTCTTTATGTATTCTGATGATTGTTTATCTTACTGTATGGATTCACTGAATCCTTTATTTGCATTTAGTTCATGTTCTACATTAATCCCACCCTGTGCTATATGATTTCCGTGATATTCTGAGCCTTGGCTTGGGGTGTTACACTAAAAAGGCCATAAGTGAGTCGAGGCTTGTGGGCATGTTATGAACCAGATCATGTGGCTGAACATACAATGTTTACTTTTGATAGTTATTATCATATGATGGTGAAGGGTGAGGGGACTGGTGACTTCAACGGTGTCGGATCCAAGTAAGTCTCAAGATTAATGTAAATATTTTTTATAGTACAATTTACACTCTGTTACAAGTTATTGAATCCAGTTTGTTGTCTTTGTTTCAGGATTAGTGCGAGTCATGGATCTTGTCAGTTTTTCGGAAGGTAAGCCATTGAATTGAAGTGATTTTACACGAGCTTTTCTCATGTTGAACGCTAACTAACATGTTTGTTTTGTGTGTATATACGTAATGATGGGATGAATGGAACATTTTTGAACATCACTATAGCATATTTTAATTCTATTTGCTCGTCAAGCTGGAGGGGACGTAATGAGTATGCTGGTGCTGTCAAGGTCGTTTGGCCACTTTGTTCTTGTGAATGATTTTTGGCTTGGAAATATTTACTCTTTGTTCTCTCGATTTTGGGTGTTCTTGGAAGTTGAAGATATGAAGACTTGCTTTGTACAAAAAGACTTGGAATGCAATTTTTTTTGCTGAACTTTTGTTGTTGAGAGTCACATTGAAAGAAATCAACATGTCATTTAGGAGGAATTAATTATAAATCAAATTAGCCCGGTGTAACGCACGGGTTTCACCTAGTATATAATATAGTCATTAATTAGTTGAGACTTTTTAGGAGATGCCGTTGAAAAAACCATATTTGAAGAAATAGGACCATCATAATATAAGAATCAATCAACCATTTCTAGAAAGAAAATAGTAAACATCAATCAAACAAGGGCTTAGCTTGGATGCAGTTAACTAACTGCATCTATAGGGGGTATTTTTGTAATATATCAATCATCTATATGATATGACTGCATCTATTAACTTTACAGTCAACTGTATATTCGATTTTCTCATCAAATAAATTTAAAGCTACTATATGACAGACTGACCCAACTTGGTAGGCCCTTTGTAACCATTTTCTCTAAAGCCCAAATTAATCTATGCTTGCACATGGATTATAGGCTACAAGCCTAGAAGCTATTGCAATATTGCACAGTGAAAAAAAAATATATACTAAAGGGAAACAAAATAGGAAAATACGATGGATTTCTATAACTTTTTCACATCGATCATACTCTAGAAGCCAAAGTACGTATTACTATATATACTTTATGCTTCGATGAAAATCAAACTATGTCAATTCATGCCCAAATCTATTGAATTGGTTTGATTGGGTAATTTATTTTATTGATTGGACATAAATAGACTTAAAAATTACAAGCAAGCATGCCGGTCTTATTTCTAACTCTTGAACTTACTAATATATTCAAGCGGGTTGAGCGAGTCTTGAAAACTTTCAATCACTCATCTGTATTACACACATTGCCGGCCACAAACACGTGTATTAATATTATATACTTGCTTTTGCCCGTATATTAATGTTATATACTTGCTTTTGCCTTTAAAAGAAAAAAGACATATACGAGACATATGAATGAAGAGATTGTTGATCAGTTTACCTTTTCCCTTTTAACCTTAATATACATTACATTAACATAAAAAACAATACATTGCCAACAAAATAAGATATTAGATTAATAATCCTACAATACTTTTAAAATTTTGCACACACTTAAAGTCAAAAAAAAAAAAAAACGAATTTTTCAACACTTGGCGTTGCTAGCTAGTTGCTACATATCACACCCAAATTAATTACAAAAATGAACAACAACTACTACTTATACGCCACTAGCTTATAAAGACCAGTTAAGACAGGGTACACTAGCTTATAAAGACCAGTTGTTGTAATTCGACTTCTATTACCTTGCTAGTAAGTCTTATATTTATTAATACTTCTGCCGTTCAAAAAAAATCAAAAAAAAAACAGGGTACACTTCATCTGAAAAAGGTGAAGAAGCTTACGGTTTAATTTGGGGTCCTTATTACACTTCAAATTCCCACAAACAAACAAACAAAACCCTCTTGAAATTAATCAACTAATTAATTAAAAGAAATTCTTAACAGGAGATCTTCCAACAGCTTTCATTAAGTTAGCCACTTCAAGAACTCTCGCTATCTTCGTTCCTCTTTTTGATTCCTCGGATGCTCTCCTTTCTTCGGCTTTTTGATGAGCTTTTGCTATCTCGTTTTCCATCTTTTCCATTGCTTTCGCTTTCTTCTCCTCCAATTTCCTCTAATTAATTAATCAACCAAAACAAATTAATACTCGTATTAATTAACCTAGCTTTAACAAAAAATTAATATGTTGGAACATTAAGTATAATTAAGATTAAGGGTGATATGTATTAATTTACTTCGACTTGCTTCATCTTCAAACTCGCCTTTTGAACCTGCTCATCTTCCCAACCTTTTATTATCGCATCTTCACACTTAAACCTATTTGTAATCTCCGCAATCTTAGCATTTTTCCATGCACTTATCTTCCATTCAACTTCTTCTTTTTTTACATTACTCACCGCCGGCACCAGCACTTCCGTCTGATTATTTCTACCATATTGTAATAATGACGGAGACAACGAATTATTATTAGGATCATGCAACATCATACCATGATCAATAACTTCATAATCTAATTCCCCAATCATACGGTTGCTTCCACCATCAACCGTTGATCCTGCCACCACTAACGTACTATTATTAGTAGTAGAAAAATCATCACTTGTAGCAATAGATAGAGACGACGCAAGACGATGATGAATCGGTGGAGGGAAAATGGATGACGGGGTCAAGGCATGAATATCCCTAGTGAAACTTTCTTCTCCATTAAAATTATTAGAGTTTTGATCATCTACACTTCTAGCACTTGTAACTCCTAGATAGTTAGACATCTCAATATTTGCTTTACGAAAGTTATTTATTTTGGGGAGATATATATGATACAAATACATTAGAAACGTGGATATATATATATATATATATATGCATGCATGGTGACAAAATCAAAGAAGTGAAATGTTTAAAAACTTGACTTGGATTTATGTATCATGTATGTATTAATTAATTATTAAATTTTCCCGGATGCTTCCTTTTTAATAGCAAAAAAATATTAATGTCATTGTCAATCAAAAAGTTATGAAATGTGATTGGAACCTATGAATTAAAGTGATTTGTATATAGTTTGGAGCATCAGCATATAATGTTTCTTCTTCTAGAAAAGCAATTAGTAAATGAATATATAGCTAGATTGAGAAAACGCGTTCATGATTTGTTTAAAGTTATCTATTCACAATATATATTCAATTAAAATCTAAACCAAGTTGAAGCACGAGCATCTTCAATGGAAGTTTTTAAAAACTTTTTGTCAAATACTATTAAAAAAGGCTTTTTATAAAGCTTTCCTCCAATGACAAAACATGAAAAAAAATCTTTGAAACATTTTTTAATAATATAGTCTAAAAAAAAGAGACTTTTGTCATCTCCAAATACTTAAAAATTTGATAAAATCAATACATACATCTATTTAATCACCTTTTAAGGTGTCTAGTTCAATGGTTAACATACATCTTTCATTCTTGATCTCTTTTATAAAATCTCATACGAGAATCCCGCTATATACAATTTGAGATTATGGCATATGAATGTAACCACCTATGACAAAATGGTTATGTAATGTAGTGACCTACTCGGGTGACTATGTGTAGTAATATCCTTCATTTTTCGGGTTATGTGATGTATCGTGCTACCTGTTGTAAAGGTTACCGGTCACCACACTCGTTGACCCGCGTTGACTTCGCCGGAAAACCCTAAAAAGCTTAAATATACATATATATGCAGAAAGTGGCCGGAAAACTAAAAATAACAATTTCTCACACATTACTTCGAACTAGAACTTGAAACCGGTACCAATCGACTCAGAAATGACTTCCGCACAAACCCTAACCAAAAGTTAACCGTCAAACACTTCGCCGGAAAATATGGCAACTCACCAGAAAAATAAACCGTCAATAAAACTTAACGAATCGGAAAATTGAAACCATGAACAAATGGATTTTGGATAGCAACATGTATGAATTACCTCTTTTACAATCACTCCATCTCTTGTTAAGCAATAATTATGGTTCAGATGAAGTGATCAGGTTAGCACTTTCGATACCTTGTAATTTCGTAAGGTATTAGTATATAGTTTTAACTAGGATGTGAACGGCCAAGTAAGTCGGTTAAATTAACTGAAGCAATTTTTTTGGTTGACAATACGGGTAATTCATAAATGGATTTTGGGTTGATTTGTTTGGTTGAATTGCAAATGGATTTTGATTTCGGATTTGGAATTGAATTTATAAAAAGTTAGGAATGGTGTTGCCGGAAAACTCATCGGAGAAGATGATCGGAGTGTAAATTTGTCGGATACATTACATAACCATTTTGTCATAGGTGATTACATTCGTATGCCATTATTCCTTAAACTATTACCAAATCACCTGTTACAACTTGCAGTACCCGGCAACATACATCACATAGCCCAAAAAACATAAGTGCATACATTACATATCCACCCGAGTATGTCACTACATTACATATCCATTTTTTCATAGGTGGTTAAATTCGTATGACATTATCCCATACAATTTTAACCAGAGAATGCTACCGATATAGTTAATGGATATTTTAGTTTTTTTTTTTGAAAGGTGTGGATCATTTGCTCGCAACAGGGAATCTAGCTTACGTTGTCTTAACCGGGTCCGCGCTAGAGAGTCCCTCACCCTCAATACCTAGTAGGAGGAGAAACCCCCAACTAAACCGTTCAAAGGCACGACATTAAATTAGGATAAAACCCTACCCCCTCTGCAGGACTCAAATCTGCTTCACTGGAGAATTTTATTTGTGAAATACCTTGAAATGTCATTCTCATGTCTCGAACTCGAGACCTCCAACATGAAAAGCTTTGAGCTATAAGGGGAAGTAGGGATATTTCAACTAGACTATGCACAATTGTACATTTAAGTAATAAAAAAATTCTTATTCATGAAAAGAGAATATTTCATGTCGCGTGTACATCGATTTTATTTAGAGTACGTAACTACGTATGTAAAATAATTTGAAATGTTTCTTTGCCCAAGTTATGGGAATAAAATACCAAAATAGCGTTAAAGGGGTCATCAAAGAATTTTGTTTAATTTGCGTTATTATTGTTGAAAAACATACAATTAAGTTTTAAAATTTAATTTTAATGTCATGATGATGTGACTTGTATATATCCAAATGAAAAGGTTTACCAACCACATGTGTTTCTCGTTCAGGCCGGCATCAACGAACGTAGCCTGATGTGACATACAAGCAGAGACTATTTAATTTACAGGTTTAAAACATATCACTTTGTCGAATAACTAGCAGTATAACTCTTTATGTTATATATGCTAACAGGCCGGATTAAATTGTTTTATTATAGTTATGGCACATACTTAATACTTGTTATTGTTTGGTCAAACCTGGTTTTTCATTTCATTAACCAAACCCGGTTCAGGGTCGGGTCGGTTTTAGCTTTTGGACACGACTAAATTAATAATGCAGATTAGGCCATGAAACTCTACAGTACTGCAGGCCTGCAGCTGCTAATTAGTATGTTTATGGGCCATGGGCTGTGGCCACAATGAAATGATTGTCTTTTGAAGAAAGTCATTTATAGCCCAACTAACTGGAAGTTATTGTTTATTGATTTTCAAAGTATAAAAATTAAAAATTGAGATATTGTATACTCTTTTGTTCCAATATAATTTAAATTTATTTTACATTTATTAAAGATATAGTTTAACGAAATTTTTGGGTTATTTACAGTTTATTTTGTAACTAGCTAAAACGCATATTAGTACCTTATATTTGGTTAACTGGGTTTTCTGCTACCCCAAACTATTAAAGGTATAGAATGATACCCTCAACTTGTAAACCTAGTAAATTCGTGACCTTGACTCGGTTGACTTGGGAACATGCAATACACGTGACTGATAATCCGTTGACGGAAGCAAACAAATCTATATGAGGTACAAATATACAAATCTTCAAGCCAAAAACATAAAATAGAACTCCCATACTCATAACCAAAACCCTCACGTCTGACGTCCTTCCTCCATCAAGATTGTGGACTATTTAAAATAAAAGTGTAGTTAATTTGTAAAGTTCATAAAGATCAAGTGAATCGTTTCTTTCTCATAATTAATTTATAGCCTTTTAAATCTCTTCTATTTTGTTGATCAGAGTGTCATTTTTCACTGAAAATAGAATAAAATAGAGAATTGTTAATCTTTAACACCACAACCAAGGGACCACTAATATAAGTTCAATCAGAATAAGATACTAGTGATTGGAATAATGTTCAAGAAAGAAATAGTAATTGAAAAAGTGGAAATGGCGGCAGTTTTTTAGATCATATTGGTAGTTTGCTTGTCTTTTGATCAAGCAATAAAAAAAGCAGTTTGTTTCTTTATTAGTTTTATTTTTGGTTTGAAGATTTAAAAATTTACACTTTAGATAAGATTAGATTGTCTCCGTCAAGTTTTTAACGAAACATAGTCATGTACCTTAGCGAGCCGAGTCAAGGTTATAAATTTACTGAGTTTACAAGTTGAGGGTACTATTCTATACCTTTACTAATATAGGGTAGTAGAAGACCCGGTTAACCAAATCTAGGGTACTAATATGTGTTTTAGCCTTGTAACTACGCAGCAATCTGTAATTTCTATTTATTAGTTAATTTTTCTTTGCTTCTGTGAATTTTATATCTAACCAAGTATAATATGAACGTATTACTTTTTATGTATCATATCTAGTAATGAATACGAGTATTATTTTGAAGTGACCATGTCTGTACCATATGAGTTTTATAGAATCACGAATTCTACTAATTTTTCAATTTTTTTTTTAATTATGTGTTAGTGTTGATAAGCTTTTATAATAAACTGCTTGGAGTATCCATTAAAATTGCTATTATATACACCCGATTACTTGTTAGTGTTGATAAGCTTTTTATTGGTTTTGATGATCATGATAGTTGATTACGATTGCATACATGTTTAGTGAAAAAGAAAAATGCTACTATGAAAGGCCGACCGAGAGACGAGAGTAGTTGAAGTTTACTTTGATATTTACACAACCAACTCCATATTTTGGAAATCATATAGAATATCATAATCATAATCATAAATAGTAATAAACACGATTGAAGAAGACGTATATTCTAACGTCGCAAATGATTTATTTATATAGAGAAGATTCTATATTAATTTGACCATTTTACTGAAAAGATTCGATACTAAAATTCAATTCAATTCAAGGCAAGATCAAATTATCAAAATTTTGGTCCTGCGTATACATCCCGAATTCCCGATATGTTTTTAAAAAATAAAATTTTAAACTGATATATATTTTTGTTAATTAATCCACATATAACAGATACGTAAATTTAATATAATATAACATTTTAAAACTTTTGAAATGATGTAATACTACTGTTAATATTTTCGATTAAAAGATTCTAAACATATAGATATATACATACGCGTTAATAAGTTACGGATGATAACATTTAGAGATTCTCAAGTTATTTTTAAGATAAATAATTGATTATGACCAATATTGAAAAATAAATATAGCTAAATGATTGATTGTATATGTGTATATATGATTCAAAATATAATTCAAAGATTTATAGATGGAAAAAAGATGATAAGTTATTAATTACAGCAAAATTAAAAACACAAACACATGAGTTGGACGACTCTCTAGAGGCAAACGTGCCAAATTTTGCTTCTCTTGCCATCATAGAGATGTCCTAGTTCTGTTTTCCGCCTTTCCATGTCTAAATTCAATCTTGCTTTTTGAACCAAAACATTACCAAACTGATCAATATACACAAAAATGAAATGATAGTACCAAACCTAAGTTTTACTACGTCTTTCAATATACACAAAAATGAAAATCATAGTACCAAACCTAAGTGCTACTAGGTTTCTCCAAAAACACATATCCCTTCTAATTTCTATTAATCAAAAAGATTCAACTGATATAGTGATTCTACCATCCTTTTCAACAATTAATTATTTCTAAACATATACACGTACTTTCTAAATTAAAACATCATATTGTACTAATTAATATTAACTAACAATTTAATAACCTAGACATGACAATGCTAGTGATTCGATCCGATAAACATCAAACAAATCCATTGAGCATCAATTTGATCTGATTTACCATTGATGGATACGAATGAATTTAATTGATTACAAATAATATTCGTCATTTAAATAAATGTATCACTACAATTTTTCATATCCTCTGTTAATTATATATATATATATATATACTAGATTTTAGACCCGTGTCCAACACTGGACACGGGATTTATGATATTATCAATATTAGATTTTCATACATTTAAGTCATAAAAGCTTATAATTTTGAAAATATACGGTTCCAAGTGTTATACTTTGCAAGTTGTAGTACAATAATCACAGGTTCATTATTGTCATTATTAGCTGAGACATATTGCACAAGGCACATACTATAATAATTTCTCTATTATAAGATTTATTGAAACCAGTTGTACTTATAATGTGATATTATTATGAAAGATAATTAAGAATTAAAATATAAACATACTTGTGATCCTGTACTTGACATTTAAGTATATGTATTTGATCATGATGGGAGCCCATAACTTGAATAGGTTTATTTTCAATCACCTGTCCTATGATAATTAGATAACAATTAGGATTGTTTTCATATTCTTTGATAACAATTAGGACTTTTGATTTGAGTGACAATTGTAACTTTAAACATTAATACGCAAAACTAATATATGAAAAAGGAGAAAATTTTGTACCTTTTTGATTGAGATATAGAATGAATCTTCAATGGAGTTCATATTAATTTGGATTTAGTATTCAAGTAACTCTATGTTGTAAATTGTGTTTTGTTTTGTGATCGTCTCATGTTCTGTGATTCCTATTGTGTTTAGAAAAATGATGTTGTATATCGTCATTTGTTATTATGTTTGGGATATGTATCTAGAGTTCAAATTGTGTTTATATTAAATATTAAACTAAATATTAATATTTATAATTTATAAAAATCTAATCTAATATATTATTAAATTGGACGACATTATCAATATTGTATTGAGATACCAATGTACGACATTTATAAGTATCATATTTATTTATATAATAAAAAGTCAAGAAAAGTCAAAATACTTTAAAAATAAGATAAATTATTAAATATATAAATTTAAATGTAAAAAATGTAAGTAAAAACAAATTTAAAAAAGTATACTTCTAGAACATTGAACACATATATGTATTTCATCTTTTGAATACTTTTTTGTAGACAATATTTCAAGGCTAAAAAGTGTAAATTAAGTATTCAGGGCTAAAAAGTGTAAATTATTGATGAAAACAAAAAAATGTAAATTAATTAGAATTTTTCTACAATTTAATATAAATAATAATATAATAATATATTTGATAATGATTATTAGGAATTTTTAATTTATAGTTAAATTAAATTGTAACACCCGTCATTTTAAAATCTGGATTTTCAAAAACTTTTGCCTAACGGCGTTTAGAAATGCGGAATACAGAATCCTTAGAACATAACTAACCCTTAATGGATAGTTCATTTATAAAAGTGGTGTTACAGCATTCATATCATTAAAATAGTGTAAGATAATCCAGATGTGACACCAACATAAATGCCAATAAAAACAATACATAAGTCATATTAAAAGTAGCCAATCATCAAGGCTAACATAAATGACTAAGCGGGAAACTAGATGTCTTCTTCATAGAAACTACCCGTCTCACCAAGCTAAGTCTTTCACTAGCTCAACCTGCTTAACCTGAGGGAACAACGTTTTTCAAAAGAGCAAGTGTTAGCTTTAAAAGCTAAGTAAGATAACATGAGTTTAAGAAAACGTTGCCAATTCTTTATATATTAACAAAAACCTTTCATAATCGTTAATATCACATATTAGGCATAGCACGTTAAGATCACCACAATACTATGGTGTCTATCATATCACACGTCAACAAGAACATATCATCAACGTTAAAGCAACATACATAAATTAACACATTAGGAATTCATCGTAATCCTAAATGTGCCTAACATCATAGATCCTTACGTTTCGTCTTTCTTTTCTTACATTTCTTTACTTTCTTTTCTTTTCTTATCTTTCTTATCTTTCTTTTCTTTTCTTATCTTTCTTTTCTTTTGCCTAGACATAGGCTATGTGACATAAGCCACACATACTTAGGGATGTGGGGTTGTGTGTAGGTGGTCATAAAACCTTACATGGAGTCCTCACACCCGACTAGATGGGTAGACCTTACGGTGGTCCATCATCATCGTTAAGGAAAGACAAAGTCAATCCAACTGAGCATACCGTTTGAACTTTGCGCGTGTAGTGGTTAGTTACTCCACCCGGATACACTCATACATAACTATGCCACAGGGAGGTATCTAGATTCCCACACCACGTGACCACGTACACACTAGCTCCGAAGAACTAGCATGGGTTAAGCTTAACAAAAGACTTTACATATGCTCGAGACTTCTTTATTATATTAGTTTAGGCTACACTTTCACCTAAACTAACCACGTGTATCTTTCTTTACTTTTTATTAGCTTAGGCTACACTTTCACCTAAACTAATCACATCTATCTTTCTTTACTTTAGGGCCCTTAATCGTGCACGTGTCATGGCAAACCTATAGAAGTCTAGTGACTAGGTGTTCAAGCCATGCAATCAATCATAAGACATATATGCATCAACATATCATCATCGCATATTAACATCACATCATCATATCATAAAAGATCCATGTCAACGTATCATCATAGCATCGTATCATCATGTCATATAAGCATCATATCATCTTAAAGTGATAGCAACGTATCGTCATATCATTTCATAAGCATAACGTCATAACAATGCGTCATCATATCATTTCATAAGCATAGCGTCATAACAATGCGTCATCATGTCATATATCGCATCATAGCATCATATGTTTATATCATCATAGCATCTTATCGTATTAACAACTTATACATTTCAGTTTATCATTTCCCTTATTTCATCATAACATCATTTTATAACATAAACATATCATCATTTCATCGTAGCATGCATAAGCTTACGGTTCATCATCAATGGTAACGTAATCATTCCCATAGTAACCTCCCATTCATTCCCGAATACATATAAACATACAAACATTCATTTGGGGAAGTTAACTTATGAAAACCTTATATTTTGTTGTCCCTCATGTGGTAAAAGATGTTATCTTACCTGGGTACAGCTAAACAATGAGTTACGTAGGTCTTACAGTGCTTGCTAATTGCTCCCGACAACCTAGAACGAGTATAAGATCGAAATATAAGCTAAACGAAACGTTTTGTGAAATCTGGGCATGTGGTGCGCCGCACCTGCCAAGTGGTGCGTCGCACAAACCCTTCAGAAATTTCAGATCACCTATAGGTGCGCCGCACCTACCCTTTGGTGCGTCGCATATCGGGCTTCTTAAGAAAATCAAATTCCCAAAACTGGGCTATGGTGCGCCGCACCTGGGGTGCAGACCAGCAACTCAATTTTCAACTTGTTCCAAACGATACCCATTCGATCTCAAACCCTTAGCCCGACCTGGGGACATAAAATTGACCTTTTTTAATGATACTTTTGATGACTCAAATCAATCAATTGATCCTTTAATCCTTTACCACATGAATCAACCATTCAATCAACCGAATAACATGAAATCGGTAAACGTTTAATCAAATAACCCAACCCAAACCCCATGGCCTGGATTGAAAACTCAACTAAGACTCATAAGATCAGATTTCAAAGATAATATTACATATATTACCTGTAGATGACTTAGAGGATCCAAGATCTAAACAAAACTTGATCGAATCGGCCCGAAACAATTGGATCTTGAGAGAAACTTGCTTGGAGAAGGGAAGGGGGCTGCTTGGGGGGTTTTTCTCACACACTCCAGATCTGGAGAATGACAATTAGGGTAGCCTAATTGTCATACAACCCCTGGACATCCTTAATAAATTCCATCTTAAGCCCCTCGACTCTTTAAACGTTACTTTGTTGGCTTAACTTTCTCACCGGAACACTTAACGACTTAACGAGCACTTAACTTTCATGACTTTCCTTTAATTACTTTCATTTAACATACTTTAATCATATTATATTAAACGCATAAGCATTTAATCACATAATCCCATTTAGGGCACATAAACTTAACGAACCTAACGTTGACTAACGGTCAAGTCAATAAGTCAAACTCGAAAAGTTTGCGATGTTACAATTACCTCCCCCTTAAGAGGATTCTGTCCTCAGAATCATTTCGCCACTCATACATGAATAACTTATCCGTATCCTTAACTTTATCATATCATTTCAGGATTTCCTTGAGTTGTTCTTTAACTTAGCATAGCCAAACTCATTCGGCGTTTTACATAGTCTTTTCCACCTTTACTTTTCCATTTCAACCGTTTCGTCATTTCTTGGTTCAATCTTTAAATCAAACCAAGTAATCAACTCATTTCTTCAACCTTCATAAGTAGTACCCACATTACATTTGGCGAAGGCTATTCATTTGGCGTTTAAGCCCTTCATACAGGTATCCTTATTAAATTGCTACCATAACTCACATAATTCATTTGAACAACGGGTCGACTCGCCATGGCTTTCGATGCATAACATATCCCTCCATAGAGTCTTATGGTTAAACCATTATACTCACTTGTTCAATATAAGCTTTCTTTGCTCACCACAAAACCTTCAATCAATCTTGAGCTAAACAAAACACTCATTCAATAATTTTTAACTTTATGAGCTGCTATTTTCATGTCATTTGGCTCTACAACTTTCCTTTCAATAACAGGTCATAACATGAAGTGACCTCCATACTTACATCGTAGTTGTCCTTATATGTGAACTCAATAATGGAATGTGAAAATCTCAACGCACTTTCGCACGATCATATGACTGTTCCAAGTTTCTAAATCATCATTTCTCTTTCCCATCAATCTAAGGGTGATAGGCATCACTTGAGTTCTCCATTTCTTTCATACTTTGACAAACATCTTTAAGAATTAATTACCTTACGACGCTTGTAACACCCGTCGTTTAAAAATATGGGTTTTCAAAAACTTTTCACCTAACGGTGTCATATTGCGGAAGAAAGGACCTTGAAAGTCAAAACCAATAAAACATTTTGGTTTCTGCATTTAGTTGGTGTTACTTGCGACATCATAAAATAGTTCAAATGAAAACCCAACGGTTGCCCAACATAAAACAACCGTCCAAACGTCATTACATAAATTCGACATTAAGTACTGAATGTAACAAATGTCTAAACAAAGCGTCTATAGGGTAGCTAAGGCTCCTGCATTGCATCTACCCAAGCTCACACGCCCTGCATCTAGATTCCATCAAGCTAAACCTGAGGGAACAACCACATTAAAAGAAACAAGTGTTAGCTATAAGAATAGCTAAGTAAGATAACACTTAATTTAAAAGCAATTGTCCAATTAAAACAATCTTCATTATTAGACAAGTTTTATTAGGCACAACACACATCACACGTTCACACATATACTGCATTACAACTTCGTATCAATTAGGATAATCATCCTAAATGTGCCTATCCTGCATTAGTTCCCACATTATCACACATATCTTCGTTATCTGCTTTATTAGTTCACACATTGTCACACGTATCTTCGTTAACTGCATATAAGTGTGCCCTGCATCACACCCGACTGGATGGTTAGTCAAAGACTACTCATCTTACGTCGTTAAGGAATGGCAAGCCAATCCTTGAGTAATCCGTATGTGGAGGTTGGTCAAACCCCTCGTATTACTCGCCCTGCGTTATAAAGACCATGTTGCGAGGAGCCACCCAAGCAACAACTGCATCTACGCACTCGCCCGGCTAAGGCTAGTACGGGTTAAGCTTAACACTGTTCCCTGCATCTGTTTTATGAGCTCAATTTCACACATATAGATTGGGTCCCTGCATTCCCAAACATTCACACACATATAGTCTAGGTAACACACATTCCTAGACAATCACACACTTTAACTTCATTACGTTTGGATCCTTAAACGTGCAAGTGACATAGCAACCTAGCAAGACTAGTGAACTAGGTGTACAGGTCAATCATGCATATCACACATCAACTTCATTTCTACATATATCATGCGTATCAACATACTTCATTAAACTACATTAACTGCATAGCTACATACTACATTAAGCAATACTGCATTACACTACAATAGGGACTGCATCTCAGGTCTCATGGTCAACTGCATAACCCATAATACCTCCCAAGTAACCCTTAAACCCACATACAATAATAAGGTACCGAATGGAAGTGTATATGATTTGAAACCAGCTTTTAGTTGATCCCCCAGCGTGACAAAGTAGTGTATCTTACCTGATTGTAGTACACGCGCACAAACAAGTAGCTAATACTGCTTATCAGTAACCTCCGACACCTATCGTACATTAACATAATGAATATAAGTCATTTAGGACCTTAAATAGACCCTCGTACGAATTTAATACTGACTACGTAAAATTCCAGAATTACACCTAACGAATTTAAACTTCGTACGAACTTCACCTAACGAAGTTAAACTTCGTACGAACTTAAACTTCGTTCAATATACTTTACGAAAATAGACCTTATCTTCGTTTGGTTCTTACGAACTTAATTCACACTTTACGAAGATAGGCTTTTAAACGAATTTAAACAACGAACTTCATCTTCGTTTGGGCAAACGAATTTAACAACGAACTTATCTTCTTCAAACGAATTTAAACAACGAACTTCATCTTCGTTGCAAACGAATTTGACTTCAAACGAATTTAAACAACGAACTTCATCTTCGTTGGGGCAAACGAATTTAACAACGAACTTATGACTTCAAACGAATTTAAACAACGAACTTACACCTAACGAATTTAAACTTCGTACGAACTTAAACTTCGTTCAATATACTTTACGAAAATA
This sequence comes from Erigeron breviscapus, assembly GCA_034093135.1. Taxonomy (NCBI): domain Eukaryota; kingdom Viridiplantae; phylum Streptophyta; class Magnoliopsida; order Asterales; family Asteraceae; genus Erigeron; species Erigeron breviscapus. Next base: position 161,184,618 of record CM067167.1, on the reverse strand, counting down.
GACCTTATCTTCGTTTGGTTCTTACGAACTTAATTCACACTTTACGAAGATAGGCTTTTAAACGAATTTAAACAACGAACTTCATCTTCGTTTGGGCAAACGAATTTAAACAACGAACTTCATCTTCGTTGGGGCAAACGAATTTAAACAACGAACTTCATCTTCGTTGGCAAACGAATTTAAACAACGAACTTCATCTTCGTTGGGGCAAACGAATTTAAACAACGAATTACACCTAACGAATTTAAACTTCGTACGAACTTAAACTTCGTTCAATATACTTTACGAAAATAGACCTTATCTTCGTTTGGTTCTTACGAACTTAATTCACACTTTACGAAGATAGGCTTTTAAACGAATTTAAACAACGAACTTCATCTTCGTTTGGGCAAACGAATTTAACAACGAACTTTGACTTCAAACGAATTTAAACAACGAACTTACTTCGTTCAAACGAATTTAAACAACGAACTTCATCTTCGTCAAACGAATTTAAACAACGAACTTACTTCGTTGGCAAACGAATTTAACCAACGAATTTGACTTCAAACGAATTTAAACAACGAACTTGAACTTCGTTGGGGCAAACGAATTTAAACTGCATGAACGAACTTGGCATCTTCATTGGGTCAATACTCACGTCTTTAATAGGAATCACACTCGACTCCTCAGCTAAACATTTCCTCAAGTAGGATACATGGAAGGTGTTGTGAATTCCATCCAATTCTGGAGGTAATTCCAACTGATATGCCACATCTTTAATGCGCTTCACCACTTTAAAAGGTCCAATAAATCTTGGACTCAACTTTCCCTTCTTTCCAAATCGGATAACTCCTTTCCAAGGTGATACTTTCAGCATCACTAAATCACCCACATTAAACTCAATCGGTCTCCTTTTCTTATCTGCATATGTTTTCTGCCTTTCTCTGGCCACACGTAAGGCTTCTTTAGCTACATTAACCTTTTCAGAGGTAATTTCAATAATTTCGGGACCGGTCAACTGCTTTTCACCGGGCTCCATCCAACAACTTGGAGTCCTACATCTCCTTCCATATAACATTTCAAATGGTGGCATCCCAATACTTGCATGGTGACTATTATTATAAGCAAATTCAATCAACTTCAAGTGTTCATCCCATGCTCCACCATATTCAAGTACACACGTTCTCAACATATCCTCCAAGGTTTGAATGGTTCTCTCACTTTGCCCATCGGTTTGGGGATGATAGGCGGTACTCAAATTTATTCTACTACCCAACTCCCGTTGAAGACCCTTCCAAAAGTTTGACACAAACCTCGAGTCTCGATCCGAAACAATAGATAAGGGAACTCCATGTTTCGCTACTACTTCATCAATGTACATCTTTGCCATCTTCGTTAAAGGCACATCTTGTCGGGTAGCTAGAAAATGAGCACTCTTCGTCAATCTATCTACAATCACCCATATCATATCATTCCCTTTCGGCGTTTTAGGTAGCTTCGTTACAAAGTCCATCGTGATATGATCCCATTTCCACTCGGGAATTTCTAATTGATGCAACAAACCATACGGCTTTTGATGGTCCGTCTTCACTCTTGCACACGTCAAACACTTTGCTACAAAATGAGCTACTTCACCTTTAATATCCGGCCACCAATAAATCGGCTTCAAATCTGCATACATTTTGGTGACACCGGGATGCATCGAATACCTACTTCTATGGACCTCTTCAAGGATCAACTCTCGGTTACCACCAAGCAGTGGCACCCAAATGCGACCCTTGTATGTTTTAAACCCACGACTATTAGTCTCCATCACAAGTCGTTTCTTCTTTCCAATACTCTCGTTATCAATATTATCCTTCATTAATGCCCTCTCTTGTGCTTCTTTAATTCGATCTAATAGACCCGACTTGGCCTGAACTTGCATGCTCATCAACTTACAAGAAGAGCTTTGCACTTTCCTACTTAGTGCATCCGCCACTACATTGGCTTTACCCGGATGGTATTTGATTTCACAATCATAGTCTTTAAGTAATTCCATCCACCTTCTTTGTCTCACATTCATCTCCTTTTGAGTAAACATATATTGTAAACTCTTATGGTCGGTGTAAAGTGTGCATTTAGTACCATATAAGTAATGTCTCCATAATTTCAATGCAAACACAACCGCCGCTAACTCAAGATCATGGGTAGGGTAATTCTTCTCATGAGGCTTCAACTGACGTGAAGCATAAGCAATCACTTTGTCTCTCTGCATTAAGACACAACCCAAACCCGTAATAGAAGCATCGCTATATACCACTAAATCATCAGTACCTTCAGGCAAGGCAAGGATAGGAGCTTCACACAACTTCTTTTTCAACGTTTGGAATGCATTTTCCTGCTTTTCAGTCCACTCGTACTTCACACCCTTCTTTGTTAATTCCGTCATAGGCTTGGCTATTCGAGAAAAATCCTGAATAAACCTTCTATAATACCCAGCCAAACCAAGAAAACTCTTAATCTCGGTAGGTGTCTTTGGCTGCTCCCACTTTGAAACAGCTTCAATCTTTGAAGGATCTACTTTAATACCTTCCGATGTAATAACATGACCAAGAAACTGCACTTCTCGGAGCCAAAACTCACATTTAGAAAACTTTGCGTACAACTTCTTCTCCCTCAACACCTCCAAAACTGCTTTCAAATCTGCATACATTTTGGTGACACCGGGATGCATCGAATACCTACTTCTATGGACCTCTTCAAGGATCAACTCTCGGTTACCACCAAGCAGTGGCACCCAAATGCGACCCTTGTATGTTTTAAACCCACGACTATTAGTCTCCATCACAAGTCGTTTCTTCTTTCCAATACTCTCGTTATCAATATTATCCTTCATTAATGCCCTCTCTTGTGCTTCTTTAATTCGATCTAATAGACCCGACTTGGCCTGAACTTGCATGCTCATCAACTTACAAGAAGAGCTTTGCACTTTCCTACTTAGTGCATCCGCCACTACATTGGCTTTACCCGGATGGTATTTGATTTCACAATCATAGTCTTTAAGTAATTCCATCCACCTTCTTTGTCTCACATTCATCTCCTTTTGAGTAAACATATATTGTAAACTCTTATGGTCGGTGTAAAGTGTGCATTTAGTACCATATAAGTAATGTCTCCATAATTTCAATGCAAACACAACCGCCGCTAACTCAAGATCATGGGTAGGGTAATTCTTCTCATGAGGCTTCAACTGACGTGAAGCATAGGCAATCACTTTGTCTCTCTGCATTAAGACACAACCCAAACCCGTAATAGAAGCATCGCTATATACCACTAAATCATCAGTACCTTCAGGCAAGGCAAGGATAGGAGCTTCACACAACTTCTTTTTCAACGTTTGGAATGCATTTTCCTGCTTTTCAGTCCACTCGTACTTCACACCCTTCTTTGTTAATTCCGTCATAGGCTTGGCTATTCGAGAAAAATCCTGAATAAACCTTCTATAATACCCAGCCAAACCAAGAAAACTCTTAATCTCGGTAGGTGTCTTTGGCTGCTCCCACTTTGAAACAGCTTCAATCTTTGAAGGATCTACTTTAATACCTTCCGATGTAATAACATGACCAAGAAACTGCACTTCTCGGAGCCAAAACTCACATTTAGAAAACTTTGCGTACAACTTCTTCTCCCTCAACACCTCCAAAACTGCTTTCAAATGCTCACGGTGTTCATCCTCTGACTTAGAGTAGATCAAAATATCGTCAATAAACACAATAACAAAATGATCTAGAAAGGGGCGGCATACCCGATTCATTAAGTCCATAAACGCGGCTGGAGCATTGGTCAACCCAAATGGCATGACCAAGAAACTGCACTTCTCGGAGCCAAAACTCACATTTAGAAAACTTTGCGTACAACTTCTTCTCCCTCAACACCTCCAAAACTGCTTTCAAATGCTCACGGTGTTCATCCTCTGACTTAGAGTAGATCAAAATATCGTCAATAAACACAATAACAAAATGATCTAGAAAGGGGCGGCATACCCGATTCATTAAGTCCATAAACGCGGCTGGAGCATTGGTCAACCCAAATGGCATGACCAAGAAACTGCACTTCTCGGAGCCAAAACTCACATTTAGAAAACTTTGCGTACAACTTCTTCTCCCTCAACACCTCCAAAACTGCTTTCAAATGCTCACGGTGTTCATCCTCTGACTTAGAGTAGATCAAAATATCGTCAATAAACACAATAACAAAATGATCTAGAAAGGGGCGGCATACCCGATTCATTAAGTCCATAAACGCGGCTGGAGCATTGGTCAACCCAAATGGCATGACCAAGAACTCATAATGACCATATCTAGTCCGGAAAGCTGTCTTTGCTACATCTTCCTTCTTTACCTTTAACTGATGGTAACCGGACCGCAAATCAATCTTTGAAAAATACGAAGCACCATGTAGTTGATCAAAAAGATCATCAATTCTCGGGAGAGGATACTTATTCTTGACCGTTCGTTTGTTCAACTCACGGTAGTCAATACACATGCGCATTGATCCGTCCTTCTTCTTAACAAAGAGAACCGGAGCTCCCCAAGGCGAGGAACTAGGTTGTATGAACCCTTTGTCAAGTAACTCCTGTAGTTGCGTCATTAATTCCTTCATTTCTGTAGGAGCTAATCGGTAAGGTGCTTTAGCAACGGGTGTAGCACCGGGAACAAGATCTATCTGAAAAGTAACTTCACGATCGGGAGGAATACCTGGTAGATCGTCGGGAAACACATCGGGAAAATTGGATACTACCTCAACACTAGCGATTGAAGACTTCTCTTTTCTTGCATCAATAACATAAGCCAAGAAATGGCTCTTGTTTTTCCTTATACATTTAATAGCTTTCATCATACTAATAATCTTTATTCCTCCTCTCTTCTTGTCTCCATACACCGTTATCACTTTACCCTCGGATATAGGCAATCGAATTATCTTTTGGGAACATAAAATACTAGCTTCATTTCTAGCCAACCAATCCATACCAATCACTACATCAAAACCACCTAAGGTAGTAGGCAATAGTTGAACCGGAAAAGAACAACCTTCAATCTCAATCTCACAATCGTCATAACCCACACGTATATTATTAACCGTACCATTAGCAATTTCTACCTCTATTGAGCAATCTAAGGGAGTAGTGACTCTTTCTAGCTTAGGAGCAAATAATGTGGACACAAACGACCTATTTGCACCTGAATCAAATAAAACAGAGGCAGGCTTTGAGTTAACAAGGAAAGTACCACTTACCACTTCATCGTTGTTCCTTGCGTCATCAACCGTCATTTGAAGAGCTCTCACTTTTGTTGCTGTCGTGGCGGTCTTCTTTCCAGCATTCTTCATCTGTGGACAATCGGCAATGAGATGACCCGTTTCTTGGCACTTGTAGCAACGAGTCTTGTCCCTACATTCAGTTGCAAGATGCCCCGACTTCCCACACTTGTGGCACCTTCTTGTCTTGTCGGTACAATGCCCTTCATGAATGGTCTTGCAAAATATACACCATGACCCATTCTTCTTTTTATCCTTGTCACCGCTTGAGCTAGAATTTCCACGGAACTTCTTATTATTATTATTGTTGGATGACCAATTTGACCTTCTTTTAAATCCCACTTTCTTGTCGTCGACTTTCTCAACTACTTTCTTGTCCGAAGCAAAATCATCATCAAGCTTTTTAGACTCCTTGATTGCTTCAGTCAGAGTCTTGTGCTGCCTGCAGATACCTCGATAACTCGGAGGCAAACCATCAACATAGCAAGCAACCTGATCTGCATCAGTACGGAACAGATGGCCTACGAACTTCATCTTCTCCATAAAAGAACGAGCATAGTCATTAATTTTGCCAACTTCAGCTGTCAAAGCACGGAACTCTTTTTCCATTTTACGCTGCTCATGTACCCCAATATATTCCTCAATGAATTTCTGCTTAAAGTCAGCCCACGTAATAGCAGTTACCATAGCCGGAGTCATTGAAATTGTAATGCTCTTCCACCAATCTCGAGCACCTTCTTTGTCTCACATTCATCTCCTTTTGAGTAAACATATATTGTAAACTCTTATGGTCGGTGTAAAGTGTGCATTTAGTACCATATAAGTAATGTCTCCATAATTTCAATGCAAACACAACCGCCGCTAACTCAAGATCATGGGTAGGGTAATTCTTCTCATGAGGCTTCAACTGACGTGAAGCATAAGCAATCACTTTGTCTCTCTGCATTAAGACACAACCCAAACCCGTAATAGAAGCATCGCTATATACCACTAAATCATCAGTACCTTCAGGCAAGAAATGGCTCTTGTTTTTCCTTATACATTTAATAGCTTTCATCATACTAATAATCTTTATTCCTCCTCTCTTCTTGTCTCCATACACCGTTATCACTTTACCCTCGGATATAGGCAATCGAATTATCTTTTGGGAACATAAAATACTAGCTTCATTTCTAGCCAACCAATCCATACCAATCACTACATCAAAACCACCTAAGGTAGTAGGCAATAGTTGAACCGGAAAAGAACAACCTTCAATCTCAATCTCACAATCGTCATAACCCACACGTATATTATTAACCGTACCATTAGCAATTTCTACCTCTATTGAGCAATCTAAGGGAGTAGTGACTCTTTCTAGCTTAGGAGCAAATAATGTGGACACAAACGACCTATTTGCACCTGAATCAAATAAAACAGAGGCAGGCTTTGAGTTAACAAGGAAAGTACCACTTACCACTTCATCGTTGTTCCTTGCGTCATCAACCGTCATTTGAAGAGCTCTCACTTTTGTTGCTGTCGTGGCGGTCTTCTTTCCAGCATTCTTCATCTGTGGACAATCGGCAATGAGATGACCCGTTTCTTGGCACTTGTAGCAACGAGTCTTGTCCCTACATTCAGTTGCAAGATGCCCCGACTTCCCACACTTGTGGCACCTTCTTGTCTTGTCGGTACAATGCCCTTCATGAATGGTCTTGCAAAATATACACCATGACCCATTCTTCTTTTTATCCTTGTCACCGCTTGAGCTAGAATTTCCACGGAACTTCTTATTATTATTATTGTTGGATGACCAATTTGACCTTCTTTTAAATCCCACTTTCTTGTCGTCGACTTTCTCAACTACTTTCTTGTCCGAAGCAAAATCATCATCAAGCTTTTTAGACTCCTTGATTGCTTCAGTCAGAGTCTTGTGCTGCCTGCAGATACCTCGATAACTCGGAGGCAAACCATCAACATAGCAAGCAACCTGATCTGCATCAGTACGGAACAGATGGCCTACGAACTTCATCTTTTCCAGAAAGGAACGAGCATAATCATTAATTTTGCCAACTTCAGCTGTCAAAGCACGGAACTCTTTTTCCATTTTACGCTGCTCATGTACCCCAATATATTCCTCAATGAATTTCTGCTTAAAGTCAGCCCACGTAATAGCAGTTACCATAGCCGGAGTCATCGAAATAGTAATGCTCTTCCACCAATCTCGAGCACCTTCTTTCAACATTCTACTTGCACACAACACTTTCTTATCCTCGGGACAATCACAAGCTTCAAAAACCATCTCAGTATCATCGAGCCATTCCATGCAACCTACTGCATTAAGTGTTCCATAGAATTTCTGAGCTCCACACTTCTGGAAACTTTCAAACTTGAATCGAGGGGCGCGAACATCATTAGGAGGAACCACATTAACATTAGCATGGGGAATAACAACATTATCGACCGGTGGCTCAGTGTAGTGAGAAGGCACAGAGTGACTGTTACCAGTTCCTTCTGCGTTAGCTGCCAACGCCTGATTCAACTGTTCTTGCGTTTGGGCCAACTGGGCCTGAAGAGTTAGCACAAGATTATACATCTCCATCTGATTGGGAATCTGATCCACAGCTACATCGTTAACTCTCGGAGGATTGCCAGGTGGTGGAGGCATCGGACCCAATGAGCCTGGTTGATTAACACGGCGGGGGTTCACACGATTCACATTAGCATGGGGAATAACAACATTATCGACCGGTGGCTCAGTGTAGTGAGAAGGCACAGAGTGACTGTTACCAGTTCCTTCTGCGTTAGCTGCCAACGCCTGATTCAACTGTTCTTGCGTTTGGGCCAACTGGGCCTGAAGAGTTAGCACAAGATTATACATCTCCATCTGATTGGGAATCTGATCCACAGCTACATCGTTAACTCTCGGAGGATTGCCAGGTGGTGGAGGCATCGGACCCAATGAGCCTGGTTGATTAACACGGCGGGGGTTCACACGATTCACATTAGCATTAGCAGCAGCATTAGCAGCAGCATTAGCAGCAGCATTAGCAGCACCTGCACCCGGATGGACAGGTGGAGTAACGCTAGCAGTAGCGTCTCGTTGGATGTTGCGCAGCATTAGCAGCAGCATTAGCAGCAGCATTAGCAGCAGCATTAGCAGCAGCATTAGCAGCAGCATTAGCAGCAGCATTAGCAGCAGCATTAGCAGCAGCATTAGCAGCAGCATTAGCAGCAGCATTAGCAGCAGCATTAGCAGCAGCATTAGCAGCAGCATTAGCAGCAGCATTAGCAGCAGCATTAGCAGCAGCATTAGCAGCAGCATTAGCAGCAGCATTAGCAGCAGCATTAGCAGCAGCATTAGCAGCAGCATTAGCAGCAGCATTAGCAGCAGCATTAGCAGCAGCATTAGCAGCAGCATTAGCAGCAGCATTAGCAGCAGCATTAGCAGCAGCATTAGCAGCAGCATTAGCAGCAGCATTAGCAGCAGCATTAGCAGCAGCATTGGTTTCTGCATTTGGTGTTACTTGCGACATCATAAAATAGTTCACAAATGAAAACCCAACGGTTGCCCAACATAAAACAACCGTCCAAACGTCATTACATAAATTCGACATTAAGTACTGAATGTAACAAATGTCTAAACAAAGCGTCTATAGGGTAGCTAAGGCTCCTGCATTGCATCTACCCAAGCTCACACGTCCTGCATCTAGATTCCATCAAGCTAAACCTGAGGGAACAACCACATTAAAAGAAACAAGTGTTAGCTATAAGAATAGCTAAGTAAGATAACACTTAATTTAAAAGCAATTGTCCAATTAAAACAATCTTCATTATTAGACAAGTTTTATTAGGCACAACACACATCACACGTTCACACATATACTGCATTACAACTTCGTATCAATTAGGATAATCATCCTAAATGTGCCTATCCTGCATTAGTTCCCACATTATCACACATATCTTCGTTATCTGCATTAGTTCCCACATTATCACACATATCTTCGTTATCTGCATTATTAGTTCACACATTGTCACACGTATCTTCGTTAACTGCATATAAGTGTGCCCTGCATCACACCCGACTGGATGGTTAGTCAAAGACTACTCATCTTACGTCGTTAAGGAATGGCAAGCCAATCCTTGAGTAATCCGTATGTGGAGGTTGGTCAAACCCCTCGTATTACTCGCCCTGCGTTATAAAGACCATGTTGCGAGGAGCCACCCAAGCAACAACTGCATCTACGCACTCGCCCGGCTAAGGCTAGTACGGGTTAAGCTTAACACTGTTCCCTGCATCTGTTTTATGAGCTCAATTTCACACATATAGATTGGGTCCCTGCATTCCCAAACATTCACACACATATAGTCTAGGTAACACACATTCCTAGACAATCACACACTTTAACTTCATTACGTTTGGATCCTTAAACGTGCAAGTGACATAGCAACCTAGCAAGACTAGTGAACTAGGTGTACAGGTCAATCATGCATATCACACATCAACTTCATTTCTACATATATCATGCGTATCAACATACTTCATTAAACTACATTAACTGCATAGCTACATACTACATTAAACATTACTGCAATACACTACAATAGGGACTGCATCTCAGGTCTCATGGTCAACTGCATAACCCATAATACCTCCCAAGTAACCCTTAAACCCACATACAATAATAAGGTACCGAATGGAAGTGTATATGATTTGAAACCAGCTTTTAGTTGATCCCCCAGCGTGACAAAGTAGTGTATCTTACCTGATTGTAGTATACGTGCGCAACCAAAAGCTAGTATTGCCTATAGGTAACCTCCGACACCTATCGTACATTAACATAATGAATATAAGTCATTTAGGACCTTAAATAGACCCTCGTACGAATTTAAGACTGGCTACGTAAAATTCCAGAATTACACCTAACGAAGTTAATCTTCGTACGAACTTAAACTTCGTTCAATATACTTTACGAAAATAGACCTTATCTTCGTTTGGTTCTTACGAACTTAACATTAATCTTCGTACGAACTTAAACTTCGTTCAATATACTTTACGAAAATAGACCTTATCTTCGTTTGGTTCTTACGAACTTAATTCACACTTTACGAAGATAGGCCATTAAACGAATTTAAACCTCATTTTCGTTTTGTTTTCCAGTTTACGAATTTGCCAACGAATTTGACTTCAAACGAATTTAAACAACGAACTTCATCTTCGTTGGGGCAAACGAATTTAGACTGTATGAACGAACTTGGCACCAGCAAACGACTTTAAGCATATTTTCGTCCAGAATTCAAAAACGACCAACTTCACCAGTTTTCCAGATTTTTGATCGATCAAAGCTTCATTCCAAACATGTTTTTGACACAATTAAACATATTTTGACCATCACGATCGACTATAGACTCGTTTAACACCATTTTGAACGTTAATTAACCAAAACACCATTTAAGCCCTAATTACTTGCATAATCCCTTTTTAAATCAGATTTGATTCATAAATATCAACCTCTAAATCTGAAAATACAATCAATACATCAATGATTACCTGCTTGACTCGATGATCGATCGATTCCAACACCAAAACACACAATTGTTAGACCCAAAAACTAGATTAATTGCTTTAGGATTCAAGAAAGGATTATTTGCTTAATTATTTGATAATGGCTGCCAAAGTAAACCTAATTACACTTATCAAAACCTTAATCCCGTTTTTAGATTTCAACCTATGTCAAAATCAGCCCTTGAACTTCTAAACCCTTCATTATTGGTCACAAACTGCATTATTGACCATATACAACATTAGTCCTTCATTAAAAGGCACTACATAGCCTTTAAGCGACATTAAACACACTTTTATTCGTCATTAGTATTTAGGCTCTCAAACCTAACTACTTTATCTACGTTAATCACACATAGCTACATTCAAATATTAAGTAAAGACTTAACGACACCCCAAATTGACTTAACGGCATTAGTCAAACATTACATAAAAGTTCGGGATGTTACAATTTTACATCAAATACTAAGTAAAGACTTAACGACACCCCAAATTGACTTAACGGCATTAGTCAAACATTACATAAAAGTTCGGGATGTTACAATTTCCTGCAGATCACATAAAATTATTAAGTAAAGACTTAACGACACCCCAAATTGACTTAACGGCATTAGTCAAACATTACATAAAAGTTCGGGATGTTACAATTTCATTAAAAGGCACTACATAGCCTTTAAGCGACATTAAACACACTTTTATTCGTCATTAGTATTTAGGCTCTCAAACCTAACTACTTTATCTACGTTAATCACACATAGCTACATTCAAATATTAAGTAAAGACTTAACGACACCCCAAATTGACTTAACGGCATTAGTCAAACATTACATAAAAGTTCGGGATGTTACAATCATCAACATATACAAATTATTAAGTAAAGACTTAACGACACCCCAAATTGACTTAACGGCATTAGTCAAACATTACATAAAAGTTCGGGATGTTACAATTTTCGTAACAATACAAATTTTAAGTAAAGACTTAACGACACCCCAAATTGACTTAACGGCATTAGTCAAACATTACATAAAAGTTCGGGATGTTACAATTTATAACAATAAAATTACATTAAGTAAAGACTTAACGACACCCCAAATTGACTTAACGGCATTAGTCAAACATTACATAAAAGTTCGGGATGTTACAATTTTCCAACATAAATTACTAAGTAAAGACTTAACGACACCCCAAATTGACTTAACGGCATTAGTCAAACATTACATAAAAGTTCGGGATGTTACAACCTCTAAATCTGAAAATACAATCAATACATCAATGATTACCTGCTTGACTCGATGATCGATCGATTCCAACACCAAAACACACAATTGTTAGACCCAAAAACTAGATTAATTGCTTTAGGATTCAAGAAAGGATTATTTGCTTAATTATTTGATAATGGCTGCCAAAGTAAACCTAATTACACTTATCAAAACCTTAATCCCGTTTTTAGATTTCAACCTATGTCAAAATCAGCCCTTGAACTTCTAAACCCTTCATTATTGGTCACAAACTGCATTATTGACCATATACAACATTAGTCCTTCATTAAAAGGCACTACATAGCCTTTAAGCGACATTAAACACACTTTTATTCGTCATTAGTATTTAGGCTCTCAAACCTAACTACTTTATCTACGTTAATCACACATAGCTACATTCAAATATTAAGTAAAGACTTAACGACACCCCAAATTGACTTAACGGCATTAGTCAAACATTACATAAAAGTTCGGGATGTTACAATAATACATAACAAATCTCATAAGTAAAGACTTAACGACACCCCAAATTGACTTAACGGCATTAGTCAAACATTACATAAAAGTTCGGGATGTTACAATTTCCTCACATACAATCAAATATTAAGTAAAGACTTAACGACACCCCAAATTGACTTAACGGCATTAGTCAAACATTACATAAAAGTTCGGGATGTTACAATTCATAACATTCAAATATTAAGTAAAGACTTAACGACACCCCAAATTGACTTAACGGCATTAGTCAAACATTACATAAAAGTTCGGGATGTTACAATATAACACATAAAATATTAAGTAAAGACTTAACGACACCCCAAATTGACTTAACGGCATTAGTCAAACATTACATAAAAGTTCGGGATGTTACAATTTTATCACATAAAATTCAAATATTAAGTAAAGACTTAACGACACCCCAAATTGACTTAACGGCATTAGTCAAACATTACATAAAAGTTCGGGATGTTACAATTTTATCAAACAAAAAATTAAATGCATTGGTTAATGGTACAAGGATAAAGTCACATCAATATGACTTTATTCTTTTAACCAACCACCTTTACACACGTATAAACTTTGGTAAAGAACAAGTGGAATGTCCTTTGGAAAGTGTGTAAAGGCAAAAGTCAATTACTTGATATCAGTGTTCAGACTTGTAAGGTCTAGAACACTGACAATCCTCCAGTGTACAGATCTGGTAAGACTTCCAGTGGACTCCGCCATTTGTCAGTCTTCTTTATTCTGACTTCAGTCTTTGACTTCAGTGAGAATGTCTTCAGTAGAGTAGATCTGGACTGGGGTGAAGTCCAGTGAGCTAATCTGGAGAATACTCCAGATTTCCTATACAAGTATTTGCTCACTGGTCTTCCATTATTTATGGACAAATCTTCAGAGGGACTCCAGATTCCAAGTCTGGAGTAGGTCCAGTAATTATCATTTCTGGACAGATCTTCAGTAAGGCTCCAGTAGTCGAGTCTGGAGCGAGTCCAGGAAATCTGGACCTAACAAATTCCCCCTATTTGTTTAGAAATAATGCAAGTGTTTTCAAGCTTAAATCTATACAATTTTGTATGCTTGAAAAACACAAGTTTTGACTTTAGTCTAAAAAATCTAAGTTACTGGAAAACACTTTATAGATCATGAGTGTTTTCAGTTTCATCTTTTAAGTTCTAACTTAGACTAAATCTGATCATTTACTTTTATGAATCAAAAATTGCAACTAATTTATTACATACATCAACTGATAAATAGTTACAATTTTCATCAAACAATAAAATTACAATAAGTAAATGATAAGAGTCAGGCCCTTCTCTTTGATGTCTGTCCTGGAGCATCTTCAAAAGCCTTTCTCTTTGGTGATGGAGAAGATGGTACTGATTCTGGCGATTTCATGCCTATTGCAACTTCCATCTGTTGCTTTCTTCTCCATACCTTCTCAACCCTTTTCAGAAATGTTTTAACATTAGTCGACACATTTGTCTTCCCCCTGAATGTTAAGGCAATCTCCTTCAGTTCACTCCATCCAAACGCCTGGACTGAAGTACTCTTCCTTTCATCAGTAAAGTTACCTTCCCTGGTCAACTTTACTTCAAACTTTGACATACCTTCATGATTATTAGCAAGCTTAATCTCTGCACCAGTGATCCTTCTAGCATCAACCCTGAAATTCAACATTTCATTATACTTGTCTTTCAATTTGGCTGTCTGGATCATTGCTTCAGTTTCCTTTGACACTCTCTTTTGTTCTACAGCAGACTGGAGTTGTTGACGATTGATTTTCAGAGAAGTATCCAGGGGAATGAATCTGCTTACATCAGCATCTTTAATTGCTTTGATCTGTTTGGCAGTCAGTTTTGGTAAGCCAGTCACTTTCTTTCTGTACTCTAACTCCAGAGCAGCAGCATTTTTCCTTATCTTCCTCTGGAGGTTCACCAGTTCCTCCTTCCTCTGCCTGATGAGTTCTGGTACACTAACGCCATAAATTATTGAGTCATAAATCTGTTCTTCTTCAGCGTAAAAGGAGCGTACATGAACATCATTCAATGCATTCAGACATTGATGAACTCTGGGGTCTTCCTTCATCTTTTTGTAAACATCAATGTTTATGCCTAACCTGCCAGCATTATAAGAGTCCAGAGTCCCCATAGTTGCCATCTCCCTTGAGAGAAACTTGCTTGGAGAAGGGAAGGGGGCTGCTTGGGGGTTTTTCTCACACACTCCAGATCTGGAGAATGACAATTAGGGTAGCCTAATTGTCATACAACCCCTGGCCATCCTTAATAAATTCCATCTTAAGCCCCTCGACTCTTTAAACGTTACTTTGTTGGCTTAACTTTCTCACCGGAACACTTAACGACTTAACGAGCACTTAACTTTCATGACTTTCCTTTAATTACTTTCATTTAACATACTTTAATCATATTATATTAAACGCATAAGCATTTAATCACATAATCCCATTTAGGGCACATAAACTTAACGAACCTAACGTTGACTAACGGTCAAGTCAATAAGTCAAACTCGAAAAGTTTGGGATGTTACAATTAAATGATGAAATAAGCGAAAGTAAATTTGATGAAATTGACCGATTTGATTGGTTAATAAGTCTTAGTTCAACTGTCTTATAGTATATATTAAGATAGTTATATATAAAGATAAAAAAGAAAAAATCCGCTAGCAAGAAATTAGCCGATACTAGAGTACAAAAATCTATCCAAATAAAAAAGACATGATTCTTAATTAATATGCTTAAAATAATTGTTGTTTTATCATAATTTTAATTTAATATGGAAAGTATTAAAAATTTTAGAAAAATGCTAAATGAAACCCTTAGGGTTTCACTTAACGTGCATAAAAAAATTGTATCTTTCCATATTAAATGTAACAATTGTGGTTCTTGACTCTTTGACTATGTGTACATTTTACTAAGTTTTGGTTAATCAATATATGTTCAAGTGCAATTTGAGGTTCAATTGAGTGCAATGTGTTCATATGGGTCAATTTATGATTTAATTTGAGACTTATGTGCTAATTGAGGTCATTAGTTAGTGCAAATCGACTTTCATTTAGATGACATCTGATTTAACTAGTAAAATGAATATGGATCCTATCCATGGGTTTACCCAACCCATGACCCATGCAAGACAACCCAACCCAACCTTATCCTTCCTCCCTCCATTCATTTGCACTCTTTCACTTCTCTCTCTATCTCACTAAATGCACACACACACTCAAACCTCTCTCTAAGATCATGCTTCATTTATTATGAGCTCAACAAGAATAATAACAAAATCATCATCTATATCATCATTCTTACAACATATCAAGAATTCAAGGTTCAAAGTGCAAGAAAATTCTTCAATTAGGTAAAATTCGGGTTTGAGTTCTTGTGGAGGTTTTGGTAAGTGATTTCTAGTTCAAATTCATCATTTCAAGTTATTAAACATGTCTTTCATCTAAATCTAACCACTCTTGGTCTTTTGAGCTTAAAATCCGAAATTAGGGTTTCAAGTTCTTAAAATTAGGTCAAAATCGTTTTGGGTCAAAAGTGATGTTATGGAATGAAATTATTGAGTGGGTTATGTTCAAGTGAGTTAGTTACGTATAAAAACGGGTCAATGAACTTCTTAAAACGATTTCTAAGCCAAAAACTAGGTCTTGGGTCAATTATAGTGATCTAATGGGTTTATATTACCGCTTTTTTCCAGAACATACTAGGTTTATAGGTAGTGAGTTTAGAATAACTAAGAGAGTAAAAAATAGATTAGAACATCTCTGTAAAAACGGGTCAATGAACTTCTTAAAACGATTTCTAAGCCAAAAACTAGGTCTTGGGTCAATTTAGGGTTACAAATGGGTCAAGAACGATTTAAGCATGCAAATGGGTTAAAGGGTTGGATTCGAATGATGAAACATGTTTAGTTATATCTAATTATGTCTAACTATGCTTGAAATTGGGTCTTGGAGCCGTGCAAATCGATTTCTTGGTTTAAATGTTGAGAAAATTGAGTTTTGGGTCGTTTTTACCTTCAAAATCTGCTGCTGGTGTGTTTGTTCAGAACCTGGCGTAGGTTACGCCCATATTGGCGTACCTTACGCCCCTCTTTATCTTCAACTTTCCAAAAACCTTCTGTTTACGCTCAAAACTTGGAAACCAGACGCCAAAATGACCATTTGTGGATAGCCGTACCTTACGCCCCTCCCTAGCCGTACCTTACGCCCCTCTAGCCGTACCTTACGCCCCTCCTAGCCGTACCTTACGCCCCTCCTAGCCGTACCTTACGCCCCTCCTAGCCGTACCTTACGCCCTCCTAGCCGTACCTTACGCCCTCCTAGCCGTACCTTACGCCCTCCTAGCCGTACCTTACGCCCCTCCTAGCCGTACCTTACGCCCCTCCTAGCCGTACCTTACGCCCCTCCTAGCCGTACCTTACGCCCTCCTAGCCGTACCTTACGCCCTCCTAGCCGTACCTTACGCCCTCCTAGCCGTACCTTACGCCCCTCCTAGCCGTACCTTACGCCCCTCCTAGCCGTACCTTACGCCCCTCCTAGCCGTACCTTACGCCCCTCCTAGCCGTACCTTACGCCCCTCCTAGCCGTACCTTACGCCCTCCTAGCCGTACCTTACGCCCTCCTAGCCGTACCTTACGCCCCTCCTAGCCGTACCTTACGCCCCTCCTAGCCGTACCTTACGCCCCTCCTAGCCGTACCTTACGCCCCTCCTAGCCGTACCTTACGCCCTCCTAGCCGTACCTTACGCCCTCCTAGCCGTACCTTACGCCCTCCTAGCCGTACCTTACGCCCCTCCTAGCCGTACCTTACGCCCCTCCTAGCCGTACCTTACGCCCCTCCTAGCCGTACCTTACGCCCTCCTAGCCGTACCTTACGCCCTCCTAGCCGTACCTTACGCCCTCCTAGCCGTACCTTACGCCCCTCCTAGCCGTACCTTACGCCCCTCCTAGCCGTACCTTACGCCCCTCCTAGCCGTACCTTACGCCCCTCCTAGCCGTACCTTACGCCCCTCCTAGCCGTACCTTACGCCCTCCTAGCCGTACCTTACGCCCTCCTAGCCGTACCTTACGCCCCTCCTAGCCGTACCTTACGCCCCTCCTAGCCGTACCTTACGCCCCTCCTAGCCGTACCTTACGCCCCTCCTAGCCGTACCTTACGCCCTCCTAGCCGTACCTTACGCCCTCCTAGCCGTACCTTACGCCCTCCTAGCCGTACCTTACGCCCCTCCTAGCCGTACCTTACGCCCCTCCTAGCCGTACCTTACGCCCCTCCTAGCCGTACCTTACGCCCTCCTAGCCGTACCTTACGCCCTCCTAGCCGTACCTTACGCCCTCCTAGCCGTACCTTACGCCCCTCCTAGCCGTACCTTACGCCCCTCCTAGCCGTACCTTACGCCCCTCCTAGCCGTACCTTACGCCCCTCCTAGCCGTACCTTACGCCCCTCCTAGCCGTACCTTACGCCCTCCTAGCCGTACCTTACGCCCTCCTAGCCGTACCTTACGCCCCTCCTAGCCGTACCTTACGCCCCTCCTAGCCGTACCTTACGCCCCTCCTAGCCGTACCTTACGCCCCTCCTAGCCGTACCTTACGCCCTCCTAGCCGTACCTTACGCCCTCCTAGCCGTACCTTACGCCCTCCTAGCCGTACCTTACGCCCCTCCTAGCCGTACCTTACGCCCCTCCTAGCCGTACCTTACGCCCCTCCTAGCCGTACCTTACGCCCTCCTAGCCGTACCTTACGCCCTCCTAGCCGTACCTTACGCCCTCCTAGCCGTACCTTACGCCCCTCCTAGCCGTACCTTACGCCCCTCCTAGCCGTACCTTACGCCCCTCCTAGCCGTACCTTACGCCCCTCCTAGCCGTACCTTACGCCCCTCCTAGCCGTACCTTACGCCCTCCTAGCCGTACCTTACGCCCTCCTAGCCGTACCTTACGCCCCTCCTAGCCGTACCTTACGCCCCTCCTAGCCGTACCTTACGCCCCTCCTAGCCGTACCTTACGCCCCTCCTAGCCGTACCTTACGCCCTCCTAGCCGTACCTTACGCCCTCCTAGCCGTACCTTACGCCCTCCTAGCCGTACCTTACGCCCCTCCTAGCCGTACCTTACGCCCCTCCTAGCCGTACCTTACGCCCCTCCTAGCCGTACCTTACGCCCTCCTAGCCGTACCTTACGCCCTCCTAGCCGTACCTTACGCCCTCCTAGCCGTACCTTACGCCCCTCCTAGCCGTACCTTACGCCCCTCCTAGCCGTACCTTACGCCCCTCCTAGCCGTACCTTACGCCCCTCCTAGCCGTACCTTACGCCCCTCCTAGCCGTACCTTACGCCCTCCTAGCCGTACCTTACGCCCTCCTAGCCGTACCTTACGCCCCTCCTAGCCGTACCTTACGCCCCTCCTAGCCGTACCTTACGCCCCTCCTAGCCGTACCTTACGCCCCTCCTAGCCGTACCTTACGCCCTCCTAGCCGTACCTTACGCCCTCCTAGCCGTACCTTACGCCCTCCTAGCCGTACCTTACGCCCCTCCTAGCCGTACCTTACGCCCCTCCTAGCCGTACCTTACGCCCCTCCTAGCCGTACCTTACGCCCTCCTAGCCGTACCTTACGCCCTCCTAGCCGTACCTTACGCCCTCCTAGCCGTACCTTACGCCCCTCCTAGCCGTACCTTACGCCCCTCCTAGCCGTACCTTACGCCCCTCCTAGCCGTACCTTACGCCCCTCCTAGCCGTACCTTACGCCCCTCCTAGCCGTACCTTACGCCCTCCTAGCCGTACCTTACGCCCTCCTAGCCGTACCTTACGCCCCTCCTAGCCGTACCTTACGCCCCTCCTAGCCGTACCTTACGCCCCTCCTAGCCGTACCTTACGCCCCTCCTAGCCGTACCTTACGCCCTCCTAGCCGTACCTTACGCCCTCCTAGCCGTACCTTACGCCCTCCTAGCCGTACCTTACGCCCCTCCTAGCCGTACCTTACGCCCCTCCTAGCCGTACCTTACGCCCCTCCTAGCCGTACCTTACGCCCTCCTAGCCGTACCTTACGCCCTCCTAGCCGTACCTTACGCCCTCCTAGCCGTACCTTACGCCCCTCCTAGCCGTACCTTACGCCCCTCCTAGCCGTACCTTACGCCCCTCCTAGCCGTACCTTACGCCCCTCCTAGCCGTACCTTACGCCCCTCCTAGCCGTACCTTACGCCCTCCTAGCCGTACCTTACGCCCTCCTAGCCGTACCTTACGCCCCTCCTAGCCGTACCTTACGCCCCTCCTAGCCGTACCTTACGCCCCTCCTAGCCGTACCTTACGCCCCTCCTAGCCGTACCTTACGCCCTCTAGCCGTACCTTACCCCTCCATAGCGTACCTTACGCCAACTTGTTAGATGCATGTTGATATCATTATTACTTGTTCTTGTTTACTATGCGTATCTTAACTACCTTAAGTAGTTCATTATGTGAATACATGTGTGAGGGTCATTAATGGACATTGTTGATTGAGTATGGATAGATTGATTTATGATTAGGATAGTTGTACATACATGGAAGACGATGATACATTTAATGAGTTGTAGATGTGGTGGGAAGGCTGCGGGTGACCCTATATATAAGCATTTATGATTCCTTAAATGTAGAGTCGTACGAAGTGTATGTGCATTGCGGATGGTTGACTTGAGGGACATGATGGACATGATGACATTAAACGGGTACTATACGTACTTGATGACATTAAACGGGTACTATACGTACTTGATGACATTAAACGGGTACTAACGTACTTGATGACATTAAACGGGTACTATACGTACTTGATGACATTAAACGGGTACTATACGTACTTGATGACATTAAACGGGTACTATACGTACTTGATGACATTAAACGGGTACTAAACGTACTTGATGACATTAAACGGGTACTAAACGTACTTGAAGACATTAAACGGGTACTATACGTACTTGATGACATTAAACGGGTACTATACGTACTTGATGACATTAAACGGGTACTATACGTACTTGATGACATTAAACGGGTACTAAACGTACTTGATGACATTAAACGGGTACTATACGTACTTGATGACATTAAACGGGTACTATACGTACTTGATGACATTAAACGGGTACTATACGTACTTGATGACATTAAACGGGTACTAAACGTACTTGATGACATTAAACGGGTACTAAACGTACTTGAAGACATTAAACGGGTACTATACGTACTTGATGACATTAAACGGGTACTATACGTACTTGATGACATTAACGGGTACTATACGTACTTGATGACATTAAACGGGTACTATACGTACTTGATGACATTAAACGGGTACTATACGTACTTGATGACATTAAACGGGTACTAAACGTACTTGATGACATTAAACGGGTACTATACGTACTTGATGACATTAAACGGGTACTATACGTACTTGATGACATTAAACGGGTACTATATGTACTTGATGACATTAACGGGTACTATACGTACTTGATGACATTAACGGGTACTATATGGACATGATGACATAAACGGGTACTATACGTACTTGATGACATTAAACGGGTACTATACGTACTTGATGACATTAAACGGGTACTAAACGTACTTGATGACATTAAACGGGTACTAAACGTACTTGAAGACATTAAACGGGTACTATACGTACTTGATGACATTAAACGGGTACTATACGTACTTGATGACATTAAACGGGTACTAAACGTACTTGATGACATTAAACGGGTACTAAACGTACTTGAAGACATTAAACGGGTACTATACGTACTTGATGACATTAAACGGGTACTATACGTACTTGATGACATTAAACGGGTACTAAACGTACTTGATGACATTAAACGGGTACTATACGTACTTGATGACATTAAACGGGTACTATACGTACTTGATGACATTAAACGGGTACTATACGTACTTGATGACATTAAACGGGTACTATACGTACTTGATGACATTAAACGGGTACTAAACGTACTTGATGACATTAAACGGGTACTAAACGTACTTGAAGACATTAAACGGGTACTATACGTACTTGATGACATTAAACGGGTACTATACGTACTTGATGACATTAAACGGGTACTAAACGTACTTGATGACATTAAACGGGTACTAAACGTACTTGAAGACATTAAACGGGTACTATACGTACTTGATGACATTAAACGGGTACTATACGTACTTGATGACATTAACGGGTACTATACGTACTTGATGACATTAAACGGGTA
>CM067167.1:161147768-161160268 GCA_034093135.1 Erigeron breviscapus | reverse complement strand
ATGAATTAATTTTTCTAAAAATACACATAAATATAAATATGGTACGTTGACGAGAAAGTAAAGAAATACTGTATAAAGATATAGAAGATACGAATATATTTTTCAACTTTAGGGATCTCCATCCTTCTTTCCATTACTTCCAAAATATCCGATTCATTTATATTTTTGGAATAAAAATATACAATGAATAATAATAATCTAGTCAGTAATTGATTATGGTTAGATGGTTGACCCTTCCACGTGCTTAGCTAATATCTTTGTTACGTGTAAAACGGCTGTTTCAAACTTGCTAGTCTATCTATTCAATTCCTACCTAGTGGATCGGTCTCACAAGCAGGCAGTCAGTCAGTCGTTATTATATATATTCACTTGTTTTTTCTTCACCTTTTCCTTACTATTTCTTCACTGGACACCCACATATATTCACTCTTTAAATTATATATATTGTCTTATACAATTTCAATTCCATCTAAAAAATATATATATTAAACCATGGCCAATATTCCAATAATAAGTGTAGCTTCAAATTCAATGGAGCCGTGGCATAACATACAAGATAAAGTTGTGATGGTCACGGGAGCATCATCTGGGCTTGGTCGAGATTTCTGTCTAGACTTGGCTAAAGCCGGTTGCAAAATTGTTGCGGCTGCTCGCAGGAAAGATAGACTTGTGTCTTTATGCGACGAGATAAACAGAATGTCGTCGGATAATGTTCGAGCGGTGGCGGTTGAACTGGATGTGTGTGCAAAAGGTCCCCACATTGAAGGATCGGTGAAAAAGGCGTGGGAGGCATTTGGACATATTGATGGTTTGATAAATAATGCAGGGGTTAGAGGTATGTCATTATTTATTGCTTTCAACTACTTCCGTTTGATGTTATTTGCGTATGGAATTTACATTATACACGTACGATATAGCCGTCATAATAAACTTCTATAATAATTAGTAATAATTTCTCGATTTGAAATATGAAATGGTAAAATTCATCGAGATTTAAAAAAATAATTCCATGATTTTTAATTGAATATAATATGAAATGGTAAAAGTCATCGAGATTTAAAAAATCGTTTTAATATCTATATGGAATAATTAAATGTTCAGCTCGTAGGTTGTTTTAGTTTTCATTGCAGAAAACAAAAGAAAAATGAATAAAAAATAAAAGTAAAATCTGAGACTCGTGCCTTGTCAACTATGCGTCTATGCGTGAAAACGTTTTTATGCCATTTGCCATGGGACAAACTTGGTTGGACTTGGACAAATTAAATATTCATAATCTGTATGAATTTTTTTAACGGTCTAACGAACTTCAAAGCCCAAAATTCCGTTCAAGGTGACCTAACACTGATTGGTCAAGCCGGCCCCCAACTCATTTTTACGAAGCCCAAACCTAGTTGCGTCAATTTAAAAAAAAAAAACAAAAACCATCGAACCTTGATTTCGTGGATAAGGCACAACCTCACGGACTATGGATCACTAATTAAGGTAGAATGTAAGTAAATATTTTTACTTTTGGTTTTTCAGGCACTGTTCATAGTCCATTGGACTTATCTGAAGAAGAATGGGACAGTACCATGGGAACAAACTTAACCGGAACATGGTTGGTATCCAAGTACGTTTGTAGATGCATGCGTGATGCGAAACAAGGAGGTTCAATCATAAATATCTCATCTATTGCCGGTCTTGATCGTGGTCAACTACCTGGAAGTCTAGCTTATTCCGCTTCAAAGACAGGTGTTAACGCATTGACTAAGGTAATGGCTATCGAATTGGGTATGTATAAGATCAGGGTGAACTCAATCAATCCGGGGCTTTTTAGGTCTGAGATTACAGAAGGTTTAATGGAAAAAAATTGGCTCGACAATGTGGCCAAAAGAAGTTGTCCTTTGAGAACATTCGGCACAGCTGATCCAGCCTTGACCAGATTAGCAAGGTATTTGATCCACGACTCGTCTCAATATGTAAGTGGCAATATCTTCATTGTCGATGCAGGTGCTACCTTACCCGGTGTTCCGATTTTCTCTTCACTTTAGGTCCATGATGCATTTGAAGCCAACAATTTTTATACAAGTTTATTACTTATACATGGGTTTCTCCCAAAATTGGAAAATTCTTCATAATTTATTATTGGTTTATACATTTTCTCTGATATGTAACTTTATATTGAATAATAATGAAAGATCTTCGAAACACTCATGACATTTCATATCGTTTACGAGACTCGATTCAAGTATTGTATCTTGTAGGCTAATAATTTAATTTTCAAGCCTTGTATGTTGGACCAAACTTTGGCCGATTCTTGGTGTTACTGACAAGGACTATAAAAAGGTCTTTATTGTTTTTGACTTTGTTTTGGACTAATTAAGAAGGTGCCAAAAGTCTAGGAATGGAAGCCATATGTGAAATTGTGAATTAGTAATGGTCAAACAAGAATCACACGTTTTAAAATTGACAAAATTAATAATATCATTCGTTCAAGGATAACTGTCGTTGAGTGTTTAAACAAGGGCTTTATATTTTTAAGGCAAAATAAAAATTATCATTTCACATACCGACAAAATGCTAAAAGAATTATCAAAATAACATTGTAATATATATATAGGAAAAGGTTCATGTGAGAACCATTTGAATTGGAAGAACCATGAGAACCTCTAAATTATAACTTGATGTTCGTATGTGAATGGTATATGTGAAAAAATTCGTGCACATATGAACAGATCAAGTTATACTTAATATTACCATGTTCATATGTGAACGGTTCTCACATGAACTTTACCCTATATATATATATATATATAATATTAATTAATTAATTAATTAATATCATTAATGGTGATGCTTATGAACAATAATTGTTCATAAGCACCATTAATACAATATCTTGTAACATTTAAACAAAGATTGATTTTGGATCAGCTGGTTTTTCTTGTCGCTATAATCATATTGGTTGTGGGTTCGACTCCCACTTTTAAATTTTTTTTCCACCTGATGTTGAAAGGCCACGTGTATTTGTGGGATTCAATGTCATATGCTTATTCACCAAGGTAAGGCCATCTGTCTCTTTCTTAGTTCCTGCTTTTTCATCTCTCTTTTAATTATGTCAATCTCATTCTTTTATCAGAAACAGTAAAATTAGGTAATGAATTTGCATTATGATTTTTGTCATTAATCGATTATCACAAAAAAATTTATTCAACATCCCTTATCTTTACCACCCGTGTTTTCTTTCTCCCTTTTTTTGAGGATTTTGTTTTTAACCAAGACTTGCCATTGAGTACTTATTCTCATTCCTTATCAACACAATACCTGAATCTTCATGCACCATTATCTTTTGTTTGTTATTTTTATTTTTATTTAATTTTGGGGATAATTGTTTATTTATTAAGCAAATAGCATAAATAGCATATGCCTGCTTTCGTTATTAGTGTTTTGAAAGGATTAACTGACTAATTTTGAGTCACAAAATAGATGTCACTATCTTGATATGTTAGCCATAGAGTCCATCATTAATTTCGATTTTCCAGTTAAGAAAATCGAGAAACAATTTGTCTACTTATTTTTTAATGAGTTTGCCATCATATGAATTCTATTATTATATAGAAAATGGTTATGTTAATGTTCAGCAGACAAAGAAAGCTCTAAGAGGTGTCAAAGTTTAAGCTACACATATTGCGGATATGCGAAAGAAATATCGTATGTCGGGCGTCACATCACAACCAACAAGAGAGCTAATGTGACTGGCTTTATTTTCTGACTATCTGCTTTCATTCCTGCCTGTTAGCGTTCCCATTATTCATTTGAACATCTATTTATCTTTTTCCCAATTCCCAGGTTTCCGGTTGATGAGGAAAGTAACACGAAATCAGTTGTCGACTATATTCGGGAGGTGTATGCATAAAGAAGGTGAACTACATGCCCATGTTGGTAAATATTTGAAAATTTCAGGTGCTTTTGTTCCATTATGAGTTTTTGGTTCATTCGATATATAAATGATGTTAATTTTATCATTGTACACTATTCAGGCTTGCAACATTTTGTAGGGACGACACAAAAGGACTGATAACTTCATTACTAGACTTTTCATGCCAAAGGCGTAGGAACAAGAGTAGGAGATATTACAAGTTTTAGCACACTTGATATCACTCTTTTGCACTCTACCATTACATGGATGATGGGTTGTAGATTATTAGTGTGTCAAGTTAATACAAGCCTCTTCAGTACATGTGGGCTATCTTAAGTCAATTGTTTTTTCCCATTTTTAAATCCTTTTGTGATTCTAATGTGTATTTGTGATATAATACAAAGTATCGGTCGCATTAACGCCGCCCATCGGGCAGCGAGAACTTCCTAGTTTATAAGACTCTACGGAGTGGGGCGGATTCCCCCTCTTCTTCGCCCAAAACTCGCCCGCTACACCACCCCTCCTCTCCGATTGCGCCCAAAAATCCCTCCAAGCGGAAAAAACCTATCGCCCACTTCATCCTTTGACTTCTCTATCAACCCCCCTCTCTCTCTTACTTTAACACTCCCAACCAATTACCTATATACACTTGTCACAAGTCCCCCACCCCTTGCAAGTAGCCCCACTCCCCTCTTTTTCTTACACTTTCCCCATGATGACGTGGCGCCAAATGTCACAAGTCCCCCCCTTTGCAAGTTGCCCCACTCCTTATAGCCTAATAATTTCAAACTTTGGTTTGCACCACTTCTGAAAGGACTCAACCCGAAATAATAACATAAGTAATTGTTGGTATGTGATCACGTTATAATAAACGCATGTCGGAAAATAATTTAAGCCTACGGGGTCACACGAAATGACACGGTAACTCTATATTATTAATTAGTATATTAAAGTAATATATTGATTAATTTGATCACGATATGATTAATAAACATTTTTAAATGTTAAAATAAATAATGTTTATTAATTAAAAGAATTGATAGTTGGGTTTGGGCTAGGATTAAGGGAAGGGTGGGCCAAAAATTCTAAGGGGTTTTTTGGGCCCTAACTAAACTTGTCCATCAAGTTTAGTAACCCTAAACTTAAGCCTATAAATAGGAGATCAAAGTTAGGGGTTTAAAATAAGTTTTCACAAGGTAAAACCCTAACTAAAAAATCTCTCTCTCTCCCTCTTTTGTTCCATTCGGCCAAAGCAAAGAAAACCCCAAGGGGTTCGGGTTTTAGGGTTTTGGTTTCAAGGGTTTAAACAAAGGGTTGTTTGATCGTGATCGGGGTACTAGCATACGATATAAGAGGTGTCTAGTGTGCGATCGTAGAGGGGTTTTACTTTAAACCCTATAATAATAATAATCTTATTATTATTTATTTTATTGGAAGCTTTGCATAAGGTACACGTTTCAATTCCCTTCTTTGTTAATTAATGTGATTGCATATTCGATTCTTCCGTTGCGCTTATGTGAATATTTATATGATTTATGTTCGCATAAATATATCTCTATCACGAGCCACATATGTGATCTATTAGTTACAAAGATCAAAACTTGAAGGGGGTTAAGGGTTGGTTGATTTTTAATTAATTGTTAAATAATTAAAAGTTGTTTTCTTATTTTTTAATTAAAAATCGGATTAAATTAAATAAAAATAAGAGTTTTTTTTTGTTTTGTTTAATTAAAATTAACCTAATTCAATGGAGATTGAAACCCTCATGGCAAGTTTTGAGTTAGTGAATTGACATGATTTATTTGTATAAATTACATGTTTTGTGTATCTTAATTATTTAAAGTTGTTAAATAAAAGTAAAATCACAAGAATTCATGCAAAATTTCTTGTGATTTTTACTGATATATAGAGATATATTTAGCAAAGCATGATGATCCAATAATTAGGGTTAATTATTAGATAATTGTGTGACTAAGTGAATTTTTTCGTGTGATTTTTCTGATTTGCGACAGTTCACTAAAAAATTCATATCTTTTAATCTGTAATGAGTTAGAAGTTGTGCTTTGGACAGTAGGTGCTTGACACATAGGGCTACAACTTTGTAGTTCTGGTCGAAATCTGAATCGGACCAGAAACAGGGCTAAACAGGTCGTGAATCTGCTGGAAATTTCCAGTCAACATGTTTATGTGAATTACTTGTTAATTAAGTTGTTTAAAGGCTTACGCAATCAAGGCAACTTGATGTATGTGGTCCACTTCTTCGGAGGGGGGATCCGGCTTTAAACATATGCATGAACCATAGTGACCTTGTTTAGGTGGCCTATCTTAACTTGTTACATGATTAAATAGTTCGGTAATTAATAAGTTTATTAATTTTTGCTTGTTTATAAGAGGTATAAAGGTGATGCAAAAATTGTTTTCTTGGAAAAATATAAACTTGACTAAGAACTATTGAAATAGAGATTTCCTTGATAAAATTGGAGTCTTACAACCTTGAGATACACCGGCTCACCCATTTGAACAAACTCTAAGAGAGGTATAAGTCGGAGTGCGCTAGCCTCCTAAAAGAGCGGGTTTTTAATTGTGTTCATCGCAAACCTTTGCTCTTGCGCTTCTTTGTGCGTTCAAATGGAGGTACCGAGCTCTCTTGTGTTGTTAAGACTATACAAATGATTTTATTAAATATTATGTTATGAAGATTTGCATGAGTCTTCATACATAAACTTTTGATTCACATCAAATGCATTACCCATTTAAAGTTAAGTCATTGCCACCCACTTTGCTAAGAACACTTGCCAGTGCTTTTCGATCCTACGTGAGACCGTAGGCGAATTGTATCTCTTCAAGGTAGATTACCACTCCACCGTGAGACCGGTGGTGGACTATTTACATGTTCTTAATTGGGCGACTTAAAACGAGTTAAGAGGTGAGATCCTTGACCCGTGGCATAAGATGGGACAAAACATGTTTACAAAACACTTAATATCCCTTTAAAGTGTTATTGTAAGTCCCATATCTCTAGGAATTGCATGAATGCAATTATTGATCGTCGATTACCTTTTTGAGTACCGTCATTTCTAGCTGATCAACAGATGAAATGATTGTATGTCAAATGGATCCTAGCCTTAATGAAATTAATTGTTAAATGAATTTAACAAGGGTAAATTACATTTCTTAAGGATTATTATCAAAAATACCGATAATTGAACTTTTGTCTGTTTTGTAGATGGCAACAACAAATCCTTCTCAAAACATACACCAATCGGTTTTCAGGTCGATGCTAGAAAGAGAAAAACTTTCTGGACCTAACTTCAATGATTGGTTTCGTCAGCTAAGAATAGTTCTAAGAGTTGAAAAGAAAATTGAAATCCTTGAAGAACAGACACCCGTTGTTCCGGGAGCTAATGCTACAACTGAAGAGTTGGCTGCATACACTGTTGTGTATGATAGACACAATGAGGTTGCTTGTCTGATGTTGGGAAGCATGAATGCTGATCTTCAAAAGCAATTTGAAAATTATTTTCCTCGTGATATGATTAACGAGCTCAAGTCTTTGTACGAAAAGCAAGCAGGAGTGGAGTTGTTCGACCTAGTTGACACACTTCATGACTTGCGACACGAGCAAGGAACACCGGTTAGTCCTCATATACTCAAGATGAAGAGGTATTTTGAGCAATTGGAAAGGTTGAATTATGCTTATCCTCGGCCTATTGCTATTGGCATGATTCTCAAGTCTTTATCTAAGGATTTTGAGGAATTTGTGCGCAATTACAATATGCATAGCATGAATAAAACCATTGCTGAACTTCATGCCATGGAGAATGAGTATGAAAAGAAGCTTCCAAAGAAGTCTGCCACACCCCAAGTTCTCACGATCAAGGGGGGAAAGATCCAGAAAGGGAAACAACCTAAAGGAAAGGGAAAGAATCAAGGTAAAGGAAAGCAAGTTGCTACTCCTAAACCTAAGAAAACCCCTCCAGCGAAAAAGGAACATCCGGCTAAGGACCAAACATGTTATCACTGCAATGAAGTGGGACATTGGAAGCGGAATTGTTCTAAGTATCTAGCTGAGTTGAAGAAGAAGCAAACTGGTTTGACCAGTACTTCAGGTATCTTCACAATTGAATTATATTCCTTTTCTTAGCGTAATTCATGGGTTTACGACACCGGGTGTGGTACTCATATCTGTAATTGTTTACAGGGGCTTAGAAGGAGAAAGAAACTGAAGCTAGGATCTTTACAACTGTTCGTGGGAAATGGCCTACCGGCAGCTGTAGAAGAAATAGGCGACTATCATTTAGTTTTACCTACTGGTTTAGTCATTGTTTTAGACAATTGTCATTATGCACCTTCTATTACTAGAGGTGTCATTTCAGTTTCTTTGTTGAAAAACAACGGATTCATTAATGTTTTTAATGATATTGGTATTTCAGTTTCACGAAATAATGTTCATTATTTTAATGCTATTGCTTGTGATGGTATTTATGAAATTGATATGCATGGTTGTGATTCAAAGGATAATTCAATGTATAATGTTAGCAAATGAGTCAAGCCAAATTTGGACTCGACTTATCTTTGGCATTGTCGTCTTGCTCATGTTGGCAAGAAACGCATTGAAAGGCTTCAAAGAGATGGAATCTTACAAACAAATGATGAATCATTTGACGAATGCGTATCTTGTGTTTCCGGCAAAATGACAAGAAAACCTTTTTCAAATAAACCGGAGAGGGCAAAAGAAATACTTGGACTAATACATACGGATGTATGTGGCCCATTTAGACATGTGTCAAGGAAAGGTGCTAGCTACTTCGTCACTTTTACGGATGATTTCAGTCGTTATGGTTATGTTTACTTGCTTAAACATAAACATGAAGTCTTTGAAACATTCAAGGAATTTAAAAGTGAAGTAGAGAATCAACTCAGTAGAACCATCAAGATTCTTCGTTCCGATCGAGGTGGTGAATACTTAAGCCAAGAGTTTAAAGATTATCTTAAAGCTTGTGGAATAGTTTAACAGCTTACTCCTCCATATACTCCACAACATAATGGTGTATCGGAGAGGAGAAATCGAACCTTGTTAGAAATGGTTCGATCAATGATGAATCATACAACTCTTCCTTTTTTGTTTTGGGATTATGCCCTAGAGACTGCTGTTCGCATTCTCAATATGGTTCCAACCAAGAAGGTTGACAAGACACCGCATGAATTGTGGCATGGGAGTGTTCCCAAATTGTCTTACTTAAAGGTCTGGGGATGTGAGGCACTCGTGAAACGAGATACGCCTGACAAACTTGAATCTAGATCTGTTAAGTGCGTCTTTGTAGGATACCCAAAGGAAACAATGGGTTACTACTTCTACTTTCCTACCGAAAACACTGTTAAGGTATCTCGATTTGCTGAGTTCCTTGAAAGGAAACTCATATCTCAAGAAGACAGTGGGAGGATCGTTGAACTTGATGAGACTCAAGAAGATGTGTCAACTTCTGAAAATACTAGCAATCATCAACTTGGGGGGGGGGGAATGTTCAAAGAGATGAATCTCAAGATGAACTTCAAGTTGAAGATGAAGCGATTCCACTTCGTAGGCCCTCAAGGACAATACGTGCTCGTGAAAGATTAAATCTTATGATTGAGTCTGAAGAACACGTAGTAGGAGACTTAAATGAACCTCCTAATTTCAAAGCAGCATTATCAGATCCGGAATCTGAAAAATGGCTTGAAGCTGCGAATGTGGAAATGAAATCCATGAAAGATAATCAAGTCTGGAGCTTGGTTGATCTTCCACCAAATGGTAGAACCGTTGGGTGTAAATGGATCTTCAAGAAGAAGACCGACATGGATGGAAATGTACACACCTATAAAGCTCGTCTTGTGGCAAAAGGTTATACTCAACTTTTCGGAGTTGATTATGAGGAAACCTTTTCTCCCGTTGCGGACATTAGAGCTATTAGGATCATCTTAGCCATAGCAGCGTACTATGACTATGAGATATGGCAAATGGATGTCAAAACCGCTTTCTTGAATGGTTTTCTAGACGAGGAAGTCTATATGGTACAACCAGAAGGTTTTGTTGATCCAAAACATCCCAACAAAGTGTGCAAACTTCAAAGGTCCATTTATGGATTGAAGCAAGCATCAAGGAGTTGGAATAAAAGGTTTGATGAGGAGATCAAAAAGTTTGGTTTTGCTCAAAATCCTGATGAGCCATGTGTATATCGCAAAGCTAGTGGGAGTAATGTTACTTTCCTTGTCTTGTATATAGATGACATATTGATAATAGGAAATCACATTCCAATGTTGAAAGACGTTAAATCTTATCTTGGAAAGTGTTTTGCTATGAAAGACTTGGGTGAAGCGGCATTTATTCTTAGAATCAAGATCTATAGAGATAGAAGCAAACGGTTGATTGGATTAAGTCAAAGTGCTTATATAGATAAGATCTTGAAGAGATTCAAGATGGAGAATTCTAAGCGCGGGAATTTTCCGATGCAAGAAGGACTTAATTTATCTAGCAAGAACGGTGCTTCTACACCTGAAGAGGTGGAGCGTATGAAAAGAATTCCTTATGCTTCGGCTGTGGGATCTATCATGTATGTGGTAAGATGCACTAGACCTGATATTGCGTTCGCGTAAAATATAGTTAGCCGCTATCAGCAAAATCCTGGAGAGGATCATTGGACTGCTGTGAAGAACATTCTGAAGTACATGCGTGCTACTAAAGAATTATTCTTGGTGTATGGAGGAAATCCCGATGCAGAGCTCAAAGTAACTGGATACTGTGATACTGGATTTCAGACTGATAAAGATGATACAAAATCTCAGTCAGGATATGTCTTCACTTTAAATGGAGGTGCAGTAGATTGGAAGAGCAAGAAACAATCTACAGTTGCTATGTCTGCTACAGAGTCTGAGTATATAGCTTTGCGATGCACCAGGATCCTTAAATATAAATAAAGAAATTGATGAGATACTACCACATCATACCATAACCACAATTCAATAGTTATGACTAAAAGAAATGTAAATCAAGATAAAGATAGTAGATTTATTGGATAACAAACTTTGAGATATAAACATCTCAAGAATCCATTATTTTATCTAAAATTACATTTCCCGACATATACGCCGTAAATAGCAAGTAACTAGACAATATCTACTGTGACAGAGTAGATGGGGTTATAGTAGTGGCTCTCGATATAGCCTCAAACATAGCTTCAAATCTTGCTATCTTCTCCTGTAGTTCCAACACGGTGTCTTCAAGACCATGTATCCTGAAGTGAGCTTCCTCCATCTCACCTTCCAGTGCGACTATCATATTATCTTGATTTTCCACCTTCCTCCGCAGTATGTTTGTTCTTTCCCTCAACTCCGTAATACACTTTTCTGCTCGGACTATGCGTAGGACCAATGTAGGGACAGTGTCATGCAAAGGTTCCATAGTTAATGCAGGAATATTGGTTGGACCGTTGGCTTTTCTGAACCGGTCAGAGTTAAGGAGTCCTTCTTCAAATCTCCATTCCGCCAGGAATCTTGGTATAGCATTAATAGATCTCCGCAGCCGCTGAGCGGGTGGTTCAGGATGAGTAAGTCGAGCATGTCGTGACTGAGGGTGGTTAAACATCGGATATCTAGGCATTCGGATCCTTCGTATTAAAGATCGAGGTGAACTTGAAGGACCTTCCCCAGATGGATTTGAAAAAGTAAAAGTAGGCGTAGTGCTAGTAAAAGCATTAGTGGTGACAGTAGTGTTTGGTCCAGGGACAAGTGCGTTATCAGCTTCTTCTCCAACGTGATCGGTCTCCTCCATTGGCTGATTTACTACATGACGAGGAGAGTCGGAGGGTTCAAGTACAGGTGGAGGTGATCGAGACGTAATCTCTTCCTCACGATCGGATAAGTATTCCACAACGAATCCCGACATTACTCTGTTGCTATATATATATATATATATATATATATATATATATATATATATATATATATAAATATATATAATATATATATATATATATATAATATACATTAAATTATATATTCTAAACATATATAATCAAGTAGGGATTATTCATAAAATTATGCATGTATGTGGGTGTTGTTCTATATGGGGTTATAGTCTAGGTCCATCAATTTGCTACCTAGTTCACTATAACTTGGGCTCTGATACCAATCTGTCACACCCGCCCTAGACGGGGTATGACTTACATGGATTCACAACACAAGATATACTGAACGACACAAAACGTTGTCGTTTTAAAATACATTTATATAAAAGCATTGTTCACAAATTTATATTACAATTTATGAAAGATATTATTCTTGAAAACATTTATTTAATATTAAACAATATTAAACAGTAGACAGAGACTTTATCAAATTGACTTGTCTTTACTAGAGTCTGAGGGTAGGCCATGGTCCAGTATGTTGTATGCAGCGGAAAAATGTCCCATGTATAGAGTATCGTCTAGTTACCTGAGAATACATGCTAAAATACGTCAACATAAAGTTGGTGAGTTCCATAAGTTTTTCATATAGAAAATATAGTTTCACAAAATGCCAGAGTTCAGTGTGACCATTGCCTTACCGCAATGTCAAATAGTTATGA
>CM067167.1:161120194-161146768 GCA_034093135.1 Erigeron breviscapus | reverse complement strand
CCTTGTATTTGTTTATATATCAATAAATCAAATACATTAGAAAGAAAACAACGTGTCTCAATGCTACATACTTGATTATACATATATATATCTTATATAGTTTCAGCCATTTAGTTTTTGTTATTTACTTTAAGTCAATTGCTTCTTGTTATCCATATCTGGATCGTAAACTTAACTTGTCCATCAAGATTAGTTGTACTTGCCAGTCGGGTTTAGTTAATCATCTATATTTGGGACTCACACCCTTGGTTGTAATTTTGGCCCTGAAATGGTTGAGATGGTGCCCCACTGTTTTGGTTATTTCCTTGAAAGTTCGGGTTGAGTTGGTTTGAAGAATTGCCATATCTAAAGTTTGGATGATTTCTCATCCCTGGATGATAAGTGTTGGAGTTCATGTCATATTGCTTCTTCTCTCCATACACTTGATTCACTTCTTCAATTTGATCCAAGTCTAATGGGCATTGCAAAGCCGAATGTCCCAACTCATCACACCTTTCACAAATCGGATAGTCTTGAGATACTTGATAAACACCCCGATTTTCAGCCTTCCCCAACTTAGCAAACTTTTGCTCCAATGCTTCAAGTCTATCTTTTGTAGCTTGATCACTAGTTGATGAAGAGGCTATTGGACGTCTTGCTCTCCTATTCGATTGAGCTTGCCTTTTTGAGTTCACACTCATCTTTTCTAAGAACTCCCAATCAACATCTTCGGGATTAGTCAAGAAAGTGCCATTGCTAATTGAATTCACATCTCTCTTTTCTTCCGATAGCAAACCATCATAGAAAGCCGTGATCAATTCCCATTTAGCAATTCCATGATGGGGACATACTCTCAACAACTCATTAAACCTATTAAAAGCTTCATAAAATGTTTCACCCGATTGTTGCTGAAAAGTTCTTATCGAATTCCTTGCATCACTAGTCTTTTGCATGGTGTAATACTCATCCAAAAATTGTTGTTGCATTTCAGCCCATGAAAAGATACTACCCGATGGCAATGTCAAGAACCATTGCTTTGCTTTATCCTTCAAAGTAAACTGAAAAAGAACTAGCTTAACCTCATCCGGTGAAAATCCTTGGCCTCCAATAGTTCCACATATCGCCTCAAACTCCGACAAGTGCAAGTAAGGCTCTTCGCCGCCATCCCATGAAAACTTGGCAAAATACTCAAACATTGAGGTCTAACCTCAAATGCTCTACCCCTCAACACCGGTGGTACTATAGGTGAAGCATTAACGGCTATGGCGGGTCGAAAATGACTATCAACTCCTTGTGGTGGAGGTTGATAGTTCATATGTGGCATGGCCCGGTTATGCGGTTGGTAATTTGGATGCCCTTGGTAGTTTGGTTGAGCTACATGATGGTTAAGGCGATGGGGTGGACCTTGAGGACGAACCCTTGGTCCTTGGTTTATGTAGTGAGGTTGGTTATGTTGGGGTTGGTTGTATTGAGGTTGAGGATATCGAAGGTTTTGTGGTTGCTCATAATCTCCCCCATGGTTCCAATCATACCCATCCGAATTATTATCAAACCTCCCGTCATCCCAAAGATTCACCCTATCATGAAGCCTATCATAAAACGACCCATCCGCATCCCGTGATGCATCTCCAATATGAGTTGGTGTTCTAGGTCGGTTTGGAGTTGTGTGACCACTCCTCATTGATGGGGTTGGGTTTCGTGGTGGAGTTTGATCTCGGTTATTTGGTTCAGGGTTGGTTTGTTCTTGAACTATGGGTTGGACGGTTGGTTGTGGATTTGATTGATCACTCATGTTTGCACGGTGAAGTTTCCTATTCCTTCTAGCTGCTTTCTCAATTTCCGGATCAAACAACAAAGGTGATGTCTTCTTGGAATACCTCGTATGCATACATGACCTATAACCTGCACACAATCAATACACCTAGCGTAATTCTGAAATACAAGAATGAGAAATGAAACAAACAAGCACCGAAACAAAACAAAACAAAGCTAAATATTTTTGGATTTTTCTGAAAATTTTTCGAAACTAAATTAAAAACAAAATTTCAACACTTTGCACACCGATTCCCCGGCAGCGGCGCCAAAATTTGATCGTTGTCGTTGAGCCGATCAAAAATAAAACTAATTACCACTAATTAGCTAGGGTAAGTAGAGTATCGTATCCACAAGGAATCATGGAAAAGTGTTGAACAAGTCACAAAAGTTGTTTAAACTAGACATAAACTTAAAATCGAGTTTTGTATTGATTTGATTAAACTAAAAATGATTGTAAACTTAACAATAGAATTTAATAATAAAAAGGTAAGACCATTCTTATGATCCCAATTATGTTTTCAAAAGTATAACCTAACTTATATCCGTTGGAAATCACATAGACATGATTCGTTTTAATGCTTGGAATGAATGAACGTTAAGGACTAATTGATTAGGTTGTGATGATTCACGATAAACCGAGTAATTGACACAACTAAATTATCTATTCAAAAATCAGATTACAAGTGATAAGAGATTCTTCCAATAATTAATGATTAACAATAAATTGAAACCAAAAGATAGATGGAAATCATTCAAGGTTAAAAACATGTAATCATTCATTCAAATCCAAACAACATTAGATGCAAAACACAATTAAGAATTAAACATCTAATCCAACATAATATAAGAAAGGTTGAATACAATTGTCTTACATAATTGTTCACATAAGAATGATCTAAAAAAGATTAGCCTTCCATGTTCATCAATGAATCTTCAATTTGGATTGTCATCTCCATGATCTTGTGATTGAATGATGATTTGATGATGATTTTGGGGCTTGGGAATGGTGGATTGCTGCTCTAGATCTCAGGAATTAGGGCTTGTGTTTGTGTTAGTTCGTATGTGAAAAGTATAACTCAAGTTTACAATTAAAACCCTTAAAATTCGAATTCTGCACAGAGCCTGGCGTAACCTACGCCCCATCTGGGCGTAAGGTACGCCCCTTGAAGTTTTGCCTGGCGTAACCTACGGCCATGACTGGCGTAAGTTACGCCCCTTGTAAATTCAATCTGCTTCTACACTTCAACTAGCGTAAGCTACGCCTGAGACCAGCGTAAGCTACGCTTCATCAAATTTCACCTGGCGTAAGGTACGGCCAAGACTGGCGTAACCTACGCCCTTTGTAACTTCAAATTTCCAGATTTCCAGATTTTGGTTCTTGAATCACTTGACTTGTTTCTTGACTTTGCTTGACCCGTTTATGCTCCATTTAATGCCAAGTTATCACTAAACACCTGAAACACTTAAACAAACATAAAAACGCCCTACTCGTCTATTAACAAGCACAAAGTGGTCCAATTTTATCCATTAAGATCATGTCTTTTAGGCGTTTATCAGAAGTCTTGTCTTGCATCAGCAATCAATGCATATGCATGCCTTGATTTCTCTTGAAACTGCCTCAACGTCTTGCATCAGCAATCAATGCATATGCATGCCTTGATTTCTCTTGAAATTGCCTCAACATTCTCAATATATTGAAAACTAAGTTTTTGTGCATCATTGAATCGCATCAAAACAACCGTCTGAAAAATAGTCGTTATCATGTATGTGAGTTAACATGATTGAAATTCAGTTTAACTATGAGCTTTTTAGCAGTTATTAAACCCTTGACATCAAGAAAGACCATGGTGAATACAAATGCCAACGACAATAATCATCTTTTCTACTGAAACATGCCAAATTTAACCATTTGTCCATTATATAGCAGAAAACACACATCTTTTGAGGTTGTTTTGTTTCAACTTGAAGACTTTCTCTACTTATGGGATTGTTAGTAGCTATTTAACCCTCAAAACCTATGAACGAAGGTGCAAGAATACACCTTTTAAAGCTGTTTTGTTTCAGGTTGTTTTTATTATTATAAATTATAAAAAATCACTTACCGAACTTATAGTAAAATATTGGTTAGTTGACTTTGCAGCGACTAAAACAGAGGTTACAAATAGCTAATGACTTTGGCACTATAGTATAAAAGCTTGAACATGACTTTTTAATCATAAATGTAGCATGACTATAAAAAAAGCTTTACCGTATTAGGCTCCAAATCCTATAGAAAGGGCAAAGATATTGGCCTGCATTTTTTTATAATGGGAGGAATATTGATTTGAAGAAAGAAAATTAACCTGCATTTATTCATTTCTTGGAGTTAAATTTTTTAGACATGCATTCAATGAAAGAAAGGATTATCGATCATAATTCACGAGGTATATTACCTTGATGATCTCCAGCTTAGAGCTAGAACACACATATGCTGCTAAGAGGCAATGTGTAAATGTTGGTATACATGACGAATATAAAATATATACCAACGGATCATAATACATCGCTGCGAAGAAACATCATTATAGAAAATTTAACTCATTAAAAATGAAATGAATAAATGCAGGTTATGAGTTTATAAGAATCATTAAAAATGAAAAGCCATTTACCATCCTTATCTGCTACAAAGGAACACGTAGAACAATTATGAGTTTATAAGAATCATTAAAAAAACACATACCAGCCTTTAGCAACTGCTACTGGATACTGCTGTATTATAGACCATTTAATTTGTTAAGCTATATATATATGCCTTAAGATCATACCTGTAGCACTAATACCACCAGGAGGTCTCATATAGCATCTCTTTGGTGCAGTAGCTTGAAACTGAAGGGACTAACATACAAAAACAAATTCTTTTGCAAATTAGAGTTATTTCACCATGAAATTCTAAATAGAACATTCATCAATGCTAGTATGATCCTTCTATTGTTAGTGCTAAAAATATATGAGATACCTTAAAGGCAACATGAGACCTACTTTGGTTTTTCATGTGAGCCGCACTTCTAACCTGTTTACCAGGCTCATCTACAATAACAAAATCTATAGTAAACAATCAGAATTCTACTAAGAAATACAGAGTAGTTTATTCCCATTAAAGTTTACCTAAATCAATTGAGAAATGCTAAAACAATAATAAATACAAAATAAGCAATGATTTTACCTGTTAAAAATAAAAATACCTCATGGATCTGGGTAAGTATATAGTAAGCATGTCGGGTGGGTTGGGTAATGGGTCAACATGGATTTGGGAGGAAAACAATCAATCTTTAATATAAAATCGAATGGGCTGGGTTGGTCCATTGCTAGATACTTATATAGAGTTACTCTGTTAATCATGATTAAAAAAAAACTATTAGTATGATGATAAATCTTTAGAGAAAAATTAATAGAAATCTGTAAGCATTAATAATAACTTTTCGATAAATTTCAAACCACTCAATTTAAATATCTTAACAATACCTATTTGACCCGTTTTAGATAAACACAACAAAAAACAACTCAATGTGCATGTTGCGATATCTAATGACTATATCTAACCATTAATGTGCATTTGTGTGAACCAACAACTAAGAATGTAAGAATAACAATAAAGGACTTCGTATATGCTAAAAAACACACTATATACTATATATAATTATGTTTACATTCTAAATTGTACCTGATTGTTAGCATAAGCGATGTTAAATGCTAGTGGGTCACTCATCAGTAGCTGTGTGATTTTCTTTAAGTTCATGACAGGCTTCCTTTGAGGCTGGACATGTATTTGAAGGAATGTTAATGCAAACCCTACCATGACTGCAGCAGCTCCACTATACTCCATGAAACCTGAAATGCATTGACGATGGAGATGTATGAACAAATTAGAAGGAAATGCATCAGACACCGAGATTGCCAACACTATTTGACATGAAAAAACTTGTATATATATGACCAGATTAGAGGGAGATGAATCAGACACCGAGACAAAAAGTAACAACGCAATCCCCGACTTTTAACCACCAAAAGCTACAATCAAACATTAAATTAACACTAACAAACTATTGTGAAAAGTAACCAAAACAGACCTACTGTCAGAATGTTAAGTTAAGAATAAAGACAGCCTACCAGTGTGGACTGCTACATCGTTCATTAAAGAAGTAGCACCAACGTCACGATTTTTGTCACCAGTCACTCTTGAAAAGCCTAATAACCCTTTTTAGCATCTCATGCTGTGAAAAATTAGAGAAACATATATAACAAAGCCAACGTCAAACATGCAAGCAGTATAGAAAAATTGGCACATTAAGAAATAAGAAGATAAATACAAACAGGTATGTAAAATGATATTTCTAACTGATTCTGACATATAATGGGAGACTTTTTCCCATGGTAAGAATCCTCCTCTTTAAAAATTTATTGCACTTACACACCAAAAGAATGCATATAGAACATTCAACATATAGAAATTAGATTATACACCATATGCACTGTCCTTCTCAAATAGGTGGTCAATAAATTAAAAACTAAACAACCTGTTTTTAATGGTGTCGTATCTAACTACGATACAATAATAGACTTTCGAATCCTATGTACACACCCAACATTCAATATTCGGGCAACAATATCACCAGTGAATGAGCGCAACAGAATTCCTAAAAAATGC
Organism: Erigeron breviscapus; assembly: GCA_034093135.1. Classification (NCBI taxonomy): domain Eukaryota; kingdom Viridiplantae; phylum Streptophyta; class Magnoliopsida; order Asterales; family Asteraceae; genus Erigeron; species Erigeron breviscapus. Next base: position 161,140,290 of record CM067167.1, on the reverse strand, counting down.
ATTCCTTGATAAATGGAAGTTCAATACAAACAATTATCTTATAGCATATCATGAGTGTGCATCTAGAGACAATCGAAACTATAAGAAAAGTTTATTGAAAATTACAGGCTTACAGGAGCAACAGGACATGTGCATTGTGAAGAAAAAAAATATAATTGAAACAATCACTATCCATATCAACAACCAATTAGCCTTATTGAGTAATATATATTGCGTTCATAATATGTTTTCCATAAAGAAATAATGATTTTTATGAAACAACTAAAAAAACCCATCAATTACTACTAATTGGTTTCAAAAAATTGGTTAAAGTAAAAATTGTTTTTTTACAATTAAAAAAAGCATACTGATATGCAAAAACTGATTTTTTTTACACAAAATCACTGCATTAATTTTACAACCCCATAAAAACATGACTATCTTCATATGTTACGTGATTCACTTCATATGTGTACCCTATACATATAACAATATTCATGATTTATATTTCCAAAACCCACACCGATATGAATCAAATATAGATAGAAACATACAAATAAATATTCAACTAATATACAAAATCATTTAAACAAACAAACATAAGGTCGATAAAACATACCTGGAAGAAAGGATCGAATGCGATTGACAGTGGAAATAGAAAGTAGTTTGAATGCCGATGATCGATATATTGATTAGATGCATCTTATTTAAAACCCTAAATCCTTAAAGTTTAGGGATTTGAGGTTAAGATCTTCAATGGAATTGATTGGAAATAATTTGGGGTTCTTTTTATAAATTGAAATAAATTATAAGTTGAAATCTAAATTGTATGGAGATGCGTATGCATACAGATATATGGAGTTGTGGGCATAAGAGAATTAAGTGCTTATCAATTGTGGCTTTCCAATAAATAAACAAAATCAATGGTAGTTGAACTGGTAAACGTGTTTACATAAGAATTCGGAGGTCGCGGGTTCGATCCCACCTCGGGAGTCTTTTTAATAAAAGATTATTTAGTGTTATATATATGCTTAAGTGGACACTCCACATCAGCATATAACCTACGTGGCTGCTGACTTGTCGCTCAGATCGCTCTGGTAACGCCACATCAGAAAAAGCTGACATGGCGGGCTCAGAGAGCGCCACCCGAGCGCTTTCTGATAGCCTTTTATATATAGAGAGAGAAGTTTATTTTAATTTCCCACATTCAAATTTCTATTTTGGGAAATGATAAATAGAACATAAAATTTGATAAATATACAAAAATTTACAAGTTTTATAACGTATTGTATAAATATGTAATGTTTTTATTTTACTTTTTACCCTTTCTTTATATTTACAGACTTACAGTTATATTCATTTTTTTTTTTGAACGGCAAATTTGGGCTCAGCGGCATGCCTCTTCATATACCCAACTCCAATTCCATAGGAAACCCATTATGGGAAACCCATGTCTCCATTCCTATGAGCATTTTGCTCACACCAGGATTTGAACCTAAGACTTCCCAGTCTCAGACCCCACCATATACCAATCTACAGTTATATTCATTTTACTTCTTAGTTCTTACCCATTATTTCCATTTAAATTTTAACTTCACCTTAATCTTTTCTAAACTTTTATTTTGACACTTAACTCATGTTCGTTTTTCATTCTTTACCTTGTAACTTTTTCTTATTATTACTTTATATATTCATCGATTATCCTAATACTAAATACGATTAATAATAAACCTTCATATCAATCAAAACTCATCAGCTGTCCCCATAATCCAGATCTCATAGACACATGAAAACTTGTTGCATATAAATCCAGAGTGTTATAACATTTAAAGCTATACATCGGTACATGAATACTTCCAAGATACACCCTCTATGTTACACAATAGGTAAGTCAAGAACTATGGTATTTCTGGGTTAGGTCGAATACGCAGCAACAAACCACCATATTATAACCTATTTAAATTATTTTCACGTTAACAGTAAAATACCACCACATAAAACGTAATGTACAATTAACCATTGCATTTGTTTTATTGTAAGGTGTCACTTTGGTCTAAGGTTATAATAAATATGTGGGGATATTTCAAACAAAAGTAATGACAGACCAGCTGGTATGTTGGCTTGCCACAATTATTCATTTTTAAAGAACGGAAGCTCGAACCCCGCTACCAACACATTACATAGGTTTTTCAAAAATACTTTTTGTATTTGTTCATTTGCTCTTATGGGATCTTATTAAGTTTGAAATTTCCATCGGCTAGAATATTTGGTATCTTTTTTCTTTTAATTTCAAGGAATAATTTTTGGTATTAAATACTATATTTTTTTATGAACAATCTTTCGGTATTATAGCACCTTACTCGCATAATGCGGTGGTGGTTATGACGCCGACAATGTGGTGGTGGGAACGACTATTGGTGGTGGAGATGACGTCGAGTGGTGTAGATAATTTATGTAAAAGTAATTGATGTAAAAGATTAATGGAGATATTTAAAAGATAAAGGATTGATAGTGTATATGAAATCATTTTAAGAGGTGCTAGGTGAAAATATTACATATTTTTCAACACTCCAAAAATAAAATGTTATTTTTTTATAATATAGTATAGATATTTAGTTTTACCATCCATAATGATTCGATTATAAAAATATAATCTGCACTAATATAGCAACTCTAAAATACTATAAATTTGTGTTTCGTTTTTAATTTTATAATTAAATTAAGTTGCATTTTAAGATTTACGGTACATTGTTTTAACTATATGTATTAACTAATCCGTTGATAACTATTGACACGTTGAAGTTTAAAGCGTAGATTCGAGTCTATGTCTCACAGTTATTCCCGCCAACGGACGGGTATAACACTAGTTATATATATATATATAACATTTAAGGTTTGACTTATGAATAGTAAGCCAAACCTTAAATAGTAACCGGCTCGGCTCGGCTCAGCTCAGCGGCTCGAGCCATGAACAGTACCGGCTTATTTTGTCTTTTTCCTATTGTCTTTTTCTTTTTTTTCTTTTTTTTTTTCCTTTTTTTTTTGCTCTCTTTTTTTGCACTAATTTTTTCCCCCTTTTCTACAAAAAATATTTAAAAAAAAAAAATTTATACTTTTTGCATCGGTGATTAGACAGCTAACTAAAAGTCCAAAACTTTTGCCGCCAGAGTTTAATCTTAGCTACTTTTTTTCGCATAACTTCGAGTTTTTTAACTTTCAGTTTTTTAACTTTATCCACCAAAGTTTCATAACTTTTGCCACGAAAATTTGGTTTTCAACTTAATGTCTTTTAACTTTTGGCTCGAGCCATGAACAGTACCGGCTTATTTTGTCTTTTTCCTAGTTTGTCTTTTTCTTTTTTTTTTTTTTTCCTTTTTTTTTTGCTCTTTTTTTTGCACTAATTTTTTCCCCTTTTCTACAAAAAATATTTATAAAATTTTTTTTATACTTTTTGCATCGGTGATTAGACAGCTAACTAAAAGTCCAAAACTTTTGCCGCCAGAGTTTAATCTTAGCTACTTTTTTTCGCATAACTTCGAGTTTTTTAACTTTATCCACCAAAGTTTCATAACTTTTGCCACGAAAATTTGGTTTTCAACTTAATGTCTTTTAACTTTTATCACGAGAGTTTTGTTTTTCTCCCGGGCCAACGCCCGGGTAGAAATGGTTTTTTTTTTTCTCTAATTTTTTCCCCTTTTCTACAAAAACTATTTAAAAAAAGAAAAAAATTTATACTTTTTGCCTCCGTAATTAGACAGCAGCTACTTTTTTCGCATAACTTCGAGTTTTTTAACTTTATCCACCAAAGTTTCATAACTTTTGCCACGAAAATTTGGTTTTCAACTTAATGTCTTTTAACTTTATCACGAAATTTGTTTTCAACTTAATTTTTAACTTTTCACGAAAATTTGGTTTTCAACTTAATGTCTTTTAACTTTTATCACGAGAGTTTTGTTTTTCTCCCGGGCCAACGCCCGGGTAGAAATGGTTTTTTTTTTCTCTATTTTTTTCTCTCTTTTCTACACTAATTTTTCCCCCTTTTCTACAAAAAATATTTAAAAAAAAAAAATTTATACTTTTTGCATCGGTGATTAGACAGCTAACTAAAAGTCCAAAACTTTTGCCGCCAGAGTTTAATCTTAGCTACTTTTTTCGCATAACTTCGAGTTTTTTAACTTTATCCACCAAAGTTTCATAACTTTTGCCACGAAAATTTGGTTTTCAACTTAATGTCTTTTAACTTTATCCACCAAAGTTTCATAACTTTTGCCACGAAAATTTGGTTTTCAACTTAATGTCTTTTAATTTTTATCACGAGAGTTTTGTTTTTCTCCCGGGCCAACGCCCGGGTAAAAATGGTTTTTTTTTTCTCTCGGACCAACGTCCGGATAGAAATGGTTTTTTTTTTTCTCTAATTTTTTCCCCTTTTCTACAAAAACTATTTAAAAAAAAAAAAAAATTATACTTTTTGCCTCGGTGATTAGACAGCTAACTAAAAGTCTAAAACTTTTGCCGCCAGAGTTTAATCTTAGCTACTTTTTTTCGCATAACTTCGAGTTTTTTAACTTTATCCACCAAAGTTTCATAACTTTTGCCACGAAAATTTGGTTTTCAACTTAATGTCTTTTAACTTTTATCACGAGAGTTTTGTTTTTCTCCCGGGCCAACGCCCGGGTAGAAATGGTTTTTTTTTTTCTCTAATTTTTTTCCCCTTTTCTACAAAAACTATTTAAAAAAAAAAAAAATTTATACTTTTTGCCTCCGTAATTAGACAACTAACTAAAAGTCTAAAACTTTTGCCGCCAGAGTTTAATCTTAGCTACTTTTTTCCGCATAACTTCGAGTTTTTTAATTATCAAGTTAACAACAGATATACAAAGTTAACAACAGATATACAAAATGCCAACAACAAAGCAAATGAGGATCTTTGACCCTAAAAGGAAACCATATCCCTAAGAAGAACATATCTCAAACACAAACTTTAGAAGTTAAGCATATGACCAGATGATACAAATATAATAAAAAAATTCTCCTATTAACAAACTCATCCTTGATTTGCACCAAAACCATGTATTTATGTACCTTCGTTGCCTAAGTTCAACGAACCATCTTTGAACAATCTCAAACTTAGGTTATTGTATCGCTCTCTTGAATACTGTCTAGATGCTTTCCTCCAATCAGTTCCCGCCTTCATCATCGCTTCAAATTCTTCATAGCTAATTCGTCCATCCTGACGTCATCAAAATATTATTCATAAGATTAATACATCTGGGAATGTGATTTTTCTGCAAATAAAGAAAAGGGAAATATTCTGAACAAACCTTGTCTGTGTCAACATCATGAATGATAGCAGCAATGACTTCTTCATAGTTGGATTCAATTTCATCAGCCAAGGCTTCCCTAATCTCTTCAACCTCTATGTAACCGTTTTTATTCTTATCAAAAAACTCAAATGCTTCTTTAAGATGATCATCATTCCCTATTTTTCTCAAGTGGACAGAAATCGCAACAAATTCAGCGTAGTTCAAGTACCCGTCTTTGTCAACATCACCCTGTGCCAACATTTTTCCATTAACCCTTTAACTTATTACATGTAACTGGCATAACATATGAGATGAAATTACAAACGGTACTTACAGCATCCATAAGCATTTGAACATCAGAATCAGGGATCTGATGACCAAGCTTCTGTAAACCCGCTTTCAACTCAACAACGTTTATCTTCCCTTGCTTGTTAGTGTCCATTAAATCAAATCCTTGTTTTATCCCCGCCACTTCCTCAGCGGATAAACTCTCAGCAATTACCTATAATTTCATGACCGATAAATGCTAATGCAAATAAATACAAAAATAAGAGATAATAACAAAAATCTTGAAGCTCTTCATTACCTGTAGAGCTCTTTTCTTAAGCTTGTTCATGAACGAGAATTGCTTCAATCTTGCTTTAACATTTTCACCTAAAGAGACGTTTGGAGCCTTCTTAGCATTCTGTATCCAAGGGTGATCTGTGGTGAATCAAACAAAAATTCAAATTTAAAAATACTTGGTGAATATTAATGGAAAAAAAAGGACTAAAATGTATAAAGAAACACTACCTAAAACTTCTTGAGCTGTAAGACGTGCACTAGCGTCAGGATTGAGCATCTTCTTTACAAGGTCTTTTGCGTTATCAGATACTTTGGGCCATGGATCCCTTTTAAAATCTACAACGGATCTAATGATTGCTTGTGCAACTCCTTGCTCGGTTTCTGCATTGAAAACAAATTGTAGGTTATGATTAAGTTCAGACCATTATGAACTACATAATTTTGGGAGTTAGAAGAGGAAAGGCAAACTGACCAGCCCAAAACGGTGGGACACCACAAAGCAATATGTATAAGATTACACCAGCACTCCAGACATCTATTTCAGGACCATAGTTACGTTTCAGGACCTCAGGAGCCATGTAGTATGGACTGCCTACAATCTCGTCAAATCGTTCGCCTGCTCAAGATTGAAAAGTCACCACTTAGTGCAAATGTCCAAAGGATCAAGAAATAATTCTGTCCATGTGAAAGAAATAATAGTTAGGTTGACTGTTGACAGTTGTTACCTGGTTTGAAGATAACGGATAAGCCAAAATCAATAACCCTCAAAGCTGATGTTTCTTTTTTGTTTGCATACAGAAAATTCTCAGGCTTAAGATCCCGATGCATAACACCATGTTTGTGGCACATCTGAAGAATGTTAAAAATAAAATTACTTAATAAGTTCATCTTGTAGACATCCGGGAAAAAAGGAGACATAACCTTTGACAACCGCAACTAACTCAAAAAGAATCAAGATTGCAGTCAGCAGTCAATTCAAATTGAAATGATAAAGACAATATACCAAAATGATAAATGAGTAAATGTATATAATACTAAAACAACACCGCCCAATCTCGTCAAAGGCGGCGGTATATGGGGGAGATGGGATGTAGACAGTCAACACCTCCACCGGAGGGTAGAGAGACTGCTTCCAAAGATATTATAATAGTAGATTAAATATCATGTTGGCAGAAAAATGGAACTGTGAGCACGTAACAAAAGCAGAGTAAACGCGAGTAACTTCTATCCCGAAAGAGTTATGAGACCCATTGACGGATCAGGCAAGTTGGGTACCAGGTCAAAGGGGTCCGTCCACTTGATCCGATAACACTTTTTCATGCATTTTTAAAAAAATTATCAATAATGAATGCATTAAATATATACAACAACAACATCAGTACTTAAAATTGATATCTTGGAATAAAACAATATACGATGTTCGGTCATAGGTGCATAATAATACACACTAGGAGACTGTCAACCCTTTTGACTTGTTCCCCTTATAGATAAAATATGAAATTTAGTTGACCTGTTTGAGCTTTGAAATAAGCCAAACTGACCCATTCCCACAAAATTTATCATTGTTTTGGGCCCCGGTTTTACCATTTTCAATTTCTAAGGACTTTCTCAATACTAATTTATTGTGTTCATTTCATAAAATGTAAGTCACGTAACTGCGTTCTATGTGTAAAAATGTAATTCACATGAATTGAGAATATTATGTTAATCACCAACCATATCAATATTTCAGCCAAAACTTTGTATTCTGAGTTTAGCTTTAAGGCTATGGCCTAAAAGACAGTTCTAAAAGATATTATATCCCCCTCAAAACGATGAAGCATGCATTCTCTATTGTATGCTACAAGCCTACAAACTTCTATAGCAAGCTTCCATTCAGTGTAATATTATGTTTTCCTAACAAATGTGGCAAGGCATAAGCATAAACCTATTGGAATCTTCTCGATCTGGTTATATCTCAAACAAATTTGGAAAGTGAGTGACAGTGTTGATTACTTAAGTTGTTGGTAAATCACATCTGGAAAGTGAGTGACATTGTTAAATAATAAAGTTAGTTGGTAAATCAAATTCTTTCCCTATGCCAAAGCAATGTAATAAAGCATTTTAAAGAACTTAAGATATGATCAACCAAACAATTAAACGAAAACAAAAAACATAACAAAATAAATTTGCAGCCCTAGCAAGTTAATTAGCACCATCAACTGCATAAATAAACATATACTTAACCACAACAACTGTACATAAAGATATAGATGAACCCTCACCAGAATGACTTCAACGATGGTGCGAATGACACCAGCAGCGGCCCTCTCGGTGTAATGACCTCTAGCAACGATCCGATCAAAAAGTTCCCCACCCTCACACAACTCCATAACCAAATGAACAGCACTATCATCTTCATAAGTATCCTTCAAGCTCACAATATTTGGATGAGGTGGCAAATGTTTCATAATCTCAACCTCTCTCCTAACATCCTCAATATCAACCCGAGTTCTTAACTTCTTTTTCGATATCGACTTACAAGCCAAAACTTCACCAGTGGTTTTATCAGTACACATATATGTAATCCCAAATTCCCCTCTACCCATCTCTTTACCAAGTACATAAGTTTTCTCTATTTCAGTTCCAGTTGGATTGTCCAACACATGTGGCCTATATCCAACATGTTTAGGCCCACCATAATCTAATGAAAATGGGTTTGGCTTATTTTTACCTTTTTTACTGTCTGTGTCAGTTGTAGATGGTGTAGCACAACAATTACCCATATGGTCAAATCAAAAAAAAAATCCAAACTTTTTCTTGCTTGAGAAAAAATATACAAAAAAACACAATTGCTTCAAGATTCAAGTGGGTATGATAGATATGAGTAGTTTGCTGAAAATTAAAGTAAAAAAAACTGGTACCTTTAAGCTAATCAGATCTTGTTATGATGATTTGATTAGTAAGCTGAAATGGGCTTTTATGAACAGGATAGGGTTGGGAAAGGGGAGGTTGAAAGAGAGGATGGTGGTAGCAATTTTCAGGGTATTATTGAGGGAGATGGAGAGAATAGTCAATGCTCCATCACTAGCTAAATTTAATTTTAATCTTAATTTAATTAAATTAAACCATTATATCTATTCCTTATTTATCTTTTGGGCTTTTTACTTGGAAAGTAACTTAACTTGTCACTTTTTATTTTATTGGTCAAAAAAAAAATCTTATGTTGGGGACAAAAACCCGGCTAAAACACCTTTGTTGGGCTTCTCAATAGGTAACCAGTCATTTTTATTTTAAATTAATTTTTTATATTATATCATTATTGATTTGTAATGCCACATTATCATTTGACGCCATGTAAGCTGCCACATCCTCTTCTCCTTCTTCACATAATATTTTCCGACGACATAAACAGCCACCACCATCATGCGTGTATTACTGCTACTTGTCGGGATGAGCACGTTTAGCCTTTCGACGTGGTTGGTTAGGAATCGGAGTTGGTCTTTTAGCCTTTTTACTGCATTCCAAGATAATTGTAAAATGATTTACATTCTTACATCAAAAGATACAAAGTGCAAATATGGACCATCAGAAGTTCCGACTTCTATATTCCATCAATGTTTAGCAGAAATGAAAAATTCCGAGAAACTTATAAAAAGATTGCTGACAGAACTTCTGTATTCCATCAATGTCTAACAAGCCGTGTTTACATATACTGTATCAGTTTTGCAAACAAACATTTTTGAAACCCACATGAAACTAACATTTATATACATATACCAGGTGTATCTATCTTCAATCTCTTTCTCTCTTATTCATACATATACATAATCTCATCAAACCCACATATCTCTTATCTCTCTCTCCCTTTTATATATCTCTAGATCTCATTTTCTATATATCTAAAGAAATTCCATATCCATATCTATATGGATCTATCAATCCGTCTCATCTAACTTACATACATATATACACTAAATCTATATAAGATCTAGATTTGTGAATGTTATATCTCTGGCAACGGTTTAGGCTCCGGCGAGGGTTTACTCTCCTTTCACTTCCTGCGGGTTTAATCTCCGGCGGTGGTCGCGGTGTTTGGATGGTGGTCTGACGGTGCTGGCCTGATTTGTCGGTGGTGGTAATGGTGGCCTGATATGGTGGTGGTGGTGGCCTGATTAAGTGATTATGGCGATGATGATGGCCGGATCTGATATTCAAATTTCTTGTTAAAGATATAGGTGTATAAATTTATTCTAGTTCAGATTTCTATGTATATAGATTCCTGATTATCTTGTTTGTATATGGTACAGATCGATACTAATGTATAAATATATAGATTCTGATTTGTGTATAGATAAATAGATATAGATAAATAGATACAGATGTATGTATAAATATTTTATTTTATTATATATATATATACACCTGGATGCCAACTAGGCTGGTGAGTAAGCAAAATAATATAAAACCGGCTCCACATCATCTATTAGCCGGTCAAATCCCAATATAGATGGTTTAGCCGGTTTTTTCCCCCAAGATAGGACACTTTTTTGTTGAGACCCCAATAAAGTAAAAAGTGACAAGTTGAGGTACTTTCCAAGCTAAAAGCCCTTATCTTTTTTATTGTTGTTTACCAACCAATTAATATAAAAACTTGAAAATATAAATTTTTAGAATATATCCATCTACTAGTGCTCAGGCCCGTCCATTGGACGGGTAGTCTCAAGATATATAAATCAAAGGTTTAAAAATAATCGAAAGCATAATAATATCTAACCTGAACGAAATTAATGGGCATCGTTATATGTAACACCAATCTAAATTCACAATGAGGTTTAGGACTTGATGGGTTTAGATCCGTTGGTCTGGTCCAAGGTTTATGTCAATGAGCCTGTTTAAATCATTTAAGTCACCCTATTTGACCCTTTAGAGATATAACATAAGCCAAATAAAACAACCTTCTAAAGATATTACCTAATAATTCTGCCGTAGATAATGATGGCCTCATGGGATAAGAAAGCCTATTATTCCCTGTAAACCCGAATCGAACAGCTTCTCATACACAACAATAAGACATAAATTGCTGGGGGAAAAAACAAAAACTAAAAACATAACTAAACCCTAATTAATTTACAAAATAAACAAACTCATATCAAAGAAAAGTTACATAAAAACCTTTCATGATGACGGGTGGCTATAGTTTCTGCCGTTGCACCCGATGGTTGTGCAACCAAAATATAAGACCACATACACAATAATATTAACTGAATGAATAATAATGTCTAAAAATACATGTCAAATATACATGGTTAGTGCTGATAATTCAAATTTAGATAAACAAAATTTTATTTAAAAAAAAAATTGAATAGCACAACAAACTAAATTAAAAGAGATGAATAATAATAATGTTTAAACATGAACAAAATATATATAAAAAAACCCTTTTTTTTTAGTAAGTCGAACCTTTTTTTTTTGAGAATGCGTGAGGGTTGTGGAACCTTTTTTTTTTGAAAATACGTGAGGTTTTTTTCCAATGTTGTATATATATAATAATTTTTGGAGAGTTTTAAGGATAAAAAGATTTGTTTCTTATTTTTTAATACAATTAAAAAAATATATAAAAAAATAGGAGAATGCTCTATAAAGCTTAACCCCACCAGTTAATAAACAAAACATGAAATAAGCCACAATATAAACATTAAGCAGAATGGGCAAATATATAAAAATAAATTTATTAAAAGGTACCAAACGGTAGATTACATAATGATATGGTAAAACAGATTTGTATGTATGTAGATACATACAATTTGTATGTACTTACCTCGAAGAAAATATGGCAGCGGCCTTTTTTTCAACTTCTTTTTTATTGGCAAATTTGTTACTTTTGTTTATGTGAGGGTTTTTCTAGGTTGTATATATATAATAATTTTTGGGAGAGTTTTAAGGATTAAAAGATTGTTTTTTATTTTTTATTAATTAATAGGTCGGCCTAGCAAAGTTTTAATTAAAAAAATATAGAAAAATAAAGGATTAATTAGGAGGAAGAATTAGGCTAAAGGATGGGGATTAGGGGTGCCAAGTGTACCCCCAATCTCCTCCTTTAGTTATAATATAGATACTATCTTATAAAAAAAACAACAAATTTATTTTTGAAAGTGTTGAAAATGTGTAATATTTTTACCTAGCACCTTTTAAAATATTTTTAACCACACTATCTCATTAACATTAATGGTTAAATTACACTATCAAATTAAAATATCTCCATTAACCCTTTACATCAATTATCTACACCACTCGACGTCTCCTTCACCACCAACAGTTGCCCCCACCACCACATCGTCGCCGCCACGATCACCGTCGCATTGTGCGAGCACCGTGCTAGTTTAATCAAATGAAGTTGAATTTGTGACTTCTAAACTAGTGTAACTTTATTGCATATTTCTTTTAATGGCGGGCAAAATTTACAATCCTGAGACGAATTTCGATAACGCTTTAAAACAAAATTTGGTGTTTGTGCATTATCATGAAAGGTTTTAACTTTTTTTTGTATAACTAAGAGGGGATATAAAAAATCTCATATGACATATTATGTATAGACATATAATTATTTTTTTTCTTAGTTATAATTTTTCAAATATTTTGTGTTTTTTGAATGTCATATTTAAGTAAATTTTGTACTTGTCTATTTGTAACCTTTCAATTTATTTAATCTATTATATTTAATATGTATCCTATAGTTAATTTTATTTAATTTCTTTATATTTAATGTGGATAATTTAGAATTAATGTGGTTTAAGTCTTCGAGTGTCAATTAAGTTTTTTATTTATTTGTCATTTTTTCCGCTTTTTAGTATTTTGTGATATTATTTAAAGAAATACTTAGTCAAATATATTATTTAGGATTATACAATGAATAAAAACTTTCAAAAATTATTTATAGTTGCGTACTTATTTAATTTATTATCTAGAGTAATATTACATATCGATTATATTGAATTATTATAGCATTGAATTAAATATGATATACTAATTAATTTTTTTCTTTTCATCCTCTAAATTTTAGAATATCTTATTTACCTTTTAGTTGTTAAATAACAATCCAATTTCTTATTCAAATTCAATAAGTTATTCATTTCTTAAAAATTAACTCTTTCAATTTATACTTTGTGAATTGAAATTGAACTTATGTTGATGGTTTATTTATGAAGTATATTTTATATACTTTTTTTTCTTTGATTTTATTTGTTGTTACATGGTTGTATGATTTAGATATTACTAAAAAAACAAGTCCATTGATCAGTATTAAAATATATTCACTTATGAGGTAAATTGTCTTTAGTAAGTAAGTTTACATTTGAATACATTATTGCTATAATATTGTAGTCTTATACTTTAAATTTGAAAGATGCATTATTTTTTTAACAGATTTTTATGACAACAATTATTCATCGTTGCATGAGTTTAATCTAGGTAAAAAAATAAGAGAGTTTATATATTTGATACAAAAATAATATTTTAATAATAATAGTATAACATTCCATTATATGTCATATATAATAGAGTTAATTGCCAATACACTAAAAAATAAGATGAAGGATGAAATCCACTAAAAATAACTTAGGGATGAAAACCACAAAAATGTGTAAACCACGGGGATGATTTGTGCAATTAACTCTATATAATATTATATCTATACTAGCACGGTACTCGCGCAATGCGACGGTGGTCATGACGGCGACGGTGTGGTGGTGGGGGCGACTGTTGGTGGTGGAGGCGGCGTCGAGTGGTGTAGATAATTGATATAAAAATAATTGATGTAAAGAGTTAATGAAGATATTTTAAAAGATAAATGATTGATAGTATAATTTAATCATTAATGTTAAGAGGTAATGTAGGTTAAAATATTTTAAGGAGTGTTAGGTGAAAATATTACACACTTTTCAACACTTCAAAAAATAAAAGGGTTGTTTATTTTATTGGATAGTATAGATAATTATTGACACTTTGGTAACAACTAAATGCGTGTCCACGATGCAACGAACAACAGTGTAGTGGCGGTGGTTGCGAGTACTGTTGACGGCGAAACCGACGACGTTGCAATGTAAAGCGCTTCGTCATTATTCAAAAAACCATATAATAATAGCCATGAGTATGCAAGTTTTATTTCCGAGAAAATTTCATTACATACCCCTGGGGTATGTCATATTATTAAGTTTCGCCCCTCTCGTTTTTTCGTATCATTACATACCCTTATGGTGATTTTTCGTATCATTACATACCCTTATAGTGATTTTTCGTATCATTACATACCCTATAGTGATTTTTCGTATCATTACATACCCTTATAGTGATTTTTCGTATCATTACATACCCTATAGTGATTTTTCTATCATTACATACCCTTATAGTGATTTTTCGTATCATTACATACCCTTATAGTGATTTTTCGTATCATTACATACCCTTATAGTGATTTTTCGTATCATTACATACCCTTATAGTGATTTTTCGTATCATTACATACCCTATAGTGATTTTTCGTATCATTACATACCCTTATAGTGATTTTTCGTATCATTACATACCCTATAGTGATTTTTCGTATCATTACATACCCTTATAGTGATTTTTCGTATCATTACATACCCTATAGTGATTTTTTATCATTACATACCCTTATAGTGATTTTTCGTATCATTACATACCCTATAGTGATTTTTCGTATCATTACATACCCTTATAGTGATTTTTCGTATCATTACATACCCTTATAGTGATTTTTCGTATCATTACATACCCTTATAGTGATTTTTCGTATCATTACATACCCTTATAGTGATTTTTCGTATCATTACATACCCTATAGTGATTTTTCGTATCATTACATACCCTTATAGTGATTTTTCGTATCATTACATACCCTATAGTGATTTTTCGTATCATTACATACCCTTATAGTGATTTTTCGTATCATTACATACCCTATAGTGATTTTTCGTATCATTACATACCCTTATAGTGATTTTTCGTATCATTACATACCCTTATAGTGATTTTTCGTATCATTACATACCCTATAGTGATTTTTCGTATCATTACATACCCTTATAGTGATTTTTCGTATCATTACATACCCTATAGTGATTTTTCGTATCATTACATACCCTTATAGTGATTTTTCGTATCATTACATACCCTATAGTGATTTTTTATCATTACATACCCTTATAGTGATTTTTCGTATCATTACATACCCTTATAGTGATTTTTCGTATCATTACATACCCTTATAGTGATTTTTCGTATCATTACATACCCTATAGTGATTTTTCGTATCATTACATACCCTTATAGTGATTTTTCGTATCATTACATACCCTATAGTGATTTTTCGTATCATTACATACCCTTATAGTGATTTTTCGTATCATTACATACCCTTATAGTGATTTTTCGTATCATTACATACCCTATAGTGATTTTTCTATCATTACATACCCTTATAGTGATTTTTCGTATCATTACATACCCTATAGTGATTTTTTATCATTACATACCCTTATAGTGATTTTTCGTATCATTACATACCCTATAGTGATTTTTCTATCATTACATACCCTTATAGTGATTTTTCGTATCATTACATACCCTTATAGTGATTTTTCGTATCATTACATACCCTTATGTGATTTTTCGTATCATTACATACCCTTATAGTGATTTTTGTTCATTACATACCCCTGGGGTATGTCATATTATTAAGTTTCGCCCCTCTCGTTTTTTCGTATCATTACATACCCTTATAGTGATTTTTCGTATCATTACATATCCTATAGTGATTTTTCGTATCATTACATACCCTATAGTGATTTTTTATCATTACATACCCTTATAGTGATTTTTCGTATCATTACATACCCTATAGTGATTTTTCTATCATTACATACCCTTATAGTGATTTTTCGTATCATTACATACCCTTATAGTGATTTTTCGTATCATTACATACCCTTATAGTGATTTTTCGTATCATTACATACCCTTATAGTGATTTTTCGTATCATTACATACCCTTATAGTGATTTTTCGTATCATTACATACCCTTATAGTGATTTTTCGTATCATTACATACCCTATAGTGATTTTTCTATCATTACATACCCTTATAGTGATTTTTCGTATCATTACATACCCTTATAGTGATTTTTCGTATCATTACATACCCTTATGTGATTTTTCGTATCATTACATATCCCTGACCCTAGCGGAAAAAATTGGGTTATACATTGTACATGAATAGAAGCCGACAACTAAACTACTTTACCAATGGTTACACTTGATAAGAATGAGCCAACATCTGGACAAAATATTCCGATTGGACATGTTTGTGTGTTACATATCGCACGCATATGATATGTTTGTGTTTTTTTTTTAAGCATGATATGTTTGTGTTTTATGTTTTTGGGGCGTGTTCTTATATATTTTGTCAGATGATTTTATGCAAATGGGAATATTGAACATACATCATACATGTGTATATCGATAGAGAGATATTTTATTTTCCTGGATCATTGATTTGGGTTTAAATTATAGAGGGATAAATATAGATCTGGAAAAGAAAGGTGAAAGAGGAGTAAAGAGTAGTGTTTTAGATGGTGTATCAAAGAAGAAGATAACTAAATGACTAAAATACCCTCATGTACAATGCACGTGAGGAGGATAACGGAGGGTTACAAACGGCTCATAGACGGAGGGGTGTCTAATGATACAAAAAGTCACCACAAGGTGATGTAATAACAAAAAAAAAGTACGGGGTGAAACTTGATAAAATGGCAAACCCCAGGGGTATGTAATGAAATTTTCTCTTTATTTCCTCTACTTACAAATACTTTTATTAGAAAAGAATAATTATATAAGAATTTGATTGTCTTTAAAATTGATATTTTTAAAAAATGATAAAGTTCAAAAGAAAAATATAAACATTCAAAATAAAACTGATGAAATATCAAGTCACTAATTTTTTTCCGAACATTCTTAGGGTATGTTTGGCAACACCAGCTGTTAGCTGGTAGTTGTTAGCTGATAGCTAGTAGCTGTTAGCTGTAGCGGTAAGCTGGAAGCTGAAGCGGTAAGCTAGAAGCTGGAGCTTTTTAAATATATTTACGTGTTTGGCAGAATAGCTGAAGCTTTAATAAAATGTGTAAAATGACCAGAATAGACATAAATAAAAATATTATTTAGTACATATATATATATATATTGTTAGCTGTTAGCTGTAGCTAGTAGCTGTTAGCTGTAGCGGTAAGCTGGAAGCTGAAGCGGTAAGCTAGAAGCTGGAGCTTTTTAAATATATTTACGTGTTTGGCAGAATAGCTGAAGCTTTAATAAAATGTGTAAAATGACCAGAATAGACATAAATAAAAATATTATTTAGTACATATATATATATTGTTAGCTGTTAGCTGATAGCTGGTAGCTGTAGCGGTAAGCTGGAAGCTGAAGCGGTAAGCTGAAGCTTTTTAAATATATTTACGTGTTTGGCAGAATAGCTGAAGCTTTAATAAAATGTGTAAAATGACCAGAATAGACATAAATAAAAATATTATTTAGTACATATATATATATATGAAAAGTGAATGTAGTATTGTCTCATACTAAATTTGGGTGAAAAACCTCTCACATATTATTTTTTAAATATTTTGTGTATAATGAATAAATATGATTGGGCCCATGAGTTTTTTGGAATAAAAAATTAAATTATGAGTGGTTTTTCACCCGAGTTGAATGTGAGATACCACCACCTTTACTTCCCCTTATATATACTAATGAAAATAACGATGCTTGTTTTGTAAATATATAAACTATACATAATTTAACTCAATACCATAATTTAACTCAATACCTATACGTAAGAATACATTAAAAAATACATAGATGTTAAAGTTGGTGTCATAAGATTACTTTTATATAAGAATACTTTTATATGCTTTGTTGTCTAAAGCATTGCCACAAAATGTTTCCCTCTTATATGTTACGTGGAGAATGGATAGATTTGCCGGTAAAAATAACAGAGAACTTGAAGTATAAAGTCATTAGAAGGCTATTTATGTAAATAATAGATGAAAAGCTACTTCCATTCCCAAAACGCTAGTAAAATTAGCGTTAAGCTTCAAGCTGTATTTCAGCAGGGGCGGACCGACAGCCGGGGCTACGGGTCCGTTTCGTCCGTGAAGTGAAAAAAAATTAAAATTTTTTATGTTATGTATTGGTGCTACGGGTCTAAAAAAAATAGGATACCGGTCCAATAAAAAAACAATTACATTTTATACATCGTTTAGGAAAAAAGAGGTGGAAATGAATACCTACTAATTTAATTGTAACTTTTTAATTGTAAATACTTTTATAATTGTGGCCCAATTATAACCACACAATTATATTTTAGACACGAGTTTGATGAAGTTGTTTCCTGAAGTTATTAAGGTGCTTAAGTATGTTAAACAGTATGATATCACTTTATCTAACCGAAATCAAACATCTGGTATCCTCTTTTATTTCAAAACATTGATTTTGTGTTTTATTTTCACTTGATGTTAGAAGTTTTAGGCCTTACAAATATTTATTATGAATATTTTTTTTTTCGTTTTTCAATGAAAAAAAGTTTTTTATTATTATGATTATTATTTTTATACAATCATGCATATAAAGTTTTTTATTATTAGTTTATTATTATTTATTATATTGATGAAACAAGAGTGAGAATAATGAGGATGTTTTCATTTTTTGTTTTTTCATTTTTACAACTTATTTGTATCGTTTTTTGTTTTTATTTTTTTCATTTTTACAACTTATTTGTATCTTTTTAATGAAAATTTATTCAAAAAATAATACAAAAATATAAAAAAATATATAATTTTCCCATACGAAATATCATATCTACCCAACTTAATAAATGAATATAAATAAAACTTTAAAATTCTTAATAATTAGTTTTAGAATAAATTACACGGATGATACCTGAAATATACATGAAATTACGTGATTGATACCTCACGTGCACGGCATGTGGCGCTTAACGGCGAGTTTTTTTGTGGCGTGGTTACGTGTTTGATACCTCACGTGCACGACACGTGCTTGACTTAACGACCAAATAGACGACCGTTAGTGATAGGTATGGTCCGAGTGGAAAAGTGGAACTTTGGGTATGATCAGTGTGGAAAAGTGCAAGTTTAGGTATGGTCTGAGTGGAAATTCAAAAGTTTGTATTAAAAGAGTAATTTGGGGTATACTTTGGGTACCATCCGTGTAATTTATTATGTTAGATAAATCGTGCTACGGGTCCTTTGGAATCCTGGGTCCGCCACTGTATTTCACCATCTAAAAACTTGAAGCCTTTTCTTAAATTTTATGACCAAACGAAGCTATTCATTAGATAGAAGATTTTTCTTAAAAGCTTGAAGTTTTAAGCTCCTAAAAGCTCTAAAAAGTTTGCTGCCAAACATACCCTTAAGCTCCTAATCATTAAATATTTAAAGTTAACAATGAAAATATAAACATACCAAGAGATTGATTGTTACCCTATTCCAAAGATCAGATTAGATTATACGCTGATTCTAGACAAAGTATATCACTTTTCTTCTACGTGTATATATATACGATTTTCTTTCACTTTTGTGTTTCAAATCCATATTCAGTGAGTGTTATACTGTTATTTGTTACCTACACCTGTCCGACAGTCTGGCACTCAGACCTATTGCTATAATGTTATACATAATGATAAAAAAATTATATCTAAAAGGATAATATTAATATCAGCTCTTGTTTAATAGTGCAAATTTGGTGTGAGTGATTGATTGAAGTTGTAACATCCTAAAATTTTAAGACCAATGAAAATTTACCTTTATTATAGTTTTGACATTAAAATAGTTTCCTAGTATTTTATTTTTGAATATGGGATTGATTTAGTTGGAACTTTAACGGATAGCGGGTATTTTACCCACCAAAATAATTTAGGGGCGTGGCATCCTTAGAAGATGTCAGCCATATTGTTTTCTCCTTAGTTATATTTCCACCATCTTCTTCTTTCTTTTCTCCATCTTTTCTCAATTTCAATTCCAATTATCTTCAAGTGTGTTTTCCATAATTCAATTTTTGTTTTTTTCATTTTTACAACTTATTTGTATCATTTTTTGTTTTTATTTTTTTCATTTTTACAACTTATTTGTATCTTTTTTGTTTTTATTTTTTTCATTTTTACAACTTATTTGTATCGT
>CM067167.1:161107667-161119194 GCA_034093135.1 Erigeron breviscapus | reverse complement strand
TATAAGCACAACCTTTAGGATGGAACGTTCTTTGTTGAAGCCATTACCCCGGTTGATAATGTCAATTTTGAGTTGGAATGTTTGCCCTCGCACTAGTGATAAGAGCATGGTTAGGCACCATGATGTTCTGGTGTTATATGCCTTGGTCACGGGAAACCTAGCCTTATCGTTTAGACAAATTGTAATGTCTAACATTTGGGATGCAAGAAACAAAAGAAACAAACTTGTCATTCCTCACCCGAAACTCATTGCCCGTCTCCTCCAAATTCACAAGGTAGTCCCAAAGGAGACCAATATGGAGTATTTGAGTAATGCTCCTTATTCCATGAAGAGGTTGTTGAAAGGGAATGAGTGGGAGTTTCAGGATTATCCGCAGTTTAAACTCCTTAAGGATTTGAAAACCAATGGGTATTTGATAGCTCCTAAGGCTGGGGTTACTAGGGAGGAGGCGATAGCACAGATGGAAGAAATGCGTGCTAATGAGATGGCTGAGTCTAGTGCAGCTAGAGGGGGTTTTGAAGGAAGAAGAGATGGTTTGTTAGGAGCTGGGATAGGAGGTTCTGGGCCGAGTTTTGGTTATGAGCAGCCTAGTGATTATAATCAGTGGACATCCTATGAGAGGAGCATGTGGGATATGACTGCTCAGCAGGGTGTGCAGCGGAGGAGCTATGAGTTGGGTATGGCATATGCTCATGAACAGGATAGGAGACAGCAGTTTGATTATTTTGAGCAAGTACGCCACCACCAGGACCACATTGCAGGTCTTGATTATGTGGAGACTCCTCCTGCATATGATTACAGGCAGCCTTATGTTCCCACCGCCCATCCACATTATCCTCAGAGCCACGATTCTGAGTGGTTCCCGAGACATTCTTGTGTTGGACGGGTTGAGGGGAGCTCGAATGATCCACCACCAGCAGCCTCTGATCCATTTGAGGCCCAATCTCTATATCGGGGCCTAATGGAGTCGATCTTTGGACGACAGTGATTGGTACCTTCCATTTATCTTTCTGTTCTTATTGTGTGACTATGTGATTATGTGTTTATTTTGTGTTTTGCATTTTCAATTTCATAGGTAGATTTCATTTTCTTGTTGATTTCATTTATGTTTTTAATAATGTTTCTAGTTTAGATGTTGATTTGCTTTCTCGTGATATGGAATTGAACCAAAGAGACAAAATATTCGAGTTATATTAGCTATACATGGTTGTAAAATGAGATTTTCTTGTGATCGGATTTGTACATGTAAGTGGGGCTAGGTAGTGTAGATTAGATTGCATGACATGGTTGACTTATGAGCGTCTTGATAGAGTTGTTAGCAAGTAAAAACATACAAACGTGCAAATAAGGGTAATATGCCAATTGTGAGTCATAATGCATGTATCACACTTATATATCCGTTATATCCTTCAATTTAATGAGAGAAAAAGCCTCGTCAATGATTGATTAGATTGTTAGCGTAGCTTGAATTCTCATGATGATCATATTGTGTGAACCATTATTGTACATTAGGTTAGAACTAGTGCACTTACCGTGTCGAGACCTCTAGCTTGGATTATGTGCTTAAAATCACAAAAAACAATCATACAATTCAATCCATATTCCACTTCACCTCGTCATGAAATTCGTTAATTGTTCAAAGTTGTGTTGTTTATGAAGAATCGAAAGAAAGAACAAAGTCAAAGTCAAAATTGCAAAATCCGGTTGAAAAGTCAAAGTATATGGTCATAAATGAAAACCAATTCAATTATCCATGTAAAGTTGATCAAAAAGAGAATCAAAAGTGAAATGTTCCAAAATCATTCTAGTAAATCGCCAAATGAGAATCATTACCGTGTTTCATTCCATATTTCCATCAATTTTGTATGAATACCGAAGTGATAGTTTGAGTTATGAGGTCTTGGTTCGATTTGTGTACTAGCCTATGACTTTTAGTGTGCAATAATGAGTTGTGAGCTTCATATATATATATTGGCACATCTTTTGTTAATTCACCCAAAATATGAACCGAGGGGAGTGCACATTGTGAGAGTGTAATGCATGTATTGTGGCAAACTTGAGGTTTATTAGGTTTAATTGCACATTTATATATTTCTATTTGCTAGTCGTAAATCTTTTGATAGTTGTAAGTCTTATGAGTTGATTGTGTTATGTGGTTTGGTTTGCATTGCTTAGTTTCACCCAAGTGTATTTTGAAGATTACTTGAGGGTTGAGTTTTACAAACATGTATAATTGATATAACTCCTATATAGTGTTTCTTTGGTGATAGGAAGTATTATAGGATTGTAAATTAGCTTGTCACATAATGAATGTCTTTTTCGGGACGAAAAAGGATTAAGTTGGGGAATGTGATAAACGCCTAAAAGACATGATCTTAATGGATAAAATTGGACCACTTTGTGCTTGTTAATAGACGAGTAGGGCGTTTTTATGTTTGTTTAAGTGTTTCAGGTGTTTAGTGATAACTTGGCATTAAATGGAGCATAAACGGGTCAAGCAAAGTCAAGAAACAAGTCAAGTGATTCAAGAACCAAAATCTGGAAATCTGGAAATTTGAAGTTACAAAGGGCGTAGGTTACGCCAGTCTTGGCCGTACCTTAC
Organism: Erigeron breviscapus; assembly: GCA_034093135.1. Classification (NCBI taxonomy): domain Eukaryota; kingdom Viridiplantae; phylum Streptophyta; class Magnoliopsida; order Asterales; family Asteraceae; genus Erigeron; species Erigeron breviscapus. The sequence continues at coordinate 161,116,592 of CM067167.1, read as the reverse complement.
GCCAGGTGAAATTTGATGAAGCGTAGCTTACGCTGGTCTCAGGCGTAGCTTACGCTAGTTGAAGTGTAGAAGCAGATTGAATTTACAAGGGGCGTAACTTACGCCAGTCATGGCCGTAGGTTACGCCAGGCAAAACTTCAAGGGGCGTACCTTACGCCCAGATGGGGCGTAGGTTACGCCAGGCTCTGTGCAGAATTCGAATTTTAAGGGTTTTAATTGTAAACTTGAGTTATACTTTTCACATACGAACTAACACAAACACAAGCCCTAATTCCTGAGATCTAGAGCAGCAATCCACCATTCCCAAGCCCCAAAATCATCATCAAATCATCATTCAATCACAAGATCATGGAGATGACAATCCAAATTGAAGATTCATTGATGAACATGGAAGGCTAATCTCTCTTTAGATCATTCTTATGTGAACAATTATGTAAGACAATTGTATTCAACCTTTCTTATATTATGTTGGATTAGATGTTTAATTCTTAATTGTGTTTTGCATCTAATGTTGTTTGGATTTGAATGAATGATTACATGTTTTTAACCTTGAATGATTTCCATCTATCTTTTGGTTTCAATTTATTGTTAATCATTAATTATTGGAAGAATCTCTTATCACTTGTAATCTGATTTTTGAATAGATAATTTAGTTGTGTCAATTACTCGGTTTTCATTATCGTGAATCATCACAACCTAATCAATTAGTCCTTAATGTTCATTCATTCCAAGCATTAAAACGAATCATGTCTATGTGATTTCCAACGGATATAAGTTAGGTTATACTTTTGAAAACATAATTGGGATCATAAGAATGGTCTTACCTTTTTATTATTAAATTCTATTGTTAAGTTTACAATCATTTTTAGTTTAATCAAATCAATCCAAAACTCGATTTTAAGTTTATGTCTAGTTTAAACAACTTTTGTGACTTGTTCAACACTTTCCCATGATTCCTTGTGGATACGATACTCTACTTACCCTAGCTAATTAGTGGTAATTAGTTTTATTTTTGATCGGCTCAACGACAACGATCAACTTCTGGGATAAAATGTCAAATACTCCTTGAATTGTAAATAAGCTGCAAGGTAGTTGGAACTTTCATGTGGAAAAGTAATTTGTCAAGTATCTAAAACTGTTACAAAATGAGAATACAAGTCTTTAATTGGCTAGAATACAAGTTTTTGGGTTGGAGTTATAAGGGTAAGGTTTGGAGTAGTACCAACAAGTGTTACAAAGAGAACACAAGTTTAAATTAATGCAGGTATTCAAGAATGCTTTCACTTTCTATTTACAATTGGATTTTTTTTCAGCCTCGATTTTGATCTTATGTTTTGACATCTGATTTTTTGTTCGTGTTAATGCATTTGACAATTGTTTTATTTAGTTGGATTAAATATTGTTAGATATAAAATTGTGGTGTTAAATTGTAATTTAGTTAAGTATGGAGGGGTGTTCAATTGTAATGTAATTAAGTATGGAGGGGTTATTATTTAATTAAGGGAGGACCTTTGTGTAATTAACTTTCGGTATAAATACCCCTCCATCCCATGGATTATGTAACCTTTAAAACCTTTGATAATAGATTTCCCTTTCTCCCTTTCTCTCTCTAACTCTCTCTCTCACACACATTAACCACTATTCACGATTTAGCTTAGTTTTCATTTGGTATCAGAGCAAAATCACAACTTGTGAAAGATCCATGGCTTGATTTTGTTCACTTTTGTGCTAAATTGTGTTTTCCCCATCTTACCGAAAGTTCCAATCTTTACCCTATAAACATGTTAAAGTTTCTTCCTTTTTAGTTTCATTCCACTCATTACCTTCCTATAATCATACTCAAGAAGTTTCAAATCCCAATTCAAAACCAAATGGCCTGAAATTGAATTCTAAGGTTTCTGTTCTGAAATCCGGTTTTCCTTCCGGTTTTCATTTTTCTTCTAATTTCTGTTGTAAAACCGGTTTTCCTTCCGGTTTTCATTTTTCTTCTAATTTCTGTTGTAAAACCGGTTTTCCTTCCGGTTTTCATTTTTCTTCTAATTTCTGTTGTAAAACCGGTTTTCCTTCCGGTTTTCATTTTTCTTCTAATTTCTGTTGTAAAACCGGTTTTCCTACCAGCTTTCCTTCCGGTTTTCCTACCAGCTTTCCTACCGGTTTTCATACCAGCTTTCGTATCTTTATTTCATAATACCTGGTTTACACCAAAGCCGGTATTAGTGCTTAATTTCTTCATTTTCTAAGCCAAAACTCCGCCCAAATTTCTTCACGAAAACCGGTTTTTCAAAGGATTTCATGAAAACCTGATTTAGTGAAGAATTTCTTGAAAACCTGATTTAGTGAAGAATTTCTTGAAAACCTGATTTAGTGAAGAATTTCTTGAAAACCTGTTTTAGTGAAGAATTTCTTGAAAACCTGATTTAGTGAAGAATTTCTTGAAAACCGATTTTAGTTGAGAATTTGTGTGGTTGAGTTCATTTGCATATTATAATACCTGGTTTACTCCAAAACCGGTATTAATTCTTTAATTCTTCATTTTAGGAAAAGGGACTCTGCCCAAATTTCGAGCCGAAAACCGGATTTAGTACACAATTTCTGAAAACCGGTTTTAGTACTAAATTTACCAAAACCTGTTTTAGTACTACAATTCGAAAACCTGTTTTAGTAAGAATTTCTTGAAAACCTGTTTTAGTGAAGAATTTCTTGAAAACCTGTTTTAGTGAAGAATTTCTTGAAAACCTGTTTTAGTACTACATTTCTGAAACCCTGTTTTAGTACTACATTTCCGAAACCCTGTATTAGTACTATAATTCCGAAACCCTGTATTAGTACTATAATTCCGAAACCCTGTATTAGTACTAAAATTCCGAAACCCTGTTTTAGTACTACATTTCCGAAACCCTGTAAAATGTCAACTATTATACCGAATGAGTTTGTTGAGACGGTGTTAGATTTTTTAATGGGTGAACAACCAAGTTGGGAAGAAATACGTCGTCATGATAATCACATTTGTATGTGTTGTACCAGTTCGTTTCCATGTGGAGTGGTTATTTGTGAGGAAAAACAAGTCAATGTGGAAGTATTTAAGACAATTATGACACAACACAACAGTTTTCAACTTGAAATTAAGCAACTCAAATCTGAGAACAAAGAGCTCAAATCTGCTAATAATTTCAGTTTGTCTGCCATGGAAATTCTTCAATCTGAAGTTGACCGAATCAAATCTGAGAACAAAGAGCTCAAATCTGCTAATAATTTCAGTTTGTCTGCCATGGAAATTCTTCAATCTGAAGTTGACCGAATCAAATCTGAGAACAAAGAGCTCAAATCTGCTAATGATCTCATTTTGTCAAACATGGAAAGTCTTCAAAAAGACAATGATCATTTGCAGTCAAAGATTCTCAATTTAACCAATGAGTTGGATATTTCTCTCAAAGAGCTCATTGAAACCAACCTCGAAACCCAAGTTAAAGAACTTGTTTTGCAACAACAACTTTCGAAGCTCAATCGTGAATTACAAAACAAGTCCATTTCTTCGAGAAATAATGAGCAAACATGTTTCAAGTTAATCCAACAACTTAAAGCTCATTCCTTGTCATTGGAAACTCAACTTGCAACCAAGTCACACCCAGTGAATCCTCCCTCAACTCATGCTCCAGAATCACCTCTTCCCAACCAAACCACTCCATCTCCAACTAAAACAAAATCCATTCCTTCAAATGCCCAACCAAACCACAATCACCCAAAATTATCAACCAATACCAAGCAACACCCTTCCTCCAAAATCAAAACAAATCTTCATAACACCAAACCATCTCACCAAAACAATAAACAACCACAACCATCTTCCAAACCAGCTCATACCACTCCCAAATTCTCAAAAGAACCTCACTTCACCAACACAAAAACTCTTCCACATAAACCTCATCCTACTCTCAAACAAATTAACCCATATTACACACCTCCCAAGACCAGACCTCCTCTCAAGCCTATAAACAGCCATTGCCAGATATTCAAGGATTCCACCACCGGAATCATTCGTTATAGAGATCAATATGGCTGGTTCTCTCATACTAAACCCAAACCAAAACCTAAAAGCACTCCCATTAAATACTCTCTCTCTGAGCTGTTTAAGTTAGCACCACGAGTCATTCACCCTCGTGTGCAAAAAGTGTTTTACTATGCACAACCTTCTACTTCTCTCTTCAAATATCCAATTGGACCCACCCTTACATGGGTTTCAACGTCTGGATCCAAGTAGGTGGTTGTGATTTGGCTTGTACACATTTCAGTGTACAACCCGTTCAAAACATGTGTAATTGAGACGTTACTTCATAGTTATACCTTTCATTACCGTTATTGTCATCAATCATTGTGCATGATGAACACGGTACATGTGTTCATCATGAGGGGGAGAAAAGCGTCAGAGATTGATTATCCTTTTGAGGGGGAGCACATTGCCTTGTCTAATTCTTTGCTCCAAAAATTATGCCCGGGTTGAGGGGGAGCTAAAAGGAAAATTAGTCTTGGATCTTTTAGTATGTTTTTTTTGTATATTTTGAAAGGAGTGATTGAGTGAGGGGGCAAGATTTAGAGAAGATTTCGCTCATACGACAAGTTGAGGGGGAGCTAAAGCGACAAACCATTTTCTGGATTAATTATCTGTTATTGAGAAACTTGTGTGTTTGAGGGGGAGCAAGAGACAGACAATCAACGACTGTAATGTAAGAACCAAGTCAAGTTCTACACTCAACACTAAGCCAAGCTTCCGCACTTCATTCCAAGCTTCCGCTTTCCATAAGAAACCCAAGTCTTCGACTTCTCATAAAGTTTAAGAATCTAAAAGTTCAAAGCTGCTTGAAGACGATGAAGACAGAGAGAAAGCTTCAAAGTCTACTCAACATCTAAGATTCTTAACAAAAAGGACCCGCCAAGATTTAAAGATCGAAGACGATGCAACATTTACAATTCAACACCAAGGGGGAGATTGTTAGATATAAAATTGTGGTGTTAAATTGTAATTTAGTTAAGTATGGAGGGGTTATTATTTAATTAAGGGAGGACCTTTGTGTAATTAACTTTCGGTATAAATACCCCTCCATCCCATGGATTATGTAACCTTTAAAACCTTTGATAATAGATTTCCCTTTCTCTTTTTCTCACACACATTAACCACTATTCACGATTTAGCTTAGTTTTCAAATATGTTTGTTTCTGTTGCATTGCATTTTTTATGAATCACTTAGATTACTAAATAGCCCGGTGCAACGCACGGGTTTCACCTAGTGTTTGATATTTTTAAAACAGGATTGAATTAGTTGGAAATCTGCTTCCATGACCACAAAGATCAATGATTCAATCTTCCCTCCTAGGCTCCTATCATCTACATTTCACCTTTTTCGTATCTTATATATAGGTTCGGTAATGAATTCATCCTTATAAAAATCCTTCCAATCACATAAATACATGATCCGATATAAAAAAGTCAAAAAATAAAAGTTATACAGATTAAATATTGATAAATCAAGAAGATTATTAAGCTGAAATTTTGAGATGATATATTATTTTCCATATAGATTTACCAAATATGTTTCGATGAATGTATATATAGATAAAGCTTTTAGACATTTCGATTCATGGTTCGATTACTAACTAACCCCATTGGTTTCTGAAACTCCCACGCGCACCTGTTACTCCAATACATTGAGGCCACCTGTACAATTCGAAATTTCCCGCCTTGAATAACTAATCCCGTAATTTTAGGAATCTGTTACACACCATATAACAAACCAATTGATCACACTTCCTTTTCCTCATATATATTAACCTCCAATTTTCTGTCAACCGCTTAATCACTTCATTCTGCTAGATCAAACTTCAATCAACTTTCTCTGTTACATTCACTCCTTGTATCTATAGGTTCAATTTCTCTCTCAATTAGCTGCATTATATATGTATATATATATATATATGTGTGTGTGTTTATTATTACTTGCAATTAATTGATAACCTGTCTGTGAATGTTAGGGTTTGATGATCGGTTTTCTCTGGTGATATCGAAGAGAGTTCGATCTTCTTCTAACTGCTCCTAATCAAATACTGCTACTGCTACAGGTACGATTATATCGATTAGTTACGTAATTAGTTAATGTTCTTTAAACTTCGATTACTGTTTTACCGATTAACATTTATTTTAGCACGGCCTGTGATCGATATAACTAAGAATATTCAATGATCTGCGGCTATGTTTTGTGTCATTTAAGATGATGTAACTAAGTAAAAACATTGATTAAATTCGTAAGGATAATCTTGATAATTAACAGTTAGAGAACACTAAACAAGAGATACGAAATGTTCATTATTTAAACTTTCTCTAAGAAATTTCATCATTAAATTGCTGCTAATCCGTACTTATCTCTGTTTTTGTTACCGGCAGTGTTAAATAATTGGACTGTATGATCGATTTGATTAGATTTGTTTCAATGTACAAGTTCGCAATAGGCATTAATTTTAGTATTGTAGTTATTTTTTTCTACCAACAAGGAATTAGCCTAGTGGTAAGGCAAACACTTGATGACCTGAAGGTCTCAGGTTCGATCCCCGCTGGGAACAAAAAAAAATTCCTTTAAGGTACCCGTTACCAATGAAGCCTAGACCCATATGTGAAGTTTAAATACGTGGGTTCGATCCTTCGGGGTGCCCAGATCATGTGGGGATTAGGATGGAGGTATTTTACCGGCATCATATGGCTCATACGGGGTGGGTCGATTGGTATCCAATTGTGGTACCGGGGTTAGGGTCCCCCCATTACCCTTTTTTTTATAGTTATTTTTTTCTGATTTTGTTCAAAAGTTAGATCGATGATTTGGTAGGCGTTTATCTAAGTATGTGTATGTTTGCTGATTTGGTAGATGTTTGGAAATATCGGTTTTAGTCTAGATACATAATATTATGGATTTGTTCCTTACAATAGTTTTCGCACTGTATGTTTATGATCAGAAAAAAGTTTGAATTTCAGAAATGTATCTGTTGTGTTGAACTTCCTTTGATACTTAAGAACTGTTTTAGTTCAGGCAGCTGTTTAGTAAATATATTAAAACGGTCTTGGATAAACAGGTCTAACAAAAGTCTTCAAACTTTTCTGGCTAAACAAGAGTTAAAACAAAATGGATGCAAATCAACCAAGAGCAGACAAGGAACCGAAATCAGATCCTGAATCTGAAGAGAAAAAAGAGACAGAGTCAGAGTCAAAATCTGAGGAAAAAAGCAGTTCAACTACCAGTGCTAGTAGTAATGAAGAGGAAGGGAATAAGTGCATCGATGCTATGGATTTCATAGCACGAAAAGCCAAAGGAATTGTAATCGAAAAGGCTAAAAAGTCAGAAACAGAAACCGGTAAAGCTGAAGGGATTGTAATCAAAGAAGCTAAGAACTCAGAAATGAAAACTGGTAAATCCAAAGGAAAAGCACTCGCTTCTTCTGCTGCTGGAAAGAGAAGAAAGAGAGCACAAGGCGGTCTTAGGAAGTCGTTGTCACTAGTATCAGGGCTGAATGAGCTTGGTATGACTTTATCTTCTTCAGACTCTGAACATGAAGGCCCAAAAAATGCTGATGTTGTGGGGCTAAATAAGCAGAAAGGCAAAGCAAACAAGGAAGAAGTTGATGTTTTTCAAGGTTCAGAAACTGATTCAGAGGAAGCTTGTAAAAGAATTAAAAAGGATACAAATGATGATGATGACACAGATGATAGCGATGGAGGTGGTGGTGGAACGCACAAAAATCCGTCAAGTCTGGGCTTACAACTTGTTGCAGGTAAATGAGGGAAGAGTTTAACATCACAATTCGATGCCAATTTTTGTTGTGATTTCTTTTAGGGTACATTTGACAGCAGATGTGAGTTTTTGAAAGCTGATATACTTGAAATGTTGGCACTGGATTAGTGAATTCTGTTTTGATAGCTGAACTATATGAAATGCTTGTCATGTTCATTAATAAATTTTTTCTTGAAAGTTATAATAGTACTGTAATAATAGTAGTGAATCAGGATACTTGATTGTGACAAAAATATTGAGCTAATTTAACTAGTTCAGATAACAAAGTTGGAAGAACTTTCCGGTTCACATAGAATCGGTGCTTTTGACACTTTGATGAAGATCAAATACACAAAGCTATTTACCAAATACTATACACATTGAAAGTTCAAATGTTGTACACATTGAAAGTTGAGTGTGTTTGAGCTATCATTTTCCATTTGATGAAAACCATGCGGTTTGTGACTGCAGAATACTTGATTCTGTTTTTGATAGCTGATATTCTTGAAATGTAGACAATAGATGACTTGATTCTGTCTTAGATAGCTGAAGTACATGAAAAATGGGAAATACAGACCCATATGTCTTGTTCATTGATGGCTTTTCTTGTTAAGTGTAGTTAGGACTATTGAATGTTACATACATTGTGATGAAATAGGTGTAACAGACTCAACTCTGAAATACCTCTATTTCCTGCACCGGAATTAAACATCTCTTACTTGCTATTTTGAAATTTAGTCTTGTTTTAGAGCTGACATCAACGATTGATGATAACATAAATTAAATGAAAGAAGTACGAGTAGTGTTGGATATATGATCAAATATGTAAAGGGTACAAGTCACAAGATCCTATTTTCATCATCACATTTAATAATGGTGCAGATTTCATGATGAAACAAATGAAATCAAAAAAAAAAAAAAAAAAAAAAAAAAAAAAAAAAAAAAAAAAAAAAAAAAAAAAAAAAAAAAAAAAAAAAAAAAAAAAAAAAAAAAAAAAAAAAAAAAAAAAAAAAAAAAAAAAAAAAAAAAAAAAAAAAAAAAAAAAAAAAAAAAAAAAAAAAAAAAAAAAAAAAAAAAAAAAAAAAAAAAAAAAAAAAAAAAAAAAAAAAAAAAAAAA
>CM067167.1:161092667-161102667 GCA_034093135.1 Erigeron breviscapus | reverse complement strand
CATGTGTTAAAACAAGATGGATTTAAATCAACCAAGAGCAGAAAAGGAACTAAAGTCAAATCCTGAAGCTCACTTTTGAAAGAAGGCATACTTTTGAAGGTTAATAGTCCTGTAACAAGCTATGTTTAGGAGTGTAAGTCTCCCTGGCATGGGTAGTTTAGGAGTAGAGTAAATTTGTCGTTAAAAAATATATATAAACCTTTTTAGACTTTTGGGCGTTTGTTTGTAGACCTGTAATTGTATCTTCTACTATGTTTGGAAGACTAAGGATCAAAAGAAATGATGATGATGACACTGTTATATAAACATCTACTAACAGTCCTGTAACAAGCTATGCTTAGGAGTGGAAGAATTTAGAACTCACAAATTTGAGGCTTTTGTAGCTTGTATGGTATAAACCATGTGTTTTGTGACAGCAGAATACTTGATTCGGTTTATGAAAGCTGATATACTTGAAAGTATGGAAATTACTTGATTCTGTATTAGATAGCTGATATATATGAAAAGTAGGAAATACTTGATTCTGTATCTTTCTTTTTGTATAACTCACATTCTGATGCCACGTTTTCTGTATTACGAATATAAATATAGTAATACGCACTTTGGGATCAAAATTAATTCGCTGATTTTTCTTTAATTTCTTTGAAATTTTATACTGCCACTCTGGTTGTATAAGGCCAATTCGGTTTGGTTATAAAAATGTTCAATTAGTTGTTGCTTTATTTCTGATCATAATAAAGATTTTAATGCATTATGATTTCTTCTCTGCGGTTTATTTTCTGATCATAATAAAGATTTTAATGCATTATGATTTTTTCTCTGCGGTTTATTTTCTGGATTCTGATTCGGTATTTATGTTTTTACTCCAACTTTCAAAATCAGTTTTTAAGCTGTTGGGTATTTTAAAGCTCTTTCTGCATACACTCTTACTATTTTCAACTTCTTGTTTTTTATCCAAAGTTCTTGACAACTCTATCTCATACGAATTTTCTGTGATCATAATGCTGGATAATACTTTGAGCAACATTTGTTCGCTGGTAATATCAAGACTTTGATCCGAAACAGTTGGTAATCTACTGCTACCTTTGTATTTCTCACCCATGATGGCTTTAATTACTCCTTTAATATATGTGTAATGTGACTCAGTAATCTGATTCTATATGACCAACACTATTTGGTTTACAATAAAATGCATAAGTATGTGTGTGAGATTGTTTTGGATTCACATTTGACATTAGTCTGTTCTTGCTTAATGTGCTGTTTTTAAGTTTCACTCTCTTTCAGGGATATTGAATATATGCATTAACAATTTATAGTTTCTAGGTATCTCTTCTAATTCGAGTTTGTTAGTTTTTGTCGGGTTGTTAAGGAATGTGTTAATGAGTTGCTTCATTATCTTGTTTAAATCTTGGCCCTTGCATTCTGGTTTGAGTCATCTTCCTACAAAGTTTCTACCTTCTATGTTTTTGTTTATTGGAACTCTCTTACAAGTCAAAAATGATTTGCTTATCTTAGCCTTGTTACCTTTGGTGGTATTTTACAGGAACTGTCTCGTTCCATCTGCATTAAAATCGAGAGCGTTTTAAATACATAAGTGTGTTGAATATAGTAGTTAAATAACGTGCTAAAGAAAATGGTTAACGGAAAAAGTGTCGTGGGACGAAGAGGACAGGAGTCAGATAATGAAGGTGAAAACAAAGAAGAGGAACAGCTAGTGCCAAAATCCGGCGAGAACAAAAGTGGTTCAAGTAGCATTAGTGGTACTGATTCAGGGGAAAAGGCCCAGAGAAGGAGCCAGGAAATAGCTGAGGGACAGATGCCAGTGAAACGAAAAAACATACATAAGGGACAGGTGGTGGGTCTAGACCTGGATTACGATGGCGTCTTGTCGGCTTGGCCAAGTAACAAAGGAATTTTTATTGAAGAATCACAGACTGAAGCTGCTGTTACACCTAAAGCAAAAAGAGGCATGGTTGTGGATGTTGCATCTGAAACAAATGCTGACCGTAAACGCAAAAAGAAGGAAGAAACTGATGATTACCAAGGTGCAGTGACAGATTCAGAGGAGGTGTGTAAGAAGATCAAAAAGGAACCAAACAACGATGATGATGATGATGGCACAGATGATGATGACGGGACTGTCGGTGGAACACACACAAATGTTTCGAGTGCGGGCTTAGAAATTGCTGCAGGAAACTGATGGAAGAGTTTAAGAGAACAGTTTGTTGTGGTTTCTTTCAGGGTATAAACCATGCATCTTGTGATAGCAGATTACTTGATTCTGTTTTTGAAAGCTGATAAATGTAGACAATGGATTTACTTGATTCTGTTTTCGATTGCTGAGATACATGAAAAGTAGGTACTGGATTTAATACACTCCCATATGTGTTGTTCGTTTATGGATAAGAGTTGTTAGACTATTGAATTGAGTGTTATATACATATTGCTGTTAAATATGTGTAATTGACCCCACTTTGAAATTCCTCTTTGTCTAGCTGCACCAGAATTACACAATCTTTTCCTTGCTATTTTGAGATATACTATTTGTTTTAGAATTTAGATTAGTGATACTGATTGATGAAAGTATAAATTAAAAAGAAAAATAGAGAAAGAGAGAGACACACACAAGTGGTTTTAAGATCCTGTTATCATTATCATCATCATATCAGGCTAATGGTGCGAATACCTATATTTTGAGATATACTTTCCATCTCTGTGTGGTTCCATAGGGAGTAGCATTCAATATAAGATGCTCCTTACTAAGTATCATGTTATCCATCTATGAAGCAGTCTCACTAATCCACTGTATTCAAGCTAAATACTCCGTACTTCTCAAGTAATATGAATGAAGTTTGTTCCTCGTGGAAGCTGATAGTTTTTATCTTCTTTATTTTTAGCATAGCTAATAACATTTATTTCATCTATATAGGTTACTAGGCGTGGGGGTTACCACGGTGTGGTGCCATGGACCACGTCATGGTGCTCCACCATGGCCATATACTTACTATTGACCTTGAAACCCCTTGAATGGTTCAAATTTTGCACAAAAATAATCATTATATGGCTTGAAAAACATTATCAACTGGTTAAAAATGTAAATTTCAACCAAAGAGAGATAGGAGGCAATGGGCGTACTCCATTCAGGCAACAAGAGTTTGAGCCGTTGGATGTTGCCCAGCCCAGCCAATCATGAGAGGAAATAAGTCTTAGCAAATAATATTGTTGTGACAGCAGATTACTTGATTCTGTTTATGGATGCTGACATACATGTCGTGTTTGTTGATGATTTTTGTTGATAAATGTAGCAGAGAAGTAGTTTATACATATTGTAATGAATTTCAACCTTCAAAGGGTGTAAACTGTGAGATGAGTTAGAGTGGCTATGGGTTTCAAGAAATGAGAGTTGTCTGCTTCTTATCTCCAAATTCCCGAATGTTGTTATGAAAAATAGCTTCACACAACCTGAAAATTGATTTTATCTAAACTCTTTACATGTTCTGGAAAAATCAAACAGAACTTTTAAACTCATAACTAGACAACAATTTGGAATAAGCAATATAACCGGATCAATACACATAACACAATAAGCAATTTTTATAAGCAATGTATGTGTCTGTGTCTTCCCCTAATACATGTATCGGATTTAGTCATTTAGGGAATGATCATCATCAAGATATGTGCAGTATTGCCACATTTCCGGTGTTGGTAATGTTTAACCAAATGAATTGCAAAGAAGCGTCTCAACCTGAACTACTGGTGCTTTAATGTCCCTAAAATTTGTATTTTTTACATTTTTTATTATGTCCCTAATATTAAGATTAACCGGTACTACTTTTTGTTGTCACTAGCAAGTCTGTCCACACTTACGCTGGTGGTACATGTATATAGAAAATAGGGGGGGTGTTGCAGCGTTTTTAGTAGGTTCCCCGTTAAATCAGAAAACAAAAGCGGAAGGAACGCATAATGTTAGGCTTGCTAAAGTGGAATATATTATTGTTAGTTTTTTGGGAAATGGTTATACGTGTGAATTTTATAACAACACCCAAACAATAAAGTACAAGTAATGTGGCTGATATACCACACTAGTTACCATGCAACATGTTGCATGTGAGGTTACAATAAACAAGCTATCTAGCACGACCAACAAGAAAATCCATATCTTACACTATAAGTGACTGATCATAGCATAAGAAAAAAACAACACTAATGCTAAGTCTTGGAAACATCTGGAATATGCCAATCTGAAAGAAGAGAAGTATCCTTAGCGGTGCACTTGAATGTAATGGTTGCCAGCTTCATACGAACTGTGTTGACAATGATTTCTTTAATTTGAGCTGCATTTCTTTCTTTGTTGGAGAACAGACGAGTGTTTCTTTCTTGCCAAATGACATAAGTTGTAGCAGCCACTATAACCTTCCAATCACGCTTTTGATTGAGGCCGACTTCGAGATAGAAATAAGCCAATCAACTATATCTTTCCATTGATGTGAAACCCGCTGCATGCCTGCTAAAGGTTTAACGAGATCCCAAACTTGCCTAGAGAAAGAACATTCAAAGAATAAGTGGTTATGAGAGTCTGGTCCATGCTTGCATAACAAGCAGCACAAAAGATTCAGGTTGGTTGCGCCACCAACTTCCCAAGGCTTGAGACGATCCTGGGTTTTGAGTTTTTCCTTCATAATGAGCCACATGGTGAGTGCATGTTTAGGAATGGCTTGAGGAAACCAAACCAGATTAACCCAGTCAATCTCTATACCACGAACACGGATCGTATCCCAAACCACAGTAGTAGAGAACTTCCTTTCCTTCCCATTTGAATCTACCCAAATCAATTCATCCTTTTTGTCACGAGTCAGTGATGGGGGCTGGATATTGATTAGGACGGGAAAAAGGTCATACCAAGCAATTGGCCATTTCCAAATACCATTGTTAATCATATCACTAACCGTAGAGTGCATTCTGAAACCACATCCATTAATAGCTCTAGGCGAGATGTATTGACTCAATGGACAAGAAGTATGCCAGTTATCAAACCACATGGAAGTATTATTCCCATTGCCAAGACGTGACCTTATATGGGGACGAATAATACTTCTGATTTGTAACAATTTCCTCCATCCCCAGCTCATATTAGCTTGTGGTAGGACATCCCAAAAATTGCGCTCTTTTAACTTATAGGAGTATATCCAGTCCACCCAAAGGGTATTTCGCTTATTCAAGATACACCAGATGTGATTAGCCATAAGCGAAATATTAATGTCATTAATCTTTCTAATTCCAAGACCACCCTCATATTTAGGTTGACAGACATATTTCCAAGCAACTTTCGCTTTTGTTTTTCCCTCCAAACTATGATTCCAAAGAAACTTACGCATTTTCTTTTCCAAATCATTAATAATGCGAGCGGGCAAGATGAAAACAGAAGCCCAATATATATGAAGAGAAGAAAGAACAGACCTGACTAATTGTATGTGCCCTGCCAAAGAAAGAGATTTGTTTTTCCAATCATCAATGCGTTTCTCCAACCTTTCAACTAGAACATGACAGTCCCTATATATAATCCAGGTTGAGATTAGGGGAACCCCTAAGTAAAGAACCGGCAAGTGACCTTCATCAAATGGCATGATGCCCAAGATAGCTGTTTTGACATAAGTAGAGACATTACAGAAGAAGACAGTACTTTTAGCAAGACTTGGGACCAAACCAGAGACATTTTTGAAATAATTAAGCGCATCCATAATCAACTGAACAGATGTAGTATCCCCTCTCGAAAAGAGGAATAGAACATCAGCAAAGCAAAGGTTCACAAGTTGTTGTTTCTCGCATTTGTTGTGAAATCTGAATCCAAGAGAACTGCGGATCAATTGTTGGAGACGAAGAGTAAGCACTTCCATTACAAGCGTAAATAAATAAGGAGACATCGGATCACCTTGTCTTAACCCACGTTTACCTTTGAAGTAGCCATGGAGGTTACCATTAATAGCAACAGAGAAGGAGGTACTAGTAATGCAAGACATGATCCAATTTACCATATTAGCATGAAAACCGAATCCATATAAAGTGGCCTCCAAAAAATCCCAGTCAACAGTATCATATGCTTTTTGAATGTCAATTTTAAACGCACAACGAGGGGGGCCAATGTCTCTATGATAATTATGCATTAGCTCCTGAGTCAACAAAATGTTATCCGAGATCCGTCGACTAGGTATAAAGGCAGATTGATTAGTACTAACAATGTCATCAAGCCTGGTTTTCATCCTGTTAGTAATAATCTTACTGATACATTTAAAAAGGACATTGCAACAAGAGATAGGGCGATAGTCATTAATACCATTAGGAGTAGACACCTTAGGCACCAATGCGATGATGGTATGATTGATCTGTTGGAGCAGCTGACCATTTTGGAAGAAATCTCCTATTGCAAGGCAAACATCCTTACCAACAACGTCCCAAGCTTTCTTGAAAAAGACTGAAGAGTAACCATCTGGACCAGGGGCTTTATTGTCCCAATATCAAACATTGCATCACGAATCTCTTCATGGGAAACCGGCCGTATCATATCAGCAGCCTTTTGAGGATCAAGAGTTCTAGTGAACAGATCATCATGGATAAATAAACTTGTAACACCTTTGCTGCCTAAAAACTTTTCATAGTGAGATACCAATACTGATGTAGCAGCAACACCCTCATGCAGAACTCCATTAAAATCCATAATACTATCAATCCGGGAACGGTGATTTTTGCATTTAACCGTATTATGGAAGTATTTGGTATTAGCATCACCACATTGCAGCCATTCAATCTTTGCTTTTTGCTTTAACAAGGATTCTTCATCATAAGCAGCTTCATTAAACTCCTTTAACAATATTATTTCTTTAGCTCGTAGTTCCTCATTAGTAGGGTCAATATCGATAGCACTTTGAACTTCATCCAGATTACGACGACATTTGATGACCCGAGAGTGAATGTTACCCTTAGAATACAAGAGCTTACGCAAAGGAGACTTCAAAAACTTAAGTTTTTTTACAACCTGAAACATGTTATGACCAGCAACCGGTTGGCTCCAAAAGGTGGCGACAGTTTCCTTGAAACCCTCCTTTTCAGCTAGGAAATTTACAAATTTGAACGGCTTGGGTCGATCTCTAGAGACCGATGGAAGTTTCAAAAGGCAGGGTGAATGATCGGAGATCCTGTATGGCAAAAAGATAGCATGGGAGGCCGGAAAACAGGAAGTAAAACCCACATTATGTTATAACATGATTTCTATCACTGAATTCAATTCATCAATGGCGGTTTGGATAGTGTGTGTTCTTGGTGTTTGTGTGTGTTTTGAGAGAGAATCAAAGGTAACTGTGTGTGAATTAACTGGTATAAAGTTATGTGTAATGTTGTATGTAATTGTTATGTAATTGTTATGTAATTGTTATGATCTCTAAGGTATGAGAGGGCTATTTATAGTCTAATTCTACAATTATGCTAATTGTCACAATTAGCCCCTCATCCTTAGTAATCATTTATCTATGAATTAACAAACAAGAAATTCCTCTAATCTAGATTACAATTTATCACTATTTTTGGATTTCTAACATTCTCCCCCTTAGTGATACATTGTAATGAAGTACGTGTTATATTGTCTTGTTGGAATGAATTTGATGAGCCCGGTGGTGAAGACAATTGGGGTGTTGAAACAAGTATTCAAAGCTTTCTCTTTTGTCTTTGGAGAACTTGATTCAGTCTTGATCTTGGTCTTGAACTTCTTGAAGTTAAATCATGTGAGGATTCTCAATGTTCTTTTAGAACAGAGAATAATGAATGCGTGTGAGTCTTGAATGAAGAGAATAATGAAGTCGAACAAATGTGTGTGACTTGAATCTTCGAGAATTGTTGAATCATGAATCAGAGTTGTCTTTTGAAATGCGGAAGGTATGAATCTTGGTTTCGAATGTTTCAATCTTCGATTCTTCAGTTTTAATTCTTGAATGAATTTCATCTTCTTGAAATAAAGTTTCATGAATATGAACTCTCCCCCTTGATGTATGCATTGGAGTTTCTTGAACAAAATGTTGTTGTATGACTTGAAGATCTTTGAATGAAGTGTGTTTGATGAAGACTCTGTTAAAGCTTTTACTTTTTTGACTTGAATCTTCTAACCAATCTCTGATCCTTTTTGAAGCTTTGATCTTTGTCATATCAACTCGAACACTTTGGAGAGTAAGCAATTGAATGAGATTTGGATGAAATTCTTACGAAGTAATCATGCTCCCCCTCAATCCATGATTATAAACATTTTGGAGCATCTTTGAACTTTTGAAGCACCTTGAGTGAAAATCTTTTCATCTTCGGTTTCATTCTTATCTTTGACGTCAATTCAGATTCCCCCTTTTTAAAATCAAAATTTCAATCACCTAAAGTCTAGTGAAAATCTGAAACTATTGTCACATCATGAATAATTTTCTCCCCCTATACACAAACTTTGATAAGCCTAGAACTTTGATAAGCCTAAACTTTGATAAGCCTAAACCCAATTGAAACAACCAAACACAAACTTTTCTCCTTGTTTTCTTATCAATTAGTGAATCAATCATAATATTTTCTCCCCCTCATAATGACATCATTGGGAACCAATGTCATTATGTACACATTTGATTGATTAAATATCAAAAGAAACCATAAAGAAATTGCAACCAACAAAACATCAACCCAAACCATTAGCCCAACCCAAGAAATCCTAGGGGTGACTAAAATGTAAGATCGAAGTTGTTGGTACAAACGTTATATCATAGTGTTGGTGTTTTCTGTGTTTGTGTGATGAGAAATGAAACCGGATAAGAATGATCCGTTAGCATGTTCAAAAATCGAAAGGATTAATGAAATGACTGATTGAAATGTATAACATTTTTCGGATTTCCTATGTATCATTGAGATATGCACAAAACAATTCTCTAACATAGTTCAGTCTGCGGCTTTGCAACCACGAGATTGCTTCAAAGAATATAAATCATGGTTAACACTACCGAAGCATTTGATAACCACAATTTTATCCTTAAAGACTTTTAGGGAAAAACAAGGTCACTTAGACTTCTTGTTAACTCAATAATCACATAAATGTAATTATGAGACCTACGTTCAACGTTGGAAAAGATGTTAGCATTGGTAGGATTTCCATTCGATCATCGTGGAATATCAATTGAGATATCACTACGAATGTTCCGGCTATATCACAAAGATAAGCAATTATATCACAAAGATATGACTCGAATGTGTTCTAATACAAATGAAAGATGATCAAATTAATGACCAAACAAGATAGCTCTAGACACATCGTGATCAAAATGAAGTCGGGGACTGGAGCAGAATGTCGCCCTTTTTCAATATCAACATCTTCCAAATGAAGAGTCAATAGAAATGTGGAAATCTCCGTGAGAAATGAAACAAGTATTTGTTAAGAAACACTTGAGTGGTTAGGTAAAGATGTGTATTGCTTCACTGGGTCCATGAAGACTTTTTCAATATCGAGAAATCAACAAATGAAATCCGATAGGGACGTGTTTACCCGGCTTTTTGAGAAGTTTGGGGAGGACTTTTGTTTCTTTTAGTCCTTTCTCACATCATATCACCTTACCCTCTCACTTTTCAACTTTACTCCCTCCATCCTATTTGCACGAAAACAACATCACTCAAAATACCCTCACTATCTAATGAAAGAAGTGAATACTCCGGGGTTAGAATTCATCGGCGATGATGAAATTCATGGAGTCAATTTTGAGAATTACTTATCACTCATGTGCAAACTAATCACCGAACTCCATTTGATTAAAAATCATTGGAAAAACATCAAATGTGTGAAAAAAAATTTGGCACACATTTGAAGTTTTGAAAGTGTTTGAAATCACAAACTCCTCCTTAATCTATGCAAGAATAGATCAAAAAGTTTTCCATAGAAAGGTGGAGCAAAAATTGGTTTTGTGAGATCAAAAGTAGTAAAATCTTTGTTGTGATA
>CM067167.1:161041943-161091667 GCA_034093135.1 Erigeron breviscapus | reverse complement strand
AAAGCTTTCTTCATTTTTCCAATTGCACAAGCAGGACAAACATGTTCACTCTCATATTTGAAATCAGGATGACCGTCGACAAGTTGTTTATCAACGAGAGCATTAATCGTTTGAAAGTTAAGATGGGAAAGATGACGATGCCATAACCAAGCATTTTGAGCTGATGCTTTTGAAAGAAGACAAATATCTGAAGAAGGAGTCGGAATATTGTTGAGGTCAATGGTAAACAAGTTGTTATCTCTGGAACCAGTGAGAATATCAACACCCTCTTCAGTTTGAACTTTACATTCATATCTTCGAAAAAGCACTTGAAGATCGTTATCACTAAATTGGCCGACACTGAAGAGATTATGACCCAATCCTTCAACATAGGAGACTCGTTTAATGGTTATACCATTTTGGACAATATCTCCATAGCCAAGAATAGGAGCAATATGATCATTTCCAAATCTCACAGTTCCCATGAACCGTTCAACAAAGTTCTTGAGCAAAGATTTATTACCAGTCATGTGTCTAGAACACCCAAAATCGACATACCAGACACAAATGAGGTATTCCTGTAAAATCGGGAAATATGGTTTTAGGTACCCACATAAACTGGGTCCATGTAGGTTAGAGGTAAAACATGCAAGTACAATTTATTCAGAACATGGAAAAACACTAATAAAAGCAATTAAAGGCAACTAAAAGAAACAAATTAACATTCAAACAAACATTTTATTATTAAAAACAAACAAACACACAAACAAGTTCAAAATAAAGTATGAATTACAAGCATTGAAACTAGTTAAAGGGAGGAAAACAAGATGAACTAGTCCTATTAGCAGAAGTACTATCTGTTAGGTCCAGATTTACTGGACTCGCTCCAGACTCGACTACTGGAGCCTTACTGAAGATCTGTCCAGAAATGGTATATTACTGGACCTACTCCAGACTTGGAATCTGGAGTCCCTCTGAAGATTTGTTCAGAAATAATGGAAGACCAGTGAGCAAACACTTGTATAGGAAATCTGGAGTATTCTCCAGATTAGCTCACTGGACTTCACCCCAGTCCAGATCTATTCTACTGAAGACGTTCTCACTGAAGTCAAAGACTGAAGTCAGAATAAAGAAGACTGACAAATGGCGAAGTCCACTGGAAGTCTTACCAGATCTGCACACTGGAGGATTGTCAGTGTTCTAGACCTTACAAGTCTGAACACTGATATCGAGGATTTGACTTTTGCCTTTACACACTTACCAAAGAACATTCCACTTGTTCTTTACCAAAGTATATACGTGTGTAAAGGTGGTTGGTTAAAAGAATAAAGTCATATTGATGTGACTTTATCCTTGTACCTTAACCAATGCATTTAATGTTCTTGTCGGTTCATTAAATGCATACAACCATATTTGTACGACACAAAATTCACTGGTGAATTTTGTTGCCTATAAATACAAAGTCATTTCTTTGTAAAAATTACTTTAAAGCATACATTTAGCATTAGAGTGAATTTGTCTAATACTCTCGATCTTAAACAGGGATACTTCACAACTTTAAGTATCTCGATCCAAAAGAGTTATTTGACAAATATAGATCATTTGTAATTCATAGGTTGTTAGGATACATACTTATTTGTATTATCTTGATTCCGCACAACCTTGTATTTTATTTAACATCATAAATAAAATACACCTGAAAAATACATAATGTTCCACTTTACTTGTTTATTGCTTTAAGTCTTGTATTACTTTGTTTATATATTCTTGCATTTATTTACAAGTAATACTAGTCCATTCTAGTGATTATTATACTTGTTGTATTATACACTTCTGGGTTAACCATCGTATTTGGGACCTCACACTATCTAAAGCAATTTGCCTACGAACTATCCACATTTGTTTCACAGGGGTAGAGGTGCCATCAATCTTGACTTTCCTAGAAGCATGTAAGTATCTATCTTTAGGAAGCCATTTACTGCTACTATTTAAGCACAAGTCACCTGAAACATGAACATTTTTAAAGTTAGAAGAGGATTTCCTTTTAATGTTCTCTACAGGGTTCTTCTTGATGGTCTCTTTGGTCATAGGAGTCTTCTTGTTGTAGATGGGTGAAAACCAACCATATTGATCTCTGTATCTAACTGTTCCTACCATATCATCTCTAACTACATGCAGGATGCTCTTAGAGGACTTTGAAGACTGACTAGGAAAGCTAGAATACTTATGATACTTAGGTTGTTTGTGACCTGTTGACCAAGACTCTACCTTAACATGTTTGGAAGAAGCAGGGGTGTTGGGTGTAGAATTAATCTTTGTTTGCTTTGAGGTATGGTCAGATTGAGGTCTTTTGGGAGTCTTTTTCACATTGGTGATCTTTGGTTTTGAAGATGGAGTCTTTGAAGAAACATTGGGTTTGACTTCCTTTTTCTGAAAAACTTTTTCAAAATCTGAATCATAATCATGATCTCCTTCTAAAAAGTTATCAAGGTTAGGAAGATTTGAGAAATCCATTTTGGTATATTTAACCTTTGATGTGGACTCCAAACTCACACTTTGGACATTTGTCTTTGGGGGACAAGGGCTTTCTTTGAATGATTTTGATGCATTAGCTTCTTTTATAAAAGATTGAAGTTGATCATTATTAACCATTAACTCTTTGATAATTTTGATGTATTTCCATTCTTTTGTCACAAAAAGAGTTGATTTTGTTTAAATTCTCTTTTGTCCTTTTGATGAGAGTCATAGATAGTCAACTTAACCTTCTTTTCTCTTTCTAAATCACGTTTTAATGCATCAATCTCATCCAAGTAAGCTTGGGTATCAATTGGGGTCTCATTGGTCTCATTGTCAGAGTCTGTCTGAATTGAAGCATCACTGGTCATAACAACATCAAAATCGGTTTGCACAGAAGCATTCACAAGTTCACAAACAGTACAATTAGCAGGATTAGAAGATTTCATGACATCACAAATTGGACAGTTGGGTTCAGTGCAATCATAGACGACATCACTGGTTGGGGCAGAGACAACTGACACATTCTTGGGACACTGATTTTGAGGCATTAGATTATCTAGCAATTTCTGTTGTTCCTCAAGAGATCTTTTCAGATCTTCAATTTGTTTTTCCAAAACACTTTGTGGAATATAAGGTCGAACTAAAGCAGGGTTTGGAACTGGACTTTCTTCCTCTGATTTAGACTCACTAGCAGAAACAACAAGCTGTTTTTCATTCGAGTTTTCAACAATTTTAACCTAGTGAGATTTTCTTTTTGGAACAAGAGGAAAATTTAAGAAATCGTTTGTATCATTAATTTGATCATAATTACAATTAATTGTAGTACACTTTGCTAGATAATAATCTGTCTCATAATCACCATAACTTGGTCTTACAAACTGGGTGGTCATGCCATATCTCATGTAATTGGCATCATACAAAGGTGGAACTTCGTGTTGTGCTTTGAGCAAATACTTTGGATTCTCATAACCCAACCCTTGAGTGAAGTCCGTTTCAAAACCTCTAGGCTTGTTTAAAAAGATTTGTTTACATGATCGATCGATCTTGTATAACTTTTCTTGATAAAATTTGATTTCTGCTTTAAGCTCATCATTTTTCTTATCAAGCTTTTGATTATAGGAATCTTTTATGCAACAAGCATAGTTTAAATTGGAAATTTTGTCTTATAATTCCTTTAAATCAGGTTTAGATTCTTCCAATTTTAGTTTCAAGGATTCAAGCTCATCAGACAAAGCATTTGCTCGAAGCATCTCATTAGTCTTTGCAAGTTGCACCTCTTTGATAGTCTTGTTTAGTTCAAAAACTTTGGTCTCAAGTTCTTGCTTTTCAAGGTGCAACTCAGAGGAAGGAGTAAATGAAACTGAAGCTTTATTTGTTTTCAAATCATCAAAATCCTTTTGAAGTGTGTCATGTTTGATTTGAAATTCATTCAAAGAGTTTTCTTTCACTTTTAAATATTCAGTTAATTTTGAAATTTCATTTCTCAAAGATTTATTTACTTCGATTGCTTTATCACAATTATCCATATATTGGGCCAGATCACACTTAGGGATTGTGATTACCTCATCATCTTCAGTCTCTGAACTGGTAGAACCTTCATCTAACTCCTTAGATCGCTTGATCTTTGTCATGAAGCAAACATTAGCTGCAAGTTCTTCAGTCTCATCATCAGAAAGATGTAGCCACTTGTCATCCTCTGCAAGGAGAGCAATACCACTTTCTTCTTGCTTTGCCATTATGAGTTTGTATTTGTAGTAATCGGAGTTCTTCTGACGAGGTTTGGTGCAATTAATAGCAAAATGACCAGGTATTCCACAGTTGTAGCATTTTCTGTCATCATTCTTCTTTTCAACAACTTTCTTTTCAAACTTCTTTGGAGTCTCAAACTTTCTTTCTCCACTGACATTCTCATTGTGGTTACCAAAATTAGGACCTTGAGCATTCTTAGCATAAGAAGAGACAGATGAAGTTCGAAGTTGATTGTTGTTTGGTTTCTTTTTGAAGAACTTTTTCTTGAAAGATTTGGTGAAATAGGCTAGATGTTTGTACATCTCCTTTTCTTTCTCATCCATTTCGGGATCACTTGGTTCACTTGATTCAGAATCAGACATAACTTCAACGACACTCTTTCTCGAAGATCTAGACATCTTTCTTTCAGCAACTAAGGCAAGAGGATCAGGAGTAACACTTCCTTCTTTCTTCATTTGTTCCTTAAGAACAACTTCAAGATTCAACTTCAACTTTTCATAAAGAGTATGAATGATGAGTTTTTCAAAGTCTGCATGTTGATTGAGTTGGGTTCCATAGGGTTGCCACTCTTCTTCAAGGTTTATGAGAAACTTGATATTCAATTCCATGGGTGTCTTCTTGATATCATTCTTTCTCAACTCGTTAATCACATTACAGAACCTTGTGTAGACATCAAGCAAGGATTCACCCTTTTGTTGCCTAAAAGTTTCATACAAGTGAAGAACATTCGACAGTCGTATGGTAGAAGACACACCAGAACCTTCCATTTGCTTTTCAACTTCATCCCAAATTTCTTTTCGTGTTTCATAAGAATCAACATTACAGTAGATATCATCATGAAGAGCTTGATAAAGGAAAGATCTGGCGAGTTTGTCAGCATGAGAACGATTCTTTTGAGCAGTATTCCAACTCTCTTTAAGAAGAATCTCTTCAGTCATGGGGTTTTTATGAACTGCAAGACCTTTCTTGTAGGATTCTTTGATATCATCTGCATGTGCTTGTCTGTCAATCCAATCCAAAAATCTCTTTTTCCACAACGGATAGGAACCTCGATACAAGACAGGAGGTCTTGAGTCGGAACCAAGAGCTAAAGAATCTCGAGTAGTCATTTTGAGAATTTAAGAAGAAATACAGGTTTTTGAAATTGAAGTACAAATATCGGTTTTCAAATCTGAAGAACAAATGTCGGTTTTCAGATTGAAGAAGAAATGCCAGTTTTCAAGTTACAAGAAGAAATATCGGTTTTCAAATTGAAGAACTAAAGTCGGGTTTCACTTTGAAGAAGAAATGCCAGTTTTCAAGTTACAAGAAGAAATATCGGTTTTCGTGAAGAAACTTTGGCAGAGTTTCCTTTCCTATAATGAAGAATATAAGAACTAATACCGGTTTTGGTGTAAACCAGGTATTATTATAACAATCAAACACAACCACACAGCCTAACACATTCAAAACAAATATCGGTTTTGAAATTAACAATGCAAATATCGGTTTTTGTCTTAGATTGAGGATTATCGGTTTTCGAGAAGAAAAATGGGCAGCATATAGTTTCGTAAAATGATGAATAAGAGAACAAATACCGGTTTTGGTGTAAACCAGGTATTTTTTATGATATTATTACGAAAAACAACCACACACAAACTTCCACAAATTTAAGGAAAACCGGTAAGAAAACCGGTAGAAAAGCTAGGTAGGAAAACCGGTAAAAGTGAAGAATGAAAGCCGGTATTACAACTACGAAATGAAGAATACGAAAACCGGTACGAAAACCGGTATTTAGAACAGAAATAAAAAATTCAAATTTAAGCTTTGTTGTTTGGAATTTGATTCTGAAACTTGTCAAGGATGATTATAGGAATGTAATAAGCTAAATTATGATAAAAAGAAGAAACTTTAACATGTTTAAAGGGTAAAGTAAGGAAATTTAGGTAAAAGGTAAGAAAACGTAATCTAGCACTTAAAGACACAAAATCAAGTCATGGAATGGATTTGGGATCTTTCACCAATGTGATTTTGCTCTGATACCAATTGAAAACATTGCTAGATTATATAATCAAGATATATGTGTGTGGAAGAGAATGAGAGAAAATATGGAAAATGAAAAATATATTATGGAGGCTAAAATATTACAAAGGGTGGTGGAGGGGTATTTATATGGAAAGCTAATTACACTTAGCTCCCCTCCATACTTAAATTAACACCCCTAACTTATACAAAAATACAAAACTAGCACTAACTTAAATATAAAGCTAACAATATTTGGTTTGTCGGAATAGGTTTTATTAAGGGTATTAAGAGCATCTCCAATGGTAAATGGTAAAGTTATAAGTTATTTATTAAAAGTTTTTGATCAACACTTTGTTCAATGAAAAATTCTAAAAAAAAGTTCTTTAAATAATTTTTAATAGCAAAACAAAAAAGAGAAATAGTGTGTATTAAATTCTTCCAAAAGCTTATTAAAGATTTGATTTAAAATTTTGCTTTAGATCCCGAATCGACTTGAGCCGTCACTGCGTGTGAGTTTTTAAAATGATATTGTAAGTGTTTTATGCTTTTAATTCATGGCTAAAAAGAAAATTACAGAAAGAAAAATGTGTGAAAAGGATATGACATCATACTTTAGAGATATGCAAAGTCAGATATCTAAAACTTTGAATAGTGGATTTTGATATCCAGAATTCCAGATCCACATCAAAAAGGTCGGATATTCAAAAAGTTTCGGGTAATTGGCATCAGATACACAAAGTATCCGAAGTTTTTGTTTTTATATATTAACGTGTTTTTTTTTTGGACAAAAATAAAAAAGAGTGTTGCGTGTGCGACTGTGCGTTAGTATAATGCAAACTGGCAAATGAGAAGAAGCAGCAGCATGTGGGTGTGGGGCCGGCTGGTGAATGAAGTCAACTAAAACAAATGAAATCAATGGTTGGAAGAAAAAAACTAATGGTGATTGAGGGTGATTTGCTGGTCAATAAGTCAACAAAAACTAAAATTAAATTGAATTGGACAAGTGGCTGTGGCTGTGCTGTGGCTGTGGCTGTGCAGCCTCCCAATTAAAAATAGTACAGTAACTAAGGAATTAAAGTGGTTGGTGGATGGAATATGTGCTGCGGGGAACCAAGAAAAGAAAGTAACCAGATTACCAGAGTATTTATATACGGAGTAAATAATAAGTAACTAAAAAGACACAAATTTGACTCAAAATGAATACAAATAAAAATATTAATTAGCTATTAAAACTGTAATACAATTAATTAAATTTAATTAGCTAATATCATTTGGCATGGTTATCCATGTCGGAATATAATATCCATCATATCTATTGAATTAAATAGCTAACAACATATTATGAAACAAAGTTTTTAATTTATTGCTATCTCTGTTGTCATTATATACGAGTACCATATAATTCATAGGTTTATTTGGATTCTCGATTGGTACGAGGGAATATTAGGATAAACTCGATTAAGTAGACCCAGATTGGAAGAATATTACTCCACAAGGTAGCTGGCCAAACAATAATTAATAATATCACATCTTCTAACAAAGTTGCATGGTCTTTATATACGGGAAAAATACATGCATATAAAAATGTTTTTATTTTGGAAAACCATCACATAGATGTTAATAACAATGCTCGATCACATGAAATGTTATAACTATATATTCTCGCAAACTTTACATCATCAAAGATCCTTCCAAAGACGGCAATTAATTAAATGAAGTAGTATACTACTATTCACATAATTACTATATGTATTACATAATAACTAGCACAGTACCCGCGCAATGCGGCGGTAGTCGTCACGGCGACGGTGTGGTGGTGGGGGCGATTGTTAGTGACGGAAGCGGTGTCGAGTGGTGTAAGTTATTGATGTAAAATTAGTAATTGATGTAAAGGGTTAATGGAGATATTTTAAAAAATAAATGATTGATAGTGTAATTAAATTATTAATTTTAAGTGGGCAATGTAGATAAAAACATCTTAAGGGATGCTATGTGTAAATATTACACAAGTTTCAATATTTTCATAAATAAAGAGCTATTCTTTTTATAATATAGTATAGAATTAAACTAAAAAACAAGGGTTGGTGATTCGACATATATGCATGTTGTTGATAAGTCATATTATTAATATCTAGAAAGAAGAAGAAGATTGAAATGCCTTGGTTCACCAAAGTTGGCCAGTAATTTGGTTGGTTTGATTTTTAATCTATCTTTCTTACTCACTATCTATCATATGTATAGATGCACATCAAGAGGTACCCCACTCTGCCAATCATTTATACTACTACTTGTTAGTAGTATGCTTATAAATATTCTTGTTAGCCATTCATGCTGAAATTAAGCTTCACAACTTCAAACTACTCCAAAAACTCGAATTAGAAGATGAAAGTAGAGAAGGAAAACGTTACGGGAAATGAAGAAGAAGAAAGTATTGAGATGGTAAAGCAAAAGAGAAAGCTTGGTGGGATCAGAACCATGCCATTTATCCTTGGTATGTATGTTTTTTTCAGCTGGCCGGCCGGCCTGTTGGTTCTTCTTCTTCTTGTTAGATTTTAATAATTCTTTAGAACTAAATATACAGAACGCCTGTCGTACACTCGTCCATAACGATACTATATTAGATAAGATTTTCAACACTTTTTTTAATGAAAAACTAATACATATCCCTTGATTGAATTTCACAGCAAATGAGATATGTGACAGATTTGCAGCCACTGGTTTCAATGCCAATTTGATAACATACTTAACAGAACAACTCAACATGCCACTGGTGAAGGCATCCAACACCCTCACTATTTTCGGTGGAGTTGCTAGTTTTATGCCGATTATTGGTGCAATTGTTGCAGACTCTTTTGCTGGTCGCTATTGGACCATCATCATCGCCTTGCTCATTTACCAACTGGTCTGCATCTCATCATCCTTGTTATCATCTCTACAGACTTAAGGGGTGTCTAAGATTGCTCATATATATAAAAGATATTTTATGTTTTACAAATAATTAGTAAAACTCTACAGAAAATAAGCAACACCCTTTAATAGTTAGATGTTTAGATTAAGTAATCTCAAACACCCTCGAAACTGCTTATCTGCAGCTGAATCAAAAATAGTTTCTATAAGCAATCTCGACCACCCCCAAACATCCATTCACAAAGTACTTGTCTATGTATATGTCTAAAATGTTTTTATCATCGAATGCAGGGAATGATCCTAGTGACTATATCATCAATCATGCCACAATTCCGACCACAACAATGCCCCACTCAAGTGAACTGCAAAGAAGCGTCACAATCTCAAATGTCGGTCCTTTATATCTCCCTCCTTTTAACATCAATCGGTTTAGGAGGCACACGGCCTTGTGTCCTTGCATTTGCAGCAGATCAACTAGATATGAAGAAACTGAAAACTCAAGCGAAAAACTGGAATTTCTTTAATTGGTACTACTTTTTGTTATCACTAGCAAGTCTGTCTGCACTGACAATGGTTGTGTACATACAAGATAATGTGAGCTGGGGTTGGGGTCTTGGGATACCAACGATTGCAATGGCCGCTGCGTTTGTTGTGTTTTTAATAGGCTCCCCAATCTATCAGAAAGTCAAACCAGAAGGAAGTCCGTTTGTTAGACTGGCCCATGTTATTGTTGCTGCTTTCAAAAAGAGGAAAATTGTGTTACCAGTTGATGATAAACTTCTTTATGAAAACAAAGAGCTAGATGCAAGTATTTCTAAACATGGCAGGCTTGTTCATACCGATCAATTAAGGTAAACATACATAACGAAAAAAATTTAATTAGCTTTATTATAGTTTCAGTTGATTTATACTGTATATGTACTTTTGAAGGTGGTTTGATAAGGCTGCAATAATTACCCAAGATGACACCGACCTCCTTTCAAACTCACCGAAACCTTGGAGGATTGCTACTGTCCACAGAGTTGAAGAACTGAAATCCATCATTCGACTGTTGCCAATTGTGTCAACAGGAGTAATATATGTGATGGCGTACTCACACCAAAATAGCTTCACCATCATGCAAGCTCGGACCATGGACAGACACCTAGTCAAAACTAGCTCATTTGAAATACCTGCGGCTAGTATGGCAGTCTTTGATGTCCTAGCCTTGATTGTTTCCATTGCCTTATACGATCGTTTATTTATCCCCTTTGCACACCGCATCACAAAGAACCCTGCAGGCATCACATGTATACAGAGGATTGGTGTCGGCTTCATCATAAGCATCTGTGCAACATTTGTCGCATCGTTTGTGGAGGTTAAAAGAAAACACGTAGCAAGCGATCATAATTTACTTGACAAGCCAACTCAGATGATACCGATAAGTGTGTTTTGGTTGATCCCTCAGTACTCACTTCATGGTATAGCTGGAGCGTTCTTTTATGTAGGTAAATTAGAGTTTATATATGATCAGGCACCGGAAAGTATGAAAAGCACTGCGTTGGCTCTTTATTGGGCGGCAAATGGATTTGGACAGTATGCGGGAACGTTACTGGTTACTATGGTTCATAAGTTTACTGCAGATGGAAATGGCGGAAACTGGCTGCCTGATAGGAATATAAATAGAGGTAGATTGGAATATTACTACATGGTTGTAACTGGAATACAAGTAGTAAACCTGGTGTATTATTATGTATGTGCCTGGCTCTATACTTATAAGCCCTTAGAAGTAATACCAAAAAGTACCGAAGATGGGGACCTAGAGTTGGTTGTAGATAGCATAGTAGTCGATGTAACGAAGTAAGAAATGTCTACCAAACGATCTTCTTAGAAGATATATCTATATATATATAGCTACTGATTTTACAATTATCAAGAGAGATCACCAAAGAATGTATGAATTAAAATCCGATGTCTATATTCATGTACATGAGCTTCTAAAAACATAAGTGTAATCTGCTATCACAAAATGGTTCATACTCTGAAAGGAAACACAACAAACATATTGTGGTTAAGTTTTAAACTCCTCCATCAATTTCCTACAGCAACTTCTGATCCCAGAGTCGATACTTTTGTGTGTGTTCCATATCCACCACCTCCTCCAGCTCCATTGTTATCATCTGAATCATCATCACTTTTTGGCTCCTTCTTAATTCTTTTACAGGGTTGCTCTGAATCAGTTTCTGAATCTTCGAAAACATCTGTTTCTTCTTGCTGCTTTCTTTTACCCTTTTGATCAAAATCTCTTTGCACAAACTTGAAATTTACATCTCCACTCAAGTCGTTCTTTGTTAGTCTTTGAGAATCTGAAGTCCTACGAGCATATGGTCTCCTTCCTTGCTTACCTCTTACGCTTTTAGGTGAAGTGTCAGTTTTTGTACTATCTGAACCCCTGAGAGCATACGGTCTCCTTCCTTGCCTACCTCTTGCTTGTTTAGCTGAAGTGTCAGTTTCTGATATGTTAGCTCCGCCAACTCCATTAAATGTGGATCTTTCGTCGGCATATATGTCAACAATCCTTCTTGTCCGCACTAAATGTTGTGCATTTTCATCTGCATCACTGCTATTGTTGTCATCAGCTTGTGGCTCCGGAGGTATCTCTTCTCTCTGTTCAGCTCTTGCATTCGGACTGGATTGTGTCTGTCCTCTTGTTCGGAATGGACTGGTTTTTGATACCCGGGCCATTTTCTTCTAACACTTTATTTAACCACAGATTCTTCAAACTACTGTAAAGACCTTGTCTTTAAGATGGTCTTGATTTCAATACAGCTGGAACAAAGAAAGTTCCTGAAAAGCACAACCAATCATAGCACATTTTAGATAAGCAATTCCATTTCTGTAATCTTACACATTCACCAAATGAAAATGTCCTGAATTAGTATTTCAAATGGGTCATTTAGGCCAGGCAGCACACTCTGCAACATATCCCATACTGTTAATGATACTTGGTGAAGTCATGATGAGGCCAAAAGTGGTTTTGACTTTCTGAGTATATCAACATAATGTCAATTAACCAAGGGGTTTGTAACCTAGCGGTATGTGAGTTGACCCGTCAACTATTTAGGTTGTGGGTCCAAATCCCCTAAGGAACAAATGTGTGAAATTGTGCGACGTGTTGATATTTCCCTATATTAAAACACATAATGTCAATAAAATATCAAAATCCTAAATCAAACAAAAACTGGTTTTAAATGGATCAAACTCAAATTTAAAGGACATATGATAGTACAAAAGCACCAAAAATGTCCCAGACCTTGAGCACCATTGTAGAAAGAGCGAAGTTGGTCATGAACTGTGAAATGAAGTAGATGCAGTTAAGCACATAATGTAGAATGGAATTCAGGTTAAAATATAACAAAAAGACACAATGATCAGGTAAAATCAGACCCACAAATACTTAAAGTCAAAGTGATCAATACCCAATTGCAGAATCAAGAAATTAACTTCCAGACACTCAACACAAGGCGATTTAAACTAATGTGATAAGAAATTAATATTCTGATCAGAACAGCAAGTGCATAAAAATCAGTAATTTCTTTCTACAAATTCATAATTCCTGGACCTGCACATAATGTACTATGAAATCAGGTTGAATTGACGTAAACATGAACGCCACCAGAACAAGAACAAGAAACAATAGAATAAAAATAAGCCTAAAATATCCCAAATAACTAAACCGTAAATATGAAGTAGAATTCGACTCAGCCCCAATAATTAATTTATCAACTGATCAACACCCAAGTGCTGATTCAAGAAACTAAACTGTCGAACATTCACAACATATAATGTACAACAAGAAAATGAACAGAGGGAATGTAATAACCCACATCATGTATACAATTTCAAGTAATCATGTACCAATCGAAATCATAAATAACGAATAATTGATGAAATTCTGAAATAATTAGTAATGTGTAGATATATATACAAGAACTTTCTTAAAACAACGCAAGAAATCGAGTGTAATAAACGATAAACAGAATCAGTTACTTGGCGATCATCATAAAGAAAGAACGCAATTATGCTAATAATGAAGCGGAAGATCGAAACTGTACCTATTATGATGAAAGAATGTAGCAGTAGGTAGTTGATCACAAAATAGTTGGAAGAAGATTGAACACTATGATATTACTGGTCAAAATTGATCCCTGATAAATTCTTATATACAGAGTGAGTAATGATTAACTGAAAATTTAAGTTTGTTATATAATGGCCGGTGTGTAACAGATTTATTCTTACAAAATAACGGATTGGTTATTAAGGCGGGAAAACTTCAACTTGACACGTGGGCCGTGGCCTAACCTTTTTTGAATGGATAATGGGCAATTTACAAAGAGAAAAAAGGTGGGTGGGCCGTGGGGATTTAAAGATTATGAGCCTTATCCTAGCTTCAACAAACCCAAGCAGAAAATTTAAGTTGGGCTTTAGATTTGTTCAAATAAAAGAAAGAGTAAATTACACTTTTCGTCCCTAAAATTGGCACGTTTTTCACTTTTCGTCCCTAAAGTTTAAAAATTACAATTTTAACCTTAAACTTGGCAGAATTTTGCAATCGACGTCCTTTGGCCATACGGCGTTAAGTTTCAGCCGTTAAGTCCCACACGTGAGGGACTAAAAGTGCAAAAGGTGACTAGTTCAGGGACGAAAACTGAAATTTACATTATATATTGTCATCATCTTCATCTTCTCCGGCTGAGTGGCCGGAAAATTCACCGGAAACTTAAAATGCCGATATCTCACTCGTTTTTTCGAATTAGACCACAAAACCACCACCAAACTTCTCAAAATTAATTTTCGCACGAGTCCTAACCAAAAGATTTCAGATTCAACACTTGCCGGAAAACTCAAAATACCGTTGTCACAAAAATCGAGCGTAATAGAGTAACCCGCCCTCCAATTAGATAAAACCGAGGTCTTCCATAACGAGAGTCGTGCCTCCACTAAATCAAATACTGGTTTCCAACTCTTGAATAAATACCTTAAGACCCAAATACGTGAAAGGAAAAGTATGACTTACAATGTAGTTTATCCGCTAGCTCAAAAATTTCGGGTCATCAACACTGCTTCCATAAAGATTAGACTTGTAGAATGTGATTTTTAACCCCAAAACAAGAAAGAAGACTCTCATAAGTCTAGTGATACACTCCACATTGGATTTAGATCAAGCAACAAATCGTCATGGTTTCATGTTACTGATCTTCTGTCTCAAATCGATATGGAAATCACAAGGTTTTATTCGCGATAGAATTCTGAGCATGTTGATGTGATGATTTCTTCATTTCGTTGAGTTTAGTCAGCAGTTCGTTTTCCGGCGAGATTTTGAGTTTTCCGGCAAGTGTTGAATCTGAAATCTTTTGGTTAGGATTCGTACGGAAATTAATTTTGAGAAGTTTGGTGGTGGTTTCGTGGTCTAATTCGAAGAAACGAGTGAGATACTGGCATTTTAAGTTTTCCGGCGAATTTTCCGGTCACTCAGCCGGAGAAGATGAAGATGATGACAATATATAATGTAAATTTCAGTTTTCGTCCCTGAACTAGTCACCTTTTGCACTTTTAGTCCCTCACGTGTTTTGCACGTGTGGGACTTAACGGCTGAAAATTAACGCCGTATGGGCAAAGGACGTCAATTGCAAAATTCTGCCAAGTTTAAGGTCAAAATTGTAATTTTCAAACTTTAAGGACGAAAAGTGAAAAACGTGCCAAGTTTAGGGACGAAAAGTGTAATTTATTCTAAAAGAAATGAGCTTGCTATCATACTTCATAGTTCATACTTAATACATACGCAAAATTTAAGGGAAATGATAAACGTGCCACTGTTTTTTATTAATCTACCACGATATACATGTTTTACAACTGACTGTACAAGTCAGTAATGCATATTTGTGGTAGATATATAAAAATTAGTGGTACCAATGTCACCTCCTAAAATTTAAGAGTATATTTGCTTTCATAGTTTCATTCACATGTGTGTTTTGGTTCATTGCTTTAAAATTATAAATTGGATGTGAAACTCATTAATTTAAATAAATTTCAAACTCATCAAAGACAATGGGTTTCAAAACTCATTCTCATTTCCAGTCAGAAACTAAACTCATTCTCATTTAACCAAACACCCCCCAAATCTTAGGGTATGTATGTGTGACTGCCCTCAATCCGGACTATAAATATATTTGTTGTGTTTAAGTTTTATAAGTGAAAAAGAAGGTGATTCTTCATAGGACTCCCATCCGTTTATTATATTTAAATTGGAAAACACTAAATACATCCTTAAGAGTTATAATTACGTGTATAAAAAAAATTGTCTTACATATTAAAAATTCATCTTTTGAATTTTATGATAAATGTACAAAATATATGGCACTTATTATTCTTTTCTCGTACGCCAACACATATCATGCTAAGATGGTGTTTGTTTGTAACTTAATTAGAAAATGTCTTAATGTAACAAGTAGTAAGTCGATGATTGTTTTCTCATATGCCAAGATTTATCATACTAATTACTTTTTCTTTTACCCTGGAAACTATAAGTAGATATAGACGACGATCCTTGTTTTAAGGAAAGCCATTCATTGTAGTTTCCCTAATGGTCAATTTATGCATCACCTCAACTTAAACTGGATACAAGTTTAGATACGTTTTTAAATAGAAGTTACTATATTTATGCAAGATACAATAATTTGAATAAAAAACTATCACTTAGCGTAAATTTAGAAAAAAACATCGTCAATCAATGAGTTGATCGCAATTCATTATGCAGGAAAAAATGTGATACAACAAACATTCTCACTTATATCATAATCAAATCAATAATCAATAACAGTGGTTATGGTACAGTTTGTTTTGAAGAGTGACTTAAAAAAGTTCATGTACGTACTCTTGCAAAACTGAATAAATTGACTAAATTTGTTCTAATCTTTTAGACATATAGATTTCTTTCTTTATGCATTTTTTATCTAGTAAATTCTTTATGCATTTTTTATCTAGTCTAGTATATACTGTATGTAATTTTTTATGCATATTTTATCTAGTATATACAGTATGTATTATATGACATATAGATACAATAATGTGGGAATTCTTCATCAATTAATGATCTAATCCTTAAACAAGAGTCAAGGTTGTAATCATCGTTAAGTAGAACATTAATAATTAGCTTCTCGATCCAAATTAAGTTTCTTCAATAGTTATAATTTGTTCCCTGTCATATCGTGTCATTTAAGGTGGTAGATCGTTTTCTATGATGAATAATTGCATGATAACTTGCATTTTCATGAATCAAAGTTGTGTGGTAGCTTCTCAGAGGAAAATTAGCTCATAAACATCAATTAATCAACGGGTGATTGTCCCCAAAAGCTTAGGGTAATCCATTTGTGACTTTGTCTACAAGCGAAACGAATACAACTTTACTACGATTAGTCAAAAAACACGATTAACATTACTTGTCGTTCTTGGAAGTTCAAAAGCTAGACAAGATGCGCGATTGGTAAGTTGTCATTAAGCTAATCCAAATGGAGATCATGAATTGTCAAATTGACAACGATATTCCTGCCCAGTTTGGGAAATCTCAAGAGAAAAACTCATTCCTGTTTGGGTTTAGAGTTGCTCATATTATTTACGGCTCCTGATCTAGCTAATTAATTAAGTCGAAGGTTTATGTCTTAATGATAAGAATCATATATAAATGGGAAGCGTGCAAAATGAGAAAGTAGCTAAAAATGTCGTGAACGAGAACAAAATATATGTACGTACGTTATAATTCAATCAATATTACTATCAGCCAAGATAATTTAAACAAGGTATCGACAAGTTTATAAGCTAAGTAAATTTGGTTCAATTTATTAGGCATCTGAATGTACGTGTTCAAATCAACATGCTTTGTGTTCACTATACCCTGTATATATAAGTTGCATGCTACATATATATTTCTCCTTAGACCTTAATATTGATTGGCGGGTTGGGTAACAACAAATGTCATCAACCATTAACTTGACATCTATATATGGTCTGTAATAGGGATGAACATGAGACTAGTATTGTTCTCGAACATCCTTGGTATTGATCTCCGTCCCAAATGACCCAGTATCGGTACAAGATCGGTTCAGTACGTGCATTTCCCCTTTTTTTAAAGTATCTATTGTGTCTCCTCGGCCCCAAAAACCAAAAATGAATGTCGGTACGACCTAGTTGAACTTTAATTTGGTAACGGACTACTGGTTGTCGGTACTTAGGTCGGAACAGTAACAAGATGATGTCGGGATTGGGATTTGAGAAAAATTGCTCATCGTCCCAATTATGTAATATATATCTCATCTACATAATATATCTCATCATCTAGTATATAACATAGAAT
This sequence comes from Erigeron breviscapus, assembly GCA_034093135.1. Lineage (NCBI taxonomy): Eukaryota > Viridiplantae > Streptophyta > Magnoliopsida > Asterales > Asteraceae > Erigeron > Erigeron breviscapus. Next base: position 161,074,122 of record CM067167.1, on the reverse strand, counting down.
TGAATTTGAGATATGTCATTAGAATTAGACATTATGGTATTTTAATTTGGGAAGATTGTGGACACAATGAAAGAGACAATCTAACCCATATAAACATTATCATTCATAATGTAGTTGAAAAATTAACATTATATAATTTCCTTTAAAACGATAATAGTCTATCTTATTGATGCATGAATTTGAACGTCTTTACTAACAAACTAAAGTAGAGTTGCATTTTAAAGGTACGAAGTTTCTTTGAAATATAAATACACTAGTCTTAAATAATCTTAATAATGTGGTGTTGGGATTAACGTAATTCTTATTTAGGTATGTAAGTTTATGGGATTGTTAATTTATGCATGTTTTTATACTGGAGTACCTATGATGTATATCGTATGTAATGCATTTTTTAATTTGATTTAAGTTGCAATATAATCATCGTTTACTACATTAAACAACTTGCATTATTTTCACGATACGCTTTTCGTAAATATTTTTGGGACATTTGACCTTTGGCCAAACAGTATAATTAAGGGTGTGGCATATATGTCAACCTAAAAGGTTATGCATGTGTAGATTACACGTAAGCTTGGAACGGTCTATCGTTAATTATTCACTTGTCTTTTAGAGTATAATTTACACTAACTGACTAGTGATATATTAGACAAAGTTCATTTTGCAATTAATTTAATTATCCTTGATCAATACTAGCTAGCTTGTTTATACATGATTCCAAAGTCTATAGCCTATACAAGTTTGAACATGAATATTAATTTAGGGCTCGCGTCATATCATCTCTATTTTATCCATTATTCGATCTAATCATATTATTTTTCACTTATACCAAATTAAACAACCCGGCCCACGTACAACCCCAGCTCCAGCTCTACTTCTATATATATAAATTCAAACCTACAATCATCGTACTGCCATAATATATTCTCTCATATAATTCACCTCTTGTCACTAAATTCAAAACTACCATCATTGATTTCCATACTAGGTAGCTACTATATTGTCCCATAAACATACTTAGTATCGATTTGTATATCAGTTACCAATATATACAATGGCTAATTCGCATAGATACGTCACATTTCTGTCTTTGATAGTGGTCCTTTTCCTTATGATCTCATGGTGCACATTTGGTTACCATGAAGATTATGTTCCCCACTATAAATCTACAGGTTTTTCATCAAGAGCGTATGATTGGTATATGAAAACTGTAAAAGATTTCATCACATTTCAAGATGTTGACGACGACGTTATTGATAACTTAGCACTATATTCAACTACTGCTAAAACATTTGATGTCGATTCTTATGGTGCTAAAGGTGATGGAAAAAAAGATGATACCAAGGTAATCATAATGATTAGTTATCTTTTCTGATCGACATGGATATAAAATGTGTTAAGAATTTCATACTATATATACGTATGTGTGCTGTTTTTAATTAGGCATTCAAGAAGGCATGGAAAGAAGCGTGTGCATCCACAACAACATCAATATTTAGTGTAGCCAAGAACAAGACGTACCTTGTAACGCCAATTAAGTTTGACGGTCCTTGTAAAGCTTCTTCGATAACCATGCAGGTCACCCTTAAATATTCATGTCTCCTCCGATTTACGTTATTACGTATATATGATGCTCTAGTACATAATATGGCATTTTTTTATATTTGCATATATGCCCAATTTCACATTGTATATGTATAAGTTACTCAAGCAGTCAAGCTAGGTATATTTTATATACTACTATTATAATTATAACACCTTTGATTTTCGAAAACAATAACACGTATACGATGACTAGCTATATATATTAATTAACTGCAGATATCAGGAACCATTTTAGCATCAACGAAAGAATCGAAATATAAAAAAGATGAAAAGCATTGGCTTAGAGTGGATAAAGTTGAAAACCTAGTGATTCAAGGAGGTGGAGTCATTGACGGCAATGGGGACGTTTGGTGGAATAAATCATGCAAAGTCGACAAGTCCCTTGTAAGTATAAGTAATTTTAATTTACTCGCACGTACAAGAGTACGTACGTAGTGTGGACAATTATTTATGCCATATATCCGATCCAGAGAGTTTTATTATTTCTAATACCGTTCGATCGATCTCTGCTGTATCGCGCGCTACGTAATTTTCTTGAAACACTCATATGAAATGGTTATGTAAAAACTGTTCAAGAACACCAAAATGATCAAATACTTTGGCCCACATACGATGAAAAAGCAATTGGGCCACAAGCCCACAATAAAAAGTATGTTCTGTATCAGGGGTAAAAAGAGTAAATAAATACAGATATACACCAATATATCATTTTTTTTCTTTTTTTTTTGGTTATCCAATACTAATCGACTATACTTTCATTTATTTTTTTGTCATAAACAAATGTGTACGTGCAGCCCTGCAAGGATGCTCCAACGGTAAGTTTATTATCTATTTCAATTCATCATTTGTGATTTTTCTTGCAAACTTTTTCACTAGTTGTCTTCGATCTTCATATTGATTTATTTTTGAAAAGAGACTTATATATAATTTCCATATATGTTCACAAAGTAAACGAAACATGAAAGGAATTGTTTCGTAATGTATACCATTTAAACCAAAAACGCCCTAGCTAACTCGTAGTGTACTATGCTGCCACACAAAATTAATGACGACTTTTTGTTGCCAATGTCAGGCCTTAACGCTATATAAGTGCACGACTTTAACAGTGAAGAATTTGAATATTCAAAATGCACAACAAATGCACATTTCATTCGACCATTGTGTCGACGTCCAAGTTTCAAAGATTCAAATTATTGCGCCAGAAGATAGCCCCAACACCGATGGAATTCATGTCACTCACACTCAAAACATCAAAATATCTGACTCCGTTATAGGAACAGGAGATGATTGTATTTCAATTGTGAGTGAATCCACAAATGTTCAAGCTACTGGGATCACATGTGGACCTGGTCATGGTATTAGGTATGTTTGTCGCATAATTATTCTTTTCCCCAAATCGATCAGTATGGTTTCTTTGTTAAAACTAGTTGCGTACACTACACACACACACATACGAAGTATTACTCGTTAGTCGTACAATTTATAACCATTATAATACGGAGTACTATAATTCGCTATTTTCTTATGAACTTAATTAAAGTAAATAATATGAGTCATATTACATGTTAATTAAATGATTACTACCATTGTTATATAACTACTTATTTAATTTAGCATACCGATTAGACTTATTTGATTTGATTAATAATATGATCTAATGGGTGATTAATTGTTAATTTAGTATTGGGAGCCTTGGGTCCAAAAATTCAGAAGCTCATGTTTCGGATATCACAGTTGATGGGGCTACACTTACGGGAACAACAAATGGTGTTAGAATCAAAACTTGGCAGGTAATTAATATATTTAGGATGTTGGTTTTACAGTGTAAAATAATAATAAACTACTTCAAGTTATAACTATTGGAGATTTTTTTTATTTTTTTTTTTTTTTGTAAAGTTAGTTTCGATTCAGACGTACTGGAGGCAATTTTAACCAGCGATTTGCTGGACCTCCAACCCCCTCCTCATAGAAAATACCTTGAGATGGGAAACCCAAGACTCGAACCCGAGACCTTGAAAAAAAACTCACCTCCGATGCCCACATAATGGATTTAGAAGATACTCCTGGCCAACTCACCTAAGTGGAGTTGGTTTATTGGAGATTAATTATACGTACATAAGTATGGTATACAAAATTTATGACTTCTCATGTGATATCTTACTCATTTTTATTTATTTTTTTTGTAATTTTAATATTTTATTAGACAAGAACTTGTGATTATTTTACAAGATGTTACTCCGAAATAATGTGCCATTATTTGTTACAATTGTTGATTACAGGGAGGTTCAGGAAATGCGACCAATATCACATTTAAGAATATCAGCATGAAGAATGTGTCGAACCCTATCATTATAGATCAAAATTATTGTGATCAAGATTCACCTTGCAAAGAACAGGTCATGATATTCAAATTATATTTCACGAAATATTTTCATTCCACAACCATTTTGATAAACAAGATATATAATCAACTTCCAATTTGAAAATATGTTCAAGATATTTTTGATAAACAAGATATATAATCAACCATTTTGATAAACAAGATATACAAGATATTTTTGTTTTATTATTTTCTCCTAACGAAATAATGATTACAGGATTCAGCAGTCAATATAATAGATGTGACATACCAAAATATTACTGGAACAAGTGCAGATAAAGAAGCAATAACATTTGATTGTAGCAAAAATCAGCCATGTCAAGGAGTCGTGTTACAAGACATAAACCTAACTCGAGAAGGCGGGAAGACTAAAGCCGTCTGCAACAACGTCGATTTAACTTACAAAGGAACTGTCACCCCTAAATGCCCAAGCAATATTGCTCAAGAACGACCAACATTCGGGACTTCTAGCTATTACTGATTACTAACTTAGATTAATTATTTAGCTAGTACATACATAATACAAAAACATCGTTATTATTATTACTATATTTTATGTGTATCATATATATTGGTTGGACCAAGTTAGTATATACTTGCATCAATGTAACTTGATATTCGTTCAAGACCAACAACCGACGTTCGGGACTTGTAGCTATTACTCGTATTAAGTTAGTTTATTCTCTACACATCATTATTATTGTTATACTAGGTTTTAATCACGTTTATATACACGAATAAGTAAACATTATTATATCGAATGTTTCAATAATCTAACATATAATGATATTTTCGGTCCATATGTCCATGGAAATTATATGTTAACATATAATTTTTAATTTAATTTAGTACATATTGATGATGTAAACTAAATATGACATGTTATTTTCAAAACTTTGATATAACTTGATACTTTTAATTAAAACACTTTGTATCACATATTATAGATAGAGGCTCGACACAGTATAAATTTAATGGTATTTTTTTTTGAAAATTCTATCTAATTGATCATATGTGTTATTATGTTGTGATTATGCTTTACTACAACCTACTTATTGTATATAGTTATATTGTTGCCGGTGCACTAATCCGAAAGAAAAAAAGGACCACTCGATCAATTATTGTTTCAATCATCACCATTGAAATTCAACCTTTTAATTAGCACATTATCTCATTGTTTGTTACACTTAAAAATACATGTGCTTAAAACTCATAAATTATACTAATTGGCTGGAATGACTTTCGATGTTATCTCCTCCTACATCAGTGGACTCTATCACATATATTGTTAGCAAATATATGTCATGTGCTCTAATTCATTTTACCAATTGAAACTTATAGACGTAATTTTGAGTAACAAAGTGAGAAAATTATGATACTTCAAATTTTAAATGTCAAATTCCATACAAATTTCCCTCCAATAAATTACACCAATCTACATGAACCTCACCTATATAAACCCACATCCCTATTTTCTTTTTTACCAATCAACTCGTAAGATTCACCATTTACCAATACTCAAAAATGGCTTCACACAAGCAATCAAATGATACACTCTCAACCAACAACACCATTGAAAACAAAAAAAGAAAGCGAGAAGACAACTTGAGGAATTGGAAGTGGGATGAGGTCATAGTCATAGACGATTCGGAAGATGAACAAATCGATGATCTCGGCTATGATGGTGATAACGACTCGGGCCTTGATGTCGATGACGAATTTCCTATCTTGGATGATTTTGTGGTATTGGATGATATCATCCATCCTGTTGAAGACGATGATAACCAAGTAAGTACTATAAACACAAAATTACTCCACATTTTGATTTTATGTATGTTACAAAATTATTTATACATGCTATATAGGTGAATTTTGAAGCTGATGAATTTCCAATCATCGATGATTTCGTTGTATTGGATGAAATTCATCTCAATGAAGATCACCTTGATGATCCTAAGTTGGTAATTCTTTGACTTTAATTGTAACACCCCGCTAAAGCGGAATATACGGGATGTACAGACAAGCACAAAAGCACACAGTACAAGTTCCAACACAGCCAATAACATAAAAGAAAAGAAGTATAAAAGTTATTACAGCACTTGGGATATACCCAAAATAGTTAATAATCCAAAAGACAGAACAATTGTCTTGAAGTACAGGAGTCTGAACTGAATAAGCAAGGGAGATCTTCACGGCTTCCGGTCTTGAACGTACGAACAGTCGTCACAAGAGATGAGCTTTAAAGAGGAAGACTCCTATGCTAAGAGATCTACTAGTCTAGCCTGAAAAGCATGTAAGTTCAAAGGTCAACTACAAAAGTAGTTGGTGAGATTCACATAAAGTACTAGTACGTATACATATAATAATATGTAGAGTAAGAACAAGTCATAAGATCTGTACGTTTAACAAAAGTGCTTTGTGACCGTAAGAACAGTACAAGAACATATAATGAACTTTAAATGAGTTGTCACTGCTAACCCGATTGGCCAGAACTGAACTGTAATGAACTTAAGTACATAATAATCAAGTACTTCACGAAGATCTAAATCAGAACAAGAACAGATAATATGCATCCTCCAGAACTGCGGAGAATGAGGGTGGGCCTACCCTAAACAGCGCTGTCCATAATTATCTACGGTTCAATCCCTGAACTGTGGGATATGAATTGATAGCAGTGAATAAGAACTGAACAAGTACAAGTACGAACTAGAACATGTTAAAGATCAATATAGTAGTATGGAGGTATTTAAGATCCTGCCCATTCAAGACTTAAATACTCCCTTAAACAGTATAAATGTATTCAAGATCCTGCCCATTCAAGACTTAAATACTCCCTTAAACAGTATAAATGTATTCAAGATCCTGCCCATTCAAGACTTAAATACTCTTTTAAATAATTAGGAATCATATCATAAGTACCTCGTAAGATCATAAAATAGTACGTGGAATAGTTCAAGATTATAATATAGTACGTAAAGTAGTTCAAGAACATATGTACAAGTACAAAGTAGTTTTCATGCTTTTCAGTCCCCGATAAAAGAACTTGAACAAAATGTACGAAAGGGGGATTAGTGAACTCACAGTGATCTGGTACAAGCACAGTAGTATAAGCACAGAGAACAAGCACAGAAGTAGATAAGTTATATCTATCAGATTCCAAGTACGTCTTGATGGATGCCTAAGTACAAGTTATTGTTCATAGATATGCACACATATTAGTTCAAATGACTAATTAATTACTGAAATGTCCTTGATGAACTGATGATTTGGTCCCTTTGAAGCTCTTTGAACGTTTTGACTCAAAAGAGTTTAAATGAACTTTAAGTACATGAACTGGACTCGAACTGACCATCTTAGGACTCACATATAAGTACTTATCGTGTTAATGAGTTGAACGTGTCTTTAATAATGAACTTTAGTCTTAAGAACTCAATTTAGATGTTCATTGAACTTGCACTTTAATAATCAAGATAGAACATGCCTTTAGGGTACTCAATTAGGGTTTGCACAGTGTTCGCTGTTTTAGATCGGTTCATGAACTAGCTTTGGTGTTAATACGTAGCCTTTGATGTGTTTAATCTAATGATAATGATGTTAGGAACTGATTTGGTGTTTAATGATCAAGTGTGGTATGTTATAGAACAAGTTCACGTTGTTTTCTAATGAGTACAAGATCGTCTAGGGTTTTGGAACTTCAAGATCGTCCCACTGGCTAGCCAAGATCGTCCTATTGGATAGTCAAGATCGTCCTACTGGATAGCCAAGATCGTCCTATGCTCAAGCCAAAGTCAGGATCGTTTTAGGTACTTAGGTTCAAGATCGTTTCAGGTTCTAAGCACAAGATCGTCTTAAGTTCTTAGCACAAGATCGTTTCACAGGTCAAGGTTCAAGATCGTTTTAGCTTTTCGAGTTCAGGATCGTCTCAAGTGTTTCACTGGCTCAAGTCGTTTCAATTTCCAGGAACAAGAACAAGTGTTTGAGCAAAACCGATCCAAGGGATCAGTTACCCATTAAACGTACCAACAATATCACAACACCACACAAGATCGAACGAACAATTACTACTTACCAAAGGGGCTGCCTAGGACGATCTTGGGGTCAAGATCGTCCCAGCCAGGATCGTCCCAAGGCCAAAAACGGGCTGAACAAGAACAGGAACATAATACGAAGGTCTAGATCGATTTTAAACATGTTAGAGCATAGCACTAGTACTTATATGCACAATAACATCATTTTATATCACTTTTACTGATTTCCAAGATCAAATATAACATAAACAAGTCATAACTTCAAGAACAAGTTGTACTTTCATTTTCAAAAATGGGTTTTGTAGATTAAAGCATGTTATGACCCAAATTTGTTCACACAAATGTTGTTAAACACATTTAGACACAAACCCATTAACATTGAACATGATTTTCGTTCAAGAACTGGACCAAATCATCAAGAACATAAACTTGAAAAAGTACACTTTTAATTTGATCAAAAACTCATAATTCGTTGTTGTTACCTGAGATTTGATTCCAGAAATATGTTTTGATTATCACAAGGATGCTAAAAGTACAAACAATTTTGATTAAAAATCCAAAATCAAAGGATGCTCTTGTGTGTGTTTTAGGTGGCTGCAAGTGTGTGTTTTAGTGAGAGAAGTGAAAAAGGAAGAAGATGAACAGTGGTTGTTTCTCTCACTAGGGTTTTCCAACCTTCCTATTTATACCTTTCCACAATAAATGAACTTATTAAGTGCGAGGACTATTTGCGAACATTTTGAATTAGAACTTTTATGAACACGCACGTTTACGAACTGCACTTTAGTATTTCATCGCACTTAATCAGGAACTCGTCAAATAAATTAAGATTTTAAGATCAAATTGACCTTCATATAAGCATATAATTTAGGTCTAAAGTACGTCAAGAACCTAAATAAATTGAACTGTCTAGCCGTTCAAATGGCGAAAGTACTTTCTAAAGAACTTATTTAGAACATTTCTAAGACGGTTGTTACTTTAATATTTACTCCTCATTTTGGTCTTACACATTTTAATACCCGTGTTGTATATGCTATGTAGGACGTTTTTGATGTGGATGATGAAATTCCAATGAGGATCAAACGAAGCAAGTTTGATCAAGTGAGAGTCAAAACTAAAAACCGGATGAATCGAGTTTTTGTGGAAGATGATGATGATGAAGATGAAGAATAAATGTTTAGATATCATTTACTTCATTTTTCTTTATTTAGCTTTTGGGTTTAGTTATGCTACTATCTATGTTTTCACTTTTCAGTATTAGTTTTCTATGTGATGTTTACAGAACAGGAAGTACAAAATTACACTTTAAAGAGGATAGAGACGATCTTGAATGGTAACAACAAATCGTTGTCTGATTTTCCATCCCTCCCTCAGATTGATCATAGATTGATGGATATTGGCAGGAATCGGTTAATTGCTGGTGAAAGAACATTCAATGTGGCCGAAGAATGGGATCAGTTCACTAATTTATATGCTGGTTTAAACCACCAGCAAAGAGAAGTATACGACAACATCATGCAAGCAGTAAATGCAAAAAATGGAGGTCTTTTTTTTGTTTATGGTTGCGGAGGTACCGGGAAAACATACTTGTGGAGAACGATTATAGCATGGATAAGGTCTCTTGGTAAAATTGTTATATCTGTTGCCTCATCCGGTATTGCATCACTTCTATTGTCGGGTGGTCGAACTGCACATTCTAGGTTTCGCATCCCTATTGAAATAGACGAGCAGTCATGTTGTGGGATAGATGTCACCTCAGATCTTGCAAACTTGATCCGCGTTACTGAGCTAATAATTTGGGACGAGGCACCTTTGCAACATCGACATGCTTTTGAAGTCGTTGATCGAACATTCCGTGATATTTGTAAGCAAGATAATCCTGATGCCTTAAACCAAGTTTTTGGTGGAAAGGTTGTAGTTCTCGGTGGTGACTTTAGACAATTTTTGCCAGTTATTCCCAATGCACGGAGGAGTGAAATTGTTTCATCTTCAATAAACAAGTCAATTATATGGGATAACTGCAGGATTTTTGTTTTATCTATTAACATGCGACTACGAGACCCATCAATGGATGAGGTAGCAGTTGAACACACGATGCAATTTAATAAATGGATTCTGGACATGGGGGATGGTAGACTTCCTGCAACTGCACTTAGTAACGAAGACGAAGCTACATGGATAACTGTTCCAGATGACCTTTTGATTCCCATACAGAATTATCCCATCGATGCTATTGTACAAAGTACATTCCCTGATTTGAAAGATAGAATCAACGATATTGATTACTTAAAAGAGAGATGCATTTTATGTCCAACAAATGATATCGTTGATAAGATCAACTTACGTGTTCTCGATAGCATGACAGGTGATATGCATGAATTGCTTAGTGCCGATCAGATTTGTCCAACCACAGATAACTTGGAAGATATGCAAATCGCGTATCCCCCTGAGTTTCTCAACACCTTGCGTTTTTCTGGGATACCAAATCATAAACTCGAATTAAAGGTTGGCGCCCCGATAATATTGTTGCGTAATCTTAATTTGCAACGCGGTCTGTGTAACGGGACACGTTTGATCATAACCCAGATTACCCGTTTGGTTATTGAGGGAACGATAATCACAGGAAGTCATGTTGGTGAAAAAGCTTTTATCGGGCGGATTGATATGACTCCAACAGATACAACATCATGGCCCTTCCGATTTAAGCGGCGTCAATTTCCTGTTAAAGTATGTTTTGCCATGACAATAAACAAAAGTCAGGGTCAAACGTTCAATCACGTTTGTGCTTACCTTGAAAAACCAGTTTTTACACATGGTCAACTTTACGTCGTCGCATCTCGTGTGACTTCTCAGAATGGCCTTCGCTTCTATATTGATAACGGAGGAAAGTGTGCTAATAATCTGACCAAAAATGTTGTATATAAAGAGGTGTACTATAATTTGCCTATAGGTATGGTTTAGTGTTCCTGATGCATGACATATTGTGTATTTAGAAGCGTCATGCCATTTTTTGTTATTTAACAGTCTATTTGTAAGTTTATTAAATGTCATTATAATAAGCTTATAAATGCTGTCTCACCAAAGGTAGTTTTGATTCAATATCTATAAAATATAATGTTTATCTAAACTCTTCATTCTCTTCTTGCAGCCCAGGTTGAACAACAATGAGCTCCCCTTATCAATACATTAGTGATTTGCGTCCTACTTTGTCTGATAAGTGGACAATCAATGTTCGTGTATCACGATTATGGACTACATACAATCCCATCACCGGCCGCAATCTTTCTCTTGACATGATATTAGTCGACGAGCGTGTAAGTAATTCATATATATGATTTATGTATTGTGTAGTGGTTGTAAGTTCCCTCATTAGGACCACAGTATCAACAAAACTTTATTTGAATCCTCCAATTATGCAGGCCACCAAATATAGGGACAGGTTATAAGCGGCGTCAATTTCCTGTTAAAGTATGTTTTGCCATGACAATAAACAAAAGTCAGGGTCAAACGTTCAATCACGTTTGTGCTTACCTTGAAAAATGTTGTATATAAAGAGGTGTACTATAATTTGCCTATAGGTATGGTTTAGTGTTCCTGATGCATGACATATTGTGTATTTAGAAGCGTCATGCCATTTTTTGTTATTTAACAGTCTATTTGTAAGTTTATTAAATGTCATTATAATAAGCTTATAAATGCTGTCTCACCAAAGGTAGTTTTGATTCAATATCTATAAAATATAATGTTTATCTAAACTCTTCATTCTCTTCTTGCAGCCCAGGTTGAACAACAATGAGCTCCCCTTATCAATACATTAGTGATTTGCGTCCTACTTTGTCTGATAAGTGGACAATCAATGTTCGTGTATCACGATTATGGACTACATACAATCCCATCACCGGCCGCAATCTTTCTCTTGACATGATATTAGTCGACGAGCGTGTAAGTAATTCATATATATGATTTATGTATTGTGTAGTGGTTGTAAGTTCCCTCATTAAGGACCGCGGTATCAACAAAACTTTATTTGAATCCTCCAATTATGCAGGCCACCAAATATAGGGACAGATTTAAGCGGCGTCAATTTCCTGTTAAAGTATGTTTTGCCATGACAATAAACAAAAGTCAGGGTCAAACGTTCAATCACGTTTGTGCTTACCTTGAAAAACCAGTTTTTACACATGGTCAACTTTACGTCGTCGCATCTCGTGTGACTTCTCAGAATGGCCTTCGCTTCTATATTGATAACGGAGGAAAGTGTGCTAATAATCTGACCAAAAATGTTGTATATAAAGAGGTGTACTATAATTTGCCTATAGGTATGGTTTAGTGTTCCTGATGCATGACATATTGTGTATTTAGAAGCGTCATGCCATTTTTTGTTATTTAACAGTCTATTTGTAAGTTTATTAAATGTCATTATAATAAGCTTATAAATGCTGTCTCACCAAAGGTAGTTTTGATTCAATATCTATAAAATATAATGTTTATCTAAACTCTTCATTCTCTTCTTGCAGCCCAGGTTGAACAACAATGAGCTCCCCTTATCAATACATTAGTGATTTGCGTCCTACTTTGTCTGATAAGTGGACAATCAATGTTCGTGTATCACGATTATGGACTACATACAATCCCATCACCGGCCGCAATCTTTCTCTTGACATGATATTAGTCGACGAGCGTGTAAGTAATTCATATATATGATTTATGTATTGTGTAGTGGTTGTAAGTTCCCTCATTAAGGACCGCGGTATCAACAAAACTTTATTTGAATCCTCCAATTATGCAGGCCACCAAATATAGGGACAGGTTATAAGCGGCGTCAATTATATATTATATAAGCACAATTAAATTCTAACCATTGTTACTCGCACTCATATTCATAAAATTCTGTTTTTATAGACCAATTCAACAGGTTATCTTTACATCTCTCGAAACTGAAAAAGATGACTTAATGGTGACAAGTATTCCCGATATTTACAACCGTTTAGCTGCTGGGAAGACTGAGGTAATTGGTGTTCTGCAAAAGCATATATAAAGTATTGATTGTTACAACATATCATGCACACACTTATGTTATTTATTTGGACCTTTCTTACCAGCAAACAAACTTTATTATTCATGCATTGGTCATTGGATTCGACTTATATAACGACTGGAAATTCATACAATGCACTGTATGTTATAAGAAAGTAGAATTCAAAGGAGTACATTATTACTGCGAAAAATGTCAACAGAATGTTATGAACCCGCGTCAAACGTAAGTTGCAAATACTATAATGATTTTTTCTTTAGTCTACTTCGTATTAGTGATGTCATTTCAATTTAGATACAAGTTGGTGATAGAAGTAATGGACAAGACGGAGCGAATGGATTGTGTTCTTTTTAACACCGCTGCTGCAATCTTTTAGGATGCACCGTGGAAGAGTTGCTTATCATGACTAAGGAAGAGGTTAGTTTATCGTGGTCTTTTACTTTATATTTACAACATGTAATATACACAAACGTTAACTGAAACGTTATAATTCCAATACCTTTTTCATGTTAATAACATATGAGAACAAAAATGTATTAGTTGAGATTATACATTATTACAAAATCAATATATATCCTCTGCTGTTAATACACTTATCTATATGGAGTCCTTTAAGTGGTCATTTAATGTTACAAGACAAGTCCAACAACCGTTAATGAGAGTATTCACTATATATGATATAAATTGTTGTAAATATATCATTTTCTAACTTACAGGGTGCTGGTGATCCCCAATGGATAGAGGAATTCTTCATTGGTAAATTGGTCGGAGTAACAGTCGTCTTAGGGATCAAAGTTGATGGTTATAATTTGGCACCTAATTTTTCGCGTAGATATACAGTCACTAAATACTATGGTGATCATCCCGATTCCCTAAAGAACTACAATGGTGTGACCGCAAATGTAGGCCAAACAATGGTGCCAACGATTGGTAATCTTTACTCCCATGATAACCATTGTGTTTTAGACTGTAACACCCGACATTTAAAAACATGAGTTTTCAAAAATTTCCACCTAACGGTGTTAAAAGATGCGGAAGAAAACTTTAAAAGTTCAAAACCGATAAAAACAGTTCGGTTCCTGCATTTATTGGTGTTACATGCCATACCATCAAAATGTCTAAATGAAAACCCAACGGTTGCCCAACACAAAACAACCGTCTACATAGTACTTCATAAAATCTGCATAATATCAAAATGTAAATAAAGTCTAAAGAGGTGTAGGATCTATGGGTAGCTAAAGTCTTCATCAAGCATTCTACCCAATTCCTCACTTTTCATTCTACGTCTTCCTCGGCTTTGCTAAACCTGAGGGAGCAACACACATTCAAAAGACAAGTGTTAGCTAACGAATTAGCTAAGTAAGATAACACTAAAGTTATAAAGCGTTGTCCAATTAAAACATTTCTACTTTGTTGACAAAACATTAAGGCACAACCCACATAACACACACACATACAACCTGCATATCAACTTAGGATGAATCACCCTAATTGTGCCTATCCTTATTTTATTACACACATAATCACACGTATCTTCGTTATCTGCATATAAGTGTGCCCTGCATCACACCCGACTAGATGATCAACCAAAAGGCTACTCATCATACGTCGTTAAGGAATGGCAAGCCAATCCCAGAGTAATCCGTATATGGAGGTGGGTCAGACCCCTCGTATTACTCGCCCTGCGTTAAATGACCATGTTGCAAGGAGCCACCCAAGCAACCTACGTTCATGCACTCGTCGGGCTAGGGCAAGTACGGGTTAAGCTTAACACTTTCCTGCATATCAATTTACGAGCTCGGTTTCACACATTATTAGTTTAGGCATCACACAACCTAAACATTTTCACACATTATCTTCATTACGTTTGGGCCCTTAAACGTGCACGTGACATGGCAACTTAGCAAGTCTAGTGTTCTAGATGAGCAAGCCATTAATACATGCACACAACAACATAAACTACGTCATACTGCATTTCAAGATTCTACATGCTACTTCATATAAAAACACTACATTATCCTTCATACCATAACACATACTATATTATACTTCATTTCATAACATGTACTACATTACATGTCATGAGGGACTGCATTTCAGGTCTCATAGGGCAACTACATAACCCATATTACCTCCCGTGTAACCCCATATACCCATAAACAAGATATGTTACCAACTGGGAAGTTTTAATTATGAAACCATTCTTTTCGTTGAACCCTCAGCGTGTCAAAGTAGTGTATCTTACCTCGTAGAAGCACACAACAAGTGATAACGTAAGTTACCGAACTTTGCAAGAATTCCCGACTACCTATAATCATTAAACACCCATAATGAGCTAAACAAATACCCACTTACTTCTGGTCATGACTTAAGTCTAAATACCTATAAACATGACCCATGACAAGACTTGATGCATCGGAGGTTCGTTTAATACTTTAGAGCTTACATAACTCGACGGAACTCGGCATTCACTCACTAAATCAACCTTTCTGGAAACTTGACATCATAATCATCTTTTAAAAGCATTACAATTAGAAAATAGACTCTCTCACGATTCCGTGGATAGCTTATTTGTCAAAAACGGAGTTACGGTTCAAAAGTTATGGTCATTTGAAAATTCTGTCGCTATTGCGTCGCAATGGGGAAATTGCGTCGCAACTTAAGTCACTATAAGTGAGTTGCGCCGCAACTTAAGTAGTTGCGCCGCAACTGGCCCAGATTCAGCAAAATCTCATTGTTTAACCTCCAAAACTTAACCAAACACACCACATACAACCTGCATATCAACTTAGGATGAATCACCCTAATTGTGCCTATCCTTATTTTATTACACACATAATCACACGTATCTTCGTTATCTGCATATAAGTGTGCCCTGCATCACACCCGACTAGATGATCAACCAAAAGGCTACTCATCATACGTCGTTAAGGAATGGCAAGCCAATCCCAGAGTAATCCGTATATGGAGGTGGGTCAGACCCCTCGTATTACTCGCCCTGCGTTAAATGACCATGTTGCAAGGAGCCACCCAAGCAACCTACGTTCACGCACTCGCCGGGCTAGGGCAAGTACGGGTTAAGCTTAACACTTTCCTGCATATCAATTTACGAGCTCGGTTTCACACATTATTAGTTTAGGCATCACACAACCTAAACATTTTCACACATTATCTTCATTACGTTTGGGCCCTTAAACGTGCACGTGACATGGCAACTTAGCAAGTCTAGTGTTCTAGATGAGCAAGCCATTAATACATGCACACAACAACATAAACTACGTCATACTGCATTTCAAGATTCTACATGCTACTTCATATAAAAACACTACATTATCCTTCATACCATAACACATACTATATTATACTTCATTTCATAACATGTACTACATTACATGTCATGAGGGACTGCATTTCAGGTCTCATAGGGCAACTACATAACCCATATTACCTCCCGTGTAACCCCATATACCCATAAACAAGATATGTTACCAACTGGGAAGTTTTAATTATGAAACCATTCTTTTCGTTGAACCCTCAGCGTGTCAAAGTAGTGTATCTTACCTCGTAGAAGCACACAACAAGTGATAACGTAAGTTACCAAACTTTGCAAGAATTCCCGACTACCTATAATCATTAAACACCCATAATGAGCTAAACAAATACCCACTTACTTCTGGTCATGACTTAAGTCTAAATACCTATAAACATGACCCATGACAAGACTTGATGCATCGGAGGTTCGTTTAATACTTTAGAGCTTACATAACTCGACGGAACTCGGCATTCACTCACTAAATCAACCTTTCTGGAAACTTGACATCATAATCATCTTTTAAAAGCATTACAATTAGAAAATAGACTCTCTCACGATTCCGTGGATAGCTTATTTGTCAAAAACGGAGTTACGGTTCAAAAGTTATGGTCATTTGAAAATTCTGTCGCTATTGCGTCGCAATGGGGAAATTGCGTCGCAACTTAAGTCACTATAAGTGAGTTGCGCCGCAACTTAAGTAGTTGCGCCGCAACTAAGATTGCGTCGCAACTTAAGTCACTGTAATTGAGTTGCGCCGCAACTTAAGTAGTTGCGCCGCAACTGGCCCAGATTCAGCAAAATCTCATTGTTTAACCTCCAAAACTTAACCAAACACACCCCAAACGACCCCAAACCTTATGAACGACTTTTGTACCTCAAAATTCATCATTTTAAGACCATAATGATGCAATGAAATCATTGATTAATCCCTACTTGATTTGCATCACAATAATAAACGTTTTAGGTTATCGAATCCACAAAACGGACGATTTTCAATCGATTAACACACCCTATGGTCCAGATCTGATATGACACTTATAATGACTCCATTATATCATAAAAATATCAATAACAACAAGATTATACCTTCCAGAATCCCCAACACACCAATAGATTGCAATAACGGTTACCGAGTAACCCGAAATCAACGATTCTAGCAACGAAAAGCATATAATCGATCAAGACCAGGTATGAACGAATTGAATAGATGGAAATAACCAAAAATCAGTAATGATTGCAATCTATACCTTGAAGATGATTAGAAGATCGAAATATAAGCCCTAGATCTCTCTGAATCAACCCGAAATCGATGAAATCGATCAATAGAATGCTATGGGCTTATGGAACGGATAGGGCTTCAAAGTAAAAGTGTTTTCTTTGTATTTTGAGTCTAATGACAAGTTAACAACTCCTTAACCCGTTTTTAAGTTTAGTCCTAAGTCAAAACTAGTCCCCAAGCTTCCAAACGACTCATATTTAGCTCAAAACACCTTTAGGGACTACTTACAACTCATTAAACACTTCAAGCACCCGTAAAGGCATATAAATACACCTTAAACACATTATCACATCGATCATTAAGGCATTAAAGCCTTACACATATAGTACATTAAACACATATAATCATTAAATCTCTCAGAGACTTAACGGACACGTAGTATTGACTTAACGACTCAAGTCAACCGTTAACCAAAAAGTTCGGGATGTTACATAGACGCCTTTGAGTTGCCACCAACTATAACCGAAGATGAGGAAATAATGATGGATGAACTTCAATGGGGAGGAGGGTATTTATCAACAACCTCTGCAACTGCAACAACAACTACACATGAAGATGTGAAGGATCAAGATGTAAAGGTTGAAGATGTGAAAGATGAAGAAGGGGCTAATGACGTTCAAATGGAAGGCGTGACAGATGAAGATAGGAAAGAATGAAGATACTTTACTATTTGTCACATAAACCCAGATTTCATAAGTATTTGCATTTTTGGTTTGAACATCTCATTTTAGGTTTTGTCTTATATTTGGATCCTATCTTTTTTATGACTTCATGGATTATTCGCATTCTTATATATCATTTTACTTTTTGTTTCTTTTACTATTATGATTAATTTATGTTGATTTGATTTATATGGTATTATTTTTAAGTTGTCTAATGTGAAGTACAAGTTAAAAAATAAATAAAAATAACCCGAGCTACGCACGGGTATTGTACTAGTTTTAAATTGAGTTTTGAATTTTATAATTTTATTTTATGAGTACAACATATTTATTTATCTTAATTAATTATTTATGAAAGGTTTTTGTTTTCTTTGTATAAAACTAAAAACTTAAAAGTTTAACATAGACTCTTAACGAAACAATATATGTGCATTCAAGGCTCAAAACAAAAACATATGGGCCTACTCAAAAGCCCAATAATCGAACCCTAGCCATTTTTGTTATACATATAAATCTACATATCTATCATAATAATAGGGTTTCACTGCGCCTCTAAATCTCACATCACTCTCTTTCTGCAATCTGCAAAAACCAAACCAAATCAAACCAAAATCATGGCTGAGAGAGGCGGAGAACGCGGCGCATTCTCTCGTGGGTTCGCCGGAGAACGTGGCGGTCGAGGTCGTGGTGACCGTGGACGCGGCGGCCGTCGTCGCGGCGGCCGTCGTGAAACCGAAGAAGAGAAATGGGTTCCGGTTACCAAACTTGGTCGGTTGGTAAAAGACGGTAAAATATCAAAACTTGAAGAAATTTACCTTCACTCTTTACCAATCAAAGAACACCAAATCATTGACCAAATCCTTCCGGGTCTAAAAGACGAAGTGATGAAAATCATGCCGGTTCAGAAACAAACTCGGGCCGGACAACGAACCCGGTTCAAGGCGTTTGTGGTTGTTGGTGATTCAAATGGACATGTGGGGTTGGGTGTTAAGTGTTCTAAAGAAGTGGCGACTGCAATTAGGGGTGCGATTATTTTGGCTAAATTGTCGGTAATTCCGGTCAGGAGAGGTTACTGGGGGAACAAGATCGGAAAAGTGCATACTGTGCCGACTAAGGTGACCGGGAAATGTGGGTCAGTTACTGTTAGGCTTGTGCCTGCTCCTCGTGGTGCTGGGATTGTGGCGGCGCGTGTGCCGAAAAAGGTGCTGCAGTTTGCTGGGATTGATGATGTTTTCACTTCTTCCCGTGGATCTACTAAGACACTTGGCAACTTTGTTAAGGTTTGGTTTTTGTTTTGTTTATATGTTTTTGTATACATGATATGTATTGTATATTTGTATATGTATATATATGTAGGTATGGGAAATGGTGTGTCTGCTTATTATGTTCTGAATGTTTGTTATAGTTGTTAGATAGTGGATGGTAATGTCATATTATTTGAAATGAGTTGTGCATAATTTTTATGTATGAATGTATGGAAATTGCTGCATATTTAGATATTGAACATATTTTGTAGATTGTTATCGATGCTAGTTATAGTTAGATAATGGATAAAAATGTGATAATTTTTGAAATGAATTGCCATGATTGTTATACCTTATTGTAGCTGCTTACATGATTTTTTTTGTGGTCATTGATGTAAATTTTTTTGTATAATTTTGGATATGCTGATTGTTCTAATTGTGTGTAGTGATGAGACAGCTTGTTGTGTTTTACACTTTTAAAAGTAGTTTTTTCAACGGATTATGTGGTTATGCGTTGGATTTGAGTAATGAAGAGGCCTGGTTGCTTTCTGTTCTAACTTGAGTGTAACTAAGGACTTTTGAATGAAGAATCTTGTAGTTTAGTAGTATGATTATGTATGTTTAAGATTTGTGGGTGCGATTTTTTATTTCTAAGTTTATGTATAGGTAACTTATCATATAAATCCTTTTCTTAATGAGCCAGTTGTTATATTTTGATGAAATAGAAACGTAGTTGGAGTAGCCGTCATAAGTTTGGTTATATATTACTGAATTTTATCTGAATGGATTATATGTGATCAACAAGTCTGCCTTATGGTCTTCAGATATCTTGTATCTTTATATCTCTGACTTGTTAGTCGCAAGTGATATTGTGTGGTATACTAGTTTAGGTTGAGTTATTTTAAGATTTGCAGATGATATTCTATTTATAAGTATACTTGTCTGTAATTCATTAGATTGTTTGACTAACTTTAGCTAGAGTGGCTGTTGCCTGTCATTATTCTGAATACTTTTACCAAAATTTTTATGAACATATCAATATTTAATTAGCTAATATAGTATCACATATGGCAGACTGCTTTTGACTGCTTGCTGGAAACATGTGGTTTCAGCAATCTGCAATTATGATTAGTTCATTGTTCATAATCTCTTAGGTCAATAATCTTTATGTAAAAGCCAGTGTTAATCATTCATGCTTCCATTCTCTTTATTGTTGCATTTGTTTTTTCGAGACCCCTAAATCTGTATCAAACATGTTTGAGTCAATGATATGGCATGCTTAGATCGTTAAATTTATTATCTTTGAAATTACAGACTGAATTGAAACCTCCCATTTTGCAGGCTACATTTGACTGCTTGCTGAAGACTTATGGATTTCTTACTCCAGACTTCTGGAGAGAGACCAGGTTCAGCAAATCTCCCTTCCAAGAGCATACTGATTTGCTTCAAAAGCCCACCACGAAGGCAATCACTTACACTGAAGAGGCTGTTGATATTGCTACTTAAATATCATCTAGCATTTGGGAGAAGAAGATGTTATGTTGTTAGGACATTTTGATATAGATTACCAGTTGCTTTTAAACTTTTAATGTTCGAGTGATACTTATTTTGTCCTTGGCATCGTGGCACATTCAGATTTTGATGTTATGGTTGTTTTCTAGACTGGTTTTTATGTTATAAATGTTCTGTGGATCATTAGACCCATATCGCTGCTGCTAGTGTTTTTTGACCACCGTTTTGGAAATTGTTACTACTTCGTCATGCATACTTTATTTCATAATGTTGCAAGTATGCTTGCTTATGCAGATTGGTTTGGAAGTTTAGCAACAGGAAAATAATCATTTTTTTTTATCTGAAGTGTTAACTATAAGTCTAGTGTTACTGAATTGTAGTTGGTACCTCGAAGCATGATGTGCTATTGTGCTTAATCAAAATAGTGCAGTCTTTAGCATATGCTCCTTGTGAAATTTTGATGGATTGAGAACTCTGAGACTGCTTATTTTAGTTTTTACAGGTTATGATTATGAATATCATCATCTATGGCTTTAGGGCTTCAGTATCATTTCAATGTCTTTGTAGTGTGTAAGCTGATGCCATTGAAAGTTTTACATTTATCACATGATTTTGCTTATAATTATGTTGCTTATTGTTTTGTTCGATCTTCATCACTGGTTCATTTTAAGCTTTATGAATTATGATATTCAGTAAATAAAATGTTCTTACAGTGCATTCCTTGTGAAATTAAGAATGTTCTGCCTTCAACAAAGTTTTTCTGATTAGCTATTTAGCAGCTTAAATGGGGTATGCTATTTAAATGTCTAGAAGAAAAGTAATACTGAAAGATATAAGTCCGTTAATAAATGGCTAAACAAAATTCGTTTTTGTGTAAAAATAAACTATCGTATTTAAATCAACATTTTAATTACAAGTGGTAAACATGATTAGCGAGGTGTTGAAGAATTTGTGTAATTAAGAGTATGGATTCCTATGACTAATAATCAAATAAGTATCATTTGATCATCCTATTCTCACGATCATACGTTATGTCATTTTTTCTGCAAGAACAATAGAACACTATCAGAACATGACTTTTACTAACAATATTTCTGTTCTCACCTGTGACTCATTTACTATTAATTTTAAACATTTAAAACATTTATTAAAAAAAAATAAATAAAAAAAAAAATACCCTCATTTTATTCCCGTCTTGGTGAGAACTTGAAACCCAAAACTTGCCGAGAACATGGGCCATGCCAACCAATGGTGAATACAATGTAGAATGAGGGTGGTCACCACTCCATCTCAACCTAGTTTTGTTAATAAATTTTTTTTTCCAAAGTGCATTAGGCCCCTAAAACACAAAAAAAGGAGTGGGTCTAAACAAAATTAAAGAAAAAAAAGAACGAACATGTTTTGATGGGGTAAAATAATGTCTGGAATGGTGGTGGCGACTGAGGATACAATAGGGGGTGGTCAATCTTTTTTCCAACTAGCATGATGCTAGTGCATAACAGCAGGTGAACATGTCGTAGTTGAATATTAAGTGTGATGCTCCTTGATAATTTATTGGTTGTGATATATAAATGATATATATTCAAGTGTTACATGTCGATAACTACAAATGTTTTACATTCAATTAAAAAATAAACTGCTAAGGAAACCATCGAAATATAAAAATTGATAATTAGTGGTACCCACTTCTAATAGAAATTGCAACTTTTCTGTCCAAATTTCACATGTTAACATTTTGACTTCTTTAATGGTACACATCTCTTTTTTCTCTAACACCCAACACACTCATCTGCAAACAAACCATTTGTCATATGGGCTTTGTATCAAATGACCAAATTGTCATTTGTATAGGATGAAAATGAATAGTCTTAGATTTATCATATTGGGGATGAATGAATTATATATGTCTTACCTTTAAGTTTTAAAATTTTAAATTACGAAAATGAAAATGTTTTACATATGAGTATAGATTATATAAGATGACACACATTTGATATATATCCTTTTCAGTCCTTGTTGTATTTTAAAAGTTTCAATCTAATCCTAAAGTTTTAATGGTTGAAATTTATTTTAACTCCTCGTCAAAATAAAAATGGATCTATTTCATTCAAATAAAAGCTAAAGCTAGTTGCATCTAAACAAAATTTTCAATACATTAGAAACTTATTATTTAAAATTAAAAGCTAAAACTCTCAAAAAGCTTTCAGAAAACTATTGTCAATCATGCCCGATATGGCGATATATCTATCAAATATTTAGGTGTTGATATAATTAAAAGAAAAAAAGAATTTCCAAATCAAGGGGCTTCCATTCAGAATTTGTGACTTTGCAAGGGACTTCACATAAAAATAGAATTGATAGCAGGGGTGAGCAAAAACCGAACCGGAAAACCAAAAACCGAAAAAAACCGAACCCAAAATCCGAAAACCGAACAAAATCCATTGGTTTGGTTTTTGTTTTCTAAAAACCAAACGGATCGGTTCGGGTTTCGGTTTCATATGCTAAAAAACCGATCAAAAACCGAACCGAACCGAACCAAATATACTTTAATTTATTTTATATTTATATCATATTACATATATATTTATTACTTATTATTTGTAATTATATTAATATATTTAAACTTTTTGTCTTTTTAGTGTACAAATCTATATAAATTGTATGTTTTAGATGAAAACGTACAATAAAATCAATTCATTTTATAAAAGTTATATCAATTTTAACACCTAAAAAATATAATTAGTTAATAAAAAGCATCTCTATTTTTTAGTTTCTATATCATTTTTTTTATTAACAATTGAAAATTAAATTTATAACATAATAAACAAAAAAGTAAAAAAAAATATATTTATAAAAAAACCGAAACAAAACCGAAACCGATCCAAACCGAACCGGAAAACCGACAAACCGAACCGAACAAAAACCGAATCCAATGGTTTTGGTTTTTCTAAAAACCGAATGGATCGGTTCGAGTTTCGGTTTTAGCCAAAAACCGACCCAAACCGACCCATACTACCCCTAATTGATAGAAGAACCCCAAACTTCGATAACATTCTTTCATTTCATTTCGTTCCGCTTCTCTTTTTTCCTTTCATCAATCAATTCACAAGTAAAAGTGTGTAGCAAGGTATATTTCAATCCATTTATTCTTTTTTCTTTCTGTTTACTACTGTATTATTATTATTATGTTAGTATATTATATTAAATCAAATTGTATTTTATAATTTAGATAAATCTATTGTAGCAATTGATTCATCTAACACCCTCTCGTCTGCTTTTTGTTATTGTTTTCCTTTCTTTAAGAGCGTTTGGATTGGGATTCTTTTTCTGGGGGGTTTATTGGCTTTATTATAATTTCAAGAAGAAAAGAAAAAAAAACAGTAAGCTCATTTCTTTTGGCTTATGAGCTAAAGAAGAAAATAGTGAAAATGAAAGTATTGGCTTTTTTGGAATTTCAATAAGCTGGCCTTTATGCAACATCAGCCTCCACAACACTTCGACACTTGGCTCGGACTGCTTCTGAGCTAACTTAATTACAAAAATGGACACGAGAATAAATGGCACAAATGCTGTTGCTGACGTATTGCAACAGTAATTACACTGGTTTTCACATTGAAGACTTGATTTAGATTGCCACTTTGTTCACAAAAAAACTTTGATCCCTTTTATGAACTATTAATTCGTTTGAGGTCATATAAGAGTATTAACTTTGCTAATCCGGAAAATGCCTCATTAAATATCACAATCAAGTTGCATGATTGAGATATATACTCCAACTTGAAAAGTGTCACATGAAGTCATGATGTATATTGTGTTTATGTTTTGCCCATGTTACCTTTACATACGTGCGTCTTTTTTTCTACTCCCTCTGTCTCATATCTTAATTTGAATATTCAAAGTCTTTATTTTTAAACTTTGACTTATATATATTTTTTTGTGTTATATAAAACTTGATAAAAGTTATATCATTAAAAAACACTATCTAAAACACAATCAATTCATATAACTTTTATCAAGTATTATTTAACACAAATAAAATTATTTAAGGTCAAAGTTTCAAATGTTAGACTTTGAAAATTAAAAACATGACACTTATAGTGGGACGGAGGGAGTAATATTTGTTCTGTAATGAGTTATACGATTTTCCCCTAGATAGAGTTTTGTATCAACAATGATTAACCCCTTAAATTGAATCATCAACTCATATCGTTCCGAATGCGGAGGATTCTCAAATTGTAGATATAGTCATATAGCCTTAAATTGCATTAGCAACTCATATCGTCCCAAAATGAGGATTCTATTTTTCTGGCATATGTCTGGTGTCCTCTTAGTAAGATGTTGCTTACTCAAAAAGACCTTCAAAATGTCAAAAACAATGTCACCTATGGCAGCCAGCGCTCCTAAGATCATAGAAGCAATGCTGCAGAATAAGAAGATTTGTTGCAATGTAGCACCATAAGAACCACAAATAGATATTTTATGTTTCTTGTTTTACAAGTTGTGTTATTAACACTAATTAATTTCTTTACGGTACAGTTTGAAGAAATGACAGGAGCCAAGATTGTTGGTTCTGTTGCAGGAGCATTTGTACTGGCATTCGCCTGTGACCACATTATTGCTGACAAGAAGATTTTTGGAGGCAAGGATATATATAGATTTTGGGACATTATCGGCCCTTCGTCAAGATTGTGAGCTCTTTTAAGTTTAATAATAACTGGTGCTGTGTATGGTGTGTAGGTACCACCCCTTCTACAGTTTCAAACAAGGAGTGGTGGGAAGAGACTGACAAAAAGTTCCAGGCATGGCCTCGCACCGCTGGTCCTCCAGTGGTCATGAACCCAATCAGTCGTCAAAACTTCATTGTCAAATCCCGAGCCGAGTCCTAAACGCCGCAAGTCTGCAACTGCTCAACAATAATTGAATTTCAGCCATGAGGTGAACCCTGTCCTTTTGTTTTTGTTCCCCAACACAGTTAGTATGAACATAATTTCATGGGAGACCATCTTCTAGACTATGTGGTGATTTGTACCGTTTTTGTGTTGCTTGTTCAATCTTTGAAGGTGTGTGGTTCGGATCTTGTGGATTTCTGTTATATTTGAACAGTAAAGTTGTGTTGCATGTTTTATCTTTGGTTTAGATTTCGAAATCATGCCTAATGACTGCGACCTTCCTTTTCTGTTTAATGTTTTAACTAAAATATTTGCATTTTGTGGTTCATTTGTGGAAAAATACTGGTTCATAAAAAAATTAACCTAGTTATCCTACCAATACAATAGATTCATTAAATGGGGTCACATGGATTCTATTTATTTCCTGTCTTCATCCCTCTCTTGATTATGTCAAGTTTCATGAGCTTGTTATTAGAACTTAGAAGGATAAGTTAGGATGTCATATTATCACTCTTTGTGTATAGTGCTAGAAGATAATATGATGTTGTAGTGGATCCAACCACTATAGACGGTACAAAAACGTAGACAGGATTTATAAACTAGCGAATATATGCTGGCATGATCACAGTTTTTGTGGAACCGTAAGCTCTTGCTTTGACTAGATTTCTAGGTACTGCTGTAATGGTCTTGTGTAGCTTTTTTCTAATATGTGTTACTTGTCTGCAAGTTGATACTTGCGTGCAATTTTTCTGATATGTGTTGCTTGTCATTGAGAAAGACGCATAAAATGTCTGTTTTCTAACATTTGTGACAAGTTATGAACTTTTTGAAGTTTAGGTCCTATAGCTTTATCAAACCACAAAACAAATTTTTATCTTTGTTCGATTGTTTTACTTTTGTGTATTATTTAAATTTCATGCTTTTGTCGTAATTTACTTGGATAAGTTTCTAATGATATCCCCGGTTAGGAGCCTTCATATGAGGTTTTAGGTTAAAACGAGTGTTCAGGGTGGGTTAGTTGGGTATCGGCTGATACCAATCAGAACCTCCCCAATAGGGGGTTTAGGTTATTCGATCAGGCTTCGCAAAACCCGAATAAGAGGAAGTTAAAATTTGGATTTAGGTTATTCCCAAAATCGGATTACCCTCTAATATATTCAGATATGAATTTTGGTTATTCGGGTAATTAGTTTGGAATTTGTTGTTTTGAACAATCGGGTTCTTATTTGGATCAAGTTTTGAGAAAGTAACTAAATGATACTCCGTAATTTGGGTTTCAGACAGGCCTGGTCTGTAAGACCTTAAATCGATTCTTTTCACAAATAGATCTAGTTATCGGTGAATATGACTACCTCTATTTAGTTTAAGAAAGTTATTAGATTATATATATTCTAACTTATCATCCTAAATCAAGATCATGAAACTATTTTGGATTCATTAGACAAAAAACTGGCTGCTTATAAGACATTATGTCATCTCTGTGTATGTATTTTTGCCTTCAGGACATGCCATGTGGATGGAAGTCTGCTTGAACCGTCCACAATGCTAACATATCAAAAAAAAAAATGTCGTGTATAAAAAACCAAATAAGTAATGATATATAGGACTCATTTGGTAATCTTAAACATGTGTAAAAATCTGATATTGATACATTGAATTTCACTTATTCTCTTTTTTAATTTCAACTTTCGATTTAACATGTTTTGATATCATATCCTAGGCATATGTTTAAGCCTAACAAATTAACCACATTTACCATTAAGTCTCAGCAACATGCCATCAAAAAATTTATCTTTGATAAGACAAGGTAGCTAAGAAACAGATGCAAAGAAACATGAATAATGTCAATTTTGTGTGTCGAAGAGAAACAAGATCATCAGCTTTGACCACTCGTTTTAAATTTAGGAGCTCCTTACTCATATACACAGTACACACAAGTGCACAGGTGATAGTACCTAAGAAGGCTGTTTATCCAACATATTTGGAAACATCAAGGAAGCATATATATATATATACCACGTTAAATGAACACAATATGTGGCGACAAATGTGATAAGTGACAACTCTTGGACACACATACGTATGTGATTCCCATAGGTTTACTTCATACTCATGTGTGTGTGAGAGAGATTCCTTTCGTGTCCATGAACTTATCTAATTTTAAATCTCCTTGATTGATGATTGCAAAGTTGTGATGGAGTTCCAAGTTTTCTAAACTTAATTTTAGTCACTGCATACTTAAATAAATGATATCATATAACAACGGTATGCAAGATCCTATCGATTCGACGCCGACTTCAATTCACGTATCCATATATAGATAGAGTTCCTCTATGATCGCTTGTTTCTAGATTAGATAGGCCAAACTTTGACATCGTCCAGGACCGGGCCACAAAAATGACCGTAGTCATTTAACTTGGTGTGGTAAAAAGCACTGTAAAATGTGATTCTTGACCTTGTTTTTGTGGCTTTAAACTTGAGGCTTGCTGTCTTTAGTCCACCCTTTCCATGAGATTCATACTTTACTTTAACCGTTTCTTTATCTGCAAAAGCCTCTACCATCATTGATCCATGACAGTCATTCTTTGCATCTCCTATGGTGAATGATAAGCTATAAACTTTGTTGGGGACGGTACGGATGATCTGTGCTATTGCAGTTTCTCGCCCTCCTACTAACTCGATAGCTGCTAGGCCCGTTGGTACTGAGAAGTGTTTGGAGTCTATGTATTTTGCTGGTTTTAGCGACTCAATGATCCATCCAGGGAGGGAAGAAATTACGTCGTGTATTTTGGGGAGGAGGAGGACTCCGGTCGAGTAGTTCTTGAACACAAGTGGGCCGTTCTCAAAACCCCCGTTCTTCACCAAGTTTCCTACATGTTAGAATCAACCCATCCATAAATATAACTTTACAATTGTAAAGATTGATTATTTTTTTTAAACAGTTCAAAAGTATTAACATTGTCGATTTTTATTTACCTTTAGCGTATCTAAGAGGCTTCATCTCCTTGATTGCAATGGCATCCAAGAGAGGACCACAAGCAGGATCCTCTTGAATACCGGGGTTATGAAAAGTGACCGTGACCCGACTTGAAGTAGCATTGAAAGCAAAAGCATAAGTGTCTCCTCCATCGCTACTATACAAGGTTTGAATAGGGAGGTCACTAGACTGACCAGAGGCCGAGATCCTCAGGACCTCGTCTTGGGCGCAAGTTCTTGTGGCAGCAAATGTGAGTGAGTACACTCTACCCATCTTCACATTGATATTTTGGGATATTGTGGCTTCATTTCCAAGCCTCGCTGCGTGGGACCCACGTGGGATCGCAAAGTAGAACCCACTTGTTTGAGGCCCACCAGAGACGTACTCCACCATGCCCGAGATTACCCACTTGGGCAATGAGTACTTGCCTATGATCACCGTGTTCTTGAGATTTGAAGGTTTTGGAGCTTGTTCGAAGTTCCCATTTGCAAGAGGCCCTAATAAATAAAGAGTAACAAAATAACAAAGCAATAAGTCCTGTTAGCCTCCGTCCCATTTTAGTTGTCCACTGTTAACTTTCAAAGTCTTTTTACTTCAACTTTGACCGTAAATATTTTTGTTTGTATTATATAATACTTGATGAAAATTATATCATTGAAAAGTTCGTTTAAAATCAAATTTATTTATATATTTTATATCAAGTGTTATAGAATATAAACAAAAATATTTGCGGTCAAAGTTGAGACAAAAAGACTTTGAAAGTCAAAAATGGACAACTAAAATGGGACGGAGAGAGTATCGTTTATGTAAAGTCTAGTAGTATTTCATATGGCCAAATAAACTTGTTAACTTAACTTACCATCGAGAATTGTTCTAGCACGAGTAGCGGCTTGAGAATTCGATATAGTAGAGAACAAAAGGACACAAAGAAAGACAATAGAGGTCATTTTTCGGGTGTCAAAGAATAACAAGACTTTTTGAAATGACCGTATATTCGGAGATTAGATTTCTACAAGACACACTAGTACAAATGAGCCACAAAAGCTATATATATATATATGCAACATTTTTAGAACTATCGAGGAAAGTAATACCACGTTAAATTTGCACAAAATCAGGCGATACATGTGCTAAGGGTCGAGCTTTGGACCCACAAAACTAAGAGAGTCTCATTGGTGGCCGTGATTTGCTGTGAGTGAAGCTTCTTAGATTCCTTGCTTACACACGATCCTTTCTATTTTTAATCTTCTTGATGATTGCAAAATGTGGATCACTTTGCGACTTTCAATATTTGTAAGTAATACTTTTATGTTTATCTCACGTGATGGTAACTAGATCTGTCTATGGAAAAGAGTGCATGCGTAAAATATGTTTTGAGTGGAATGGTTTTCAAGTTTATAATACTTCATTATTTTGTAATTTGGTCATTAGCTATGTTTTATATATATATATATGTTCAAATGCGGAAAAGTTAAAGGTGGCACTTTATATAACGTTGATATTTTGAATTAGGATCGCTAATATTGTAATTAAAGTTTAAAAGGTCCATTAGGACATAGCTTAATGTGTTTTTTAAATTGTCTTATTTCTTTGCAACATTTAAATTAATTTACAACTTTAATATGAGCGTATTTTATTCTAACTATTGCACCTCAAGAGATGGCCTGATTGTTATCGGCTCATATACTTCCTGTCATATATATAGAGAACCTTATCGAAACAAAATTAAACACGAAAGAATAACATATTACTAAATATGGTCATTGTAAAGAGGGAAAACGATTTCCTATTACAACTTAAACATGAAAGGATAACATACAACTAAATTCACAAACCATGAACCCATTCACCCAACAATTTAATATATAAACATTACTGAAATAGTTGGTTTTATTATATCCTTACTTTTCTATATCATTCGCGTTGCTAAATAGTAAAATATTTAGTCGTGTTTACAAAGTGTACATGTAAGAATTCAAATAGTACCCAAAATATTAATTTAATTGACAAAAGGTGTACGTGTGTCTGCGGCAAAGGTATGGCAACAGAAATTGTTATAATATGTTGTTAACACCTGTAAAATGGTCAACTATATATAAGCCTAGCTCATTAATTGTTTTGTCGGTCAAGTAATTATAATTTGATAGTGAATCGGTTAAAAGGAAAAGAAAAAAAAAGTTGATAGTGAAATTGTGAAAATGCTAATTTCTATATTAATTTTTTTAAAGATGTGGATTACGTGTGTCGGAATGTCTAATATACGTTGTCTTAATCGGGTTCACGCTAGAAAGCTCTTCATCTCCTACTTACTACCCAATCAGATTAAAAAACCCCTATTAATCCGGCCGAAAACACAACCATTAATAAGAGTTTCTTTGTCCATTTGATGTCGTAGGCTCGTAGCTTTAATCCATTATTCACGCATTAATGTTTTTATTTTTCTGATTATGAATGCTATAAATCCACAATTCATACGATCAAACCATGTTTGACGGTTACATTTATAAGTGCAAATACAAAATATATATATATCCGTTTCTATTTTTGAGCAATCATATGATATGAACGCGATCACACAATCAAGTTACAACTTCAATTCCTTGGTTGACAACAAAGAATAATGCTTCCAAACTCAAATGGCTATCTAGTCGTATTGAGGCAGGGTACTACTTTTGGAATAAGAATTACATTGTTATAATCTCTTTAAAAAATAAAAATAGTTGACCAAATTTATTTTTGAAGTTAATGGTGATAATGGTGATAGATGTCCTCAGCTCCGAGCGTCATAGAATTGAGCCACTTATACTGAAATTGTATAAATTGGCATATATATAGTGTCAACTTGGTACTCGTAATATGTATGCCAAATGACATATAATGATACTCCGTATATATTTAGATACTTGCATTTTTTCCTTTGAAAGAACCATACATTACTTGCAATATCTTTTCTTCATTCTATATATCATGTTTTGATAAGTTGTTATACGATAATTAAAAGTATGGAGATAAAATGATACGAGTAAAATATATACATATAAGAGTAGTACTACCCATTTTACAGAGTCAATACATGTATAAATTTGGCACAACCAAAATGCTACTACAAAGTAACGAAACCTTTGATTTGTAAGCTAGCTTATTTTCCACGTCAACATGCAACCACCATTTGTACTTAACGCATTATATGTTGTACGTCAAACTCATGATGATAATACTAAGCCGAGGACACAGACCTTAAGCCGAGGATATATATTA
>CM067167.1:160989443-161036943 GCA_034093135.1 Erigeron breviscapus | reverse complement strand
TATTAATAGTATGGTAAACAAACAAAAAAAAAAACAAGACCAAAACCCTTAAAAACTCGACCCAAACCAACCCAAATCGATTTGTAGGAACTTGTAACTTAATGTGAAGCATAAATAAACACCATTGACCATAAATAAACATAACCCAATCCACAAATTCGACCCAAACCAACCCAAATCGATTTGTAGGAACTTGTAACTTAATGTGAAGCATAAATAAACACCATTGACCATAAATAAACATAACCCAATCCACAAATTCGACCCAAACCAACCCAAATCGATTTGTAGGAACTTGTAACTTAATGTGAAGCATAAATAAACACCATTGACCATAAATAAACATAACCCAATCCACAAATTCGACCCAAACCAACCCAAATCGATTTGTAGGAACTTGTAACTTAATGTGAAGCATAAATAAACACCATTGACCATAAATAAACATAACCCAATCCACAAATTCGACCCAAACCAACCCAAATCGATTTGTAGGAACTTGTAACTTAATGTGAAGCATAAATAAACACCATTGACCATAAATAAACATAACCCAATCCACAAATTCGACCCAAACCAACCCAAATCGATTTGTAGGAACTTGTAACTTAATGTGAAGCATAAATAAACACCATTGACCATAAATAAACATAACCCAATCCACAAATTCGACCCAAACCAACCCAAATCGATTTGTAGGAACTTGTAACTTAATGTGAAGCATAAATAAACACCATTGACCATAAATAAACATAACCCAATCCACAAATTCGACCCAAACCAACCCAAATCGATTTGTAGGAACTTGTAACTTAATGTGAAGCATAAATAAACACCATTGACCATAAATAAACATAACCCAATCCACAAATTCGACCCAAAACATCAAAATCATAACAAATCGTTCCAACCCTAATCGAAACCCTAGTTTGACCTAAATCGTCTTTTGACTCGATTCAAGACTTGCAATTGTTCAAGATGACTAGAAATGCAATAACAAACATAAGTAGGTGTAAATGGGATGAATTTGACTTACCAAAACTTCTCCTTGAGCTAGAACCCGAAATTAGGTCAAATGGATAAAAATGCAAGACTTCCACCTTTTGATTCTTCGATATGACGATAATGTGGTATAGATGGCGATGAATCTAGTGTTATAACCTTTCTAAACACTAAGTAGATGGTAGAGAGGAGGGAGGAAATGGTCTTGCTTTGTTCTTGAGAGAAAGAGATAGATAGATAGAAATGAAAATGAGAGAGGGGGAAAAGGATAAGGGGGGGGGGAAATGGGTCTTGGGGCTGGTGGGTCATAGACTACCCACGGGCCGACCCGTTTCTCTTTTCAAGCCAAGTTACAATCGTTACCCTATTAAACATCGAGTAAACATATTAACGACCCGACCAACATACCACATAGTCATATAATCACAAATGGGCCCAATTATTTCATTCCACAAGTTTGTTAGTCAAATTACACAAAAAGTCAATGGGTCAAGATTCACGGATGTTACATTGTGGCATCGGCTCATTCAATCGGCCACATTTGGGCGATGCAAGTGAACGTTGGGTGTGATATTTTCAAGGTAATCAAACAAAAAAACATTAATTTATATATATATACTCACACATGAGGAAAATCGGTTTTCCGGCGACAACTTCGTTTTCCGACGGAAATAGGCAACTACTCCCTTGCGGGTTGGTGATCTTCCTCTCTTTTTCTTCTTTGTCGGAATCTATTTATTTATAGATTTAGATATAGATATTATATATATATATATATAGATATATATATATATATATATACATATATATATATATATATATATATATATATATATATATATATATATATATATATATATATATATATATATATATATATATATATATATATATATATATATATATATATATATATATATATATATATATATATATATATATATATATATATATATATATATATATATATATATATATATATATATATATATATATATATATATATATATATATATATATATATATATATATATATATATATATATATATATATATATATATATATATATATATATATATATATATATATATATATATATATATATATATATATATATATATATATATATATATATATATATATATATATATATATATATATATATATATATATATATATATATATATATATATATATATATATATATATATATATATATATATATATATATATATATATATATATATATATATATATATATATATATATATATATATATATATATATATATATATATATATATATATATATATATATATATATATATATATATATATATATATATATATATATATATATATATATATATATATATATATATATATATATATATATATATATATATATATATATATATATATATATATATATATATATATATATATATATATATATATATATATATATATATATATATATATATATATATATATATATATATATATATATATATATATATATATATATATATATATATATATATATATATATATATATATATATATATATATATATATATATATATATATATATATATATATATATATATATATATATATATATATATATATATATATATATATATATATATATATATATATATATATATATATATATATATATATATATATATATATATATATATATATATATATATATATATATATATATATATATATATATATATATATATATATATATATATATATATATATATATATATATATATATATATATATATATATATATATATATATATATATATCATATCTTCAACATATGTATATATATATATATAATAACACATACCTAATGGTGGTGGTGGGTGGGTGTTTTACCGATGGGTAGCATATCATCTTCTCCGTCATCATCTATCACCGGAGGTTCTTGCACAAATGTTATCTACTATGAAAAATAGATGGATATTGAATAGGTGGGGGAGGAAATTTGGCCGGAACAAATTGAAGAAGAAAAACAAGATGTGGGGTTGGTACTGTAACACCCGTTTCGTAAAAATATGGATTTCCAAAAATTTTCGCCTAACGGCGTCAATAAAGCGGAAACAGTTTATTAAAAACCTCAACCAATGGAAACAGTTGAGAAACATAAGTGGTGTTACTAATAGCATCAAATCAGTAATAAAAGAAATCCATAAGATTGCCCAACATAAAGCAACCATAACATAGTCATTACAATAGTTCCATAAAGGAAATCATTAACATTAAGTCTATGCGAAGTTATTGGGTAAACTAAAGCCATCCTGATCATCTACCCATCTCTCGCCAAAGCTTCACACGACATCTCACTGCTTAACCTGAGGGGTGTCAACACATAAGAAGAAACAAGTGTTAGCTATAAAGCTAAGTAAGATAACACCAGGTTTAAGCAAAACATTTCATCCATTAAACACGTCACTTTAAAACATTACTTCATTTGATTTAGGCATTTATATCACCACATAACGTATCCATATCACATATAAGCATAGAGTCCATGACCCTAAGTGTGCCTAATCAATTTCGTCATTTCATCTCATCTCATTAAGTTGTGACTAGGTCACCGTTAAGTTGTAACCGAGGTTATAGTTTATGAAACCATTTTTGTTGCACCCTCAGCGTGACAAAAGTAGTGTATCTTACCTGGTAGTAGAATGTGCGCGCAAACAAAGCTAACAGTGCTTAATAGTAATCCCCGACACCTATCGTACATTAATATATGAAATATAAGTCATTTGGGACCTTAAATGGACTTGAAAACGAACTTAGTTTTGTTCTTACGAACTTAATCCCAGAAAACGAACTTAACTGCAGAAACGAATTTAGCTTCAGGAAACGAATTTAAGCTTCAGGAAACGAATTTAAGCTTCAGGAAACGAATTTAAGCTTCAGGAAACGAATTTAAGCTTCAGGAAACGAATTTAAGCTTCAGGAAACGAATTTAAGCTTCAGGAAACGAATTTAAGCTTCATAAACAAATTTAAGCTTCAGGAAACGAATTTAAGCTTCAGGAAACGAATTTAAGCTTCAGGAAACGAATTTAAACCTATCTTCGTCCAGAATTCAAAAACGACTATGTTCTTCATTTTTTCCAGAAATCGATCGACTTAGGCTGTTCCCAAAACATGTTTTTGACATAATTGAACATCTCTTGATCATAAAGATCGATTATAAACTCGTTTAACACCATTATGAACATCAATTGACCAAAACACATAATAAACCCTAATTCTTTCAAAACTTCTTTTAAAATCAGATTTGATTCAAATAGAAACATCTTTTAGATTTGAAATATAGCCAACGGTAAATTTTGGTAAATTTTGGTAAATTTTGGTAAATTTTGGTAAATTTTGGTAAATTTTGGTAAATTTTGGTAAATTTTGGTAAATTTTGGTAAATTTTGGTAAATTTTGGTAAATTTTGGTAAATTTTGGTAAATTTTGGTAAATTTTGGTAAATTTTGGTAAATTTTGGTAAATTTTGGTAAATTTTGGTAAATTTTGGTAAATTTTGGTAAATTTTGGTAAATTTTGGTAAATTTTGGTAAATTTTGGTAAATTTTGGTAAATTTTGGTAAATTTTGGTAAATTTTGGTAAATTTTGGTAAATTTTGGTAAATTTTGGTAAATTTTGGTAAATTTTGGTAAATTTTGGTAAATTTTGGTAAATTTTGGTAAATTTTGGTAAATTTTGGTAAATTTTGGTAAATTTTGGTAAATTTTGGTAAATTTTGGTAAATTTTGGTAAATTTTGGTAAATTTTGGTAAATTTTGGTAAATTTTGGTAAATTTTGGTAAATTTTGGTAAATTTTGGTAAATTTTGGTAAATTTTGGTAAATTTTGGTAAATTTTGGTAAATTTTGGTAAATTTTGGTAAATTTTGGTAAATTTTGGTAAATTTTGGTAAATTTTGGTAAATTTTGGTAAATTTTGGTAAATTTTGGTAAATTTTGGTAAATTTTGGTAAATTTTGGTAAATTTTGGTAAATTTTGGTAAATTTTGGTAAATTTTGGTAAATTTTGGTAAATTTTGGTAAATTTTGGTAAATTTTGGTAAATTTTGGTAAATTTTGGTAAATTTTGGTAAATTTTGGTAAATTTTGGTAAATTTTGGTAAATTTTGGTAAATTTTGGTAAATTTTGGTAAATTTTGGTAAATTTTGGTAAATTTTGGTAAATTTTGGTAAATTTTGGTAAATTTTGGTAAATTTTGGTAAATTTTGGTAAATTTTGGTAAATTTTGGTAAATTTTGGTAAATTTTGGTAAATTTTGGTAAATTTTGGTAAATTTTGGTAAATTTTGGTAAATTTTGGTAAATTTTGGTAAATTTTGGTAAATTTTGGTAAATTTTGGTAAATTTTGGTAAATTTTGGTAAATTTTGGTAAATTTTGGTAAATTTTGGTAAATTTTGGTAAATTTTGGTAAATTTTGGTAAATTTTGGTAAATTTTGGTAAATTTTGGTAAATTTTGGTAAATTTTGGTAAATTTTGGTAAATTTTGGTAAATTTTGGTAAATTTTGGTAAATTTTGGTAAATTTTGGTAAATTTTGGTAAATTTTGGTAAATTTTGGTAAATTTTGGTAAATTTTGGTAAATTTTGGTAAATTTTGGTAAATTTTGGTAAATTTTGGTAAATTTTGGTAAATTTTGGTAAATTTTGGTAAATTTTGGTAAATTTTGGTAAATTTTGGTAAATTTTGGTAAATTTTGGTAAATTTTGGTAAATTTTGGTAAATTTTGGTAAATTTTGGTAAATTTTGGTAAATTTTGGTAAATTTTGGTAAATTTTGGTAAATTTTGGTAAATTTTGGTAAATTTTGGTAAATTTTGGTAAATTTTGGTAAATTTTGGTAAATTTTGGTAAATTTTGGTAAATTTTGGTAAATTTTGGTAAATTTTGGTAAATTTTGGTAAATTTTGGTAAATTTTGGTAAATTTTGGTAAATTTTGGTAAATTTTGGTAAATTTTGGTAAATTTTGGTAAATTTTGGTAAATTTTGGTAAATTTTGGTAAATTTTGGTAAATTTTGGTAAATTTTGGTAAATTTTGGTAAATTTTGGTAAATTTTGGTAAATTTTGGTAAATTTTATTATTATAAGGTTAGGAAAGAGCCGATGGACCCGATTGGTATGTCTATACCCTTAAATTTGGTAAATTTTGGTAAATTTTTTGATGGCTACATGTCATGCTCTTATTGATCTAAAAATATGTCAATTGTTGCCAAAGTGCCAAACTTTGACACTGCACCCTTGCCCCTTAGACTGTATGGAGTGGGGGGCAAATATATATATATATATATATATATATATATATATATATATATATATATATATATATATATATATATATATATATATATATATATATATATATATATATATATATATATATATATATATATATATATATATATATATATATATATATATATATATATATATATATATATATATATATATATATATATATATATATATATATATATATATATATATATATATATATATATATATATATATATATATATATATATATATATATATATATATATATATATATATATATATATATATATATATATATATATATATATATATATATATATATATATATATATATATATATATATATATATATATATATATATATATATATATATATATATATATATATATATATATATATATATATATATATATATATATATATATATATATATATATATATATATATATATATATATATATATATATATATATATATATATATATATATATATATATATATATATATATATATATATATATATATATATATATATATATATATATATATATATATATATATATATATATATATATATATATATATATATATATATATATATATATATATATATATATATATATATATATATATATATATATATATATATATATATATATATATATATATATATATATATATATATATATATATATATATATATATATATATATATATATATATATATATATATATATATATATATATATATATATATATATATATATATATATATATATATATATATATATATATATATATATATATATATATATATATATATATATATATATATATATATATATATATATATATATATATATATATATATATATATATATATATATATATATATATATATATATATATATATATATATATATATATATATATATATATATATATATATATATATATATATATATATATATATATATATATATATATATATATATATATATATATATATATATATATATATATATATATATATATATATATATATATATATATATATATATATATATATATATATATATATATATATATATATATATATATATATATATATATATATATATATATATATATATATATATATATATATATATATATATATATATATATATATATATATATATATATATATATATATATATATATATATATATATATATATATATATATATATATATATATATATATATATATATATATATATATATATATATATATATATATATATATATATATATATATATATATATATATATATATATATATATATATATATATATATATATATATATATATATATATATATATATATATATATATATATATATATATATATATATATATATATATATATATATATATATATATATATATATATATATATATATATATATATATATATATATATATATATATATATATATATATATATATATATATATATATATATATATATATATATATATATATATATATATATATATATATATATATATATATATATATATATATATATATATATATATATATATATATATATATATATATATATATATATATATATATATATATATATATATATATATATATATATATATATATATATATATATATATATATATATATATATATATATATATATATATATATATATATATATATATATATATATATATATATATATATATATATATATATATATATATATATATATATATATATATATATATATATATATATATATATATATATATATATATATATATATATATATATATATATATATATATATATATATATATATATATATATATATATATATATATATATATATATATATATATATATATATATATATATATATATATATATATATATATATATATATATATATATATATATATATATATATATATATATATATATATATATATATATATATATATATATATATATATATATATATATATATATATATATATATATATATATATATATATATATATATATATATATATATATATATATATATATATATATATATATATATATATATATATATATATATATATATATATATATATATATATATATATATATATATATATATATATATATATATATATATATATATATATATATATATATATATATATATATATATATATATATATATATATATATATATATATATATATATATATATATATATATATATATATATATATATATATATATATATATATATATATATATATATATATATATATATATATATATATATATATATATATATATATATATATATATATATATATATATATATATATATATATATATATATATATATATATATATATATATATATATATATATATATATATATATATATATATATATATATATATATATATATATATATATATATATATATATATATATATATATATATATATATATATATATATATATATATATATATATATATATATATATATATATATATATATATATATATATATATATATATATATATATATATATATATATATATATATATATATATATATATATATATATATATATATATATATATATATATATATATATATATATATATATATATATATATATATATATATATATATATATATATATATATATATATATATATATATATATATATATATATATATATATATATATATATATATATATATATATATATATATATATATATATATATATATATATATATATATATATATATATATATATATATATATATATATATATATATATATATATATATATATATATATATATATATATATATATATATATATATATATATATATATATATATATATATATATATATATATATATATATATATATATATATATATATATATATATACATCTATTCTTAAATTATACTATGTTTGAGATGATAGGGATATATATATATATATATATATATATATATATATATATATACATTAATTTTGACCTTTTTTAGGACTTCTTTTTATCTGATATATCAACCTTTGGTATCCATTTAATTTGACTATTGCTAACAAATACTCTGAGATGGATTATGAACTGTTTAGTATATGAAAATTTACGAATACATGAGGCAAAGCAATCTAACTAGAAACGTGTGGTAACTTTGAGGGTATTAAGGTAATTTTAATAGTTAGGGGATGGGGCTTTTTTTTTAAAGCTTCCTCCATGAGCTTTTATTTCTAAGCTCTTGGAGCTTTTATTTTGAAAATAAAAACCCCAAGCCCACACATCCAAACAAGGTTACAATTTACCCTAAGAGCTTTTATTTAAAAGCCCAATCCTCTATCCCCTAGAAAGCCTTCAAAAAGCCTTTGCCAAACATACACTAAGTTGTTTCACTTATGTAATGCACGTATATTGTAACGGTCCAACGGATGTATGAAACCAAATCATGTGATTTGAATATGACCAGTAAAT
Source organism: Erigeron breviscapus (assembly GCA_034093135.1). NCBI lineage: Eukaryota > Viridiplantae > Streptophyta > Magnoliopsida > Asterales > Asteraceae > Erigeron > Erigeron breviscapus. The sequence goes on along the minus strand of CM067167.1, from coordinate 161,027,052 downwards.
ATATACGAGTATAAAAAAAAACACCCTCAATAATTTGATTAGTTTTTAAAAAGTAGTTAAATTCGAATGTTAAATGAACTTAAATAATCTACTTACTTTGGATAAGAAATCCGTGTATGCTGCAAACATGTACCAAATAAATAATAAAATACACGGCTTAACTGGGACAGTGGGACAGTGACGTGATAACTATCCTTCCTAGGATCATTTTCTAAAGTGATTATGCATTTTATGTGTTACGAATCACACATAGTTTTTTCTTATTTTGAATATTACTCGTAGTAATTTTTTGCCGCTATGGCAACAAAGTTCTGATTGTTTAAGGGAATGTCTATACCCACACCCACCAATTTATCATACACACACACTATACGCGAGTATATTCTTATATGCTCGTATACTTACTTTGACAAAAAAAAGTTAAAATATCATCCTCAATGTATCAATGTATACTTCACGTATGGTGGGTGTTTAGATAGTCACTATCTAAATATCCACCATACGGGGAGTATACATTAATACATCGAGGATGATATTTTTGACTTTTCTTGTCAAAGTGATTATACGGGCGTATAAGAGCATACTCACCGTATAGTGAACGTTTATGCCGAATTGGAGTGTTTCTATTACAGGACCCTTGTTTAATATAAATGAAATTCGTAATATAAAGGATGGCTGGTGATTTTGTGTAAGATAAAGGAATAACGGAAAATACTAAGCTTCCGTTTGTTTGTATTTATTAAATTAAATACGAAATCCTGTAACAAGCAACTAAAATCTCAAATAACCATATAAAATCTAACAAAAATGTTGTTGTTCATAGTTATATATACTCTCACAGCAAGAGGCTTCGATGAAGGTGTGTAAGATGCGCAACCGTAAAGTACTTATAATATTTAGAGACCTCCCAAAATTAATATATGTATTACAATTTATTCATTGTAGAGCTATATTTTGATAAGTTATTGTAGTTTTTCTTTTCTAACCAACAGAAAATTTATTGTATCGTGTTGAATAGTGAAACTTTGTAATAATCTGGTTTAATTTTGATATTTGAATAACCTTCAAAATCTCGTCCAATCTTGGTTACGGCTCTGGTCACAACGAGATTTTGGATTAACAATTTGCTATAAGCTACTGCACAGAACATAATAACTCTATACTATACAAATAAACTTCATCTAAGAACAAGAGAGTAATAAAGATATTAGACATGTCATATGAAGTATGCTCTATTAAAGGTCGTTTCTTTGCGAACAATTAGACTACTAGTCTCATGTAATCTTGCTGACTAAACAAATAAACAATACTCTGTAATAAGCTAATATATATGTATTTATTTATAACTCGGGCCAGAAATAACAGAGAACTGGCCTTATGCTTATATAACTTCTAGACATTTTAAACCGCAAACAATATACGCAATATATATCTTTCCTCTTTAAATAAACAAATTAAATTCCGCTATTAATAGGATCCTCCTGTGAACCATATATTATATACCGGTAATACCATAAGTCCATAATACCCAAGCAGAAAGCTATTTTGCAGCTATCTGCAAAAAAAATAGAATTATGATTTAGACAACTTTTTATAGTTAGAACTTTAAACTATACATTTCATACAAAAATAATTCTGCTGAAGCCATTCTCCTTTCTTATATTAATTTGTTCTTAATACTCCATAATTGAATAACTTTGACTTGTCATAAACTTGCATAAATTTGACTTGTCTAAAACTTGCATAACTTTGACTTATCTAAAACGATTACCATCAACAAGTTTTGATTTGTTCGAAACTTTTTATAAACAAAATCTAGGTATCTAACTATCCAAGTATGCTTATATATTTAAACACTTGATTAAAGAATAAAGTAAACAGATCAATAAGCTAATTTATCAGAATTAAGTAATTACCTGATAAATGAATGGATCAGTTCTCCCTCCAGCTCCTAACCTTCTCACCTCATTTTTCTTCAACAATCTATCATTTAAACACAATTAATCCAACTTAATCACAGACATGTCATGTACCTGAGATGATTTATTTATAACAAGTGTCATGAACTATAATGATATTTTCAGAATTGTTAAACAGTCATTTCCTTTTTTTTTATAAAGAAAATCATTTTGAAACACAATTCAAGTTATTTGACGGTCAACTGACAGTAAGCACATCAAAACATTCCACCTGGCACAGTGTAAGCCACGTGGCATATTTCTACTGGCTGTATCTAAAAAAAGGATATATTGTGTTTACATTCTCAAGGCTTTGCTAGTATCAGGACTGTCACCAAGCACCTCACGTATCCTCACTTCAGAAGCAAATCCAGTACGAGCCAGCACGTTCAATATGGCCTCAGACCGGCGTAACAGATGACGCGGGTTCACCTCCAAATACGTTTTCATCTTCTTCTTCATTTTCACATCCCGAACCAACGCCTTCTTCCTCCTATTCATTATTCTCGGCTTACAGCTAACTTCTGAGGTGGAGGTGGAAATCATGCTGCTGGATCCACCTGTTACAGTCGACGAGCCTTCTGTTATCTCTGATGAGCTACCACCGGACCTAACCACAGTTTTCGCCATTTTACGACAATCAGATATCCATAACGTCCTTGATCTGCTCTTTCTCACTACCTGCAAATATATATCATAAATTCCAATTAACCAATTATATAAATTCACATTAACATTAAATTAATTCCAAATTTTAAACTACAACAGATCAAGCTCTCCAACGATATAATTTCATTAAAAATAGGAAAATTTCATATCGGAACACGAGCTACAAAAAAAAAAAAAAAAAAAAAAAAAAAAAAAAAAAAAAAAAAAAAAAAAAAAAAAAAAAAAAAAAAAAAAAAAAAAAAAAAAAAAAAAAAAAAAAAAAAAAAAAAAAAAAAAAAAAAAAAAAAAAAAAAAAAAAAAAAAAAAAAAAAAAAAAAAAAAAAAAAAAAAAAAAAAAAAAAAAAAAAAAAAAAAAAAAAAAAAAAAAAAAAAAAAAAAAAAAAAAAAAAAAAAAAAAAAAAAAAAAAAAAAAAAAAAAAAAAAAAAAAAAAAAAAAAAAAAAAAAAAAAAAAAAAAAAAAAAAAAAAAAAAAAAAAAAAAAAAAAAAAAAAAAAAAAAAAAAAAAAAAAAAAAAAAAAAAAAAAAAAAAAAAAAAAAAAAAAAAAAAAAAAAAAAAAAAAAAAAAAAAAAAAAAAAAAAAAAAAAAAAAAAAAAAAAAAAAAAAAAAAAAAAAAAAAAAAAAAAAAAAAAAAAAAAAAAAAAAAAAAAAAAAAAAAAAAAAAAAAAAAAAAAAAAAAAAAAAAAAAAAAAAAAAAAAAAAAAAAAAAAAAAAAAAAAAAAAAAAAAAAAAAAAAAAAAAAAAAAAAAAAAAAAAAAAAAAAAAAAAAAAAAAAAAAAAAAAAAAAAAAAAAAAAAAAAAAAAAAAAAAAAAAAAAAAAAAAAAAAAAAAAAAAAAAAAAAAAAAAAAAAAAAAAAAAAAAAAAAAAAAAAAAAAAAAAAAAAAAAAAAAAAAAAAAAAAAAAAAAAAAAAAAAAAAAAAAAAAAAAAAAAAAAAAAAAAAAAAAAAAAAAAAAAAAAAAAAAAAAAAAAAAAAAAAAAAAAAAAAAAAAAAAAAAAAAAAAAAAAAAAAAAAAAAAAAAAAAAAAAAAAAAAAAAAAAAAAAAAAAAAAAAAAAAAAAAAAAAAAAAAAAAAAAAAAAAAAAAAAAAAAAAAAAAAAAAAAAAAAAAAAAAAAAAAAAAAAAAAAAAAAAAAAAAAAAAAAAAAAAAAAAAAAAAAAAAAAAAAAAAAAAAAAAAAAAAAAAAAAAAAAAAAAAAAAAAAAAAAAAAAAAAAAAAAAAAAAAAAAAAAAAAAAAAAAAAAAAAAAAAAAAAAAAAAAAAAAAAAAAAAAAAAAAAAAAAAAAAAAAAAAAAAAAAAAAAAAAAAAAAAAAAAAAAAAAAAAAAAAAAAAAAAAAAAAAAAAAAAAAAAAAAAAAAAAAAAAAAAAAAAAAAAAAAAAAAAAAAAAAAAAAAAAAAAAAAAAAAAAAAAAAAAAAAAAAAAAAAAAAAAAAAAAAAAAAAAAAAAAAAAAAAAAAAAAAAAAAAAAAAAAAAAAAAAAAAAAAAAAAAAAAAAAAAAAAAAAAAAAAAAAAAAAAAAAAAAAAAAAAACGCAACTTATAATAAGCTGAAAACGGTTCACATATAGATAAAAAAAAAATATCTATAGAAACCGTTTGCAATTGAAATTTAAATCAGAACTCTAGATCTACATAAACTAGCTGATGATCGATTTCATATCAAAACAGAGCATAAATTTGATTGATCAGAATTTCGATACGATAGATACAGATAGTTATAGAAACGAATACCTTGAGCTTCAATTCACGTTCAGAACCAGAGATAGCGTTAGCAACCATACGAATTCCACGTCCGTACACTTCATCAGACGAAACATCACCGCTACTAACAGTAGACGAAGCAGACGATCTCGAAAACGATTTACTCAGAGATAAGCTCTCGGAACGATCAGCTTCATACTTAGATGTGATTTCCTCACTGTTAACATCAATCAAAACGAAAAATTATCATCAAACTTAAAAGTCAACGTAAAAGTCAAAGTATAGAAATCGTAAAATTGATGATTATGATGAATAATAATAGAATTTAAAATTAATTTAGCTGAGTGAATTACCTTGATGGAGAAGATGAAGATGATAAGGAAAGAAGGAGAAGAGATGAAGCAACAATCTGTTCGGATGAATTCGGAAACGGTGATTCCATTGGAGCTTAATTAATTAATTAATTTTGAATTTAATTTTAGTTTGTGTTTGGGATAATAGGCGGGAGGAAAATATAATTTGAATTTTTTGAAATGTGTGTGATTTGATCTGATTATTTGTTTGTAAATCAGGCGGTTAGTGTTTATCACGCCCACGCATGCATGTGTTCATGTGTGTGTGTAACAGAATGATGGGTCGAATTAAAAGGATGTGACCAGACCCGGATTGTTGGAGTCTCAGAGTTTATATTTGTATTTGGGTTTTAAAAACCGGGTAATGGTTCCGGGTGTGTGTTCACTTTTTAGCTACAAAATTGTCCATTTGATGAACTTGAATAGTTGAATTAAATATCGTGATTAGATACGAAATTCTACAACAGACTAGCATAGTGCCCGCAAAATGCGCCGGTGACGGCAATGCGGTGGTGATGGGTGGCGGGGTCGACTAATGGTGGTAACGCTGAGTAGTGTAGCCTATTGCTGTAAATGTAATTATTATAATGGTTAGTATAGTTATTTTAAAGTTGAAGGACTCATGTATTTATTTTATTTAGGGTGAGAGTGTATTGTTTTTAAGGTGTATTGTTTTAATGGAGGATATTTCTCACATTTCCTTTCCTGTAACTTTCAACAGTGGGTCTATTTTTTTTTAATAGGGAGTATAGATAAAAAGATCCTTTTATCTATTACAGTTTTTTCTTTTAGTCTCCAAGTGAAGAAATAACAGTTTGAGAAAAAAAAAGCCGTATGTGCGTGGTACCAAAATTGAAAAACAACAACAACTTGAGGTACGAAAACTATAATTTCTTCACTTGGAAGTGCAAAAATTGTCAACTTGAAGTACCAAAAGTGTAATTTTCTCTAGATATTAGTGAAATTTTTCCTAAGTTAAAATATCTGCAATTGTCTTGAGGCAATGAGACTTCTTGAGAGTTGAGTCTTGATTAAAAGGATCATTATATATCTAAAAGTTGGATCAAGGGGTGGGAAAATTTGGCGATTCTTAGTGTTACATTTATGAGGTATTATTAGGGTACTTAATAGGGGTTAGTTAATTACCTTCTTATTTTTTTATTTTTTTTTTTTTTTTTTTTTTTTTTTTTTTTTTTTTTTTTTTTTTTTTTTTTTTTTTTTTTTTTTTTTTTTTTTTTTTTTTTTTTTTTTTTTTTTTTTTTTTTTTTTTTTTTTTTTTTTTTTTTTTTTTTTTTTTTTTTTTTTTTTTTTTTTTTTTTTTTTTTTTTTTTTTTTTTTTTTTTTTTTTTTTTTTTTTTTTTTTTTTTTTTTTTTTTTTTTTTTTTTTTTTTTTTTTTTTTTTTTTTTTTTTTTTTTTTTTTTTTTTTTTTTTTTTTTTTTTTTTTTTTTTTTTTTTTTTTTTTTTTTTTTTTTTTTTTTTTTTTTTTTTTTTTTTTTTTTTTTTTTTTTTTTTTTTTTTTTTTTTTTTTTTTTTTTTTTTTTTTTTTTTTTTTTTTTTTTTTTTTTTTTTTTTTTTTTTTTTTTTTTTTTTTTTTTTTTTTTTTTTTTTTTTTTTTTTTTTTTTTTTTTTTTTTTTTTTTTTTTTTTTTTTTTTTTTTTTTTTTTTTTTTTTTTTTTTTTTTTTTTTTTTTTTTTTTTTTTTTTTTTTTTTTTTTTTTTTTTTTTTTTTTTTTTTTTTTTTTTTTTTTTTTTTTTTTTTTTTTTTTTTTTTTTTTTTTTTTTTTTTTTTTTTTTTTTTTTTTTTTTTTTTTTTTTTTTTTTTTTTTTTTTTTTTTTTTTTTTTTTTTTTTTTTTTTTTTTTTTTTTTTTTTTTTTTTTTTTTTTTTTTTTTTTTTTTTTTTTTTTTTTTTTTTTTTTTTTTTTTTTTTTTTTTTTTTTTTTTTTTTTTTTTTTTTTTTTTTTTTTTTTTTTTTTTTTTTTTTTTTTTTTTTTTTTTTTTTTTTTTTTTTTTTTTTTTTTTTTTTTTTTTTTTTTTTTTTTTTTTTTTTTTTTTTTTTTTTTTTTTTTTTTTTTTTTTTTTTTTTTTTTTTTTTTTTTTTTTTTTTTTTTTTTTTTTTTTTTTTTTTTTTTTTTTTTTTTTTTTTTTTTTTTTTTTTTTTTTTTTTTTTTTTTTTTTTTTTTTTTTTTTTTTTTTTTTTTTTTTTTTTTTTTTTTTTTTTTTTTTTTTTTTTTTTTTTTTTTTTTTTTTTTTTTTTTTTTTTTTTTTTTTTTTTTTTTTTTTTTTTTTTTTTTTTTTTTTTTTTTTTTTTTTTTTTTTTTTTTTTTTTTTTTTTTTTTTTTTTTTTTTTTTTTTTTTTTTTTTTTTTTTTTTTTTTTTTTTTTTTTCTTCTTTTTTTTTTACTGAGTTTTCAATTCACTATGTCTCATTAATGCTTCAGTTCATCCTTTCCAGTGATCGTTGCTTCATGTCCCTAATATTAAATGAGGTGTTATTGTATGTCTGGTAGCCGAACAATCTCTATTCAATTCGTTCCATCAATAATATTGTGTTTTCAGTTTATATTAAGGTAAGAAACTACAGCCAACTTCTTTTCATATATGATATCAATCAATTCATTAAGTTTTTCCATGACCAACCTATCACCACGCCACTACAGCCAACATCTTTCTGGTCAGCCACCATTTTCCGGCCAGCCACCAAACCGTTGCACCAGGTTTGTTGTCTATCATTAGCAATTGAATTAGTTTTTGCCCTAATTCCCTAAATCCTCAATTTGTGGTTATTATTTTGACCTCCTAGCACCAACAGTTCCATTCATGTTACTACTTTATAATTTATTATTTAATTGATCATCTGGTGTTGAAATTGATCGGCGTTATTTTGATTATTTTTTTCCAGAATTTGACTGTGTAATATATTTCACAGGTATGTAATTTTGGAATTATTTTCTGTTGTGGACATGTGGGTTATTAGTTAGATACTAATCTTTCTCAAAGTTTTCTTAATCCCTAATTATTATTTTTAATGGTATTTTCTGTGTGGCTATGTTTTTTTATGCAAAGTTCTGAATCAACTTCGGGTTTTGGTGGTGGTAAATGTTGCAACTGCTTGCTACACTCAGAACAGATCTATCTATGTCAAAAGACATAAGAAGACCTCCTATGAAGTACTCAGAAATAGAAAGCCTAATATTGGATACTTCCATGTATTTGGGTGTCCAGTATACATTCTGAATAACTCTAATCAGCTTGGAAAATTCGATGCAAAAGCTGATGAAGGGTACTTCCTAGGATATTCATCAAATCGCAAAGCCTTTAGAGTCTTTAACAAGAGACTTGAAAAGGTTGATGAGTCAATTCATGTTACCTTTGATGAATCCAACTCTGCAATCTTTAAAATTCCATTTCTGAACCACCCTCAGAAAGTCCAATCAGTTTTGGTGATTCTGATCCTATTGCAGAATCTGATCAGTCACCTGAACATGTTTCTGAACATCTCCGTTCAGAACCAGAAAGAAACAAGCAAAGCAACATTCCATTCTATCCCCCAGTTAGTTTCAAACTACCTTCTGAACTAACTATTGGATCAGATGTATATGCTGCTACACCCATGATATCAGATTCCACTGAGCAACATCAATCTGAAGAATTTCATGAAGGAATGCAGATCTAGTCAACCTTCATCATCACAATCTGCTCCTAACCATTCTATTTTTCAGAAGTCTGAGATGCATGCACTATTTCAGAACAAATAGGGGGAATTTGTTAGGTCGAGAATCGACCATGTATAATTTGTTCAGAAATAGCTTGAAGTTTAGTGAAGACATTACTTCAGAATTCTGAGATGCCTCAGAATTCAGAACTCCTTCACTGAAGCTTCACTTCAGTTCAGATCTACGTATCAGAATACCATTCAGAATGAAGTCAAAGACTGAAGTCTGAAGAAGAGAATCATCTCAGAAGCGAGCATCAGAGTGATTCTACCAGATCGAAGACTGAAGCATCTCAGTGATAAAGTACTTACAACACTTTACACTGATTACGAGGAAGACTTTTACTTTACACCTTTATCCAGTTAATAGAATTATCTATTAATAAAAGGTACAAAGTATAGGTTAGGAACCTAGTACTATAAGTCACATCAAGTGACTTATATACGCTTCCTTGTGCAGCATGTAAGGAATTATGGTTTAATTCCTTAAATGCTCACAACCACATTTGTACGACATTGTCCATGTCATCATGAACTTTGTCTATAAATACAAAGTCTTCTCACATCTTGCAAATTGCTTGAACTATTGCATTGCAACTTGTGAGATATACTCTAAGCAAAACTTACGAGTATTTCCAAGTCATCTTGATCACTTGTATTTCGGGATTGTTTAGATAGTTACACTTGGGTGTTTATCTTTGTTCCGCAACAATCCTTGTATTTGTTTATACATCAATAAATCAAATACATTAGAAAACAACGTGTCTCAATGCTACATACTTGATTATATTTATATATATCTTTATATAGTTTCTGCCATTTATTCTTGCATTAATTCATATTGTCATTTGTTTCTTGTTATCCATATCTGGATCGTAAACTAAACTTGTCCATCAAGATTAGTTGTACTTGCCAGTCGGGTTTAGTCATTCGTCTTTATATTTGGGACTCACAATTGGTATCAGAGCAGCAAGGTTGAATTACTACAATTCTTTAACCTTTGATCTGCTAAGATGACTGACTTTGAACAAGGACCTGACCCTAATAATGCTACCCCACCCCCTGTCATCAACAACAATATACCCTCACACAATGTTCACGTACACTTTCCAACTAATCCTGTTCCCAAGTTTGATGGGAACAGTGAAAACTTTCAAACATGGAAAGCGTGCTTACTTAAGTATATTGCTGGTGTTGAGAGACATTTACCAGACATTTTAAAAGATGGACCCTTTGTCCCTATGAATGCGTCAACTGTCGTCAGAAATGCCGATGGGACTCCTAGGCAGTCACCTAAGGAGAAGGATCATTGGTCAGAGGAAGATCATAGACTTGTTGACTTGGATACTAAGTTACAAAATATGATTTTATACGCAGTTCCAGAAACCCTTATGCCCACTCTTGTTTTACTCGAAAATTCTAAATTAATGTGGGCGGAACTACTGACACAGTTTGAAGGCACTAATGAGACAATTGTCACAAGAAAAGTTGCTTTAAACAAAAGATATGAGTCTTTCTTTGCTATACCTGGGGAGTCTTTAACCCAAACTTACATTAGGTTTACAAATCTGGTAAACCAACTGAAAGCCCTAGGTGTAACCAAAGACAAAGAAATTTTGTTAGAAAAGTTTTGTGACATTTTACCTTCAAAATGGGAAAATCTAATCTTGGTCTTGAGACAAGGCAAAACATTACACAGTCATACTCTTGCTTCCCTTTATGGAGCATTTAGGTATACTGAAGAGAACAAAGCTGAAAGAGCTTTGGCTGAGCAGGATGCCAAGAACCATGTTTCGACAAGTTCTGGTACGGTTCAGTATTCTGAACCACAAAGCACTGCTCTACTATCTTCTGAGAGTGATATTTTTGACTCAATGAAGAAGATGGTTTCTCAAATGTTAAAAACTGGTGTCTCTGCTAATGTCACTCATGATTGTGATGAGGATGACAATGATGATCTGGTTGCCATGCTGGCTAAAACGTTCAATCGTTTTAAGGCCAAATCAAATCGATCTGGCAAACCTTTTGCTTCCAGTGCTTCTATTGATAAGTCTAATCTTGAATGCTTTAAATGCGGCAAGAAAGGACATTTCATGAAGGAATGCAGATCTAGTCAACCTTCATCATCACAATCTGCTCCTAACCATTCTATTTTTCAGAAGTCTGATGACAGCTATAAGGCCAAATACAAGAAGTTGAAGGCTCATATGGCTCTTTTGGCACAAGACAACTCGAGCAACAGTTGCATGATTGCCAAGACTGAAAAGTGGGAAGACTCCGATGAATCATCTGATGATGAGGAGGAAGTTAGGGATATGTGTTTCATGGCACAAGAAGACCAAGGTCATTTGGTCAAAACTGATGTTGAATCTGGCCGCTGGGTGGATATAGTGATGAAAAAGGTCAGTAATTTTGGCTATGAAGAAGATGAGGAACACAAACTGGACCTTTTGGTTCTTTTAGAGGCTGACATCTCTTTTGTTGAGACAGTGCGTTCAGAAAGCCTAAAAATGTTTGAAAATAATACTTCTGAACTGAACGCCAGTCAGGCCAGATTAAAAGAACTGAAAGATGTTCATCTGGCCCTAAAAAGTTATCAATCAATGGTTGCCACTTTAGAGTTGGAAAAAGAAGAACTAAAAACCATCCTTGAAAAAGAACAAAAAATAATCAAATCTTGGATGAGTGCACCAAAACCAGATGCTGCAATTAAAAACACTTTTGCAAATCAAAAAACAGCATATGAATCTGGTGATCTTCACATGGCATCTATAATCACTGATTTAGATGCACTTCCAAAAGAAATGAAACCGGAAATTACTTTTCCTAAAGTTGGCAAACAAAAAATTGTAACTAATAAGGTCAAGGAACAATCTGAGGGAAATTCTGAAACAGCTCAGACAACTGGTTCAGAAAAGAAGGCTAAAACCAAAAAGCCATCTCCTCAGACTTCATCTAAGGTTCCAAAAGGACTAAAGAAGAAGAAAACTGTCTCCCCCACTGAGCCCTCTACCTCAGATTCTGGTAAGGCTCAGGTGTCTAATGAAGAATCTATGTTGTTAAGGTTAGAAAGTCAATTTCAACTATTGGCTAGACAAGTGCAGAGTTGTAATGCACGTTTAAAAAATGTTGAAACCACACCTCTTCAACCTAAACAAAATGCAAAACCTTTTTCTAAGCAAATCAAGCAAAAATCTGAGAAGAAAAAGGTTGAGCACCCCATCAAACCAACAACTTTTGTGTCAACTGAGATAATGACTGAAATCCCATTTGACCCTTCAGTTCCACACATACCAAAGATGGGTTCCTAAAAAGAACTAATCTTTGATTGTGTGCAGGGAGACCGAAAGAAGAACATATGGTTTCTGGACAGTGCTGCTGGCCGAACCATGACTGGTTATCAAACCCTGCTGGAGGAATATAGGGTGCAAGAAGGGCCCTCAATTGTTTTTGGAAATGATGGAAATGGAAAAACTGAGGGATATGGTGTGGTGAATAATGGTCAAGTCAAATTCACACGAGTTGCATATGTGAATGGTTTGAAATATAACCTGATCAGTGTCAGTCAACTTTGTGATGATGGCTTCAAGGTTTTATTTGATATCTCACAAGGCACCATATTCAACAGAGATGGAAAGGTAGTACTGGTTGCACCAAGGAAGGGAAACATTTATGTCATTGATATGAATCCATCTATCTCTGAACAATGTTTCTACACAAAGGCTGATGAAGACACAAACTGGTTGTGGCACAAGAGATTATCCCATCTGAACTTCAAAAACATTAATAAGTTGTCAAGAAAACAACTTGTTGATGGGATACCCTCTATGTCTTTCAACAAAGACAAGCCATGTCCAGGTTGTGAAATGGGCAAGCAGAAAAGAGCTTCATTCAAAACTAAGCAAAGCTTTAGTATAACTGAACCTCTTCACTTGCTTCACATGGACCTTTTTGGACCAGTGAACGTTCAGACCAGAGCAGGAAAGAAGTACACCCTTGTCGTTGTAGATGAATATTCAAGATATTGCTGGGTGATTTTCCTCAAGTCTAAGAGTGAAGCTGCTGCTGAAATCATTGCTCTCATCAAACAAATTGAGCTCAAGTACAAGCGAAAAGTTTGTCAGCTCAGAAGTGACAATGGCACTGAATTCAGAAATGCCACTCTGGAGTCCTTCTGCACTGAAACTGGCATATCTCAGAACTTCTCCTCAGCACACACACCAGAGCAGAATGGTGTTGTAGAAAGAAAGAATCGTACGCTGATTGAAGCTGCCAGAAGTATGCTGAATGAATCTGGTCTTCCCAAGAATTTCTGGGCTGAAGCTGTTGCAACTGCTTGCTACACTCAGAACAGATCTATCTATGTCAAAAGACATAAGAAGACCTCCTATGAAGTACTCAGAAATAGAAAGCCTAATATTGGATACTTCCATGTATTTGGGTGTCCAGTATACATTCTGAATAACTCTAATCAGCTTGGAAAATTCGATGCAAAAGCTGATGAAGGGTACTTCCTAGGATATTCATCAAATCGCAAAGCCTTTAGAGTCTTTAACAAGAGACTTGAAAAGGTTGATGAGTCAATTCATGTTACCTTTGATGAATCCAACTCTGCAATCTTTAAAAATTCCATTTCTGAACCACCCTCAGAAAGTCCAATCAGTTTTGGTGATTCTGATCCTATTGCAGAATCTGATCAGTCACCTGAACATGTTTCTGAACATCTCCGTTCAGAACCAGAAAGAAACAAGCAAAGCAACATTCCATTCTATCCCCCAGTTAGTTTCAAACTACCTTCTGAACTAACTATTGGATCAGATGTATATGCTGCTACACCCATGATATCAGATTCCACTGAGCAACATCAATCTGAAGAATTTCATGATGCAAGTCATGATATGCAGGAAGAAGAAGAAGCTGAAGATGTATTTTCTGAAGCTCCTCCAGAAGTTACTCAGAGAAATTCTTGCACTGATATCATTTCTCACCCTGGTCAATACACTAAGTGGACTAAAGCACATCCTATCGAGCAAATCATTGGGAATTCCACTAGTGGGGTTCAGACCAGAAGAGCCACAAGCGATCAATGCTTAAACGTCAGTTTCTTATCTCTAATTGAACCCAAGAAGATTGACGAGGCTATGAAGGACCCAAGCTGGGTTGAAGCCATGCAAGATGAGCTCAACCAGTTTAAAAGAAACGATGTATGGGAACTCGTTCCTTGTCCCAGTAACCTAAAGAAGGAACCAATTGGGACAAGATGGGTCTTCAGAAACAAGATGGACGAAGATGGTCACGTCATTAGAAACAAAGCTAGACTTGTTGCAAAGGGATATGCACAAGAAGAGGGAATAGATTTTGATGAAACTTTTGCACCAGTTGCTAGACTTGAAGCTATCAGAATTTTCTTAGCTTTTGCAGCTCATCATCAATTTAAAGTCTATCAAATGGATGTCAAAAGTGCATTTCTGAATGGCGATCTAGAAGAAGTTGTGTATGTGCATCAACCACCAGGGTTCATCAATGAAGAAAAACCACATTGGGTGTGCAGACTGAACAAAGCCTTATATGGTCTGAGACAAGCACCCAGAGCCTGGTATGATACTCTTACTAAACATCTTCTTAAAAATGGTTTTAAACGAGGTGCTATTGATAAAACTTTATTCATATTGCATGATAAAAGTGATATTCTTTTAGTACAAATTTATGTTGATGATATTGTGTTTGGTTCTACTAATGAGAAGATGTGTAAAAACTTTTCGAAAATCATGTCTTCTGAGTATGAAATGAGTATGATGGGAGAACTAACATATTTTCTGGGACTTCAAGTAAAACAAACTGAAGATGGTATCTTCATAAACCAGGAAAAATATGTTAGAGATTTACTAAAGAAATATCAATTTGATTCAGTCTCATCAAAAGATACTCCTATTTCTGCTCCACTAACTTTGGATTCTGATCCACATGGAAAACCAGTGGACCAAACAAAATATCGAGGTATGGTTGGTTCACTGATGTATTTAACTGCAAGTAGACCAGACATAATGTTTGCAACATGCCTTTGTGCTAGATTTCAGTCTGATCCCAGAGAAGCACATGCAAATGCTGTTAAAAGGATCTTCAGATACCTTAAGGGTGTCCCCAGATTGGGTCTTTGGTATCCCAAAGGCTCCAGTCTAGATCTAATGGGTTATTCAGATTCTGATCATGCAGGTTGCAAGATAGACAGGAAAAGTACCACTGGTGGGTGTCATTTCCTTGGTGGCAAATTAGTAAGCTGGACTAGTAAGAAGCAGACTGCAGTATCACTATCCACTGCAGAAGCTGAGTACATCTCTGCAGCGAGTTGTTGTGCTCAGATTCTATGGATGAAGAACCAGCTGACTGATTATGGTGTTACTTACACAAAGACTCCAATCTTTTGTGATAACACCAGTGCCATTGCCATATCTCACAATCCTGTAATGCACTCGAAAACCAAGCACATCGATCTCAGGTATCATTTCATTCGTGATCATATTCTGAAAGGAGATATTGAATTGCACTTTATTCCCACTGATAAGCAACTCGCTGATGTTTTCACAAAACCCTTAGATGTCAAAACCTTTAAACATCTAATCAGTGAGTTGGGTATGTTAAATCCTTAGACTGGTAATCTTTTTTTTTTTTTTTTTTTTTTTTTTTTTTTTTTTTTTTTTTTTTTTTTGAAATGGAATCCTTTTGAACATAAGTCCAAGTGGCCGTTTTTTTTTTTTTTTTTTTTTTTTTTTTTTTTTTTTTTTTTTTTTTTTTTTTTTTTTTTTTTTTTTTTTTTTTTTTTTTTTTTTTTTTTTTTTTTTTTTTTTTTTTTTTTTTTTTTTTTTTTTTTTTTTTTTTTTTTTTTTTTTTTTTTTTTTTTTTTTTTTTTTTTTTTTTTTTTTTTTTTTTTTTTTTTTTTTTTTTTTTTTTTTTTTTTTTTTTTTTTTTTTTTTTTTTTTTTTTTTTTTTTTTTTTTTTTTTTTTTTTTTTTTTTTTTTTTTTTTTTTTTTTTTTTTTTTTTTTTTTTTTTTTTTTTTTTTTTTTTTTTTTTTTTTTTTTTTTTTTTTTTTTTTTTTTTTTTTTTTTTTTTTTTTTTTTTTTTTTTTTTTTTTTTTTTTTTTTTTTTTTTTTTTTTTTTTTTTTTTTTTTTTTTTTTTTTTTTTTTTTTTTTTTTTTTTTTTTTTTTTTTTTTTTTTTTTTTTTTTTTTTTTTTTTTTTTTTTTTTTTTTTTTTTTTTTTTTTTTTTTTTTTTTTTTTTTTTTTTTTTTTTTTTTTTTTTTTTTTTTTTTTTTTTTTTTTTTTTTTTTTTTTTTTTTTTTTTTTTTTTTTTTTTTTTTTTTTTTTTTTTTTTTTTTTTTTTTTTTTTTTTTTTTTTTTTTTTTTTTTTTTTTTTTTTTTTTTTTTTTTTTTTTTTTTTTTTTTTTTTTTTTTTTTTTTTTTTTTTTTTTTTTTTTTTTTTTTTTTTTTTTTTTTTTTTTTTTTTTTTTTTTTTTTTTTTTTTTTTTTTTTTTTTTTTTTTTTTTTTTTTTTTTTTTTTTTTTTTTTTTTTTTTTTTTTTTTTTTTTTTTTTTTTTTTTTTTTTTTTTTTTTTTTTTTTTTTTTTTTTTTTTTTTTTTTTTTTTTTTTTTTTTTTTTTTTTTTTTTTTTTTTTTTTTTTTTTTTTTTTTTTTTTTTTTTTTTTTTTTTTTTTTTTTTTTTTTTTTTTTTTTTTTTTTTTTTTTTTTTTTTTTTTTTTTTTTTTTTTTTTTTTTTTTTTTTTTTTTTTTTTTTTTTTTTTTTTTTTTTTTTTTTTTTTTTTTTTTTTTTTTTTTTTTTTTTTTTTTTTTTTTTTTTTTTTTTTTTTTTTTTTTTTTTTTTTTTTTTTTTTTTTTTTTTTTTTTTTTTTTTTTTTTTTTTTTTTTTTTTTTTTTTTTTTTTTTTTTTTTTTTTTTTTTTTTTTTTTTTTTTTTTTTTTTTTTTTTTTTTTTTTTTTTTTTTTTTTTTTTTTTTTTTTTTTTTTTTTTTTTTTTTTTTTTTTTTTTTTTTTTTTTTTTTTTTTTTTTTTTTTTTTTTTTTTTTTTTTTTTTTTTTTTTTTTTTTTTTTTTTTTTTTTTTTTTTTTTTTTTTTTTTTTTTTTTTTTTTTTTTTTTTTTTTTTTTTTTTTTTTTTTTTTTTTTTTTTTTTTTTTTTTTTTTTTTTTTTTTTTTTTTTTTTTTTTTTTTTTTTTTTTTTTTTTTTTTTTTTTTTTTTTTTTTTTTTTTTTTTTTTTTTTTTTTTTTTTTTTTTTTTTTTTTTTTTTTTTTTTTTTTTTTTTTTTTTTTTTTTTTTTTTTTTTTTTTTTTTTTTTTTTTTTTTTTTTTTTTTTTTTTTTTTTTTTTTTTTTTTTTTTTTTTTTTTTTTTTTTTTTTTTTTTTTTTTTTTTTTTTTTTTTTTTTTTTTTTTTTTTTTTTTTTTTTTTTTTTTTTTTTTTTTTTTTTTTTTTTTTTTTTTTTTTTTTTTTTTTTTTTTTTTTTTTTTTTTTTTTTTTTTTTTTTTTTTTTTTTTTTTTTTTTTTTTTTTTTTTTTTTTTTTTTTTTTTTTTTTTTTTTTTTTTTTTTTTTTTTTTTTTTTTTTTTTTTTTTTTTTTTTTTTTTTTTTTTTTTTTTTTTTTTTTTTTTTTTTTTTTTTTTTTTTTTTTTTTTTTTTTTTTTTTTTTTTTTTTTTTTTTTTTTTTTTTTTTTTTTTTTTTTTTTTTTTTTTTTTTTTTTTTTTTTTTTTTTTTTTTTTTTTTTTTTTTTTTTTTTTTTTTTTTTTTTTTTTTTTTTTTTTTTTTTTTTTTTTTTTTTTTTTTTTTTTTTTTTTTTTTTTTTTTTTTTTTTTTTTTTTTTTTTTTTTTTTTTTTTTTTTTTTTTTTTTTTTTTTTTTTTTTTTTTTTTTTTTTTTTTTTTTTTTTTTTTTTTTTTTTTTTTTTTTTTTTTTTTTTTTTTTTTTTTTTTTTTTTTTTTTTTTTTTTTTTTTTTTTTTTTTTTTTTTTTTTTTTTTTTTTTTTTTTTTTTTTTTTTTTTTTTTTTTTTTTTTTTTTTTTTTTTTTTTTTTTTTTTTTTTTTTTTTTTTTTTTTTTTTTTTTTTTTTTTTTTTTTTTTTTTTTTTTTTTTTTTTTTTTTTTTTTTTTTTTTTTTTTTTTTTTTTTTTTTTTTTTTTTTTTTTTTTTTTTTTTTTTTTTTTTTTTTTTTTTTTTTTTTTTTTTTTTTTTTTTCTTTTTCTTTTTTTTTTTTTTTTTTTTTTCACTTTCATTTTCAAATCTCAAATGGCTAAATCATCTTCATCTTCACATAAATCACTCATAACATTTGAATATATTCCATCAAGTGATGTGAAAACTTCTGCCATATGGCCTAAGAACTTCACTGCATCTCAAATCCGATTCAATATGAGCAACTTTTTGGCTCAATTGAATATACATACCAAATCCTTAATGGGAAGAATCAACAAATTTTGGGAGCAATCCCTCTTCCATTATGCGATGACCGCCAATCCGCAAGCAATGTATCATCGATACTTGCTTGAATTCTGGTATTCAGCAGTGGTGAGTAAGGATGAACAATCTATATCCTTCACTCTAAATGAGGGCACAAAGAAGTGTGTCATCACCCTCGAGGGGTTCAGAACTTCCCTTCATCTGAACTACCTCAAACCTCCCCAGGTGTTTGAGAAAAGACTCAAAGGAGTCAATTTTAGGGAGGTTTTGGTCGCCACTGGTCATGGTGACATGGAGGATGAAAATGGTAACTTGAAGACCTCTGGACATATTTTCATGTCTGGTTTTGGTACATGTTGGAGGTTCTTCTGGACTCAAATAGTGGAGAGTCTTGGTGGCAACCATGGAGGGTTGGACCAACTCTCACTACCCCAAGTTGAAATGGGGTATTATATCTGGAATGGAGTGCAAGTAGACTTCGCTGAGATCCTCTTCTCTCAGTTGATTACAAAATTAAAGGGGAAGAGAAGTCTACATATTGCATTTCCAAGGTTTTTAAGCTTATGCTTCAAAGATATACTTGGTGATGCTTATGATCAAGTTGGGTATGATGCATCAGTACCAGAATATAGCAGGGATTTCTCGAAGGCAACAATTACTGGAGATGAACCAGAACTCTCCTCTGCTATGATTCAGGTATTTTCTAAAACTGGTACAGCCACACTAGCTGGCCCAGAAAGGACACTAAGTGGGCCACAAAAGAATGTGGGACCCGTTAGTGTGCCTACTATTGAAATCTTTGAATCTGGTGACGATGCAACTGCTGAAGCAGCTGTTGAACCAGAATCTGGTGAGGGTACTAGTGACCCAAACCAGGGCATATCTGACCAGATCGCACAAGTGAATGCTTTCTGGGATGACGATGAGCCACTTCAGGAGAATCTTGATTCTCTTGCTGAATTTGAGTTTGACGAGGGCTTATTGGAGGCGAATCAATCCGATTCTGAGCCAGCCCCCATCCTCGCAAACGCCCCACCTCCTCCCCCAGAAATCCAACAAATCAATGAACCTTATGTACCACCACCAATCAATTATGATGTCCCTTCTGAACATGACCTAGATTCTGAGACGGAATCTGAGAGTCCAACCGATGTTCAGATGAACAAAGTGTTAAAAGGGCTGGGTAGTTTACCCTTTGTGGCTCCTGCTTCTGCACAACCCCCACCTCCTTTCAATGTGGAAGCCCAGTTAGAGAAAACCCAAACCGAAGTCCAAGGCCTTATTCGTAGGGTGGAGGACTTATCTAAATCTCTAACTGCCAACACTAGCTCCTTGGCTGATATGAAAGGTGCTCAGATGTTCATTGGAACTGAGCTGACCAAAGTAGCTGGGAATGAAGGACTAGTGGTTGGAAAGTTGAATGAGTTGGTTATGACGTGCAATAAGGTGAGCTCTGCAATCAGAGAAGCCTTCAGAATGACTAAGAGAGATGTGCAAGCTTCAGTAGTTGCGAACTTGACATCTGGAGTTGAGCTGTTGAAGCAAGAGGTCATGGCAGTGGGTAATGAAGTTCATAAAATGGTTCAGAAGCCAAGTATTAATGAAAAAGAACTTGGGGCTTCTGTAAGTGCTTGTATTGTGGAAGATCTGAAATCTGAGCTATCTCAGAATATTGCTGCTCAGATTTCAGAGTCTGTATCTCAGAAAGTTGGAGAAGAAGTTAGGTTGATGATTGCTGAACTGACCCAAAATACAAATGATAAAGTGGAAAGAGCCGTTAATGAAGTTCATAAAATGGTTCAGAAGCCAAGTATTAATGAAAAAGAACTTGGGGCTTCTGTAAGTGCTTGTATTGTGGAAGATCTGAAATCTGAGCTATCTCAGAATATTGCTGCTCAGATTTCAGAGTCTGTATCTCAGAAAGTTGGAGAAGAAGTTAGGTTGATGATTGCTGAACTGACCCAAAATACAAATGATAAAGTGGAAAGAGCCGTTAATGAAGTAAAAAGCTCAGTTTCCATGCTTGAAGGTGCAGTTCAAAATCAGTCAAAACAATTGGAGGAAATCTTAACTCTTCTGAAGAAGGAACCTGTCACTGCTCCTCCTCCCCCTGCATCCTTCACTGATGAAGATAGAAAGATGCTTAAAGACTTGAAAGATCAAGAGGCACTGAACCTTAGCTCTTCATTCAGGCTAAAGGCTCAGTTTGCCACAATGGCTAAAGGCATTTGTGAGTGCCTAGAGCAACAAAGTTGGAAACCTTTGCAGGCACTTAAAAGTACTCTGGATCTTTATGCTAAAATGCCTGCAGAGATTTCCAAAGGGGGAAGTGGTGTGCCTCTTGGGTTGCTGGCCAGTACACAAGAAATGATTCATGCAACCAAGAAGCAAGCTGAGGTACCTTCTGGTAGTGCCTCAGTTCAGGGGGAACATGTTCAGAAACCAGAATCTGAAGTTGAAAGGAAAGATAAGGGAAAAGCTTTGGCAGAACCTACAAAGAAAACTGATAAAAGTTCTGGTCTGGTTGTTGGTGAAGATGTTGACGAACAAGGTTATCCACTTCAGGATCCTAATGCTGATAGCAAGAAGTTGGAGACTCTGCAGAAGCAAGTCTCTAACCAATTTATCATGTGGAGTGAGAATAAAGAAAGGGAAAGGGTTCAACACCAAAGTATGGGAACCCTGGATCACATTGATGCTGCATCTCTTGGTCTATCACTTGAACGATTTCAGAAAATCAAACATGACCCAAGAGTGCAGAAGGCTGTTAAAGATATGCTTGATTATGAGTATGGGGTGAACTACTCTCCACTGGAACAAAAGCTGGACCATCTAACTTTCAAGATGTCCATTCAAGACTTAGTGAAAAATAGAGAAATGGAGATGGCCAGAAAGAAGAAGGAGATTCTGGCTGGAGTTCAGTATGTGGAGAAGGAGTTGTTCAGACCTCCAACTAAGCCCAGAACTGGAACAAAAACTACAAAGAAAGATTCTCGTGATGTTGTCCATACTTCAATCAAACCAATTTCTGATGATGCTGCTGAGCTCCAAAGAAAACATGAGAAGGACCAGTATGATCATTACATGACTCATCGATCACATCAGGCCAGAATTGTTGATATTGAAGTTATTAAGGCTGATGGATTGAAGCTGTTCGATTTGGTTGTGAAAAGAGAAGGAAGGGCTACTGAAGAATATACTCAGGTTTCAGTTCATGAGTTTGGCATATCTGAGCACAGGGAGATGATTCAAGTTCTGAAAGGAAAGCCTAAGTCTGCCTTGACTGGTGCATGGCTAGCAAGAATTCAGCAAAAGATGCAAGCCAAGGTAGAAATTGAAGCAAGGCTATTTGGCAAAAGGGATCAGTCTCCACTGAAGAGAAAACCTACTGAGGCACCTTCTGGTTCAAGGCCTGCCAAGAAGTAGTTTTCTATTCAGAATTATCATGTACTTGTAAATATTTACATTTGTAACTTTCATTTCAGTGTGTAATATATAAGTTGCAAATTGTGACAAATAAGTAGATGATAAGTTTAAGTTAGAAAAACACAAGTAAAATTCTGAGACATCAATGATCTATAAGATGTACTTAAGAAAAAATCAAACATGACCCAAGAGTGCAGAAGGCTGTTAAAGATATGCTTGATTATGAGTATGGGGTGAACTACTCTCCACTGGAACAAAAGCTGGACCATCTAACTTTCAAGATGTCCATTCAAGACTTAGTGAAAAATAGAGAAATGGAGATGGCCAGAAAGAAGAAGGAGATTCTGGCTGGAGTTCAGTATGTGGAGAAGGAGTTGTTCAGACCTCCAACTAAGCCCAGAACTGGAACAAAAACTACAAAGAAAGATTCTCGTGATGTTGTCCATACTTCAATCAAACCAATTTCTGATGATGCTGCTGAGCTCCAAAGAAAACATGAGAAGGACCAGTATGATCATTACATGACTCATCGATCACATCAGGCCAGAATTGTTGATATTGAAGTTATTAAGGCTGATGGATTGAAGCTGTTCGATTTGGTTGTGAAAAGAGAAGGAAGGGCTACTGAAGAATATACTCAGGTTTCAGTTCATGAGTTTGGCATATCTGAGCACAGGGAGATGATTCAAGTTCTGAAAGGAAAGCCTAAGTCTGCCTTGACTGGTGCATGGCTAGCAAGAATTCAGCAAAAGATGCAAGCCAAGGTAGAAATTGAAGCAAGGCTATTTGGCAAAAGGGATCAGTCTCCACTGAAGAGAAAACCTACTGAGGCACCTTCTGGTTCAAGGCCTGCCAAGAAGTAGTTTTCTATTCAGAATTATCATGTACTTGTAAATATTTACATTTGTAACTTTCATTTCAGTGTGTAATATATAAGTTGCAAATTGTGACAAATAAGTAGATGATAAGTTTAAGTTAGAAAAACACAAGTAAAATTCTGAGACATCAATGATCTATAAGATGTACTTAAGAAATTTTTACAACTTAAACAAAAACTTGCATTTCAGACTTACAAACATGTATAGATAGAAGTCTGAGATGCATGCACTATTTCAGAACAAATAGGGGGAATTTGTTAGGTCGAGAATCGACCATGTATAATTTGTTCAGAAATAGCTTGAAGTTTAGTGAAGACATTACTTCAGAATTCTGAGATGCCTCAGAATTCAGAACTCCTTCACTGAAGCTTCACTTCAGTTCAGATCTACGTATCAGAATACCATTCAGAATGAAGTCAAAGACTGAAGTCTGAAGAAGAGAATCATCTCAGAAGCGAGCATCAGAGTGATTCTACCAGATCGAAGACTGAAGCATCTCAGTGATAAAGTACTTACAACACTTTACACTGATTACGAGGAAGACTTTTACTTTACACCTTTATCCAGTTAATAGAATTATCTATTAATAAAAGGTACAAAGTATAGGTTAGGAACCTAGTACTATAAGTCACATCAAGTGACTTATATACGCTTCCTTGTGCAGCATGTAAGGAATTATGGTTTAATTCCTTAAATGCTCACAACCACATTTGTACGACATTGTCCATGTCATCATGAACTTTGTCTATAAATACAAAGTCTTCTCACATCTTGCAAATTGCTTGAACTATTGCATTGCAACTTGTGAGATATACTCTAAGCAAAACTTACGAGTATTTCCAAGTCATCTTGATCACTTGTATTTCGGGATTGTTTAGATAGTTACACTTGGGTGTTTATCTTTGTTCCGCAACAATCCTTGTATTTGTTTATACATCAATAAATCAAATACATTAGAAAACAACGTGTCTCAATGCTACATACTTCATTATATGGTGAGTAGTGTATAACCGTACAGTTAAACCACATGAGCATAAAGGTGCTTCATTGTATAATGAGTGGGTTGAAATCTATTATTTTTGTTGTTTAGCACTCTGGAAATCAAAGTTGGTTAGTAACTCATGTGACTTTCAATTTAAAGATGGTTGCACCTTATTTTATTCGATGTTGTTCCATGGCATAGACTTTTTATAGATATATATGATGAGTAGCTTTATATTAGAATCTAGATCAACAACCCACTTATAAGTGAGTAATGTAACATCCCAAACTTTTATTTAATGTTTGACTAATGCCGTTAAGTCAATTTGGGGTGTCGTTAAGTCTTTACTTAATATTTGAATGTAGTTATGTGTGGTTAACGTAGATAAAGTAGTTAGGTTTAAAAGCCTAAATTTTTAAGATGACGAGAGTTCCAAACAACCAAAATGGTAAATTATAAAGCACATTACCATAGAGTTGCTTCATTATATGGTGAGTAGTGTATAACCGTACAGTTAAACCACATGAGCATAAAGGTGCTTCATTGTATAATGAGTGGGTTGAAATCTATTATTTTTGTTGTTTAGCACTCTGGAAATCAAAGTTGGTTAGTAACTCATGTGACTTTCAATTTAAAGATGGCTGCACCTTATTTTATTCGATGTTGTTCCATGGCATAGACTTTTTATAGATATATATGATGAGTAGCTTTATATTAGAATCTAGATCAACAACCCACTTATAAGTGAGTAATGTAACATCCCAAACTTTTATTTAATGTTTGACTAATGCCGTTAAGTCAATTTGGGGTGTCGTTAAGTCTTTACTTAATATTTGAATGTAGTTATGTGTGGTTAACGTAGATAAAGTAGTTAGGTTTAAAAGCCTAAATTTTTAATATACGAGAGTTCCAAACAACCAAAATGGTTAAACCACATGAGCATAAAGGTGCTTCATTGTATAATGAGTGGGTTGAAATCTATTATTTTTGTTGTTTAGCACTCTGGAAATCAAAGTTGGTTAGTAACTCATGTGACTTTCAATTTAAAGATGGCTGCACCTTATTTTATTCGATGTTGTTCCATGGCATAGACTTTTTATAGATATATATGATGAGTAGCTTTATATTAGAATCTAGATCAACAACCCACTTATAAGTGAGTAATGTAACATCCCAAACTTTTATTTAATGTTTGACTAATGCCGTTAAGTCAATTTGGGGTGTCGTTAAGTCTTTACTTAATATTTGAATGTAGTTATGTGTGGTTAACGTAGATAAAGTAGTTAGGTTTAAAAGCCTAAATTTTAATGACGAATAAAAGTGTGATTAATGTCGCTTAAAGGCTATGTAGTGCCTTTTAATGAAGGACTAATGTTGTATATGGTCAATAATGCAGTTTGTGGCCAATAATGAAGGGTTTAGAAGTTCAGGGACTGATTTTGACATAGGTTGAAATCAAAAAACGGGATTAAGACTTTGATGGGTGTAATTAGGGTTGATTAAGCAGTCATTAGCAAATAATAAAGCAATTAATCCTTTCTTGAATCCTAAAGCCATTAATTAAGTTTTGGCTCAAGCGATTTGGTGTTGTAAATTGATCGATCATCGAGTCAAGCAGGTAATCATTGATGTATTGTTTGTATTTCAGATTTAGAGGTGGTTTATTATGGACAAATGAAGAAAGGTCTATCTTCGTAAAGTGTGACTTAAGTTCGTAAGAACCAAACGAAGATAAGGTCTATCTTCGTAAAGTGTGACTTAAGTTCGTAAGAACCAAACGAAGATAAGGTCTATCTTCGTAATGTGTACTTAAGTTCGTAAGAACCAAACGAAGATAAGGTCTATCTTCGTAAAGTGTGACTTAAGTTCGTAAGAACCAAACGAAGATAAGGTCTATCTTCGTAAAGTGTGACTTAAGTTCGTAAGTTCGTTTTCTGCTTAAGTTCGTAAGAACCAAACGAAGATAAGGTCTATCTTCGTAAGGTGTGACTTAAGTTCGTAAGAACCAAACGAAGATAAGGTCTATCTTCGTAAAGTGTGACTTAAGTTCGTAAGAACCAAACGAAGATAAGGTCTATCTTCGTAAAGTGTGACTTAAGTTCGTAAGAACCAAACGAAGATAAGGTCTATCTTCGTAATGTGTACTTAAGTTCGTAAGAACCAAACGAAGATAAGGTCTATCTTCGTAAAGTGTGACTTAAGTTCGTAAGAACCAAACGAAGATAAGGTCTATCTTCGTAATGTGTGACTTAAGTTCGTAAGAAAAACGAAGATAAGGTCTATCTTCGTAAAGTGTACTTAAGTTCGTAAGAACCAAACGAAGATAAGGTCTATCTTCGTAAAGTGTGACTTAAGTTCGTAAGAACCAAACGAAGATAAGGTCTATCTTCGTAATGTGTACTTAAGTTCGTAAGAACCAAACGAAGATAAGGTCTATCTTCGTAAAGTGTGACTTAAGTTCGTAAGAACCAAACGAAGATAAGGTCTATCTTCGTAAAGTGTGACTTAAGTTCGTAAGAACCAAACGAAGATAAGGTCTATCTTCGTAATGTGTACTTAAGTTCGTAAGAACCAAACGAAGATAAGGTCTATCTTCGTAAAGTGTGACTTAAGTTCGTAAGAACCAAACGAAGATAAGGTCTATCTTCGTAATGTGTACTTAAGTTCGTAAGAACCAAACGAAGATAAGGTCTATCTTCGTAAAGTGTGACTTAAGTTCGTAAGAACCAAACGAAGATAAGGTCTATCTTCGTAAAGTGTGACTTAAGTTCGTAAGAACCAAACGAAGATAAGGTCTATCTTCGTAATGTGTACTTAAGTTCGTAAGAACCAAACGAAGATAAGGTCTATCTTCGTAAAGTGTGACTTAAGTTCGTAAGAACCAAACGAAGATAAGGTCTATCTTCGTAATGTGTACTTAAGTTCGTAAGAACCAAACGAAGATAAGGTCTATCTTCGTAAAGTGTGACTTAAGTTCGTAAGAACCAAACGAAGATAAGGTCTATCTTCGTAAAGTGTGACTTAAGTTCGTAAGAACCAAACGAAGATAAGGTCTATCTTCGTAAAGTGTGACTTAAGTTCGTAAGAACCAAACGAAGATAAGGTCTATCTTCGTAAAGTGTGACTTAAGTTCGTAAGAACCAAACGAAGATAAGGTCTATCTTCGTAATGTGTACTTAAGTTCGTAAGAACCAAACGAAGATAAGGTCTATCTTCGTAAAGTGTGACTTAAGTTCGTAAGAACCAAACGAAGATAAGGTCTATCTTCGTAAGGTGTAATCTGGATTTTAAATGGTCAGTCCTAAAGTCGTACGAAAGCCATTTAATGTCCCTAATGACTTATACTTTAAATGTTAATGAACGATAGGTGTCGGAGGTGACTGATAAGCATTATTAGCTACTTGTTTGTGCGCGTGTACTACTACCAGGTAAGATACACTACTTTGACACGCTGGGGGATCAACTAAAAGCTGGTTTCAAATCGTAAACACTTCCATTCGGTACCTTATTATTGCATGTGGGCATATGGGTTACTTGGGAGGTATTATGGGTTATGCAGTTGACCATGAGACCTGAGATGCAGTCCCTATTGTAGTGTAATGCAGTATTGCTTAATGTAGTATGTAGCTATGCAGTTGATGTAGTTTAATGTAGTATCTTGATATGCATGATATATAGAAATGAAGTTGATGTGTGATATGCATGATATATAGAAATGAAGTTGATGTGTGATATGCATGCTTGACTTGTACGCCTAGTTCACTAGACTTGCTAGGTTGCTATGTCACTTGCACGTTTAAGGATCCAAACGTAATGAAGTTAAAGTGTGTGAATGTCTAGGAATGTGTGTTACCTAGACTATATGTGTGTGAATGTTTGGGAATGCAGGGACCCAATCTATATGTGTGAAATTGAGCTCATAAAACAGATGCAGTGAAAAGTGTTAAGCTTAACCCGTACTAGCCTTAGCCGGGCGAGTGCGTAGATGCAGTTGTTGCTTGGGTGGCTCCTCGCAACGTGGTCTCTATAACGCAGGGCGAGTAATACGAGAGGTTTGACCAACCTCCACATACGGATTACTCAAGGATTGGCTTGCCATTCCTTAACGACGTAAGATGAGTAGTCTTTTGACTAATCATCCAGTCGGGTGTGATGCAGGGCACACTTATATGCAGTTAACGAAGATACGTGTGACAATGTGTGAACTAATGCAGGATAGGCACATTTAGGATGATTATCCTAATTGAGATGAAGTTGAAATGCAGTATATGTGTGAACGTGTGATGTGTGTTGTGCCTAATAAAACTTGTCTAATAATGAAGATTGTTTTAATTGGACAAATGCTTTTAAATTAAGTGTTATCTTACTTAGCTATTCTTATAGCTAACACTTGCTTCTTAATGTGGTTGTTCCCTCAGGTTTAGCTTGATGGAATCTAGATGCAGGATGTGTGAGCTTGGGTAGATGCAACGCAGGAGCCTGCTAATGCTGCTGCTAATGCTGCTGCTAATGCTGCTGCTAATGCTGCTGCTAATGCTGCTGCTAATGCTGCTGCTAATGCTGCTGCTAATGCTGCTGCTAATGCTGCTGCTAATGCTGCTGCTAATGCTGCTGCTAATGCTGCTGCTAATGCTGCTGCTAATGCTGCTGCTAATGCTGCTGCTAATGCTGCTGCTAATGCTGCTGCTAATGCTGCTGCTAATGCTGCTGCTAATGCTGCTGCTAATGCTGCTGCTAATGCTGCTGCTAATGCTGCTGCTAATGCTGCTGCTAATGCTGCTGCTAATGCTGCTGCTAATGCTGCTGCTAATGCTGCTGCTAATGCTGCTGCTAATGCTGCTGCTAATGCTGCTGCTAATGCTGCTGCTAATGCTGCTGCTAATGCTGCTGCTAATGCTGCTGCTAATGCTGCTGCTAATGCTGCTGCTAATGCTGCTGCTAATGCTGCTGCTAATGCTGCTGCTAATGCTGCTGCTAATGCTGCTGCTAATGCTGCTGCTAATGCTGCTGCTAATGCTGCTGCTAATGCTGCTGCTAATGCTGCTGCTAATGCTGCTGCTAATGCTGCTGCTAATGCTGCTGCTAATGCTGCTGCTAATGCTGCTGCTAATGCTGCTGCTAATGCTGCTGCTAATGCTGCTGCTAATGCTGCTGCTAATGCTGCTGCTAATGCTGCTGCTAATGCTGCTGCTACATCTCGCAACCGCAACATCCAACGCGACGGAGCTACTGCTAGCGTTACTCCACCTGTCCATCCGGGTGCATGTGCTTCTAATGCTGCTGCTAATGCTGCTGCTAATGCTGCTGCTAATGCTAATGTGAATCGTGTGAACCCCCGCCGTGTTAATCAACCAGGCTCATTGGGTCCGATGCCTCCACCACCTGGCAATCCTCCGAGAGTTAACGATGTAGTGGTGGATCAGATTCCCAATCAGACGGAGATGTATAATCTTGTGCTAACTCTTCAGGCCCAGTTGGCCCAAACGCAAGAACAGTTGAATCAGGCGTTGGCAGCTAACGCAGAAGGAACTGGTAACAGTCACTCTGTGCCTTCTCACCACACTGAGCCACCGGTCGATGATGTTGTTATTCCTCATGCTAATGTTAATGTGGTTCCTCCTAATGATGTTCACGCCCCTCGATTCAAGTTTGAAAGTTTCCAGAAGTGTGGAGCTCAGAAATTCTATGGAACACTTAATGCAGTAGGTTGCATGGAATGGCTTGATGATACTGAGATGGTTTTTGAAGCTTGTGATTGTCCCGAGGATAAGAAAGTGTTGTGTGCTAGTAGGATGTTGAAAGAAGGTGCTCGAGACTGGTGGAAGAGCATTACTATTTCGATGACTCCGGCTATGGTAACTGCTATTACGTGGGCTGACTTTAAGCAGAAATTCATTGAGGAATATATTGGGGTACATGAGCAGCGTAAAATGGAAAAAGAGTTCCGTGCTTTGACAGCTGAAGTTGGCAAAATTAATGATTATGCTCGTTCCTTTATGGAGAAGATGAAGTTCGTAGGCCATCTGTTCCGTACTGATGCGGATCAGGTTGCTTGCTATGTTGATGGTTTGCCTCCGAGTTATCGAGGTATCTGCAGGCAGCACAAGACTCTGACTGAAGCAATCAAGGAGTCTAAAAAGCTTGACGATGATTTTGCTTCGGACAAGAAAGTAGTTGAGAAAGTCGACGACAAGAAAGTGGGATTTAAAAGAAGGTCAAATTGGTCTTCCAATAACAATAATAATAAGAAGTTCCGTGGAAGTGGTAGTTCGAGTGGTGACAAGGATAAAAAGAAGAATGGTTCATGGTGTACATTTTGCAAGACAATTCATGAAGGGCATTGTACCGACAAGACAAGAAGGTGCCATAAGTGTGGGAAGTCGGGACATCTTGCCACTGAATGTAGGGACAAGACTCGGTGCTACACCCGTTGCTAAAGCACCTTACCGATTAGCTCCTACAGAAATGAAGGAATTAATGACGCAACTACAGGAGTTACTTGACAAGGGGTTCATACAACCTAGTTCCTCGCCTTGGGGAGCTCCGGTTCTCTTTGTTAAGAAGAAGGATGGATCAATGCGCATGTGTATTGACTACCGTGAGTTGAACAAACGAACGGTCAAGAATAAGTATCCTCTCCCGAGAATTGATGATCTTTTTGATCAACTACATGGTGCTTCGTATTTTTCAAAGATTGATTTGCGGTCCGGTTATCATCAGTTAAAGGTAAAGAAGGAAGATGTAGCAAAGACAGCTTTCCGGACTAGATATGGTCATTATGAGTTCTTGGTCATGCCATTTGGGTTGACCAATGCTCCAGCCGCGTTTATGGACTTAATGAATCGGGTATGCCGCCCCTTTCTAGATCATTTTGTTATTGTGTTTATTGACGATATTTTGATCTATTCTAAGTCAGAGGATGAACACCGTGAGCATTTGAAAGCAGTTTTGGAGGTGTTGAGGGAGAAGAAGTTGTACGCAAAGTTTTCTAAATGTGAGTTTTGGCTCCGAGAAGTGCAGTTTCTTGGTCATGTTATTACATCGGAAGGTATTAAAGTAGATCCTTCAAAGATTGAAGCTGTTTCAAAGTGGGAGCAGCCAAAGACTCCTACCGAGATTAAGAGTTTTCTTGGTTTGGCTGGGTATTATAGAAGGTTTATTCAGGATTTTTCCCGAATAGCCAAGCCTATGACGGAATTAACAAAGAAGGGTGTGAAGTACGAGTGGACTGAAAAGCAGGAAAATGCATTCCAAACGTTGAAAAAGAAGTTGTGTGAAGCTCCTATCCTTGCCTTGCCTGAAGGTACTGATGATTTAGTGGTATATAGCGATGCTTCTATTACGGGTTTGGGTTGTGTCTTAATGCAGAGAGACAAAGTGATTGCCTATGCTTCACGTCAGTTGAAGCCTCATGAGAAGAATTACCCTACCCATGATCTTGAGTTAGCGGCGGTTGTGTTTGCATTGAAATTATGGAGACATTACTTATATGGCACTAAATGCACACTTTACACCGACCATAAGAGTTTACAATATATGTTTACTCAAAAGGAGATGAATGTGAGACAAAGAAGGTGGATGGAGTTACTTAAAGACTATGATTGTGACATTGAGATTGAAGGTCGTTCTTTTCCGGTCCAACTATTGCCTACTACCTTAGGTGGTTTTGATGTAGTGATTGGTATGGATTGGTTGGCTAGAAATGAAGCTAGTATTTTATGTTCCCAAAAGATAATTCGATTGCCTATATCCGAGGGTAAAGTGATAACGGTGTATGGAGACAAGAAGAGAGGAGGAATAAAGATTATTAGTATGATGAAAGCTATTAAATGTATAAGGAAAAACAAGAGCCATTTCTTTGCTTATGTCATAGATGCAAGAAAAGAGAAGTCTTCAATCGCTAGTGTTGAGGTAGTATCCAATTTCCCCGATGTGTTTCCCGATGATCTACCCGGTATTCCTCCCGATCGTGAAGTTACTTTTCAGATAGATCTTATTCCCGGTGCTACACCCGTTGCTAAAGCACCTTACCGATTAGCTCCTACAGAAATGAAGGAATTAATGACGCAACTACAGGAGTTACTTGACAAGGGGTTCATACAACCTAGTTCCTCGCCTTGGGGAGCTCCGGTTCTCTTTGTTAAGAAGAAGGATGGATCAATGCGCATGTGTATTGACTACCGTGAGTTGAACAAACGAACGGTCAAGAATAAGTATCCTCTCCCGAGAATTGATGATCTTTTTGATCAACTACATGGTGCTTCGTATTTTTCAAAGATTGATTTGCGGTCCGGTTATCATCAGTTAAAGGTAAAGAAGGAAGATGTAGCAAAGACAGCTTTCCGGACTAGATATGGTCATTATGAGTTCTTGGTCATGTTATTACATCAGAAGGTATTAAAGTAGATCCTTCAAAGATTGAAGCTGTTTCAAAGTGGGAGCAGCCAAAGACTCCTACCGAGATTAAGAGTTTTCTTGGTTTGGCTGGGTATTATAGAAGGTTTATTCAGGATTTTTCCCGAATAGCCAAGCCTATGACGGAATTAACAAAGAAGGGTGTGAAGTACGAGTGGACTGAAAAGCAGGAAAATGCATTCCAAACGTTGAAAAAGAAGTTGTGTGAAGCTCCTATCCTTGCCTTGCCTGAAGGTACTGATGATTTAGTGGTATATAGCGATGCTTCTATTACGGGTTTGGGTTGTGTCTTAATGCAGAGAGACAAAGTGATTGCCTATGCTTCACGTCAGTTGAAGCCTCATGAGAAGAATTACCCTACCCATGATCTTGAGTTAGCGGCGGTTGTGTTTGCATTGAAATTATGGAGACATTACTTATATGGCACTAAATGCACACTTTACACCGACCATAAGAGTTTACAATATATGTTTACTCAAAAGGAGATGAATGTGAGACAAAGAAGGTGGATGGAGTTACTTAAAGACTATGATTGTGAAATCAAATACCATCCGGGTAAAGCCAATGTAGTGGCGGATGCACTAAGTAGGAAAGTGCAAAGCTCTTCTTGTAAGTTGATGAGCATGCAAGTTCAGGCCAAGTCGGGTCTATTAGATCGAATTAAAGAAGCACAAGAGATGGCATTAATGAAGGATAATATTGATAACGAGAGTATTGGGAAGAAGAAACGACTTGTGATGGAGACTAATAGCCGTGGGTTTAAAACATACAAGGGTCGCATTTGGGTGCCACTGCTTGGTGGTAACCGAGAGTTGATCCTTGAAGAGGTCCATAGAAGTAGGTATTCGATGCATCCCGGTGTCACCAAAATGTATGCAGATTTGAAGCCGATTTATTGGTGGCCGGATATTAAAGGTGAAGTAGCTCATTTTGTAGCAAAGTGTTTGACGTGTGCAAGAGTGAAGACGGACCATCAAAAGCCGTATGGTTTGTTGCATCAATTAGAAATTCCCGAGTGGAAATGGGATCATATTACCATGGACTTTGTAACGAAGCTACCTAAAACGCCGAAAGGGAATGATATGATATGGGTGATTGTAGATAGATTGACGAAGAGTGCTCATTTTCTAGCTACCCGACAAGATGTGCCTTTAACGAAGATGGCAAAGATGTACATTGATGAAGTAGTTGCGAAACATGGAGTTCCTTTATCTATTGTTTCGGATCGAGACTCGAGGTTTGTGTCAAACTTTTGGAAGGGTCTTCAACGGGAGTTGGGTAGTAGAATAAATTTGAGTACCGCCTATCATCCCCAAACCGATGGGCAAAGTGAGAGAACCATTCAAACCTTGGAGGATATGTTGAGAACGTGTGTACTTGAATACGGTGGAGCATGGGATGAACACTTGAAGTTGATTGAATTTGCTTATAATAATAGTCACCATGCAAGTATTGGGATGCCACCATTTGAAATGTTATATGGAAGGAGATGTAGGACTCCAAGTTGTTGGATGGAGCCCGGTGAAAAGCAGTTTTGGAGGTGTTGAGGGAGAAGAAGTTGTACGCAAAGTTTTCTAAATGTGAGTTTTGGCTCCGAGAAGTGCAGTTTCTTGGTCATGTTATTACATCGGAAGGTATTAAAGTAGATCCTTCAAAGATTGAAGCTGTTTCAAAGTGGGAGCAGCCAAAGACTCCTACCGAGATTAAGAGTTTTCTTGGTTTGGCTGGGTATTATAGAAGGTTTATTCAGGATTTTTCCCGAATAGCCAAGCCTATGACGGAATTAACAAAGAAGGGTGTGAAGTACGAGTGGACTGAAAAGCAGGAAAATGCATTCCAAACGTTGAAAAAGAAGTTGTGTGAAGCTCCTATCCTTGCCTTGCCTGAAGGTACTGATGATTTAGTGGTATATAGCGATGCTTCTATTACGGGTTTGGGTTGTGTCTTAATGCAGAGAGACAAAGTGATTGCCTATGCTTCACGTCAGTTGAAGCCTCATGAGAAGAATTACCCTACCCATGATCTTGAGTTAGCGGCGGTTGTGTTTGCATTGAAATTATGGAGACATTACTTATATGGCACTAAATGCACACTTTACACCGACCATAAGAGTTTACAATATATGTTTACTCAAAAGGAGATGAATGTGAGACAAAGAAGGTGGATGGAGTTACTTAAAGACTATGATTGTGAAATCAAATACCATCCGGGTAAAGCCAATGTAGTGGCGGATGCACTAAGTAGGAAAGTGCAAAGCTCTTCTTGTAAGTTGATGAGCATGCAAGTTCAGGCCAAGTCGGGTCTATTAGATCGAATTAAAGAAGCACAAGAGATGGCATTAATGAAGGATAATATTGATAACGAGAGTATTGGGAAGAAGAAACGACTTGTGATGGAGACTAATAGCCGTGGGTTTAAAACATACAAGGGTCGCATTTGGGTGCCACTGCTTGGTGGTAACCGAGAGTTGATCCTTGAAGAGGTCCATAGAAGTAGGTATTCGATGCATCCCGGTGTCACCAAAATGTATGCAGATTTGAAGCCGATTTATTGGTGGCCGGATATTAAAGGTGAAGTAGCTCATTTTGTAGCAAAGTGTTTGACGTGTGCAAGAGTGAAGACGGACCATCAAAAGCCGTATGGTTTGTTGCATCAATTAGAAATTCCCGAGTGGAAATGGGATCATATTACCATGGACTTTGTAACGAAGCTACCTAAAACGCCGAAAGGGAATGATATGATATGGGTGATTGTAGATAGATTGACGAAGAGTGCTCATTTTCTAGCTACCCGACAAGATGTGCCTTTAACGAAGATGGCAAAGATGTACATTGATGAAGTAGTTGCGAAACATGGAGTTCCTTTATCTATTGTTTCGGATCGAGACTCGAGGTTTGTGTCAAACTTTTGGAAGGGTCTTCAACGGGAGTTGGGTAGTAGAATAAATTTGAGTACCGCCTATCATCCCCAAACCGATGGGCAAAGTGAGAGAACCATTCAAACCTTGGAGGATATGTTGAGAACGTGTGTACTTGAATACGGTGGAGCATGGGATGAACACTTGAAGTTGATTGAATTTGCTTATAATAATAGTCACCATGCAAGTATTGGGATGCCACCATTTGAAATGTTATATGGAAGGAGATGTAGGACTCCAAGTTGTTGGATGGAGCCCGGTGAAAAGCAGTTGACCGGTCCCGAAATTATTGAAATTACCTCTGAAAAGGTTAATGTAGCTAAAGAAGCCTTACGTGTGGCAAGAGAAAGGCAGAAAACATATGCAGATAAGAAAAGGAGACCGATTGAGTTTAATGTTGGTGATTTAGTGATGCTGAAAGTATCACCTTGGAAAGGAGTTATCCGATTTGGAAAGAAGGGAAAGTTGAGTCCAAGATTTATTGGACCTTTTAAAGTGGTGAAGCGCATTAAAGATGTGGCATATCAGTTGGAATTACCTCCAGAATTGGATGGAATTCACAACACCTTCCATGTATCCTACTTGAGGAAATGTTTAGCTGAGGAGTCGAGTGTGATTCCTATTAAAGACGTGAGTATTGACCCAATGAAGAGAATAGTAGACGAACCGGTAGCGATACTTGGAAGAAAGCAAAAGAAGTTACGCCGAAAAGTGATTGAACTTGTCTTGATAAAGTGGAAGCATAATCATGGAGAAAGCTTGACTTGGGAAACTGAAGCAGTAATGAAGGAGAAATATCCCGAGTTGTTCCTATCTGATGAGATTCCGGGGACGGAATCCTCTTAAGGGGGAGGTATTTGTAACATCCCGAACTTTTATTTAATGTTTGACTAATGCCGTTAAGTCAATTTGGGGTGTCGTTAAGTCTTTACTTAATATTTGAATGTAGTTATGTGTGGTTAACGTAGATAAAGTAGTTAGGTTTAAAAGCCTAAATTTTAATGACGAATAAAAGTGTGATTAATGTCGCTTAAAGGCTATGTAGTGCCTTTTAATGAAGGACTAATGTTGTATATGGTCAATAATGCAGTTTGTGGCCAATAATGAAGGGTTTAGAAGTCCAGGGACTGATTTTGACATAGGTTGAAATCAAAAAACGGGATTAAGACTTTGATGGGTGTAATTAGGGTTGATTAAGCAGCCATTAGCAAATAATAAAGCAATTAATCCTTTCTTGAATCCTAAAGCAATTAATCAAGTTTTTGATCAAACGATTTGGTGTTGTAAATTGATCGATCATCGAGTCAAGCAGGTAATCATTGATGTATTGATTGTATTTTCAGATTTAGAGGTTGTTTATTTACGAAACAGATCTGATTATAAAGGAATTAGCAAGTAATTAGGGCTTAAAAGGTGTTTTGGTTAATTAACATTCAAAATGGTGTTAAACGAGTCTATAGTCGATCTTGATGATCAAAATATGTTTAATCGTGTCGAAAACATGTTTTGGAAGAAGCTTGGACGAGTCGTTTATTGGGGAATCGAAGATCTTGGTCTGTTTATGAAAAACTGTCGAACAGGGATGAAACGAAGATAAGGTCTATCTTCGTAAGGTGTAATCTGGATTTTAAATGGTCAGTCCTAAAGTCGTACGAAAGCCATTTAATGTCCCTAATGACTTATACTTTAAATGTTAATGAACGATAGGTGTCGGAGGTGACTGATAAGCATTATTAGCTACTTGTTTGTGCGCGTGTACTACAACCAGGTAAGATACACTACTTTGACACGCTGGGGGATCAACTAAAAGCTGGTTTCAAATCGTAAACACTTCCATTCGGTACCTTATTATTGCATGTGGGCATATGGGTTACTTGGGAGGTATTATGGGTTATGCAGTTGACCATGAGACCTGAGATGCAGTCCCTATTGTAGTGTAATGCAGTATTGCTTAATGTAGTATGTAGCTATGCAGTTGATGTAGTTTAATGTAGTATCTTGATATGCATGATATATAGAAATGAAGTTGATGTGTGATATGCATGCTTGACTTGTACGCCTAGTTCACTAGACTTGCTAGGTTGCTATGTCACTTGCACGTTTAAGGATCCAAACGTAATGAAGTTAAAGTGTGTGAATGTCTAGGAATGTGTGTTACCTAGACTATATGTGTGTGAATGTTTGGGAATGCAGGGACCCAATCTATATGTGTGAACGTTGATGTGTGTTGTGCCTAATAAAACTTGTCTAATAATGAAGATTGTTTTAATTGGACAAATGCTTTTAAATTAAGTGTTATCTTACTTAGCTATTCTTATAGCTAACACTTGCTTCTTAATGTGGTTGTTCCCTCAGGTTTAGCTTGATGGAATCTAGATGCAGGACGTGTGAGCTTGGGTAGATGCAATGCAGGAGCCTTAGCTACCCTTAGACGATGCTTACTTTAGACATTCGTTACATTTCGTATTTAATGTCGAATTTATGTAGTGATGTGTGAACGGTTGTTTTATGTTGGGCAACCGTTGGGTTTTCATTTGAACTATTGTTTGATATGGCATGTAACACCAAATAAATGCAGAAACCGAAATGTTTTTATCGGTTTTGACTTTTACAGTCTTTACTTCCGCAAGTTATCACCGTTAGGTGAAAAGTTTTTGAAAACCCATATTTTTTTAAACGACGGGTGTTACAAGTAAATGGGTCATAATTTTCATTTCTAATAGTAATATTCGAGCTCTTGGTATATGACTAATAGATGTAGATGTCGTGATATATATGTCTCTAAGATCCTGAGCTAAAATATAACGGGTGAATCTACTATTTTCATGTGCTGGTTGATAATTCTGTTCGAAGTTGAGAGGAATGAGTCAAGGCCATCTGGTTGTACTCTGATGGATGAAGATGACATGGAATTAGATGGCTCTCCTAATTAAGTCGATACAAAATCTGAACAAATTGACGAGGTCAGTTGTATGTTTTTTGGTTGTTTGTTCATCTCAAGTTCTAAACATGCCATAGAAGACTTTGGATGTCCTCTTTTATATATCTCAATTGGAAATGGTCTCATGATTTTTAAGTTATATAATGATGTCAACTAATTATTGAATTGACAAATGTTGAACGGGCTAATTGCATATAAAGATAACCA
>CM067167.1:160876943-160986943 GCA_034093135.1 Erigeron breviscapus | reverse complement strand
AGGGAGATACGAAACTCACCTTGATCGGCAAAGAAACTTAAGTCGAGTTAATAAAAGGTTAATAGCGAGTATTGGGCCCCACGCGTTCACAACCTATCAAAGCATGTCATATATCATAATGTCAACTTCATAATCATAAACAAGTTGGTTCCTTAGGTTTAAGTTGAGTCACGAACCCACAATTACTTTCTTAACATTACTGAGTGTGAAACATAACACTTTGACTCGACATTTTCAGAAATGTACGAAGATTCATACAAAAGGAAGGTTACTACGAGGAACTAGACTCTCTTACGATTCCAACGGTAGGTCATACGACTTATTTGGACTTACGGATCAAAAGTTATTAACGTTTGAAAACTGACGCGCGCGAAATTTCCAGAATAAATCCACTGCGCCGCAGTGAGGCAAAGCCATGCCACTGCGCCGCAGTGGGCCAAATGAAGCAAAAAGGGCAGTGGTTTTCCACTGCGCCGCAGTGGGACAAGGTCCCTCCACTGCGCCGCAGTGGGACAACTCCCTGCACCAGCACCAGCAGCTCCAGGTGCAGGAAAACGAACCAAAACCCCAAAACTCGACCCAAAACATACCAAAACGATTTGTAGGAGCTTGAAACTCATTTTGAAGCTTAAATAAGTGCCATTAAACATAAATACACATAACCCATTTCAAATTTCCATTCCAAAACATCAAGTACACCTCCAAATCATTCAACCCAAACCAAAACCCTAATTGAACCCTAATTTCAATTCGACCCGATTTAAGACTTGTAAATACTTTAAATCGACCAACAACATATAAATAAGCATAAATAGATGAAGATGGGATGAATTTGACTTACCAAAACTCCTTCTTGAGCTCAAACCCGAAATTAGGTCAAAATGGGTAAAATGCTTGCACTACAACCCTTGAATCTTCGATATGACGATAATGTGGTATAGATGACGATGATTCTAGTGTTATACCAGTTTCAAAGCACCAATCGATGCTAGAGAGATGAAGGAATGAAATGGGTTTGCTTGCTTTTACTTGAGAGAAATGAGAAAGAAGATAGAAGAGAGAAATGAGAAAGAAGATAGAAGAGAGAAATGAGAAGTAAAGGAAGAGAGAAATGAGAAAGAAGATAGAAGAGAGAAATGAGAAAGAAGATAGAAGAGAGAAATGAGAAAGAAGATAGAAGAGAGAAATGAGAAAGAAGATAGAAGAGAGAAATGAGAAAGAAGATAGAAGAGAGAAATGAGAAAGAAGATAGAAGAGAGAAATGAGAAAGAAGATAGAAGAGAGAAATGAGAAAGAAGATAGAAGAGAGAAATGAGAAAGAAGATAGAAGAGAGAAATGAGAAAGAAGATAGAAGAGAGAAATGAGAAAGAAGATAGAAGAGAGAAATGAGAAAGAAGATAGAAGAGAGAAATGAGAAAGAAGATAGAAGAGAGAAATGAGAAAGAAGATAGAAGAGAGAAATGAGAAAGAAGATAGAAGAGAGAAATGAGAAAGAAGATAGAAGAGAGAAATGAGAAAGAAGATAGAAGAGAGAAATGAGAAAGAAGATAGAAGAGAGAAATGAGAAAGAAGATAGAAGAGAGAAATGAGAAAGAAGATAGAAGAGAGAAATGAGAAAGAAGATAGAAGAGAGAAATGAGAAAGAAGATAGAAGAGAGAAATGAGAAAGAAGATAGAAGAGAGAAATGAGAAAGAAGATAGAAGAGAGAAATGAGAAAGAAGATAGAAGAGAGAAATGAGAAAGAAGATAGAAGAGAGAAATGAGAAAGAAGATAGAAGAGAGAAATGAGAAAGAAGATAGAAGAGAGAAATGAGAAAGAAGATAGAAGAGAGAAATGAGAAAGAAGATAGAAGAGAGAAATGAGAAAGAAGATAGAAGAGAGAAATGAGAAAGAAGATAGAAGAGAGAAATGAGAAAGAAGATAGAAGAGAGAAATGAGAAAGAAGATAGAAGAGAGAAATGAGAAAGAAGATAGAAGAGAGAAATGAGAAAGAAGATAGAAGAGAGAAATGAGAAAGAAGATAGAAGAGAGAAATGAGAAAGAAGATAGAAGAGAGAAATGAGAAAGAAGATAGAAGAGAGAAATGAGAAAGAAGATAGAAGAGAGAAATGAGAAAGAAGATAGAAGAGAGAAATGAGAAAGAAGATAGAAGAGAGAAATGAGAAAGAAGATAGAAGAGAGAAATGAGAAAGAAGATAGAAGAGAGAAATGAGAAAGAAGATAGAAGAGAGAAATGAGAAAGAAGATAGAAGAGAGAAATGAGAAAGAAGATAGAAGAGAGAAATGAGAAGTAAAGGAAAGGATAAGGGGGGGAGAAATGGGTCAAGGGGGGCTGATGGGTCGTGGATGACCCACGGGCCGACCCGTTTCTCTTCTCAACCAAATTACAATCGCTAGACATTTAAACACCAATCAAAACATATTATCGACCCGAATATAACACATTATCATTTAATTCACAAAACGACCCAAATAATTCATTAACTTAAGTTGTTAGTCATATTACACGAAAAGTCAACGGGTCAAAACTCACGGATGTTACATTATTCCCCCGTTGAAAGAATTTCGTCCCGAAATTCAACAAAACACTAATTACTAAATAAATGCGGATACTTAGACTTCATATGATCCTCTCGCTCCCAAGTGAACTCGGCTCCACGTCTAGCATTCCATCTAACCTTAACAATCGTGTAGCGTTTATTCTTGAGTTTCTTGTCTTGACGATCCAAGATCTCTACCGGCTCTTCAACAAAATTAAGATTCGAATCCACCCTAATCTCGTCCATGGGCACATGATGTGTAGGGTCCGCCAAACACTTGCGTAGGTTGCAAATATGAAACACATCATGCACACCGCTAAGCTCTTGTGGTATTTCTAATCGGTAGGCAACCTTTCCAACCCGTTCAAGAATCTTGAAAGGACCAATATACCTTGGCGCAAGTTTTCCCCGCTTCACAAAACGTACAACACCTTTCCAAGGTGACACTTTTAAAAGTACATAATCACCAATTTCAAACTCCAACGGTCTCCGCCTCACATCGGCATACTTCTTTTGACGTTCACGGGCCAATTGCAACTTCTCCTTAATTTGAGATATTACCTTCGTCGTTTCAACCACAATTTCTGGCCCGATAAGTTGACTCTCTCCGATTTCCGCCCAAGCTAGAGGAGAACGACATATCCTACCATACAATGCTCTAAAGGGCGCCATTTGAATAGTGGCATGATAACTATTGTTGTACGAGAACTCAACTAGCGGCAAATGATCTTCCCAACTTCCACCAAAATCAATTGCACAAGCCCTCAGCATATCTTCAAGTGTTTGAATGGTTCTCTCGGTTTGCCCATCCGTTTGAGGATGAAAAGCCGTGCTCATGTCGAGTCGAGTACCCATTGCCTTTTGAAAGGCTACCCAAAAGTTTGATTTGAAACGGGCATCTCTATCGGAAATGATAGAAATCGGCACTCCATGTTTAGATATTACTTCCTTGATGTATAAACGAGCCAAAGTGTCAAATTTATCGGTTTCACGAATGGCTAGAAAGTGAGCCGACTTCGTTAACCGATCTACTATCACCCAAATCGTGTCACGACCGCTTCTCGTCTTCGGCAGTTTAGTAATGAAGTCCATTGAAATATGTTCCCACTTCCATTCGGGCATCACCGGTTGTACCAACAATCCGGGTGGCTTCTTGTGATCGGCCTTGACTTGTAAGCAAGTAAGACACTCACTCACATACTTAGCCACATCACGTTTCATGCCCGGCCACCAATACAAGTTTCTCAAATCAAAGTACATCTTATCCGACCCGGGATGGACCGAATAAGGCGATTGATGAGCTTCATTCATAATAAGTGTTCTTAAGTCACCGAAAATAGGAACCCAAAGTCTTTCAACCAAGTATAGCCCATTATCACTCTTTCGGTCGAATTGTTGCTCCATGCCATCTAGGTTTTCGTCTCCAAAGTTTTCCGATAGGGTGGCATGAATTTGGGCTTCAATAATCCGGTCACGAATATTTGGCCTCACCGTGAGGCTCATAGCTCTAGCCCGTCTTGGCTTCACTCTCTCCTTTCTACTCAAGGCATCGGCTACTACATTTGCCTTGCCCGGATGATA
The DNA here is from genome assembly GCA_034093135.1 of Erigeron breviscapus. Classification (NCBI taxonomy): domain Eukaryota; kingdom Viridiplantae; phylum Streptophyta; class Magnoliopsida; order Asterales; family Asteraceae; genus Erigeron; species Erigeron breviscapus. Next base: position 160,982,819 of record CM067167.1, on the reverse strand, counting down.
ACGGATGTCACAGTCATAATCACTAAATAGCTCAAGCCAACGCCTTTGCCTCATATTCAATTCACTTTGGTTAAAGATGTGTTGAAGACTTTTGTGATCGGTATAAATCACACATTTGGTGCCGTAGAGATAATGTCTCCAACACTTCAAAGCAAACACAACCGCTCCCAATTCCAAATCATGTGTCGGGTAGTTCTTCTCATGCACCTTCAATTGACGGGAGGCATAAGCAATGACTTTACCCCTTTGCATAAGAACACAACCCAACCCTTGTCCCGAGGCATCACAATAAACAACAAAATCTTCAATTCCATCCGGTAGTGTCAAAATAGGAGCATCACATAGCATATCTTTAAGAGTTTGGAAGGCGTTTTCTTGTCTTTCGCCCCATTCAAAGTTTCTCTCCTTTTGAGTCAAGAGAGTGAGTGGTTGTGCAATACGGGAGAAATTTTCAATAAATCTTCTATAGTAACCCGCCAATCCAAGGAATTGGCGGATCTCGGATGGCGTTTCGGGTCTTCTCCAATTCTTGACCGCTTCAATTTTGCTTGGGTCCACGTGAATACCATCCTTGCTCACTACGTGACCAAGGAAGTGGACCTCTTCCAACCAAAACTCACACTTGGAGAATTTAGCATACAATTTCTCCTTCCTTAGTAGTTCAAGCACCTCACGCAAGTGCTCAACATGCTCCTCCTTCGTCTTCGAGTATACAAGTATGTCATCAATGAACACAATGACAGACTTGTCTAAGTATGGTTGACACACCCGGTTCATCAAGTCCATGAACACCGCCGGTGCATTAGTCAACCCAAAAGGCATTACGGTGAATTCAAAGTGACCATACCTTGTGCGAAAAGCCGTCTTGGGGATATCATCTTCATGTACTCGGAGTTGATGATAACCCGAGCGAAGATCGATTTTTGAGAAGTGCTTAGCACCTTGAAGTTGATCAAATAAGTCATCGATTCTAGGGAGGGGGTATCGGTTCTTCACAGTGAGCTTGTTTAATTCCCGGTAATCAATACACATTCTGAAGGACCCGTCTTTCTTTTTGACGAAGAGAACAGGAGCACCCCAAGGAGATTGACTAGGGCGAATGAAACCCTTCTCTTGGAGTTCCTTGAGTTGAGTTTGTAATTCTTGCATTTCGGTTAAGGCTAGTCTATACGGAGCTTTTGCTACGGGCGCGGCTTCGGGGGTAAGATTAATACGAAAATCAAGTTCACGAGTTGGAGGTAATCCCGGTAAGTCATCCGGAAAAACATCGGGAAATTCACAAACAATAGGAACGGTCTTCAATTCTACCTTTGTGATGGTAGCACTAAAGACTTTAGAATTAGAGAAATCGGAGATTTCGCCTTGAACCCTAAGAATTTTGCCGTTAGTCAATGGTATCTTAACAACTCTCTCACCACAATCAATCGTCGCATTTACCGCCGTTAACCAATCCATACCCACTATAATGTCAAAACTACCAATGTCAAGAGGCATGAGGTCAATGAAGAAGTCGACGTCTTCTAAAGTCAAGACACAGTCGCGAAGTATTTGACTAAGTCTAGTTAGTGACCCGTTTACCATTTCAATGTCAAGCACATAGTTTAGAGCACAAGGATGCACATCAATCAAAGGAACAAAGTTAGAGGACACGAGGCTATAATCGGCCCCGGAATCAAATAGAACGGTTGCATAGTGACCATTAAGGAGAAAGGTACCTGCTACTACGTTGGGATCGTTGCGGGCTTCATTTGCATTGGCCGCAAAGGCTCGGCCGCGTGGTTGCACTTGATGGCCTTGTTGGCCCCGGTTTTGGTTAGGCCCGACCATTTGTAGTTGGTTGGGGTGGACGGCTACTTGCACTTGTTGTCCCACCCATCGAGGACAATTATTACGATAGTGGTCACGACTACCACATTCAAAACATTCACCTCTTCGTTGGTTACCTTGAGGAGGGACGGTCCGAACAGGAGCCACATTCATTGGGCCCGTTCTTGGAGCTCTACAATTTTTGGATTCGTGCCCAACTTGGTTGCAGTTATAGCATGCCCCACATGGAGCATTGGCGGAATGATGCCTGTTGCATCTCCCACAGAAAGGATGAGGCCCAGTATAAGGCCTCCTAGCCGGTTCCACCGCCGCCATCACTCTACCCCTATATGCATTCTTGGGGTCAAACCTTCCCACTTTCTTCACCCCACTAGACTCTGCCACTTCTTTCCTCTTGTTTGTTGAGGATTTGTTTAAAACACCGCTTCTCAACAAATCTTCAGTCACACTCCCGGCTCGGTTAACCGCATCGGCCAAAGAAGTAGGCATGTTAGAGTTTACATAAGATCGGACTTGAGGATTCAAGCCCAATACAAACTTCTGGATGGCCTGAGACTCGGAACCCACCAAGTGAGGAATGAGGGTAGACAACTCTTGAAATCGTCTAACATAGCTCTTGTAATCGGCTCCCTCCATGTTGAGATTAGCAAACTCAATGGTCAAGTTTTGTAGTTCATAGGGAGGACAAAACTTTGCCTTCACTTTGTCCTTGAAATCGACCCATTCCAAGTTATAAGTCCGCCCCAAAGTTATCTCTTGGTTCCACCAACTCAAGGCGTCATGCCTAAACATGCCGGATGCATAAGAAATCCGGTCGTCATATGTGCAATGACTTCTTTCGATCACTGCTTCAATCTCTTCAAACCACCTTATACACTCAGTGGGACCACCCCTTCCATTAAACTCCGGTGCCCCACAGCTTTTGAAGTCCTTAAATATACATCCCTGTCGGTATCCTCCGTATTGATTATACATGGGCATGCGGTTATCAATTCTCACTGGTTCCTCTTCTTCATTTTCCACGGCCTGAGGTTGAGCATTTTCGTTATTCACATTTTCTGGGGCTTCATTGTTTTGAGGCCCATTGTTTTGCCCAAGATTTGCCGTGACTTGAGCAATAATGGTTGGCATGATATTGATGATCGTTTGAGCGATCACCTTAGCCATGTTTGGCTCAGGAACTTCACCACGACCCCTTCCACGGCCTCTACCACAACCCCTACCACGGCCCCTACCACGGCCCCTACCACGGCCCCTACCTCTACCTCCTTGTACCTCCGGTTGAGCTTCCGGTTGAGGTTCTTCCTCTTCAGCCCTATAGTTCGTTCCGGCTCTCCTTGGTCTCACCATTTCTATAAAACAAGTGACACGTTGACCCGAGAGTTAGTCTCAAATGCTCACATGTTAGTCACACAAGTAGTCAATGCTCTCATACCGATACCACATACTCATTTCATATCGTTAAGCTAAAGCAAGAGTGCTAGAATCCTATGGGATTGTTACTTAGCATGTCATCATGTCAAATTCTTTACAAATGTCTATCATTAACTCAAGTAATCATGCTCAAAACATCATGCAATCAAATAACTAACACGAATGATTCAAAGTATAATCCGAATTCGATATGCTCTCTAGTTATCGACCGGGTATGTATACAGGGTGTACCAATGGCTAACCCTCCACCTAATCAACTTCCATTAAGCATATCGGTTCCTTATTATACTTTAAGCCACACGTGCGCAATCCACGATGTCATGAACTTGCTATAATGTTGGGTAACCATAAAAGAGTTGATCGGGTTCTTTTAGGGTTGCCACAATATTATACTAAGTTAATGGCATAACTTCATTTTGCTCTAAATCATCAAATTAGCTCCAACCAATAACAACAACAAACCATATTAACCACATTCATCACATTGAATTCAAGCTATCACACAAGTGGTCTTAACTACGAACTCACACGGGGATTCACATAATTCACATTGCACACGAATTTCCTAACCATGCATGCTATATGAAGAGTTTTAACTTAAGCCGTAGTCTAGGTCAAACCGCCTAATTCTCTACGACCACGCATGGGCCACCATTCTGTAACACCCCAAGCCGAGGCTCGAAATATCACGGAAATCATATAGCGCAAGGTGGAATTACAATAGAACGATAACTAAATGCAAATAAGGATTCAGTGAATCCATAACAATACGAAACAAGTAACAAAATACATAAGGAGCAAATAGCCATCAAAGTTTACAAAAGAACATCCCAAAGATGGCAAATCGATCCTAAGTATAATGCAAAAGAGAAGGTCGATGAATCCTTGATTCATAAAGTCCAAAGCCCGGGTTTAACAGCAAGCAAGCAACTAAACTCCACGTCCGGGAATAACCTGATTACCTGAAAAGTGTACTAAGCATAGTCAACACAAGGTTGGTGAGTTCGTAGTAATGGTCCATAAAGAACCAGCGTCAATAATCAGAATGTACGAGTAGAGACTAGACATGACTTACAGCGAGCCTCTAAGTAACACAATAACGTCCAACAACAAGATTACACAAGACAAGTAAGTGTGTAATATGAATGCACAAATGATATACGTATCGATGCAAATGTCGAATGCATAAATAAGCCAACATGCCTATCTTATGCGTGAACTCAAGTCACCTATGCAACGATACTCGCCTGTCATCACAATGAACAAGGCGGCATCTCAAAATCATCGGCGTATATATGTCTATATACCCGGATGTCATGTCTCCAACATCTCACAGGACAAGTGTATACATCTATACACTAGGATGTTTGAATCCTCAACCGAGGGATTATGTACAATGTATGCATGCTTACAATCAATCGTATATGCATCAATCACAAATCGTCTGTCATGAACCAACCATCAATGTTCGTCAATCATAAACCAATAATCACAAATCAAACCAACTATACGTACATACACTTAAGAGGATTCTACTTTCTTCGAGCCCCAGATGCTTATATATAGGGTCACCCGCAGCCTTCCCACCACATCTAAAACCCAATGAAGGTATAACCGACTTCCATGTATGTACGTCTATCCTAATATAAATGAAATACTTAACAAACGTAAACCAAGTCAGACAACGTGATAAACCGTCTCATCAATCCAACATTTAAACCAAATCAATCAATCAATCAACAACGTAAGTAAACACGCAAGTTTACACTTTTCAGCCCGAATCTCAAGCGAGTAGGGAGATACGAAACTCACCTTGATCGGCAAAGAAACTTAAGTCGAGTTAATAAAAGGTTAATAGCGAGTATTGGGCCCCACGTGTTCACAACCTATCAAAGCATGTCATATATCATAAGGGGGGGGGGGGGGGGGGGGGGGGGGGGGGGGGGGGGGGGGGGGGGGGGGGGGGGGGGGGGGGGGGGGGGGGGGGGGGGGGGGGGGGGGGGGGGGGGGGGGGGGGGGGGGGGGGGGGGGGGGGGGGGGGGGGGGGGGGGGGGGGGGGGGGGGGGGGGGGGGGGGGGGGGGGGGGGGGGGGGGGGGGGGGGGGGGGGGGGGGGGGGGGGGGGGGGGGGGGGGGGGGGGGGGGGGGGGGGGGGGGGGGGGGGGGGGGGGGGGGGGGGGGGGGGGGGGGGGGGGGGGGGGGGGGGGGGGGGGGGGGGGGGGGGGGGGGGGGGGGGGGGGGGGGGGGGGGGGGGGGGGGGGGGGGGGGGGGGGGGGGGGGGGGGGGGGGGGGGGGGGGGGGGGGGGGGGGGGGGGGGGGGGGGGGGGGGGGGGGGGGGGGGGGGGGGGGGGGGGGGGGGGGGGGGGGGGGGGGGGGGGGGGGGGGGGGGGGGGGGGGGGGGGGGGGGGGGGGGGGGGGGGGGGGGGGGGGGGGGGGGGGGGGGGGGGGGGGGGGGGGGGGGGGGGGGGGGGGGGGGGGGGGGGGGGGGGGGGGGGGGGGGGGGGGGGGGGGGGGGGGGGGGGGGGGGGGGGGGGGGGGGGGGGGGGGGGGGGGGGGGGGGGGGGGGGGGGGGGGGGGGGGGGGGGGGGGGGGGGGGGGGGGGGGGGGGGGGGGGGGGGGGGGGGGGGGGGGGGGGGGGGGGGGGGGGGGGGGGGGGGGGGGGGGGGGGGGGGGGGGGGGGGGGGGGGGGGGGGGGGGGGGGGGGGGGGGGGGGGGGGGGGGGGGGGGGGGGGGGGGGGGGGGGGGGGGGGGGGGGGGGGGGGGGGGGGGGGGGGGGGGGGGGGGGGGGGGGGGGGGGGGGGGGGGGGGGGGGGGGGGGGGGGGGGGGGGGGGGGGGGGGGGGGGGGGGGGGGGGGGGGGGGGGGGGGGGGGGGGGGGGGGGGGGGGGGGGGGGGGGGGGGGGGGGGGGGGGGGGGGGGGGGGGGGGGGGGGGGGGGGGGGGGGGGGGGGGGGGGGGGGGGGGGGGGGGGGGGGGGGGGGGGGGGGGGGGGGGGGGGGGGGGGGGGGGGGGGGGGGGGGGGGGGGGGGGGGGGGGGGGGGGGGGGGGGGGGGGGGGGGGGGGGGGGGGGGGGGGGGGGGGGGGGGGGGGGGGGGGGGGGGGGGGGGGGGGGGGGGGGGGGGGGGGGGGGGGGGGGGGGGGGGGGGGGGGGGGGGGGGGGGGGGGGGGGGGGGGGGGGGGGGGGGGGGGGGGGGGGGGGGGGGGGGGGGGGGGGGGGGGGGGGGGGGGGGGGGGGGGGGGGGGGGGGGGGGGGGGGGGGGGGGGGGGGGGGGGGGGGGGGGGGGGGGGGGGGGGGGGGGGGGGGGGGGGGGGGGGGGGGGGGGGGGGGGGGGGGGGGGGGGGGGGGGGGGGGGGGGGGGGGGGGGGGGGGGGGGGGGGGGGGGGGGGGGGGGGGGGGGGGGGGGGGGGGGGGGGGGGGGGGGGGGGGGGGGGGGGGGGGGGGGGGGGGGGGGGGGGGGGGGGGGGGGGGGGGGGGGGGGGGGGGGGGGGGGGGGGGGGGGGGGGGGGGGGGGGGGGGGGGGGGGGGGGGGGGGGGGGGGGGGGGGGGGGGGGGGGGGGGGGGGGGGGGGGGGGGGGGGGGGGGGGGGGGGGGGGGGGGGGGGGGGGGGGGGGGGGGGGGGGGGGGGGGGGGGGGGGGGGGGGGGGGGGGGGGGGGGGGGGGGGGGGGGGGGGGGGGGGGGGGGGGGGGGGGGGGGGGGGGGGGGGGGGGGGGGGGGGGGGGGGGGGGGGGGGGGGGGGGGGGGGGGGGGGGGGGGGGGGGGGGGGGGGGGGGGGGGGGGGGGGGGGGGGGGGGGGGGGGGGGGGGGGGGGGGGGGGGGGGGGGGGGGGGGGGGGGGGGGGGGGGGGGGGGGGGGGGGGGGGGGGGGGGGGGGGGGGGGGGGGGGGGGGGGGGGGGGGGGGGGGGGGGGGGGGGGGGGGGGGGGGGGGGGGGGGGGGGGGGGGGGGGGGGGGGGGGGGGGGGGGGGGGGGGGGGGGGGGGGGGGGGGGGGGGGGGGGGGGGGGGGGGGGGGGGGGGGGGGGGGGGGGGGGGGGGGGGGGGGGGGGGGGGGGGGGGGGGGGGGGGGGGGGGGGGGGGGGGGGGGGGGGGGGGGGGGGGGGGGGGGGGGGGGGGGGGGGGGGGGGGGGGGGGGGGGGGGGGGGGGGGGGGGGGGGGGGGGGGGGGGGGGGGGGGGGGGGGGGGGGGGGGGGGGGGGGGGGGGGGGGGGGGGGGGGGGGGGGGGGGGGGGGGGGGGGGGGGGGGGGGGGGGGGGGGGGGGGGGGGGGGGGGGGGGGGGGGGGGGGGGGGGGGGGGGGGGGGGGGGGGGGGGGGGGGGGGGGGGGGGGGGGGGGGGGGGGGGGGGGGGGGGGGGGGGGGGGGGGGGGGTGGGGGTGAGTTTTGTAATGGGTCAAAGTGTCACACCCGCCCCAGACGGGGTATGACGTACATGGATTCACAACACAAGATATACTGAACGACACAAAACGTTGTCGTTTTAAAATACATTTATATAAAACATTGTTCACAAATTTATATTACAATTTATGAAAGATATTATTATTGAAAACATTTATTTAATATTAAACAATATTAAACAGTAGCTTGAGATTTTAGCAAATTGATGAGTCTTTACTAGAGTCTGAGGGTAGGCCAGGGTCCAGTATGTTGTATGCAGCGGAAAGTGTCCCATGTATAGTGTATCGTCTAGTTACCTGAGAATACATGCTAAAATACGTCAACATAAAGTTGGTGAGTTCCATAAGTTTTTCATATAGAAAATATAGTTTCCAAAAATGCCAGAGTTCAGTGTGACCATTGCCTTACCACAATGTCAAATAGTTATGATGCAATATCAGCAAAGAGTATCATGGGTTTTGTATATAAAAATATAGAGTATGAACCACAAGATTTAAAGTAACTATTTTAATATGGATAAATGTTTTAGAATATAAGATTATATTATATTATTATTATATTATATTATTATTATATTATATTATTATTATATTATATTATTATTATATTATATTATTATTATATTATATTATTATTATATTATATTATTATTATATTATATTATTATTATATTATATTAATTATATTATATTATTATTATATTATATTAATTATATTATATTATTATTATATTATATTAATTATATTATATTATTATTATATTATATTAATTATATTATATTATTATTATATTATATTAATTATATTATATTATTATTATATTATATTAATTATATTATATTATTATTATATTATATTAATTATATTATATTATTATTATATTATATTAATTATATTATATTATTATTATATTATATTAATTATATTATATTATTATTATATTATATTATTATTATATTATATTATTATTATATTATAAATTTAATCATGAATATATTATTATTATATTATATTATTATTATATTATATTATTATTATATTATATTATTATTATATTATATTATTATTATATTATATTATTATTATATTATATTATTATTATATTATATTATTATTATATTATATTATTATTATATTATATTATTATTATATTATATTATTATTATATTATATTATTATTATATTATATTATTATTATATTATATTATTATTATATTATATTATTATTATATTATATTATTATTATATTATATTATTATTATATTATATTATTATTATATTATATTATTATTATATTATATTATTATTATATTATATTATTATTATATTATATTATTATTATATTCTTATTAGAATTTTTAATTATTATTATATTATATTATTATTATATTATATTATTATTATATTATATTAATTATATTATATTATTATTATATTATATTAATTATATTATATTATTATTATATTATATTAATTATATTATATTATTATTATATTATATTAATTATATTATATTATTATTATATTATATTAATTATATTATATTATTATTATATTATATTAATTATATTATATTATTATTATATTATATTAATTATATTATATTATTATTATATTATATTAATTATATTATATTATTATTATATTATATTAATTATATTATATTATTATTATATTATATTAATTATATTATATTATTATTATATTATATTAATTATATTATATTATTATTATATTATATTAATTATATTATATTATTATTATATTATATTAATTATATTATATTATTATTATATTATATTAATTATATTATATTATTATTATATTATATTATTATTATATTATATTATTATTATATTATAAATTTAATCATGAATATATTATTATTATATTATATTATTATTATATTCTTATTAGAATTTTTAATTATTATTATATTATATTATTATTATATTATATTATTATTATATTATATTAATTATATTATATTATTATTATATTATATTAATTATATTATATTATTATTATATTATATTAATTATATTATATTATTATTATATTATATTAATTATATTATATTATTATTATATTATATTATTATTATATTATATTATTATTATATTATATTATTATTATATTATATTATTATTATATTATATTATTATTATATTATATTATTATTATATTATATTATTATTATATTATATTAGATAAATATTATATTATATTATTATTATATTAATTATTATTTATAATATTATTATATTATATTATTATTATATTATATTATTATTATATTATAAAGTTAATCATGAATAAGGGTATGTATATATATAGTATTCTTTTTGTCCATATCTCTAGTGAAATAAACCCGTGATTCATAATTTTTGTATATAAAAATATAGAGTATGAACCACAAGATTTAAAGTAACTATTTGGTCACACAATGGATCAAATAGAATATAAGAGTAGATACTGTATACATCAAGTTCTAAGCTCATGAACCGAAACTAGACAAGTGTGTGTTTATTTGCCTCCATAGTAGGTACCTTGTTCAGGGTACCCTAAGCTTTCCAAATATAATGCATCCGTATCCAGTTGGTATGACCAACACGAATGGGGGTGCCTACCCCAATAGTACTATTCAATATACCCACGTTTATGTTTCCATAATTAATCGTTCATGATAGTGAGGACTTTGAGTGAACAGAGCAACTTAGAATCAACCATATATACATTTCTGGAGTACTTGTGTTCATCATAACAGTAAAGAGTATGTATTTTACCCCGAAGGTAAAATAAATAAAGTGGAGTTACAAAATATATATAATATATATAATTTTGTAAATATACATATAAGTATAACAAACAGTTTTTATTTGCATGTATCTCAGCCCCAGTATATAAAAGAGTTTGAAAGGGGTAATATGGAAACTCACCTTAGTAATAATAGCAGAAATCAAGTAGATGAAATAAGCCTTGTATAGTTATACCAGAGAGTATTTAGAAGAGAATATGTAGTGGTGTGTGTTTTAAAGTTTAATATCGTCTGCTATTTATAGGCGAACGAATTCATTCGTTTGATTATTATATTAATAATTCTGCTCGCCAACTTAGAAAAGAAATTTGCCGTCGAAGAATTCAACGAACATTTTTCAACATACACGTTTAAATATAAAATTATTATATTATATTATTATTATATTATATTATTATTATATTATAAAGTTAATCATGAATAAGGGTATGTATATATATAGTATTCTTTTTGTCCATATCTCTAGTGAAATAAACCCGTGATTCATAATTTATGAATTTTAAATTATAAAGTAGATAAAAGTGTGTTTCCCACTACCTCTTGGACGTTTCTAATGATAGATTTCTTTTATACTAGTAGTATATATTTATACATTGTTTTAATCCTAAATTATGCATACGGGCTCCTATTGAGAAAATTCAAGTTTCTATAAGACCAGAAAATTAAGATCCACAACTTTCATTTTAATAATTTTTACTCAATTAACCCTTGTGAGCGGGTTTTGGACGTTTATATTATAAGAATAAAGTATGAAAGCGATGTTTACTATTCAGCACTATTCACTTTTGAATTTATTCGGAAATCAGATTCAACGTTGAATTTAAATTATTTGACGTGGGTCCCGCCTTTATATTATTTTATTTTATTACCCTTTCTACAATTTACTTTTACCTTTACTATTTACAATTTACTTTTACCTTTACTATTTAAAATTTACTTTTTACCTTTACTATTTAAAATTTACTTTTACCTTTACTATTTAAAATTTACTTTTTACCTTTACTATTTAAAATTTACTTTTTACCTTTACTATTTATAATTACTATTCATGAATACTGAATACAGTCATTATTCACGGTACTATTCACGTTCATTATTCACGTTCACTTTTTATAAATACAATTTCTAGATATGATTACTATTCACGATATGGTACTATTCATAAATACGGTTACTATTCACGAATACGGTACTATTCATACTATTCATAAATACTGTTTTTGATAGTATAAGTATGGAAAAGTATTTCCAAGCAACTCTTCAAATAACTATTTGAGTTCTTGACAATAGTTGTCCATGATTTATCAAAATAATATTTGCTCAATTTATTTTGCCATAAAATGTTTGTTCATGTTGTTTGATCTACAAAGATTTGAATAGTACACATAATAGTAAATTAATCAACCTGAAATTTTGGCGGTTGTCACATTCTCCCCCAGTTATTTAAATTTCGTCCCGAAATTTAGCGCGTGTGGTCGGAATGTAGAGCTTTTTCGAACAAGTGAGGATACTTTTGTTTCATTTGATCCTCACGTTCCCAGGTAAATTCAGGACCTCGCTTTGAATTCCATCGGACTTTGACAATAGGAATTCGACTCTGTTTCAACTGTTTGGCGTCTCTATCCATAATCTCTACTGGTTCTTCAACAAAGTGCAGCTTGTCATCCATTCGAAGTTCTTCCAGTGGAATAATTTGTGTTTCGTCAGACAAACACTTTTTCAAGTTTGAGACGTGAAACACATCGTGTATACGGCTAAGTTCTTGTGGTAGTCTAAGCCTATAAGCTACTGAACCAATTCTTTCTAGTATTTCGAAAGGTCCAATAAACCTAGGATTTAGCTTACCTCGTTTTCCAAATCGGATGGCTCCTTTCCAAGGAGATACTTTCAGCATAACCTTATCTCCTTCTTGAAATTCCAAAGGCTTCCTTCTTACATCAGCATAGTTCTTTTGACGATCTTGTGCTGCTTTTAATCGGTTTTGTATTTGTACAATCTTCTCAGTAGTCTCATGAATGAGCTCAGGGCCTGTAACTGGACTGTTTTTCTTTACTGGAACTTTGTCACCTAATTCAACCCAACAGATGGGTGAACGACATTTTCTCCCATACAGTGCCTCAAATGGTGCAACCTTGATGCTAGTGTGGTAACTGTTGTTGTATGAGAACTCACACAAAGGCAAGTGTTTTTCCCAACCATTCCCAAAATCAACTATGCAAGCGCGCAACATGTCTTCAAGCGTTTGAATGGTCCTTTCACTTTGACCATCGGTCTGCGGGTGGTATGCAGTGCTCATATCTAACCGTGTACCTAAAGCTTTCTGTAGTGTCTGCCAAAATCTGGAAGTAAAATGACTATCCCTATCAGAAATAATCGAAATAGGTATTCCATGTCGTGATACTACTTCCTTTATGTACAATCTAGCCAGCTTGCTCGTTTTATCAGTCTCTTTTATGGGTAAGAAATGTGCAGACTTAGTGAGTCGGTCTACAATTACCCATATCGTATCACAACCATTAGCAGTCTTCGGTAACTTTGTGATAAAGTCCATGGCTATACATTCCCACTTCCACTGGGGAATCTCTGGTTGTTGTAGCAATCCAGATGGCTTTTGATGCTCTGCCTTCACCTTTGAGCATGTTAGACATTTGCTAACATAGGTGGCTATGTCAGCTTTCATGTTAGGCCACCAGTATAATTCTTTTAGTCCATGATACATCTTATCTGATCCAGGATGTATCGAATATCTTGACTTGTGTGATTCGTTCATTACCAAGTTTCTTAAATCTCCATAGCTTGGTAGCCAAATCCGGTTAGAAAAATACCGGGTTCCATTGGGTCTAACTTCAAATTGCTCTTCCATCCCCCTCAAAGCTTCTTCTTTGAGATTGTCTTTCTTTAATGCTTCAAGTTGAGCTTCACGAATTTGGGAAGTAAGATGAGTATGAATGGTCATACTTAAAGCTCGTACTCGAAGTGGCTTTACTCTTTCTTTACGACTTAAAGCATCTGCTACAATGTTTGCTTTGCCCGGATGATAACGAATTTCACAATCGTAATCACTGAGCAATTCTACCCATCTACATTGCCTCATGTTCAAGTCTTTCTGGTCAAAAATATGTTGGAGACTTTTATGGTCGGTGAATATAGTACACTTTGTACCATATAAATAGTGTCTCCAAATCTTTAGAGCGAATATTACAGCTCCTAGTTCAAGATCATGAGTCGTGTAGTTCTTCTCGTGCACCTTAAGTTGACGCGAGGCATAGGCTATCACCTTATCTTTCTGCATCAGCACACATCCCAATCCTTGATGAGATGCGTCGCAATAGACCACAAAATTTTCCGTTCCTTCGGGTAGTGACAAAATCGGAGCACTACAGAGCTTCTCCTTCAGCAGTTGAAATGCTTTTTCTTGTTTATCTTCCCAGGCAAACTTCTTGTCTTTTTGAGTCAACGACGTTAAAGGTTGGGCTATCTTAGAAAAATTCTCGATGAATCTTCTATAATAGCCAGCAAGACCTAAAAATTGTCGTATTTCTGTTGGTGTTTTCGGTGCTTCCCAGTTCTTAATAGCCACTATCTTGGCAGGATCTACATGAATTCCTTTACTATCAATGACATGGCCTAAGAATTGTACTGTACGAATCCAGAATTCGCATTTTGAAAACTTTGCGTACAATTCTTCCTTCTTGAGTAGTTCCAAAATTTTCTTCAGATGTACCTCGTGCTCTTCTTTGGTTTTAGAATAGATTAGAATGTCATCTATGAATACGATAACAAACTTATCTAAATATGGTTTGCACACACGGTTCATGAGGTCCATGAAAACTGCGGGTGCATTCGTCAAACCAAATGGCATCACTTCAAACTCGTAATGGCCATAGCGGGTTCTAAACGCCGTCTTGGGAATGTCTTCTTCTGAAACTCTAAGCTGATGGTAACCGGATCTAAGATCGATTTTTGAGTAGCAACTCGACCCTTGTAATTGATCAAACAGGTCATCGATCCTAGGAAGTGGGTACCGGTTTTTAACCGTCAATTTATTCAATTCCCTATAGTCTATACACATGCGAAAAGATCCGTCTTTCTTTTTGACGAACAAGACTGGAGCTCCCCAAGGTGAGGAACTCGGTCGAATGAATCCTTTCTCTAAAAGTTCTTGCAATTGACTTGCAAGTTCTTTCATTTCGGAAGGAGCTAATCGATATGGTGCTCGTGCCACTGGTGCAGCACCAGGTACTAAGTCTATTTTGAATTCCACCTGCCGGAATGGTGGAAGACCAGGCAAGTCTTCAGGAAAGACTTCTGGAAAATCTCGTACGATGGGTATGTCTTCAAGCCGTTTCTCCGGAGCCTTTTTCTCTGATATATGGGCTAGGATTGCCTGGTATCCCTTTCTGAGATACTTCTGAGTCTTCATGCAAGATATAATGTTACATCGTACTCCATTCTTATCGCCTTGGATAATCAACTTCTCACCGTTTGCAATTGGAATTCGAACAACTTTTTCATGACAGACTATTTCTGCTTTGTTTTTAGACAACCAGTCCATACCAATGATAATATCAAAGCTTCCTATTTCGAATGGTATTAGATCTATAGAAAATAATTCTTTTTCTAATTCTAAGGTACAACCTTGGATTATGCTTTCGACTTCGATCATTTTACCATTTGCTAATTCTACAGAATACTTAGCATCTAATGGGGTAGGTATAATTGAAAGCAGATGAATAATTTTATTTGACACAAAACTTCTATCGGCACCAGGATCAAATAAAGCAGAGACACAATGATTATTCAGATGAAACATACCCGTGACGATGTTTGGGTCTTGGCGGGCTTCTCCCGCATTGATCATGAATGCCCTTCCTCGAGCATTGTTGTTGTTGTTGTTGTTGTGGTTGTTGCTGTTGTTGTTGTTTCGATTGTTATTGTTGTGATTGTTGTTGTTGTTGTTGTTGTTTCGATTGTTGTTGTTGTGGTTGTTATTGTTGTTGTTGTTGTTTTGTTGTTGTTGTTGTTTCTCAGCTTTGGACATTTATTCCTGAAATGTCCTTCTTCACCACACTCATAACATCTTACTTTTGTTCCATTGTTGACAGTTGGATTAGGGATTCTACAGTTCTTGGCCAGATGACCAATTTTCTTGCAATTATTGCATTGTACTGTGCAAGGACCGGTGTGATGTAAAGTACACCTATTGCAATATGGCCTGATTCCTATATAACCATTATTTGATGATGGTCCTGAGGTCTGAGCAGGTCTCTTTGTCTGTTGATCCCCTTGATTCTTCCCAAAGTTATCTTCCCATCTTCTTTTCTTATTGAACCCTTTTTGATCACCAGACTTTCCTTCTGTATTTGCACGAAGTTTTGCTTTGTCAGCCAAACTGTTTGCCAACCGAACCGCATGTTCGATGTCAGTGGTTTCGGTAGCAGTGATCAAATCCTGAATCTTTGGTGGAAGTCCAGAAATGTACTGCTCAATCTTCTTATAATCGGGTGTAACCATGGTTGGGAAAAGAAGTGCCAACTCATGAAAGCGGTTGGTGTATTCAGATACTTCGTATCCCTTCGTCTTCAAATTATGAAATTCTACCTCCATTTTCTGAATTTCGCTCCTCGGGCAATACTTGGCTTTCATACGTTCCTTTAAATCTTCCCATGACATTTCATAAGCTGCATCAATTCCTACTGTAGTGGCGTACTCATTCCACCAAGTAAGAGCTTGATCTTGTAGTGTGCAGGTATCATATTTTACTCGGCTATCTTCAGCGCAGTTACTAACACGAAATATGGACTCCAGCTTCTCGAACCATCGGATGAGTGCAATTGCTCCTTCAGTACCATTGTATATAATGGGTTTACATTGTTGAAATTCTCTGTAAGTACAACCTCTAGGTGTACCATTATTGACATGATTATTGTTTCCGTTTGTGTTTTGAGTTGCAAAAGCTACTGCTATACTTTCTGCTACAATTCTAGAAATATCTGTTGCGTCCATTTCTGGTACTTCTTTTGACGGCCGGATCCTTAAATATAAATAAAGAAATTGATGAGATACTACCACATCATACTATAACCACAATTCAATAGTTATGACTAAAAGAAATGTAAATCAAGATAAAGATAGTAGATTTAATGGATAACAAACTTTGAGATATAAACATCTCAAGAATCTATTATTTTATCTAAAATTACATTTCCCGACATATACGCCGTAAATAGCAAATAACTAGACAATATCTACTGTGACATAGTAGATGGGGTTATAGTAGTGGCTCTCGATATAGCCTCAAACATAGCCTCAAATCTTGTTATCTTCTCTTGTAGTTCCAACACGGTGTCTTCAAGACCATGAATTCTGAAGTGAGCTTCCTCCATCTCACCTTCCAGTGCAACTATCATATTGTCTTGATTTTTCACCTTCCTCCGCAGTATGTTTGTTCTTTCCCTTAACTCCGTGATACATCTTTCTGCTCGGACTATGCGTAGGACCAATGTAGGGACAGTGTCATGCAAAGGTTCCATAGTTAATGCAGGAATATTGGTTGGACCGTTGGCTCTTCTGAACCGATTAGAGTTAAGGAGTCCTTCTTCAAATCTCCATTCCGCCAGGAATCTTGGTATAGCATTAATAGATCTCCGCAACCGCTGAGCGGGTGGTTCAGGATGAGTAAGTCGAGCACGTCGTGGCTGAGGGTGGTTAAACATCGAGTATCTAGGCGTTTGGACCCTTCGTATTAAAGATCGAGATGAGCTTGAAGGACCTTCCCCAGATGGATTTGAAAAAGTAAAAGTAGGCGTAGTGCTAGTAAAAGCATTAGTGGTGACAGTAGTATTTGGTCCAAGGACAAGTGCGTTATCAGCTTCTTCTCCAACGTGATCGGTCTCCTCCATTGGTTGATTTACTACATGACGAGGAGAGTCGGAGGGTTCAAGTACAGGTGGAGGTGATCGAGACGTAATCTCTTCCTCACGATCGGATAAGTATTCCACTACGAATCCCGACATTACTCTATTGCTATATATATATATAATATACATTATATATTCTAAACATATATAATGAAGTAGGGATTATTCATAAAATTATGCATGTATGTAGGTGTTGTTCTATATGGGGTTATAGTCTAGGTCCATCAATTTGCTACCTAGTTCACTATAACTTGGGCTCTGATACCAATCTGTCACACCCGCCCCAGACGGGGTATGACGTACATGGATTCACAACACAAGATATACTGAACGACACAAAACGTTGTCGTTTTAAAATACATTTATATAAAACATTGTTCACAAATTTATATTACAATTTATGAAAGATATTATTATTGAAAACATTTATTTAATATTAAACAATATTAAACAGTAGCTTGAGATTTTAGCAAATTGATGAGTCTTTACTAGAGTCTGAGGGTAGGCCAGGGTCCAGTATGTTGTATGCAGCGGAAAGTGTCCCATGTATAGTGTATCGTCTAGTTACCTGAGAATACATGCTAAAATACGTCAACATAAAGTTGGTGAGTTCCATAAGTTTTTCATATAGAAAATATAGTTTCCAAAAATGCCAGAGTTCAGTGTGACCATTGCCTTACCACAATGTCAAATAGTTATGATGCAATATCAGCAAAGAGTATCATGGGTTTTGTATATAAAAATATAGAGTATGAACCACAAGATTTAAAGTAACTATTTGGTCACACAATGGATCAAATAGAATATAAGAGTAGATACTGTATACATCAAGTTCTAAGCTCATGAACCGAAACTAGACAAGTGTGTGTTTATTTGCCTCCATAGTAGGTACCTTGTTCAGGGTACCCTAAGCTTTCCAAATATAATGCATCCGTATCCAGTTGGTATGACCAACACGAATGGGGGTGCCTACCCCAATAGTACTATTCAATATACCCACGTTTATGTTTCCATAATTAATCGTTCATGATAGTGAGGACTTTGAGTGAACAGAGCAACTTAGAATCAACCATATATACATTTCTGGAGTACTTGTGTTCATCATAACAGTAAAGAGTATGTATTTTACCCCGAAGGTAAAATAAATAAAGTGGAGTTACAAAATATATATAATATATATAATTTTGTAAATATACATATAAGTATAACAAACAGTTTTTATTTGCATGTATCTCAGCCCCAGTATATAAAAGAGTTTGAAAGGGGTAATATGGAAACTCACCTTAGTAATAATAGCAGAAATCAAGTAGATGAAATAAGCCTTGTATAGTTATACCAGAGAGTATTTAGAAGAGAATATGTAGTGGTGTGTGTTTTAAAGTTTAATATCGTCTGCTATTTATAGGCGAACGAATTCATTCGTTTGATTATTATATTAATAATTCTGCTCGCCAACTTAGAAAAGAAATTTGCCGTCGAAGAATTCAACGAACATTTTTCAACATACACGTTTAAATATAAAATTATTATATTATATTATTATTATATTATAAAGTTAATCATGAATAAGGGTATGTATATATATAGTATTCTTTTTGTCCATATCTCTAGTGAAATAAACCCGTGATTCATAATTTATGAATTTTAAATTATAAAGTAGATAAAAGTGTGTTTCCCACTACCTCTTGGACGTTTCTAATGATAGATTTCTTTTATACTAGTAGTATATATTTATACATTGTTTTAATCCTAAATTATGCATACGGGCTCCTATTGAGAAAATTCAAGTTTCTATAAGACCAGAAAATTAAGATCCACAACTTTCATTTTAATAATTTTTACTCAATTAACCCTTGTGAGCGGGTTTTGGACGTTTATATTATAAGAATAAAGTATGAAAGCGATGTTTACTATTCAGCACTATTCACTTTTGAATTTATTCGGAAATCAGATTCAACGTTGAATTTAAATTATTTGACGTGGGTCCCGCCTTTATATTATTTTATTTTATTACCCTTTCTACAATTTACTTTCTACCTTTACTATTTACAATTTACTTTTACCTTTACTATTTACAATTTACTTTTACCTTTACTATTTAAAATTTACTTTTTACCTTTACTATTTAAAATTTACTTTTTACCTTTACTATTTATAATTACTATTCATGAATACTGAATACAGTCATTATTCACGGTACTATTCACGTTCATTATTCACGTTCACTTTTTATAAATACAATTTCTAGATATGATTACTATTCACGATATGGTACTATTCATAAATACGGTTACTATTCACGAATACGGTACTATTCATAAATACGGTTACTATTCACGAATACGGTACTATTCATAAATACGGTTACTATTCACGAATACGGTACTATTCATAAATACGGTTACTATTCACGAATACGGTACTATTCACGTTCATTATTCACGTTCACTTTTTATAAATACAATTTCTAGATATGATTACTATTCACGATACGGTACTATTCATAAATACGGTTACTATTCACGAATACGGTACTATTCACGTTCATTATTCACGTTCACTTTTTATAAATACAATTTCTAGATATGATTACTATTCACGATACGGTACTATTCATAAATACGGTTACTATTCACGAATATGGTACTATTCATAAATACGGTACTATTCACGAATATGGTACTATTCATAAATACGGTACTATTCACGAATATGGTACTATTCATAAATACGGTTACTATTCACGAATACGGTACTATTCATAAATACTGTTTTTGATAGTATAAGTATGGAAAAGTATTTTCAAGCAACTCTCAAATAACTATTTGAGTTCTTGACAATAGTTGTCCATGATTTATCAAAATAATATTTGCTCAATTTATTTTGCCATAAAATGTTTGTTCATGTTGTTTGATCTACAAAGATTTGAATAGTACACATAATAGTAAATTAATCAACCTGAAATTTTGGCGGTTGTCACACAAAGAGGGTTAGGGTCAAAGTTTTTAATTATTTAGTAGGGGTAAACAACTGCCGTAATTAATCCTTTCTTTTTGTATATGATCAGTTGAGTTAATTCATGTTATGGTATCTATGTATGAACTACTTTCTTAACTGTTATATCAATGTCTCACAGTGTTATAAATGAGTTATCATCATTTAGATCCCCCTCTTTTGTGTTATTGTGTATTGGGTGTTGTAATCAAGTTATTTCTTTAGATTGGCAAAAACCTACACATATTTGTTGATTGATGGGTCGACTCAAATACAGCTAGCCTAAATCCACATTGGTTCATAATAAACTGTTATTGTTAGAGAAGTTAACTAAGAGCGTTTTAGATTGAAATAACTACTCCATAAACACCGATTAACAATCAGGAAACTTTAGACAAGACGTGAAACACATCAACTTACCCAGCCGTGCATCGCACGGGTCTTCACTCTAGTGTTACTTATAAATCTATATCTTGACTAAATAGATTTTTAGAGTAAAGTTTAAAAAAGATTAACCACTCGTTTTTACTAACTAGAATTGTGTTTCCCCGACACACTAACGATAAAGCATTTTATAGTTATTTTGAGTAGGATAATGCTGTAATAGTTAACGTGTGTTTTGACAAATTAACAAATTGTAATAAAAGGTAAACAAAGTTCATATATTATTATAGAGTTGACCATTTATTTTAGGATAAATAAATATAATAATGTAGATAATTAAAATTAAAAAGAAATGGGTTGAGTCTAATTTGATATATATATATATATATATATATATATATATATATATATAATATATATATATATATATTATATATATATATATTATATATATTTTCTATATATAAAACTAAAGTCCAATTCTAAATTTTAGCTAAAAAAAAGCTTAGTTGGCACATCTAAAACCCTTTCATTTGTTAATTTACTTTAAAAGTTATTAATTATGATGTCATAAACAAATATTTAGGTATAACAAAAACAAATAATGGTTTGTTACTATCCCGCCGAATATGTAGTGCTGCTCCACTTAAGCAAATCATATCATATTTATTTTTATATATAAAACTAAAGTCCAACCTAAATTTTAGCTAAAAAAAGCTTAGTTGGCACATCTAAAACCCTTTCATTTGTTAATTTACTTTAAAAGTTATTAATTATGATGTCATAAACAAATATTTAGGTATAACAAAAACAAATAATGGTTTGTTACTATCCCGCCGAATATGTAGTGCTGCTCCACTTAAGCAAATCATATCATATTTATTTTATATACTAAATTTCAAACTTATTCATACAACTTAAAAAACTAATTAATTAATTTAAAGAAATTGCAATTTACTGAATTAATATCATGTTCAAGACATACTAAGCTTATTAATAAAAAAAATGAGTTTTTGCTAAATGCGGTCATTTAGTCTGTAATTAAGGTGCATAAATGGTCACTTAGCATAAAATTTAAGGGTGCGTGTTTAATATGAAAGGTATAGGTTTTTATGCACGTTAATTACAGATTTAAAGTTGTATTTAGTATTTTCCAAATAAAATTAGTATGTCTTAATAAAAATGTACATTCCATATCGCAAACACACCCTTGAATTTTATGATAAAAGTACAACTATTTTATGTACGTTAATAACAACGCATATGATTGTCATTAGCAAGACCAGTAAAATTAAATAAATTATTTTATTTCAAAATCCTTCAATAAATAAATTAGCATATTTATTTTTCATTCATAATTAGCTAATAACTTTCATAAAAAAAACCTAACCAATGAATTAAATACATATAGGTATGTCAAAAAAAAAAAAACTTTTTTGCATAGGTCGATAATTCATTAAATGTAAAACTTTATTAATTACAACATAAACAAAACAAAACATAGAATAACAAGTTGAAAAATTTAAATTTTATGTTATTTATCACATTTTGAATTTATTATTATTATCGTTTTATATTTTGAACTTTTCTATCTATTTGTGTTTTATGTATTGAAATAAACTTGAATTGTATGGTATTATAAATGTATGCGTATTACAGCGTTAGCTATGCTGTCAAGTTTTCATATTTAACATTTACATCACAATTTCTATAACTATAACAAGTTTTCTTAATATTATCCGGGTATTACCCGGGTGCTTAAGCTATGTAGTCGTGTTTTCACATTTAATAATTAAAATTGATATACCTATAATCAGTTATCATAATACTACCCGGGTATCACCCGAGTTATTAAGCTAGTATATATATATATCATAAATCATATGTGAAAAGCGAAATTATCGAAATGTTTGTGTCAATTTTACAAACAGTGGATGTGTCAACTACCGAGTCCATTTTCTTTATTCTCAATTTCAAATTATAAAACTCTAATAAAAATGTGACACCATAATATTATTTTCCTTTCTAGAAGTATTAAAACACATTACATTGTCTTCCCACCCAAAAATAATGCTTCAATTTTTTTTATTCTACAACCACTATAATTACTACGGAGTACGAACCAGAACCATCTACTATCAAAAAACAGTTTGAAGCGTTTTAACAGTGAGTATTGACGGCTTAACAGTGATTCTCCCTAGATGCTAGTTGGCTTAACAGTGACCGGCGACCCCAAGTGACGAGGTCGTGTCAACGGGGTTACAAAAGTGATGACTCGTTGGTTTCAATCGATGAGCACCGTTGAAAGCAATCTTAAGAAGTTGGCTAAGTCTAGCTCTTTGTTTTGTTTTTTGCCTTTTTATCCTTTAATTTTATTTATTATATATTATTATAACCAACTACCCTTCATGTGCAAAAGAACCCACTAGCATAATTATCAAACTCATATGATTTACTGGTCGAGTCAAAACAAAATAAAAATGAGGTGGCTTGGTGGATGATTCGACTTTGCTACAGACTCGTCCGAGTTAATACGAGTCACATTCCGAGTCGCAAATAAAAAAAGTTTTGAATTTTTTAAAATTATTTTTATTTTTTTAACATGATTCTTTTATATGTATTTAAATATAGGAAATGAACCAGAGTTATCTCATTTTCTACATTTTGTAGGAGTGGATTATTGGGGGAGGGGGAGTCCTGAGTTTCATCCAGGCATGTGGTTCGACTCCGCATACTACCCAATTGGATATCATTATGGTGTCTCGAATGCTAACTATTAACTACTAACTCGCTTTAAAAAAAAATATATTATATATTTACTTTAGAGTCCTGAGTTTCATCCATGGCATATGTGGTTCGAACTCCGCATACTACCCAATTGGATATCATTATGGTGTCTCGAATGCTAACTATTAACTACTAACTCGTTTAAAAAAATATATATTTTTTGATTAACATAAACTTTTAACGTTAATATAACAACATTATTGTTAATATTATATTTGTATAGTAAATATTTGTTTATATTACAATAAGAGATTTATATTATATAATATCTTGATTCTTATGATTCGAATCATGTGTCATAAGTTAGAAAAATTAAATTTTTTAGTCTAAGTTAAAAAAAAACAAGTAGTCGGCAACTATCCCTCATGTTTGAATCCTGTCACATGCAAATGCGGTGAGGGAACCTTAACAATGTTATACCCAATTAACACATGATGAATAGGGAATGTTATCTATTTATTCGTTGGTGACTTTCAAAAAATATTAGACGGTTGCTGTTTTATTTTCGTGAATTGACTTCATTAACCCTAACTTTGACTGAATTTTTTGATTAACATGATTAATACATGTACTTGTGTAAAATAAAACAACAAAAGTTGGGAATTTTAGCACTTAATAAACCCTAAAAACCTTGTGATCAAACGGAGTCATAATCAGGGAAATGGCTTGCAACGGCACAGGAGGAGCATGTGGATCAGACGGAGGAGGAGGAGGAGGAGGCTGCTATAAGGACAACGCCGGAGATGAAAACCAAAAACCATCAACAAATATGATTACTACTACTACATGTCTCAAGTGTAAAGCAACCCAAGCCACAGTCTTCACCGGCGGAGACGGCGGTGGCAAGTTCTGCCCCGAATGCTTTCGGAGTAATCTTTATGGCAAATTTAAACTCGCAGTCACTTCAAATGCCTTGATTTCACCTACTGATAAACTTCTTGTTGCATTCTCTGGTGGCCCTTCTTCCAGGTCATCTTTTAATCCATTCCTTTTTGTCTATAAAACTTGTTTGCTTTAGTTGATTAAAGTTTGTTGCTTTTTATTAATTAAATTGTTACAATTTGTATTAGTTTTTCGCATAACAAACATTTAGTTGCTAAGTATAATTAAGATGAAATACATTGTACGGTAGTAGCTATGTTTATGGGTATTGACTTAAGAGATGCATATTTTGTTAATAGTCACGTTATTGACCCGATTTCTAGATTAAGGTTCATGGGTCTGAGGATGCAGTGGCCAGTTGAAATTTTGACCGATGGTCGTTTGGGAATAAAAAAGTTCTACACATAACTACTCCTTAAACCGAGACGGAAACGTTCTTTTTCGGGGGCGTAAGATGGTTATTTTAATGCATAATCTTCTCCTTTATGTTGAGAAAAGTTATATTTTTTTAGAGTATAATGATTTAAACTTGCAGTTTAGCAGGTATGAGCCATGAGGCTACTTCTAGTCGCTGCTTCTCTTGCGGTTATGGCCAATTTGTTCATTATACATGCTAAATTCCTATCCTAACATATTATGGGGTTACTTCATGTATTACGCTGTTAGCTGTAATTATACTTTTCAATTTGAGATATGGGTATCAGTCTTGAGGTTTTAGCTATACTATCTTTGTCTTGGGATAAAATCTTTAATACATATTCCATTTGAGTCTTTTTTATTGGTTTTCTATTTGTTGAAAATTTATGTAGTTCTCAGTGTGTTATGAAAGTGATTTGATTTTTTCATATTCCCCCGCTCTCCATAAAATTTTAGTATGTAGATGACAACCATAGTGCACTTAGAGTGTTAAGTTAGTATTGATTTTAAGTACAACTAAACAAAATAACGAAGACAACATGTTATATTATGATCCTTGTCACAAAAAGAACATAACTACCGCCTATACTTAAGATGAAATTTACTCATGGAAAAAATAGTTAAAAGAGCGAAGAGGTATGATAAATTTAATCTGAATTTGTCAAAACAAGATATTTATCAACGATTGTCATGATTGGTTACAGAACCATACATTAGTGTTAACATCAAGTTACCACTAACATTCAGTAATCTTTGGCTTAACATTGAATAAAGGATCATCAATGTGTTTCTCAGAGAAAAAAATTGCTTTGCAGGGTGGCTCTTCAATTTGTTTCCGAGATGCAACTCAAAGCCCAGAATAATTTCAATGCAACTGCAAATAGAGATAGGTCTTTGCCAGTGTTTGGTGTTGGAGTTGCTTTTATTGATGAGAGTGAAATTAATTCTGTCACTTCTAGCAATTTGGACAAAGCAATTGAAGACATTAAAGCGATTGTGTCAACTTTAGCACCACCAACGAAAGAGTTGCATGTTGTTCCTATCCGAAGCATGTTTTCTACAAAAACCAATGATGGAAAAGAGATGTTAAAGAATTTAATGAGCGCTGTTGATGATGTCACTGGAAAAGATGATCTGCTGACTCATCTGCGTATGTTGTGTTTGCAAAAGGTTTGATGCTAAAAATACGTCTCTTTACTGACCAACAGGTATGCATAGGGTTTATATTTTGCATTGTATCTAATATGCAGATTGCTATTGAAAATGGCTACACCAAACTTGTGTTAGGTTCATGTACATCAAGAATAGCTTGCCATGTACTTGCTGCAACAGTTAAGGTTTGTCTCTTCTCAGTCACTGTTGCAATTTTTTAATAATTGCTGATTTAATCCAGATTCCAGCTTTATTGAATATTTTCTTTTTCTATTCCAGGGTCAAGGGTACTCCTTAGCAGCAGATATACAGTATGCTGACGCAAGGTGGGAAGTCCCGGTAGTTCTTCCCCTACGTGATTGTCCATTGCAAGAACTCAACATACTTTGCAATCTTGATAGGTTTGTACATTATTCATCCCTTAAACCATTACAGGGCTAGAGTCTTTATTTTCAGTTGGACTAATTATGTATTAACGTAACAGCTTGAAGATTGTAGAGATTTTCAATGAATCTCGTGCTGGCATCAATGGCCTGATCTCGTCATTTGTGAAAATTTTGCAGGTAATGAACAACTTACCAAGGTCTGAATTATTTTAGTTGAATCTAAATGTTAAATTCTAAGCTGAATCCACAAACCGTTCATGTTTCTTTTTATCTACTATTCTACTGCCAGGAAGAAAATCCTTCTCGAGAGTGTACAATTGTGAGGACTGCTGGCAAGCTTACTCCCTTCCCATTTAATAGGATACCGGAAGCGGATGTAGATGATGCTAATATGGCATCTCAACGCCGTCAAAAGAAGTTTAATCTAAGGCCTATTGAGTCTCTCCCCCCAGAGTCTTTCTGCCCAATTTGCAACAGCCCAATGAGTTGTAATAGTAATCTTGAACCAATGCCCGAAAATTTTAGGGCTGCATGCTGCTCCAGTTGCCAGTATCAGATACTGCCCGAGGAGCCATCATCCATGGAAGAGTTCTATTCATTCTTACCAAAATCTCTTATTGCCCGAGCAAAAAATGGGAACCAGAAATGGATAAGGTGAGAGTCATCTGAAATGTTATGCTTATATATTTATAACCTTCTCTTATAATGACAGGAACATACAAACACTTACGTAATATTAAACATCAGAAGCGGGGCTATGTATTGGCTCCTTGAGAATATGCCAGCAGCGACCAAATGGGCGGGTCGGGCAGATTGGGTAACATTTAAAAACAGACCGAGCTGTCTTGGTTTTTGTCCAAATTATATTTCTATCACAATTAGTGTGCCAAATATAACCATAAAAGCTATAATATATCAATAATTATCTAATAGTTTTGAGTGAAATGACTTCGGACGTTTTATGCATCATATGTAGGCTTTGGATGATTTTGAACTGTTCCATACTTTCATGTTTAGCTGATTAATTAAATTTACCATTTGAACCATTTGATATAAAACATAACCTGCATCGACCCTTTCATAATGCTAATGAGTTCAGGTTGCCACCTTAAAAAGCATATCAACCTTATTCCTTGTTTGAGAATGTGGAATGAGTTAAAAGATAAATCACCTGAAGAAGATAGAAAATGGGATCTGCTTTATATTAATGGTAGTTTTGATGGTAAACAATCGCTCAGTGCCTCTATTATGAAAGGCCCAAGCTTGTATCTTGAGTGTCATCTCAATGTTGATTGTACTATACTCGTTTAGGAAATGTGATACTGATATATGTTTTGCTAAAATATCCAAGATATTGTCAAATTTATATTACAGGGAAAAGATACAAGATTGTTTGCTTTTAGATGATGAAGATGAAAGTTGACCTTCCTGCATTTATTAGTCAACATTGAGAAGTCATCCCAAGTGCTAATTGACTTGTTGCTGGATGATATATTTGCTTGCTGCCGGTTAATATATTCGTTTAAGTGGTAACCTATAACAACAAACAAGTGTATACGGTATCTAGCAGCAGTATATATTGTTTTATGAGAAGCACCTTTGAGCTTCAAAACCAGCTTTCCGCGACTGCAACAGTTTTGCTTGACATGATTTTGTCTCATCACTTTATAGAATAAAATCATGTAAGATGATTGTACTTTTTTTCACATCATAGTTATATTATCTTCTTTTAGAAAGAAAACAGGAAATTCAAAAGGTAACCTTTGTAGTATTGGCAAGTCTAATTTTCTGTAATTTGTTTGGTTTATGTTACCATTGTGTTTGTTACCTTCCTCCAAAAAAGGTATTTTTAGATAATTTTTATGTTGTCTTGAAGTGATATTTGTTTTTGGGCGTTATCAAAACTGCCAAAATAATCATTTAAATAGATGTAGTTTTGATGGTAAACAATCGCTCAGTGCCTCTATTATGAAAGGCCCAAGCTTGTATCTTGAGTGTCATCTCAATGTTGATTGTACTATACTCGTTTAGGAAATGTGATACTGATATATGTTTTGCTAAAATATCCAAGATATTGTCAAATTTATATTACAGGGAAAAGATACAAGATTGTTTGCTTTTAGATGATGAAGATGAAAGTTGACCTTCCTGCATTTATTAGTCAACATTGAGAAGTCATCCCAAGTGCTAATTGACTTGTTGCTGGATGATATATTTGCTTGCTGCCGGTTAATATATTCGTTTAAGTGGTAACCTATAACAACAAACAAGTGTATACGGTATCTAGCAGCAGTATATATTGTTTTATGAGAAGCACCTTTGAGCTTCAAAACCAGCTTTCCGCGACTGCAACAGTTTTGCTTGACATGATTTTGTCTCATCACTTTATAGAATAAAATCATGTAAGATGATTGTACTTTTTTTCACATCATAGTTATATTATCTTCTTTTAGAAAGAAAACAGGAAATTCAAAAGGTAACCTTTGTAGTATTGGCAAGTCTAATTTTCTGTAATTTGTTTGGTTTATGTTACCATTGTGTTTGTTACCTTCCTCCAAAAAAGGTATTTTTAGATAATTTTTATGTTGTCTTGAAGTGATATTTGTTTTTGGGCGTTATCAAAACTGCCAAAATAATCATTTAAATAGATGTAGATTGATTCCTGAATCACACATGTATAATCTTCCATATGACCAAACATATATATGACACAAAGTAAAGAGTAGCCTAAAAATGCTGCTTATATTTGATGCTTCAAATTACAAATGATTTTCAAAATATCTTTAGCATGTTTATTAAAGTGACAAAGTGCATGTGAAATGATTAGCAAGTGCCCACTCTAGAGTAAACAAGTAAAAGATCCATAGTTAATGTGGACAGTAGAATACACTAATCCACTTTAACACGTGATTTGTACAAAAAGAAAAATACTTCGCAAGTAAAGTTAACTATTTTTATTATTTGTAAACTTAGAAAATAGAGATGGGTTAATTCAAGGTATGTAATTTTTGTTTAAGCTTGATACTTAAAAATGAAGACAAGTTAAAGTAGCTTATGTTTATTCAAATGCTTACAACTTTTTAAAAGATTGTCAAAGAAGTTAATTATTTAGCCCAATATAATAAGTTTCTTATAAGCATGTTTAATATTTTAAGTTAATTAAAACCATGGTTAAAAAATCTACTTGGGAATATCTAGAACAATACTTAAGATCTTGTCGGTAAAGTTAGTCATGGTTGCTCATCCTTCAAAACCCATGCCTTGTGTATATGTGTTTCATTTGATATCAATTCCTACCTAGCCAATAACCGATATCAATTATTTTAGATATCAATAACGCTAAATAAACTTAACATATGAAACCAAATATCAATGTTGTGACAACTCGTAATTAATTAACATCGGGTTAGTCCTAATCTCAATTAGACGGTCATTTGACGTGGAAATTATCAGACTTTTGGACTTTTGACTTAGTCAAATTAGACGTATCTTGATGACGTAGACTTTTAGCTATCTAGACGAATGCCGAGTCTTAAAAATAACTTTAAATTAATATTTAAAGGTTATGTCTTGTACAAAATAATTAGACTGTCTAGACTTGATATTAATAGAGTTCACTTTGACTAAACTTTATTGGCTTGTCTTAACTAAAATGAGACGAGGGAAAATACCTTTATTTTACATTTTAAACTTTTGGTCAAACGGTATTTAATCGTAAGCATTTTTCCGAATTAAGGGTATTAAAAATATCCCAAAAAGGGCCACATGGGCCGAAATGTTTGTTGTGGCTGGGAATTAAACAACAAACACTTCCCTCCTTTTCTTTCTTTGCCTGTCGACCCTACACACACAACACACACAAAGATCTTTATACTCTAAATCAATTTACAAGGTGAAATCAAAGAGAAAATCAAATGAAGCAATCATATTTCAATAATAATTTAGGGTTTTGGCAAGGATCATAATCATCATTTAGCTATTTTTCTTCCTATTTCCGAAGAACTCAAAATTTGGTAAGTAACTTATTTCTCCAAACTTTGATTTGATTTAAATTCATTTAAGGGTTTATTTCAGTTTGTAATTTGAATTAGAAGCCTTTGAATGTTATATGAAATTAGGGTTTTAGTTAACTTATGAAGTTTTGATTTAGAATTTGGTCTTGAAATCAAAATGATTAAAATGGCGAAATGTTTTGGCGGAATGGTATGTTTCTAGGTCTTTTGAACATGATAACAGTTGTTAGAAATGAAAGGAATCGATTTGGAGTCGATATAGTTTGCTAAAAATGGTCATAAACCAGGCTTTTCACTCGGTCAGGTAGAACTCGCGCCGCGAGGTATCCTGCTCGCGCCGCGAGGTGTGTCGAATTTCGAACAGAACCTGCACTCGATCTGACTCGCGCCGCGAGGAACGTAGCAGGGTCGCGCCGCGAGGAACCCAGGTCGCGCCGCGATTTCTGGAACTGTTTGACGTTTCAGTTTTTGACGTCTTGGACACTTGAACTTCGTTTGTACGAAATGGAACTTTGGACTACCTTTTAGTAACAGTGTCAATGACATTAATATTTTGAGTCAAATAAAATGAAGGTTTGTAACACATTCTCGGTTAAGGCATTCTAGGGTTGATAGCTAAGTAGTTATACGTAAGATACTTGTCGTCGTGAGATTTGATCCTCACCATTGGTACTCTTATCCTAGGTTTTGGATAAACGTGGAGACTAGACTGCTCATATTCTCGGACTACTCATACTTTAGCTCGTAGACTGCTAAGGTGAGTTTATGGCGCCCTTTTTCCTTTACTTTGGGCCTGAAAGCATGTACTGTATACACGACTACTTTGTAAATGATTTGTCTTTGTCTACGCCATGAGATTTGGTAAATGAAATCATTTGTCTTATATTTGCCATGAGACGGCTGTCTAAAAATGTGTATACATGTCTTATGAAAATCGATCTATATGTCTAGACTTGCCATGTTGTCGGCTGACTAAACTGTTTCTTTGTGTTTTTGACAAACTAAAATGATCCCCCCCCTCTTGTAGTTATATTTAGGTTAGACTTCGGTCTGAACCGTCTTGTCTATATATTTAGGTTAGGACTTCGGTCTGAACCGTCTTGTCATAATATTTAGGTTAGACTTCGGTCTGAACCGTCTTGTCATAATATTTAGGTTAGACTTCGGTCTGAACCGTCTTGTCTATATATTTAGGTTAGACTTCGGTCTGAACCGTCTTGTCATAATATTTAGGTTAGACTTCGGTCTGAACCGTCTTGTCATAATATTTAGGTTAGACTTCGGTCTGAACCGTCTTGTCATATATTTAGGTTAGACTTCGGTCTGAACCGTCTTGTCTATATATTTAGGTTAGACTTCGGTCTGAACCATCATGTATTAAATAACTACAACAAACGACGATTGATCTTTTAGTCAAACACACTGTAAACTCACCAACTATTTCGATAGTTGATCCTCTCAAATTTCATGCTTTTCAGGTGACCATCAGTAAGTCTTGGAATCGTCTTTGGCATTATAGGGCCAATCTTTTGACTTTGGACGTACAATTAGCATCAGACATTGGGGACTCTCATGCTTTTGGCTTTAATTGTATTTGACTGTCCAATTTATTGAACTTGTATTCTGTGGGCCCAGTTCCAAATGAGGATGGCTTGTATCCGTATTTTGGGGTCCACACTTTGAACGATTGTACTTGTATTGGTATAAATGGATGTAATCTCTATTAACCTTCTGATTAGTATGCAATTCTTTGTTAACCCTGTATTTCCGCTACAACGGGGTGTGACAAAAATTGGTATCAGAGACAAGGTTATAGTTAATACCGAGTTTTTCCGCTGGAAAAACTCAATCTATAGCCCTTTCGTTTCAAAAGGGAATCTAAGTCTATTTAGGTTTAGGATACTTATTTCAGGAGTTATATTATTTGTCTATAATTAGACCTAACTTGATCAACTACGTCCCGATTATGTAAAATAATATAAGGCTCGAAATAAATATCTTAGATTTTGTATATACGTTATAGTTTGAGCTATATTCACAACATACTGTAGATGTGGTGGGAAGGCTGCGGGTGACCCTATATATAAACATTGAAGGTATGTTAGGAATAGAAACTCAAATCGTATGTGTATGCATAAGGTTTATATACGTGATAGTTTGGATTATATTAACAGCATATTTAAAATGTGGTGGGAAGGCTGCGGGTGACCCTATATATAAGCATTTCAAATATGTTGGTAATAGAAACCCAAACCAAATGTGTGTAATCTAGACGAAGATTTCTTTAAAACTCAAATTGCGTACTGTATCATCCACTTGAGACGTACTGCCTTATCCATTTGACTTATATGGATTCTTTGACTATCTTTTCAGACTAGTCATGTCGGATGGAGTTAGCTCAAATGCTGTTGTACCTTGTACACCTCCAGTTCCTGTCTTGGCAAACTCCATTCCTTATGTTCCTGACTCTTATGAAGAGGAACCAATGGAGGAATCGGGCAATGAATCACGCCCTATCAATCTTGTGTCATCTTCCAGTGAATCTGGAGGCGAACATGTGTCTATCCATGTTCAATCATCTGTAACACCGGTATCTCCATATCAGATGAGGACTACCGAGGGAGCTCATTTGCCTTATGCTCCTAGAGACCCTTATGCTCCTGGTCCTTCTGCACCAGTTCAGGGCAACTGTGGACTTGGACTTTCATTCTTTCAGGGAGATCCGTATGCTGCGGGTCCCTTATGCTCCTAGAGACCCTTATGCTCCTAGAACACCGGTATCTCCTATAGACTATCTCCATAGAGAGAGGACTACCGAGGGAGCCCTTATGCTCCTAGAGACCCTTATGCTCCTGGTCCTTCTGCACTAGTTCAGGGCAACAGTGGACTTGGTCTTTCATTCTTTCAGGGAGATCCATATGCGGCGGGTCCCTCCAGAGTGCCTGTCTACAATCCAAGTGCTGTTATGCCAGTTGCATCTGCAGCTGATAGGTCGGAATATTATCGCCGACAATTGTCAAGGATGAACAATTCCCTCATCTGTACAAGGGAGAAAATAGAGAATCAAGCTCAGGCGTTGACTGGAGCTTATCAACAGGCGGCTGAGGCTATGTCTGTTGCTAGAGAGGGGAAGGAAACTATTGGGAGGTTGATCTGGATACTGTCTGTTGTGGTGGTGTTGGTGGTGGCTTTGCTGGTCGTTGTTATTTGCAAGATGTGATGCGACCAATTTATACATATCGCCCACATCGTTTTTGGCCATTTTATTAAAAGCTTTTAGTCGAATTTGTGTGCATTTGGCGCGTTTATGTGTTTGTTAGTGTTTTCAGGTTCTAAACAGGTTACGCGTTCATTTTGTGCAATTTCGGATGATTATTGGCCAGAAGTCATTTGTGAAGTCGAGAGTCGTTTCGAGTGGAAGAGATAGCGAGTGTCGGGATCGAAAGATGAAGGTTGTACACCAAGCATGTGACTGCGCCGCAGTGGAGATGTACGTGGTCCACTGCGCCGCAGCCAAAATCCACGGCATTGTTTGGACAAACCCCCACTGCGCCGAAGTGGGGATGGCTTGATGATGACTGCGCCGCAGTCTCGAGTGGTCAGATGCATCAAGAACCTCACTGCGCCGCAGTGGGGGCAGTACACGCCTCACTGCGCCGCAGTGGGGGCAGTACACGCCCACTGCGCCGCAGTGAGGGGTCGGCACTGAAGGGTTTTTGGTCAGTTTTTGCATCAGACATCAGGGGGTATAAATAGTTTTCACAACCTAATTACCAAAATATCAAATACTCTTTCTAGGAGCTGCACTACAGGGGATTTCTTCAAGGTTCAAAGGCTAGATTTCTTCCTCAAAATCATTTGAGATCTACGTGCACCCATCTAGATCGTATCTACTTTTCGTGTCTTACAATTTACTTTCATCAAACGATTGGTACAATCATGTTTACCTTTTCTTTTGATTATTATTTACCATTCATCATGAGTGGCTAGATCTATTATCATCCACCTTGATGAAACTAGACGAATAATGTGATTGCTATGTTTTAATTCAAGAGTTGATTCTATTATCGTTATATTGAGATCTTTATTGATTAATTCCTTATGCTTTATTCTTTGTGATATTAATAATTTATTTGTTCATCGTTAGTGGTACTAGGTGAATAGGTATTTTATTTCAATTAATTGTCTATGATTGATTGTCTCCGGTTGGTGGTACCACGGTGAATGTCATTAGAATAATAGGTATTAATTGGTAAACGTGTCTAGATCCGGTTGGTGGTACCACGTATTTATTCACATAGATATGATTGATAATTGTTAATCAAACAAACTAATTACTAGGGATATTTTCTTAAGCATTGGTGGTACCGGCTTGGGTAATTGAACTAGCAAATTAGGTGTTTGGGTAATTTGCAAACGGTTGGTGGTACCACGTAAGCATCTTTATCCTTACACGATTATCTATTCAACTTAATGAATTTGATCTTAATTTAAAGCAATCACATTTGAAGTCGAGGGAAGTCAAGGTGGATGAATTTTAATATTATTGTCTGAAGTTTCATTTCATTTTATGTTTTTAATTTTCTGTTAAAAAGATATTGAAGTAACACCCTTTTTCCAAACCATTTTATGAAACAACTAGTTCAACCAATCCCTGCGAACGAACACGGTCTTACCTGTTAACTATATTACAAACGATCGGGTCCACTGCCCGTGAGTGCGTAGTAGTGAGTTTTAAGGTGATTCTAGTTTTAAAAATATTAAACTCGATTTAGCACATCAAGATGTAATTTTGTAATAAGTCTTTCTATATTGTAAGCCTAGAACTTATAACAACTCGTACTTCTGTACTTTGAGTTGTAATCTTTTTGGTGGATGTATTTCCCACGTGTCTATAAATCGTATTGCTCCGACTATGTAGGCTATCGTTGTGGATGAAGTTTCCCACATGTTTTTGAACTGTACATACCAGACTATGTAAAATTTTGAACATCAATGAAATACGATTGTCTTTTGGCTTACTTACTTGTTCAGACTATGTCAACTGCTTATTCTTAGCTCTAGAAATATGATTTTTCATATTTTTTTCTTGTCTTGTCTAGTACATGAATTCATACAAGTCAACAAATTGTGACTTGCATTGTACTGTCATCTGTCTTGCAAAGCTACTTTCTATTTAACCTATCAAGGAAATCTCTAAATGACATTTTGTTCATATCTTAGACTTATGGCTCCTAAGACGAAAAGCAAAGTTCAGAAAAAGGCTCCAGTCAAGAAAACTGCACCAAAGAGAGTTACTCGATCCACTCCTTTGAATAATGAAGCTGAACAGGAAGAACCTGTAATCCAGCAAGAACCAGAAACTGCTACCGTCCAGGTGAACACTGGTACTGGACCTACCCCAAATACTGGTGGGGATAATAATATGGCAGCATTTGTGACACAGCAACTGTTGGCCGCCATGCCTACTTTAGTTGCTCAGATCACGGCAAGCATGAACGCCAACAATAATCATCATACTGATAATAGTAACAATGTTGAACCTACTGCTGAACAAGTTGTTCCTCGAGCTCAACTTCGAGTGGGTGACTACAAGACCTTTACCTATTGTAAACCAAAAGAATTTCATGGTACCGAGGGTCCGGTAGGTCTAATCAACTGGCTAGAAAGCATAGAGGCGGTGCTTCATATTAGTCGTTGTGCCGAAGAGCACAAAGTGGAATATGCTTCCACTCAACTTCAAAAGCACGCTCTATCATGGTGGAACGAGCAGGTTAGGACCCGAGGTCGAGACCAAGCTAATAGGATACCTTGGTTTGATTTTAAAAGTATGTTGATGGAAAAATACTGTCCTAGGGAGGAAGTAAATAAATCATCTTATGGTCTAAATTCGTTTGCCCCAACGAAGATGAAGTTCGTTGTTAAATTCGTTTGAAGTCAAATTCGTTGGTTAAATTCGTAAAGAAGATCGAACGAAGTTATGGTCTAAATTCGTAAGTTGTAAAGTAACGAATTTAAAGGTTAAGTTCGTAAGAACAATTGAAACGAAGATAAAGTTCGTACGAAGTTTAAATTCGTTTGCTGGTGCTAAGTTCGTTCCTTCAGTCTAAATTCGTTTGCCCCAACGAAGATGAAGTTCGTTGTTAAATTCGTTTGAAGTCAAATTCGTTGGTTAAATTCGTAAAGAAGATCGAACGAAGTTATGGTCTAAATTCGTTTGCCCCAACGAAGATGAAGTTCGTTGTTAAATTCGTTTGAAGTCAAATTCGTTGGTTAAATTCGTAAAGAAGATCGAACGAAGTTATGGTCTAAATTCGTTTGAAGTCAAATTCGTTGGTTAAATTCGTAAAGAAGATCGAACGAAGTTATGGTCTAAATTCGTTTGCCCCAACGAAGATGAAGTTCGTTGTTAAATTCGTTTGAAGTCAAATTCGTTGGTTAAATTCGTAAAGAAGATCGAACGAAGTTATGGTCTAAATTCGTAAGTTGTAAAGTAACGAATTTAAAGGTTAAGTTCGTAAGAACAATTGAAACGAAGATGAAGTTCGTTGTTAAATTCGTTTGAAGTCAAATTCGTTGGTTAAATTCGTAAAGAAGATCGAACGAAGTTATGGTCTAAATTCGTTTGCCCCAACGAAGATGAAGTTCGTTGTTAAATTCGTTTGAAGTCAAATTCGTTGGTTAAATTCGTAAAGAAGATCGAACGAAGTTATGGTCTAAATTCGTTTGCCCCAACGAAGATGAAGTTCGTTGTTAAATTCGTTTGAAGTCAAATTCGTTGGTTAAATTCGTAAAGAAGATCGAACGAAGTTATGGTCTAAATTCGTTTGCCCCAACGAAGATGAAGTTCGTTGTTAAATTCGTTTGAAGTCAAATTCGTTGGTTAAATTCGTAAAGAAGATCGAACGAAGTTATGGTCTAAATTCGTTTGCCCCAACGAAGATGAAGTTCGTTGTTAAATTCGTTTGAAGTCAAATTCGTTGGTTAAATTCGTAAAGAAGATCGAACGAAGTTATGGTCTAAATTCGTTTGCCCCAACGAAGATGAAGTTCGTTGTTAAATTCGTTTGAAGTCAAATTCGTTGGTTAAATTCGTAAAGAAGATCGAACGAAGTTATGGTCTAAATTCGTTTGCCCCAACGAAGATGAAGTTCGTTGTTAAATTCGTTTGAAGTCAAATTCGTTGGTTAAATTCGTAAAGAAGATCGAACGAAGTTATGGTCTAAATTCGTTTGAAGTCAAATTCGTTGGTTAAATTCGTAAAGAAGATCGAACGAAGTTATGGTCTAAATTCGTTTGCCCCAACGAAGATGAAGTTCGTTGTTAAATTCGTTTGAAGTCAAATTCGTTGGTTAAATTCGTAAAGAAGATCGAACGAAGTTATGGTCTAAATTCGTAAGTTGTAAAGTAACGAATTTAAAGGTTAAGTTCGTAAGAACAATTGAAACGAAGATAAAGTTCGTACGAAGTTTAAATTCGTTTGAAGTCAAATTCGTTGGTTAAATTCGTAAAGAAGATCGAACGAAGTTATGGTCTAAATTCGTACGAGGGTCTATTTAAGGTCCTAAATGACTTATATTCATTATGTTAATGTACGATAGGTGTCGGAGGTTACCCATAGGCAATACTAGCTTTTGATTGCGCACGTATACTACAATCAGGTAAGATACACTACTTTTGTCACGCTGGGGGATCAACTAAAAGCAGGTTTCAAACTTACATACTTCCAATTGATAACTTATAATGCATGTGGGCTTATGGGGTTACTTGGGAGGTATTATGGGATTACGTAGTTGACCATGAGACCTGAAATGCAGTCCCTGGGGTAGATGCAATGCAGGAGCCTTAGCTACCCTATAGACGCTTTGTTTAGACATTTGTTTACATTCAGTACTTAATGTCGAATTTATGTAATGACGTTTGGACGGTTGTTTTATGTTGGGCAACCGTTGGGTTTTCATTTGAACTATTTTATGATGTCGCAAGTAACACCAACTGAATGCAGAAACCAAAATGTTTTTATTGGTTTTGACTTTTAAGGTCCTTTCTTCCGCAATATGACACCGTTAGGTGCAAAGTTTTTGAAAACCCATATTTTTAAACGACGGGTGTTACAGTTACCCAAGACGTCCCAAGGTACACTGGCACAGATCCTAGGTGTAATAGGTGTAATCTCCATCACAGAGGAAATTGTCCTACTTGTCGCCGTTGTAAAAGGGCGGGACATCTGGAAAAGTTTTGTAGGGGCAAGGCACTAACTCAATGCTACGAATGTGGGAGCGAGACCCATCTGCGACCTGCATGTCCAAGACTTAATCTGAACCCGAACAACAATGCAATAGTTCCAGTAAGGAACCATGCGGGGAATAATCAAGCAAGAAATCAAGGTGGACGAGGTAGAGGCCGAGTTTTTGCTTTGGATGCTGCTGATGCACGACGTGATCCCAACGTTGTGATAGGTACATTCATACTCAATAATCATTATGTTTTTGTGTTATTCGACTCTGGTGCTGATAAAAGCTTTATATCCTTAGAATTTAAGTCCCGATTTGGTATAGTGGCTATCCCCATGAAAGACACTTATATTGTCGAATATGCAAACGGTCAAAAGTATATTGCTAGAGATCATTTAGTAGATTGCAATTTGACACTATCTGGCGAAACCTTTAAAATTGATCTAATTCCCATAGAACTAAGTAGTTTTGATGTAATTGTTGGAATGGACTGGTTATCAAAGGTTAGAGCTGAAATAATGTGTTACGAGAAGGTTGTTAGAATACCCCTTCTGAATGACGAAACCCTAGTAGTGCAAGGAGACAAGTCAGGGAAGGAATTGATTTTAGTATCGGCGATAAAGGCGAATAAATATTTACAAAAAGACTACCCTGCCTTCTTGGCACTAGTTGTTGAAAGGAAGCCGAAGGGTAAAGACATTCAAGACATCCCAGTAGTTAAAGATTTTCCAGAAGTATTTCCTGAAGATTTGACGGGACTTCCACCTCACAGACCAGTTGAGTTTGGAATAGACTTAGTCCCTGGAGCTGCACCCGTGGCCAAGGCACCCTATCGTCTTGCGCCGTCAGAAATGCAAGAATTATCCGAACAACTTCAAGAGTTGTTAGCTAAAGGACTAATTCGCCCAAGTTCATCACCTTGGGGAGCTCCGATTCTATTTGTCAAAAAGAAGGACGGCTCTATGCGCATGTGTATAGATTATAGAGAATTGAACAAGTTGACTGTCAAGAACAGGTACCCTTTGCCTCGTATTGACGACTTATTTGACCAACTGGAAGGTGCATCGCACTTTTCCAAGATCGATCTCAGGTCTGGGTATCATCAACTCAGAGTCAGAGAGACAGACATTCCTAAAACAGCTTTCAGAACTCGTTACGGACATTATGAGTTTTTGGTTATGCCGTTTGGCTTAACCAATGCACCTGCTGTGTTTATGGACTTAATGAATCGAGTATGTCGACCGTATCTAGACAAGTTTGTCATCGTGTTCATTGACGACATACTGATATACTCAAGGAATAAAGACGAACATGAAGGTCATCTGAGAACCATTCTGCAACTGCTCAAGGATCAGAAGTTGTACGCGAAATTCTCAAAATGTGAATTCTGGATTAGGGAAGTACACTTCTTGGGTCATGTAGTGAACAGGGATGGGATCCATGTAGATCCATCTAAGGTCGAGGCGATAAAGAAGTGGGAAGCCCCTAAGACTCCGACGGAAATTCGTCAATTTCTTGGACTGGCTGGCTATTACAGGAGATTCATTGAGAATTTCTCTAAGGTTGCTCAACCTCTGACTTTATTAACTCAGAAGACTAAGGAGTTTATTTGGCAGGATGCCCAAGAAAAGGCATTTCAGACGTTAAAGGACAGGCTGTGTAATGCTCCTATCCTAGCGTTACCGAATGGCATTGAAAATTTCGTGGTATACTGTGACGCCTCACATCAGGGCATGGGATGTGTACTTATGCAGGAAGGTAAGGTCATTGCTTACGCTTCTAGACAGCTCAAAATCCACGAAAAGAACTATACAACCCACGATCTAGAACTCGGAGCGGTTGTCTTTGCATTAAAAATTTGGAGACATTATCTGTATGGTACCAAGTGTACTGTATTCACGGACCACAAAAGCCTTCAGCATATCTTCGATCAGAAAATGCTGAATATGCGACAACGACGATGGGTAGAATTACTCAGTGACTACGACTGTGAACTCAAATATCATCCCGGTAAAGCAAATGTTGTTGCTGACGCGCTAAGTCGAAAAGATAGAATTTCACTATCTGTCATAACAAGAGCAAGTTCTTATCTTGGCTCGTCATTAAGGGATAGAGTGTTAGACGATCAAAATGAAGCCCTACAGCCAGGACGTATCGAGAAAGAGGCCTTGTGGAATGCTGAGCGTTTGTTTGAATTGGATGGCGATGGAATCCGACATGTTAAGGGCAGAGTGTGGATTCCCAAGTATAATGGACTTAGAGAACTTTTAATGAACGAAAGTCATCAATCTAGGTATTCAATCCATCCTGGCGCTGACAAAATGTACCATGGACTGAAGGACTTTTATTGGTGGCCTGGTATGAAAAGAGATATCGCCACTTATGTCTCGAAGTGTCTAAATTGTTCGATGGTCAAGGCGGAGCACCAAAAGCCTTCTGGGCTGCTCCAACAACCCAAAATTCCTGACTGGAAATGGGAACAGATTACTATGGACTTCATTACGAAGTTACCTCGAACCCTGAAAGGATATGATACTATTTGGGTCATTGTCGATCGATTGACGAAGTCTGCTCATTTCATTCCAATTCGGGAGAACTGGAAGATAAGGAAATTGTCTCAAATATACATTGAAAGGATTGTATCTCTTCATGGCGTTCCTTTGTCTATTATCTCTGACCGTGATGGTCGTTTCACTTCACAATCATGGCGATATTTTCAAGGCGCCCTAGGCACTCAATTGCACCTGAGTACGGCTTACCATCCACAGACTGACGGACAAAGTGAACGTACCATCCAGACTTTAGAGGACATGCTTCGGGCATGTGTCATTGACTTCAAAGGTAGTTGGGATACCTTTTTGCCGTTAGCTGAATTTTCATATAACAACAGCTATCACACTAGCATCAAATGCGCGCCTTATGAGGCTTTATATGGACGAAAGTGTAGATCTCCTGTCTGTTGGCTTGATGCTGGAGAACGTCGTTTATTTAAATATGGACTAGTTCAGAAGACTACTGATCAAATTGTCGAAATTAGGGCACGGCTAAAGGCGGCTCAAGATCGTCAAAAGAGCTATGCCGACCGTAGACGGAAACCACTTGAGTTTCAAGTGGGAGACAAAGTCATGTTGAAAGTGTCACCTTGGAAAGGCACTGCACGTTTTGGCGTACGAGGGAAACTTAGTCCTCGTTATATCGGACCATTCGAAATTGTTCAAAGAATTGGTTCCGTGGCTTACAAGCTCGATTTACCTAAGGAGCTAGAACACGTTCATCATACATTTCACATTTCGAATCTTAAGAAATGTCTGACTGATGAGACTTTAGTCGTACCTGTCGAAGAGCTGCAAGTGACTGACTCTCTTCAATTCGTTGAAGAACCTGTTGAAATTTTAGACCAACAGCTCAAACAACTTAGACGTAGTCGTATCAAATTGGTCAAAGTTCGTTGGAACTCAAAACATGGTCCCGACTTGACTTGGGAACGTGAATACTTTATGAGGAATAACTATCCTCATCTTTTTACTGAGCAAGACTTGATTTCGGGACGAAATCCTTAGAGGTCGGGGATGCTGTGACAACTCGTAATTAATTAACATCGGGTTAGTCCTAATCTCAATTAGACGGTCATTTGACGTGGAAATTATCAGACTTTTGGACTTTTGACTTAGTCAAATTAGACGTATCTTGATGACGTAGACTTTTAGCTATCTAGACGAATGCCGAGTCTTAAAAATAACTTTAAATTAATATTTAAAGGTTATGTCTTGTACAAAATAATTAGACTGTCTAGACTTGATATTAATAGAGTTCACTTTGACTAAACTTTATTGGCTTGTCTTAACTAAAATGAGACGAGGGAAAATACCTTTATTTTACATTTTAAACTTTTGGTCAAACGGTATTTAATCGTAAGCATTTTTCCGAATTAAGGGTATTAAAAATATCCCAAAAAGGGCCACATGGGCCGAAATGTTTGTTGTGGCTGGGAATTAAACAACAAACACTTCCCTCCTTTTCTTTCTTTGCCTGTCGACCCAACACACACAACACACACAAAGATCTTTATACTCTAAATCAATTTACAAGGTGAAATCAAAGAGAAAATCAAAGGAAGCAATCATATTTCAATAATAATTTAGGGTTTTGGCAAGGATCATAATCATCATTTAGCTATTTTTCTTCCTATTTCCGAAGAACTCAAAATTTGGTAAGTAACTTATTTCTCCAAACTTTGATTTGATTTAAATTCATTTAAGGGTTTATTTCAGTTTGTAATTTGAATTAGAAGCCTTTGAATGTTATATGAAATTAGGGTTTTAGTTAACTTATGAAGTTTTGATTTAGAATTTGGTCTTGAAATCAAAATGATTAAAATGGCGAAATGTTTTGGCGGAATGGTATGTTTCTAGGTCTTTTGAACATGATAACAGTTGTTAGAAATGAAAGGAATCGATTTGGAGTCGATATAGTTTGCTAAAAATGGTCATAAACCAGGCTTTTCACTCGGTCAGGTAGAACTCGCGCCGCGAGGTATCCTGCTCGCGCCGCGAGGTGTGTCGAATTTCGAACAGAACCTGCACTCGATCTGACTCGCGCCGCGAAACCTCCAGGTCGCGCCGCGAGGAACGTAGCAGGGTCGCGCCGCGAGGAACCCAGGTCGCGCCGCGAGGAACGTAGCAGGGTCGCGCCGCGAGATCTGACTCGCGCCGCGAAACCTCCAGGTCGCGCCGCGAGGAACTGCTCGCGCCGCGAGAACCCAGGTCGCGCCGCGAGGAACCAGGTCGCGCCGCGAGGAACCCAGGTCGCGCCGCGAGGAACCAGGTCGCGCCGCGAGGAACCCAGGTCGCGCCGCGAGGAACCAGGTCGCGCCGCGAGGAACCCAGGTCGCGCCGCGAGGTATCCTGCTCGCGCCGCGAGGTGTGTCGAATTTCGTACAGAACCTGCACTTGATTTGACTCGCGCCGCGAAACCTCCAGGTCGCGCCGCGAGGAACAAGGTCGCGCCGCGAGGACCTGCTCGCGCCGCGAAACCTCCAGGTCGCGCCGCGAAGAACGTAGCA
Source organism: Erigeron breviscapus (assembly GCA_034093135.1). NCBI lineage: Eukaryota > Viridiplantae > Streptophyta > Magnoliopsida > Asterales > Asteraceae > Erigeron > Erigeron breviscapus. Next base: position 160,939,121 of record CM067167.1, on the reverse strand, counting down.
GGGTCGCGCCGCGAGAAACCCAGGTCGCGCCGCGAGGAACGTAGCAGGGTCGCGCCGCGAGAAACCCAGGTCGCGCCGCGAGGAACGTGCTCGCGCCGCGAGAACCCAGGTCGCGCCGCGAGAACCAGGTCGCGCCGCGAGGAACCCAGGTCGCGCCGCGAGGAACCCAGGTCGCGCCGCGAGGAACCAGGTCGCGCCGCGAGGAACGTCGCGCCGCGAGGTATCCTGCTCGCGCCGCGAGGTGTGTCGAATTTCGAACAGAACCTGCACTCGATCTGACTCGCGCCGCGAAACCTCCAGGTCGCGCCGCGAGGAACGTAGCAGGGTCGCGCCGCGAGGAACCCAGGTCGCGCCGCGATTTCTGGAACTGTTTGACGTTTCAGTTTTTGACGTCTTGGACACTTGAACTTCGTTTGTACGAAATGGAACTTTGGACTACCTTTTAGTAACAGTGTCAATGACATTAATATTTTGAGTCAAATAAAATGAAGGTTTGTAACACATTCTCGGTTAAGGCATTCTAGGGTTGATAGCTAAGTAGTTATACGTAGGATACTTGTCGTCGTGAGATTTGATCCTCACCATTGGTACTCTTATCCTAGGTTTTGGATAAACGTGGAGACTAGACTGCTCATATTCTCGGACTACTCATACTTTAGCTCGTAGACTGCTAAGGTGAGTTTATGGCGCCCTTTTTCCTTTACTTTGGGCCTGAAAGCATGTACTGTATACACGACTACTTTGTAAATGATTTGTCTTTGTCTACGCCATGAGATTTGGTAAATGAAATCATTTGTCTTATATTTGCCATGAGACGGCTGTCTAAAAATGTGTATACATGTCTTATGAAAATCGATCTATATGTCTAGACTTGCCATGTTGTCGGCTGACTAAACTGTTTCTTTGTGTTTTTGACAAACTAAAATGATCCCCCCCCTCTTGTAGTTATATTTAGGTTAGACTTCGGTCTGAACCGTCTTGTCTATATATTTAGGTTAGACTTCGGTCTGAACCGTCTTGTCATAATATTTAGGTTAGACTTCGGTCTGAACCGTCTTGTCATAATATTTAGGTTAGACTTCGGTCTGAACCGTCTTGTCATAATATTTAGGTTAGACTTCGGTCTGAACCGTCTTGTCTATATATTTAGGTTAGACTTCGGTCTGAACCGTCTTGTCATAATATTTAGGTTAGACTTCGGTCTGAACCGTCTTGTCTATATATTTAGGTTAGACTTCGGTCTGAACCGTCTTGTCTATATATTTAGGTTAGACTTCGGTCTGAACCGTCTTGTCTATATATTTAGGTTAGACTTCGGTCTGAACCGTCTTGTCATAATATTTAGGTTAGACTTCGGTCTGAACCGTCTTGTCATAATATTTAGGTTAGACTTCGGTCTGAACCGTCTTGTCATAATATTTAGGTTAGACTTCGGTCTGAACCGTCTTGTCTATATATTTAGGTTAGACTTCGGTCTGAACCGTCTTGTCTATATATTTAGGTTAGACTTCGGTCTGAACCGTCTTGTCTATATATTTAGGTTAGACTTCGTCTGAACCGTCTTGTCTATATATTTAGGTTAGACTTCGGTCTGAACCGTCTTGTCTATATATTTAGGTTAGACTTCGGTCTGAACCATCATGTATTAAATAACTACAACAAACGACGATTGATCTTTTAGTCAAACACACTGTAAACTCACCAACTATTTCGATAGTTGATCCTCTCAAATTTCATGCTTTTCAGGTGACCATCAGTAAGTCTTGGAATCGTCTTTGGCATTATAGGACCAATCTTTTGACTTTGGACGTACAATTAGCATCAGACATTGGGGACTCTCATGCTTTTGGCTTTAATTGTATTTGACTGTCCAATTTATTGAACTTGTATTCTGTGGGCCCAGTTCCAAATGAGGATGGCTTGTATCCGTATTTTGGGGTCCACACTTGAACGATTGTACTTGTATTGACTTGTATTGGTATAAATGGATGTAATCTCTATTAACCTTCTGATTAGTATGCAATTCTTTGTTAACCCTGTATTTCCGCTACAACGGGGTGTGACAAATGTCTTCATTAATCTTAATAAAATACTAAATATACTATAATATTTTATGCAAATATATACACTAATGTATTAACCAGCAGTGATCTCACATGATTTTCTAGCATCGTAGTTGAGATACATGGTGGCCTGATAGTTGAGATAACACAGCTATGATTGATGTCTACAAGTCCAAGAGAATTGGTTCCATTGTTTGAACAAAAGGTCCCTGTCACTACAATCTTTTTACATGAAAAGCACAACCCCATTTCCTTTTCTCAGTTCTAAAGTATTTCTATAAAAAAAACTTCTTTTTTTTTTATCTTTAACCCCTTATAAAGAGAATTGGATTAAGACTTTAAGCATATTTTTGTTCCCAAAATGCCCCTTTCAGCATCTTTATAGTTCCCAAAATGTCCATCCTCACACTACAACACCATTTAATGTATGTATAAATATTATATTGGTTTGTTTTTTGCTTTATTATATTAGTTCACTATTTTTGTTATCAATTTGTAATTGATTCTAATTTAATTAACATTGATCTTTCTATATGGTTTTAAAACAATCGACAGAATCTCATAATCTATATTTTTGACACACTCTGTAACCAATGTATTCATCCAAAAAAGTAGTTATAAAATTCCGCCGTAACGCGCGGGTATTATGCTCGTTTATATTATATATTGATTGGATCGTTTGAGAACCTATATTCTTTTCTTTTTTCACATTATTTTTTTCTCATTTTCATATATAAAAAAGTATTACTGTCAATCATACATTTATTCCACTTATTTCACAAATAATTTATTATTTTATTATCATTGAGCTGAAACCATATGTGTCCCAATCCATTCGTTTTCTCTTGTTTTTTCAAAAGAAAGATGAAACTTTTTTTCCTAGTAAACGTAGTAAGAAAATGTTTTTGTCCCAATCCCAACTTTTTCTAACCAGTAGAAATGATTTTTTACGACTTTAAGTATATATCATTTTACATTCCACGAGCGTTATGCTATTTAACCCCTGTAATAACTATCTTTTTATTTCAAAAAAACTTGCATTCTAATATTATATACGCGGCTCTAAAGTATTTCGGTAAACAAACTTGGGGTATAACATAAGGATTTTGCAAGTACGCATACATATTGCACATCAAAACAATCATCTTTCAAAACAAAGTTGAAAATTTGGAGACCATGTGACTGTTTTTAATCAATGTTTAATATAAGTTTATAAAAAACGTAAGTGATACAATGCTTTGTACATCTGAATATATTTATCAACTAAGATTGTAAGGTTTTTCTATTTATTTATAAATAGAAAATATACATTTTTTTTTTGAAAAGTACAAATAAAAAATATATGTTTCTTTTTTAATACTTACACAACACTATATGAGTAGAAAGATTAACTTTCACTTTAAAACTGCATAACTTCCAAGCAAAGTTGACTTAATAGGATGTTTAATAGTCTAGAGTCTAGACAATAAATATTGAATATTGATACCGAAACGAATAATATAGCAAAATCAGTCTAGAACCACATACATATAATTTAATTTTCATTTTTGACACCGTAAATGGGAGCAAAAAGCAACAAGAAAAGAAAAGAAAACTAAAAGGCGGCATGGCCGGTGGCATTATCACCGGATCTTTGCCTAAAATTCAACTTTTTAATTATTATTATTAATTATCAATTATATTTTCTTTCCATAACTTAATAGAATTTTCTTTTATATATTTCGATGTTTCCCAGCCTTTGCCAAGCATCTTTGCTAGTTGGTGCATGGTCACTTTGGGGTTTAATGATAAAAACTATCACCGTATCCGTGCAATGCGTTAGTGGTCGTGGTGGTGACGGTGTGGTGGTGGAGGCGACGTCGCCTGGTGTAGATTATTGATATAAAAGATTAATGGACATATTTTAAAAGATAAAAGATTAATAGTGTAATTCAATCATTAAGGGATAATGTATGTGAAATTACTAAAAGGGTTGCTAGATGAAAATATTACATAAATAAGGGAGGACATTTTAGACATTTTCTTTCATTTAACTTTAAAAAAGAGGGAGTGTTTTTATTGAGTTCGAATTCGAGCTAAATAAGATTTGTAAAATATCTATTTTGACTTGAATTGTTTTCTAAATAAAAACAAAAGAAAAAGAAAATAAGTTTCTTTTGAGTGATAGTAGTAGCACTATACATCCCATACCATCTTATTTTCTTTTTTCTCTCACTCTATATCTATAATAATTTGTATTATTATATCTATATCTATAATTCTATTCTATATAAAAATATAAATAAACTTTAACTTTTTTGCCAGCTCTGTTTTGGTCTTTCTGTCCATCCTTGTACCGTTTCTTTCTTTCTAAAGCACATAATAATAAACCCCTTCTCAAACTTCATCATCATAACTTAATATATATACTTTTTAGAGTTCATAAGCAATCAAGATCTGTATTCAGGTTTGTTTATTTCCATCAGTTACTTAATTTTGTCTCTGAATTTTCTTTACTTTAATGGTGTAGATCTTATGCTTTAAAAAAAACTAAAACTTTGGGAAGTTAATTTTTTTGTTTATAGTATTTGGATCTTAATTTGAAAGTTTGTGTACTTATTTGACAAACTTTTTAGCATGAATTGTTGATAAATGTTAATTGATCTAGTGAAAGTTGAAATCTTTATTGAATTCAAGATTATGATTCTTGATGGGTTGGATCTATGTTTGATTAATACTTGGTACTAAGTAAAAATTGATTCTTTCATTGATCAATGTTTTCTGTCCTCAATATGTGCTACAGCCTACAGGGTAGTATAGCATTAAGTTTGCAGTTTTCTACATGTGTTGACTATGCTGTTGACTACTTTGAATGTTGGAGATTGAAAATTGTAGGCTGAAAGTTAGGAGGGATGTTATGTACTTTTTAAACAGTTTCTGATCCCCTCCAAACGGTATCTCATTTTGAATATGTTGCTAGGGGATGGATAGTAATTTACCATTTTTTGAGTAGTAGACTGTTAATTATATTCATTATCGACGGTAGATATTGTATGAAGGGTTCAATGAGGTTTGAAAATGTTGGATGATTTAGATAAAGTAATGTGACGTAAACTGGCGGTGTGTTTTAGCTTTCTGAAGCTATTTCAACCTGCTTGCACCTGTATTTTGTTTGTGATGTCTTTTAAGATAATTCTGGAGTTTTAATATCATAATATGAAAGAACAATGTTTAGAGTTTAAGCGCCTACTATTCTAAAGCTGTGTGTGTAATTTGGTAGAATTTAAATGTTCCTTTTTACAAGCTATTGTGTCAGATAAACAATTATTACATGGTATAAGGTTGGATCCTAGTCATGTAGATTCCATAGATATTTCATTCCAATTTCCTGTTATTCCTCAGTAGCTCAGTGGTTTCAGCTATAAAAAAATGTTTACCAATTTGTATTTTTAGTAGATAGACGGGATAAGGATTTCTGAACCGGTTCATTTATGAAAGTTCGTTCTTTATAGTAATCGAAAGTTCAAAACTTTATCAAGAGAATCATTGTATTCTATGTGTTTCACATGAATCGCTTAAAAAGTTTTCTTTTTTACTAATCATTGTATTCGTTCTTTTCTTCTTCTTTAAGTACTATCATACTAGATTATCTAACAATCAATAAGCATCAATATATCAAGGCACATAAATATTACTAGATGGCTAACAAGTACTTATTTTGGCCTCCTACCCCATAAACCTATTGATGAGTAGTAGTTTGTTATGCTGCATATGGGTTAAGTTTGTAAAGATGCTAAAGTACTAAAGTTGAAGCTCATAATTATAAAGGCTTGACAGATATATCTAGTCTCATATTTCCTAACAAGGGAATCAACTCCCACCAAATGTCTGATAATTCCAGCATTAGGAAATTCTGAGTTGTTTGACTTCTTTTTTATAATTCCTTAATGGCTTTTATGTACTTCTTTTGAACTTTTCAGTGACATTCAATAAAGATTGCATCTCGAGACTCTCTCCTTATTTAAAAAGATACAGTTTTGATACTTTGCACCATGTCTGGCTCTGCAAAAGCTCTGGAACCAGCATTCCAAGGAGTCGGTCAGAGAGTGTATCCTTGCTGAATTTCTTACTTGTAAAATATAAAAAGCTGTTTGTACATATACTAGTATTAATATTAATATATTTCAATTGCAATTGTTCTGTTGGAGTTTCACTTAACAACATGTAGAGGGACTGAAATATGGAGAATTGAAAACTTTCAGCCAGTTCCTTTGCCCAAATCGAATTATGGTAAATTTTACTCTGGTGACTCATACATCGTATTGCAGGTGCGAATGACATAATTTGGGGTTATTAGTTTCCCTGTATGTTATCTTAATACAATAGTTTTAATCTTACAACTTGTCATGTCTATTCAGACTACCTCTGGTAAGGGAGGTGCATATTTCTACGACATACATTTTTGGTTGGGAAAAGATACTAGCCAGGTATAACTGCTATTGGTTGGTATAGGATGTTTATTTATTTTTATATGAATTCCATATGTATAATATCTCGATCCATGATGTAAATCAGGATGAAGCTGGGACAGCAGCAATAAAAACAGTTGAGCTTGATGCAATTCTTGGTGGGCGTGCAGTCCAGTATAGGGAACCTCAGGGTCATGAATCTGATAAATTTTTGTCATACTTTAAACCATGTATTATACCACTTGAAGGAGGTGTTGCATCTGGATTTAAGGAAACCGAAGAAGAGGAGTTTCAAATACGGCTTTATTCATGCAAGGGAAAACGAGTTGTCAGATTAAAGCAGGTCTGTAACACCACCACCACTATTTTGAGTTCATTATATATAATATTTTAATTTAATCTTGATGTATGCCTCTTTATATACGTGGAAATAAAGTTTCTTTGTCTTTTATATTAATTCAGGTCCCATTTTCTCGATCTACATTGAATCATGATGATGTATTTATCTTGGACACTAAAGATAAGATCTTTCAATTCAACGGAGCAAACTCGAACATTCAAGAAAGAGCTAAAGCATTAGAAGTTATTCAGTTTTTAAAGGAAAAATACCATGACGGGACATGTGATGTTGCAATTGTTGGTAAGGCATATACTTTATAAAAAAAAGTTATAATAATTGATGGGTTTTTTATTTCTGGCCTAGAAGAAGTTGCTAACTGAAACAAAATCAGACCAATTGCTGGTTACCTTTATATACAATTAACACTTTAAGCAGTTCATTGATCCTTTGTGGTTTACAATTAATTTTTTTAATCCCTTTATATATATTATTCAGATGACGGGAAACTACAAGCAGAAGGTGACTCTGGTGAATTTTGGGTCATATTTGGTGGCTTTGCTCCCATTGGCAAAAAGGTGGCCAGTGAAGATGATATAATTGTAGAAAAGACTCCTCCAAAACTTTATTGGTATTGTTTCTCTTGAAACAAAAGATCAGTTGTGTTTATATAAACCTAAATTTTTATACAACTATCATTTATACGTGCAACCTCTTGTTTTTTCTGCAGCATTGCTGAAGGCCAGGTGAAGGATGTAGACGGTGAACTTTCAAAATCTTTACTGGAAAACAACAAATGCTATCTATTGGACTGTGGTGCGGAGGTGTTTGTTTGGGTTGGACGAGTAACACAAGTGGAGGAACGAAAATCTGCAATGCAAGCTGCTGATGTAGGGCTTGGATTTATTAGTTTTCTATTTTATATCATTTTGAGGTAGCATGATGGGTGTATCAGGCCGGTTGGATAACGAGTCAAAAGAGGAGATTGTTAATACTTTCTGAAACGGATTGGTTTAGTTTGGGATGACCAACAGACTTAGTTCCCCTTCTCTAAAATATTCTCATAATTAATCTATTACATATAATCACAAAAATAATTACTTTAGTAATGATCTAATTCTTTGGATGATACAGTTTTGTAGGTTTTATAAATTACTAACAGATTTGGATGACTCTCAACCCATTTGTCAGTTCCTTCTTTAGCTAATATTTTTATTTGACCAATTTGAGATACACTACAACCCAAATGAACCCATTCATAAGTAATTGGGTCTGAGTTGCTACCTCTACTTTTTGTTATTTATTCTCACATATAAGCATTTGTAGGAGTTCATTGTCAGCCAAAATCGCCCCAAGTCAACTCGTGTAACTCGGGTTATTCAAGGTTATGAAACACATTCATTTAAGTCAAACTTTGACTCTTGGCCATCTGGTTCAGCGCCTTCTGCTCCTGAGGAGGGTAGAGGAAAAGTAGCAGGTAAACCTATTATATTGGTGCAATGCTCCTGAATGTTTCTTTTTTTAAATTGCAGGATATTAATTTCCATGCTATTTTTCATATTCTTAGCTCTGTTGAAGCAACAAGGTGTTGGCCTCAAAGGTCTCGCAAAGATTTCTACATCAACTGAGGAGGTTCCACCCTTGCTTGAAGAAAATGGCAAAATCGAGGTTTGACTACAAATAGTTTGTGCTGCTTGTTCTTTTCTGGGGTGGAACTTTGAATGATATTTTTATGCGTTCCAGGTATGGCGGATTAATGGCAGTGCTAAAACGCCAGTACCCAAGGAGGACATTGGTAAATTTTACAGTGGAGATTGCTACATTGTCCTTTACACCTACCATTCTAATGAAAAAAAAGAAGATTACTACCTCTGTTGTTGGGTTGGCAAAGATAGCATTCAGGTAATTTAAACAAAGTTTATGACATGCTATGTTTCTATCATCTGATCAAATTTAACGTCAGTTGATCAATTTGTAATCCTAAATGTGAGATACCTTTGAGGTCTATAGTCAACATCTATGGTTATTGCTAATAGAATTCAAAAACTGGCAGTTATAGCATACAACATCTCAACTGATTGCGTATATTTTCTATTGCGTTTTAAACCATGATTGTGAGCTATTTTTAAGATAACGTGATCATTGCAACATCAGGAGGACCAAAATATGGCTGCTCGGCTGGCTACAACAATGTTCAACTCACTGAAAGGAAGACCAGTTCAGGTAATGTACTTGCCATAGGATTTAGATTTTCTAGTTTTTTATTAAATTGTTGCACTTATGATAAAGAAATGTATATTCAAAACCTAGTTTTCTTCTCCTGCAGGGTCGTGTGTATCAAGGAAAAGAACCAACACAATTTGTTGCCATCTTTCAGCCTATGGTTGTGTTGAAGGTGTAGTTTTGCAATTATACTCATGTTTTTCTATGTATTAAATTCAAATGTTAACTCTTTTTATATCAGCCGTCTATGAATAAGGATATTCACAATGACAAATATTCCATTATTAGGGTGGATTGAGCTCTGGTTACAAAAACTGCATTGCAGACAAAGGATTGAACAATGAAACCTATAGTTCAGATGGTGTAGCCCTCATTCAGATATCGGGAACTTCGGTGCATAACAATAAAGCCGTTCAAGTAGAGGCGGTATGCTCCACTTACTTAATACTCTTTATGTTTTCTAATTGTTACTCCATATACTAATTTGCATTACAGATATAGTTTATGAGAAACTTGGGATTTGTATCTTCTTAGACTCTAATATAAAAATTAAATATTGCTTATTATATGTGTAATCTATTTCAGGTGGCAACCTCATTAAATACCTATGATTGCTTTCTTCTTCAATCTGGTTCATCGCTATTCACCTGGCATGGAAACCAAAGTACTGTTGAACAGCACCATATAGCTGCCAAAATTGCTGAATTTTTGAAGGTATATATTTAAGCACGGATATCCTAACTTGCATGTCGAAATAGAATGTTTGACGTTACCATCATTAAATTAAATATGATAGGTCTATACCTTTGTAACTAACCTTTATTTTATTCTATTACTTGAAACAATTTTAATACATGGTCTATATTTTTGGTGGTTAAGTTTGTTTCCGATTTCTTATCTTTCAGCCTGGTGCCAACGTGAAGTTTGCTAAAGAGGGAACAGAGAACTCTACTTTCTGGTTTGCACTTGGAGGGAAACAAAGTTACACCAGTAAAAATGTATCACAAGAAAGTGTCAGAGATCCTCACTTATTTGCGTACTCATTCAATAAAGGTTTTACAAACAAACCTATTAATATGCTAATTAGATTCCGGTAGATTCTTGATTATAACCTCTAACTAGCATTTTTTTTTAAATATGTGTGGTGCTGCTTTGCGGATCCGTAGGAAAGTTTGAGGTGAGTCCCCCATGATGTATATGCGCAGCATACTTCATTATCTTCTCTATGAATTTCTAAAGTTATGTTTTTTATTATGACAGATCGAGGAAATCTACAATTTTTCACAAGATGATTTGTTGACGGAGGATATCTTAATATTAGATACACATGTTGAAGTGTTTGTTTGGGTTGGTCAATCGGTGGACTCCAAGGAAAAGCAAAGTGCCTTTGAAGTTGGACAGGTACGTGTTTAGCATAGTTGTCATGCGTTATTGATATGTTGTTTTTAGCTATTAATTTAGTTTGTAAAACTTGATTTTCAGAAATACGTAGAGCTGGCTGCATCTCTAGATGGACTATCCCCATGTGTTCCCTTATACAGAGTTACAGAAGGAAATGAACCTAGCTTCTTCACAACATTTTTCTCATGGGATTCTGCAAAAGCTAATGTTTGTATTGTTCCTACTGTAAATAGACATAGATTTTTATGTAATTGAAATTTTCTTATATTGATTTGAATTTCCTTTCTTTTAAATTTGACTAGGCTCAAGGGAACTCTTTCCAGAAGAAGATTTTGTTAATGTTTGGCTTCGGTGGAGGCCATGCTGCAGAGGTAACTGAATTTCATCAAACTCATGCTTTTGCCTAAGGGTGGTATTCGGAGTTCCATGTGGGTCGGGTAACAGGTCAAAACGGCCGGGGTTGGTCTGGGCGGGTCACAACTACTTTTTGGTTGTTTATTACAACAATAAACTATGTATTTATGATCTTTCTAATAGATCCAACAATTTAAGAAGTGGTAAACTTTTGAATACGTGTTTAGTCACTTTTGACCTGTTTCATCTTTGGCTAATCTTTTATATATGATTCGTCATCAATTAAAGGCAAACTTTCCATATAAATGGGTTAGAATTGTCATCTCTTCTTCAGCCTATTCTCCTGTCAGACTATCTTGGTTGTGGGGTGTTTTAAGATCTCTGATGTTATTGCAGAGTCAAGATAAGTCGAACGGAAACCAGGGTGGGCCCACTCAGAGAGCTTCAGCCTTGGCAGCCTTGAATTCTGCTTTCAAATCATCTCCAACCTCTGCTAAATCTTCAGCATCTCCAAAGGTACCGAGCCGGGGATCTCAAAGAGCAGCTGCAGTTGCTGCTTTATCTTCAGTTCTCACTGCTGAGAAAAAGGGATCATCCGATGCTTCTCCTGTGCGACCTGTTAGAAGCCCACCATCTGAAGGTGGCTCACCTGGTATTCAGTTACTTTTTATCTTATTGTTCTCAATGAGTGGGCTCCCATCTTGCTAATTATGATGTTCAATTTGTGCAAATGTAACGTGTATATCTTATTTTCCTTTCCATCGCTGAGCTCCCATTTTGCTAAAAAGCAGGCCTGGGACGAAACATAATATTTTTTGTACAGTTAGAGGGGCCAAGCTGGGTTGGCCTGAAAGTTTTTCAATAAAAAATATAATCCTATTAAGCTAGTAATATATAATATGTGGTTTACTCTTTTGACCCACTAGAGATGAAACATGGCATGGATCCACCCATGCTGTCATACATGATACATCGATTGCTTTCTTCTTCAATCTGGTTCATCTCCATACATAAGGGGTAAATGCCACATCTACTAACAGTTCATGACTCTTTGCAGGCGTAGCAAAAAGTGAAGAACCTTCTGATGGTTTGGAGAGTAACGAAGGTTCAGAAGTCACCACCGAGACTTCTGAGCCAATACAAGAGACAAATGGAGAAGGTTCAGCACCACCCAAGCCAACTACAGATGAAAACGAATGTGCTAGTGTCGACAGTCAAAGCACTTTCAGTTATGAACAACTTAGGGCTAAGTCGGAGAACCCAGTTACAGGAATCGACTTTAAGAGAAGAGAGGTTTGTTTTCTATTCTATTAATCCAATGTATTTCAGTTTTTGTTTTTTGTTTTTCAATTCTGCATGCATAATGATGATCATGCTGCTTTTTTGGTTATCTAGGCGTATCTATCTGCTGAAGAATTCGAGACAGTGCTCGGAATGACAAAAGAGGCATTCTACAAATTACCAAAGTGGAAGCAAGACATGATGAAGAAGAAAGTTGATCTGTTCTAGGAATTGAAATGTGGGCAAGTTAAGATTTATTCTTTCGATTCTTAGTTTTTTCATTGTGTTTGTGCTTTGATGATTATAGGAGTTAGTATGGGTTGTTTATTAATGCCCTCCGAGTAAAGAGTGATTTTTTTGCCTCTCTTTTGCTGCTCTGCTGCTGCATCTGTCATGTTTAAGCTGCTGTCCAATTGTTGCTTTGCGATCAAATTCTCTGGTATGTATCTGAGTTTGAGTTTGTTTGTGGTATTTATTTATTGTTTAAAAAGACTGTAAATGGTGATGTGTTTGTATTTGAGTACTCAGATATTAAGGGTTAAAAGAGAGATTCTTGTTTGGTATCTACTGTGTTACTTTTCATTATCTTCTTATTTATAAGTTGATGCATTATGGTCTTATGGATAACTATATATCATTTTGGGTGAAAAAGTGCTATAAAAATTGATTTACCAGAAGATACAATTAAAAGGGCTTGGAGGCCTAAGATACGCAAGTTGTGAGTCGTTTTAACTAGTAAACATTTGATAGTTAATGTATCAAGACTTTGAAGAAGAAGAGTATGATGACAAACGGGCTAGTTGAGAATGATTTTCGCTTCGCTTGCAGCTTGCTCCTTTGGACCAAATAGTCCCCACGATAGTAGTCTAGTATTTGAAGATATGCAACATATAAATGTACTTCGTTGCTTGAAATCTTATTCCATATCCTTTTAACCATGTTACGTGATTTATCACTTCTATGTTGGAGTTGATGGAGACCACCAGAGGTTGATTACCCATCTTGGGCCAAACAACAATCCTATATGAATACGTTAGCAAAATTAGCTTGTAGCTGGACATTATAAATATGATTTTTGTTACTATAATATATTTGGCAAATGGCAAAATTTTATGAGTGTGTAGTATTTGAATCTAAAATTACATTTAAGGAAAAACTTTTTAATTTCAAGAGGTAGAATACAATTTCTTAGAAGAAATTTAGCTAACTTTACCTTTTCATAAGTTCAAGTTCAACCTACACTACAAAAGGTCAAAAGCTACTTCACTTCAAATTAGGTAGTAATCTAATACTTAATGGAACTCCTAAGCCACTACAAGCAAATTTTTGATAAAACATAAGTTAAACCAAACACTATATGTCTATTATATATCATACAAACCAGATACTCCGTACTATATTCTTAAGTGTACCCACGTAACATGAAGTGTTAGATGAACTCTATAAAAAATAAATTATTTTTAAATAAAATTTGTAAACTTCATTTGGTACATGCATCAAAAAGTGTTAGTGACCTGCAGCCGGATTCACCGATTGAGGGTTTTAAATTGTGTTTATTATTTATGTTAGAACATTTAGAAAATAGAAATAACTATGTAAATTAACATACGAGTATAAAATATTATTTGATAAAGTAAAATATGGTAGCTTTTAAATAAGTTAAGTTCTTTATGGCGTAGTATAATATCTATACTATAGACCCCCTGTTGGGGAGAAATGTCAGAAATACCCTCTATTAAAACAACACCTTAAGTACAATACACCCCCACCCTAAATGAAATAAATACACCATCAGTCCCTCAACTTTTAAAATAACTATACTAATCATTATATTAATTACATTTACATCAATAACCTACACTACTCGTCGTCACCACCATTAGTCGCCGCCGCCCCCCGTCACCATTCATTGCGTGGACACCATGCTAGTATATTATAAATATAAATTTATAATATAATGATACTGCATAATTTTATTTAATTTTGATAAAAGAAGCTTTTAAACATAAATGAGTTGTTAGAAAAAAAAATGCTAAAATGGGCTTATAGCCTGGCGGTATTGGAGAATGAAGGGGAGGCCCAGGTTCCGCAAGGTCCTGGGTTCGAACCTGACTCCGGGGGGTTTTACCACAGTGGGCCTTCGGGCGATGGGTTTCCTCCGGAATTGGTGGCACCGAGGTGGTGTTCGCCCCTGTCCTTGGATGGGGTTCCATTTGGGAATAGCTGCGCTCGATTCTCGAGTAGATCTGTGAAGAAGCACCCCAAATTCGCCGTTAAAAAAAAAAATAGTAGTGTGATTATATATGTTCCATTTATAATTAATGAGTAGTTGCCTCAGTGGTTGGACTCCCACTTGCTGACTCTTTAGTCACAGGTTCGAGTCCACACTTTGTCAATTATGAGATATAGGCAGTCTCTCCATGAGGGCTTGGTCTGGGTTTACCTAGGTTCAAGTCTGAGGGAGCAGAGTTTACCCCTATTAATTGTCGTGCCTTCGGCGTATTAATAGGGGTTTTCCCCCATTGGGTATTTGAAGTAGACATTTCTGCTTCGAGTGAGCTCTCTAGCGCGAACCCGGTTAAGACAACGTATGCTAGAACTCTCGCTGTCGAATCGCGACACGAAGTTTCTTACGAAATTCACCTTTAAAAAAATATATGTTCCATTTCATTGGTTACATGTTAAAAGTAGAAAGAAATAGTAAAAAACAAAAAACAAAAAGGAAGCTCGGCGCTAGAAGTAGAAGAAAACGTTAGTCAAAATTCGTGATTCGGAGTCAAATATGAGCTTAATGGCGACAACTGCGCAGGTGTCCACCGGAAAATATACCCTCAGCCTCCGACCCATCTGTCCTATGTTGAATCCGTCGCTAACCACCAACAGAATCTTATTCGGTGGTCGACGCGCCACCAGTACTCTTCGACTTGACTCTCCGCCGCCGTCATTATCAATGTTTGTTAAAGCTTACATCACTCACCAACCTACTTCTTCTTCTTCTTCAGGTTATATCTTTTTCTTTCAGACCTTGTTGATATATACATATAAATTGCTCACATATATGTATATGTATGTTCATACCTTGGTATTGTAAGTGGTAAAGTTTAAAACTTTACACCAACCTTTTTACTTCAATACAAGTATGCAAAATTTATGTTATGTAGCTTCTTTTTTCTTTTTTTTGGGAAAAAAAGCCTCAAGAAAAGAGAATGGAGTATGCATACTTGAAATGACTTATTAGAGAGGCTTAATTCATGAACATTAATTTAGGATATTCGAATGGGTTGCTTCGGATTAATGCATGAAAGTGTAATAAACTTCGTTCGTTTTGCTATTTGGTGTATCTAATTTTTAAAACCTCAACTGTGTGTATTTAAATAATCTTTTTCATGAATGATGTACGCTTTCGTCTAGATAACAAGTAACCGGACAGTTTTTATTAGAAATGAATACATAGAATAGCAAAACAAGAAAAGTTTTTACATACACTAGCAAAACAGGCAAAGTTCGATATCTGCAATAGTAATGCGGGTAAAGTTGGATACATACAATAGGACAACGGGCATAGTTAATTACACGCTAAATTAGTGATATGTTGGTCGGCATAACTAGTCCCACATAAAGCGTTTACCTATTTTAGAAGGTTGGATACATTAATTGTGAAAAAGTAAATGTTAAATACACACCATAGAGTTGGATACACACAATATCAAAACTGGCAAAGTTTATCACAGCATTATGCACTAATCCCTGCTTTTTAGTTCAAGGCTCGAGTCCAAACCAGCTTGATTAAGCTGAAATGTATCTCTTGGGGCAATAATCTATTTATCAATCCGATGGAACAAAAAAGAAAGTCATATTGCCGAAAAGAGATGTTAATTAGTTTAGTAATATCAATCTTAAAGTGTGTGATCCATTTTAAATAGATACTTTTCTTGAGAGTTTTAGTTAAAGTGGGTATCAGTGAAATAGCCTTTTCAGTGTTCCGACTTAAAAGACTAGAACTTAAAATGTAAATTGGCTTGACAAAAACAAGAAAGAGCAACATAAATTGATTGTGGGCAAGGAAACATTGTAAAAGAGTTTCCCATTGCCAACACTTTCCAGGGGAGTGATTTAACATTCCTTTGCCAAAAGGCCATTACAATACAATATTTCGTTGAATGGTAATATTGCTGGTGCATATAGGTCCTTGTATAAAAGTAACATATTGATTGTAGTTTCCATGCAATGTTGTTTGCAGGGGAAGGTGTTGAAAATTTGGTAATCATAGGTTCAGACCTGCTGGTTACACGGCAGCGATCTATGCAGGTCGTGCAAATTTAAAGCCAGTGGTGTTTGAAGGATATCAGGCAGGTGGTGTTCCTGGTGGACAATTGATGACTACTACAGAAGTAGAGAATTTTCCAGGATTTCCAGATGGAATCACTGGTCCAGACTTGATGGATAAGTAAGTAAAAGCTATGTTTTCAAGTTACTATAATCATCACTTAACACCACAAGAATGAAACCTTGTGCTTTTGAACATTAGAATGCGGAGTCAAGCTGAGCGTTGGGGAGCAGAGCTTTATCAAGAAGATGTAGAATTTGTTGATGTGAATACTAGTCCTTTTACTGTACAAAGTAGCGACCGTAAGGTGATGCATATTATAAATAAAACGTGTTATTATAAGTTTTATGAGCTACCCCCTAATTAAAGTGCCATGAAAGCATGAACTAAAAATGTTTTCACATTTAATTTGTTATCTGTTGATGTAATATATGATTCTTGCATTAGTGTTATGTGATGGCAATTAGTGAGCATCATTAGTTTGCAATCTTACGATGCCTTGATGCGAAATAGGAAATAAATAAATTAGTTAAATGAATAATAAATGTTAACCTAGAGCAGGTGTAGCATAAAAGATAAGATCCAGATGATTGATGATGATGGAAAGTCAAGGCTATCAGCAAGAGAAAAAAAATTATAATCACTGTTCTGATTTTGCTGAACGTTTGTGTCTGAAGATAGTTTCATTAGTTATTTGTTGCATCTTCTTGTTTAAAGTTAGGTGTTTTAGGAAGAAGTGTGATTGGTCATAAAAGAGAAGTAGAAAATGTGTGATAGAAGAGGAAATAAAGCATGGAATTGGAAAGGAATATCAACCCTCTACTATATTATATTCTATTCATTGAGTTAAATGGATTTGACGTTAATAGTAGTCAGTAGAATTATTGAGTGTCAACTCCTCTTGAGAAGCTACGAATTATGAGTCAGTAGATATAAACCCTATTTATCTCTCTTTTTTCTTTATATGATAACAAAGATGCCCTAATCCTTTATTTTGTATATTATTGATGTAGAATGATGATACTTACAAACTGACTGGAAATCCGTAACTTCTACACAGTTATATTGGTGACATTGGTAATACTCACACTTTATCGTCATTTCCAGGTAAAGTGTAATAGTATTATAGTGGCTACAGGAGCGACTGCTAAACGACTCAAATTACCTCGTGAAGACGAATTATGGAGTAGGGGAATTAGTGCATGTGCAATTTGTGATGGAGCATCCCCACTTTTTAAGGGTCAAGTCCTTGCTGTTGTTGGTGGAGGTGACACAGCAACCGAGGAAGCAATATATTTGACTAAATATGCGCGCCATGTACATTTACTTGTACGCAGAGATCAATTAAGGGCATCAAGAGCTATGCAAGATAGGTTAGTCTTTCTTTACTAAGTTGCTAATGATTTGTTGCACTTTTAAGTTTGAAGTCCTTGAATGTTTGTATAACAGGTTGATTATGATGAATATTTCAGAGTTTTTGATAATCCAAATATCACGGTACACTACAACACAGAGACGGTTGATGTTGTGAGCAATACAAAAAGGCAGATGTCTGGTATCTTGATCAGAAAACTTGATATAGGAGAGGAATCAGTACTGGAGGCTAAAGGACTATTTTATGGAATTGGCCATTCTCCTAACAGCCAATTGCTTGGAGGCCAAGTTGATCTTGATGACACGGGGTATATTTTGGTTGAGGACGGAACCGCAAAGACTTCCATTCCAGGGGTTTTTGCTACTGGAGATGTTCAGGTAATATATCAAATTAGAAAGTTTTACATTTTCTTGAAGGCTGAAATGAAAAGTACACTTAAGTTTCTGATTGTGGAAGAGGTAAAGCAAGAAGGCACAACAAGTTACGTATTTACGTTTGTAAGGGTTTGGAGTTTGGGTAACTATGGACACCCTAAGTAGTAGAAGTAATGACATTATTGTAGGATGTTCGATGTAGAAGTCATGAAACAACTTTTATAGATCTGGTTTAAGTAGGTATATACACAATTATACACATATACAGATTACAGACAAGTTGCCATATCCGTAGTTATCAGAATCTGTGAATACCTGTATCTATGTACAATGTACATGTATTATTATATTTATTTCCTTGCAACATAGATTGCATAAGCGATGTACAGATTTCCTCACTTGCTTAAAATTATATTCTCTTTAATAATTTATTCATTCTCTCTTTAGAATTTGGGCTAGATTCTTATATTTAAGTATGTTCTTATGAACCACGATTGATGTTCCAGCAACTGGGTCTGTGAACTTCCATGTTCTTTGAGCAGCATTAGATTGCTACAAGTTTTAATTCTTTGAGAAGTCCAGCGTGTTTTTAATCTTTAAAAGTCAACAACAGTTGCTGGTGGCCTATGCTATGTGAATGTCACTCAAAGTTGCAGCAGAATGTCATGGAGTTGATAGTTAATTAATAGTTTATATGAAGTTGTGACCATTTTTATCTCATATATCAATATGGCCAACCACTTGTTAGGACCATGAATGGAGGCAAGCCATAACTGCAGCTGGATCAGGATACATTGCTGCTCTCTCAGCGGAGAGATATCTTGCCAGCAATAATCTTCTTGTTGAATTTCATCAGGTATTTGACTTGCTGATTTTGTAGGTTTTTTATTTACACTTGCGTACTTTGCAAAATTATAGAAGTTATCAGATTTTGTTTTACATATCAGAGTACAATATTCCAAGAATGGGTTTCTAACAATAACGGGTCCCTTTCATTCTTGTCGCAGCCCCATCCCGAAGAAGTTAAGAGTGAACTTACACAAAGAGATGAAAAGGAAGGATTTGATATTACAATTACCAAACACAAGGGTCAGGTATGCTGATATTTTATGCCCTTGGTGTCGCAATAGGGTCTCAGTTTCATGGTTTCATGCTGTATCTTTCTTTTTTGTTTTTCCACAGTATGCAGTGCGTAAATTGTACCATGAAAGTCCTAGGCTCATTTGTGTGTTATACACGGCACCATCATGTGGTCCATGTAGGACCTTGAAGCCCATTCTCAGCAAGGTAACTTGCGTTTTAGTATAATCTATATGCACTAGTTTTACTCCAAGAAGTATAACCCCTAACACTCAGTATGAACATTAACTAATGGCAGGTGATAGATGAGTTTGACCAGAATGTCCACTATGTTGAGATCGATATAGAAGAAGATGCAGAAATTGCCGAGGCAGCAAATATCATGGGTACACCATGTGTCCAATTCTTTAAGCATAAAGAAATGATCAGGTTGCTTTTTCTATCTTCTATAACATAAGTTCCCCAAGTCGGTAAATTTTAAACATTTTATGTCTGATCTCTGATTTACTTGGATATAAATGAAATATGCAGAAGTGTATCAGGGGTCAAAATGAAGAAAGAGTGCAGAGAATTTATCGCTGCAAACAAGTAAGCCTTGCATGAAATTACAGTTTGCTTCTATGCTGAATTGCAAGACCAGTTAGAATTCTTTGTTACAGTTTTTCAGATGATTAAATTTTTTGGAATAGTTGTTTTGATGAATACCCGAGTATCGAGAGGGATGACAAATGCTTGAACATTTTAAGTTCTTGTGGAAAATTGTTGTGAGCTAACAAAATATGATAGTATGAAAATACTTGAACTTGGATCTCCTACCCTTTTCTTTATAATCATCCAATTTATTTTACCAACTTGGTTCCGGAGTTAGTGTTATTTTATATGAATTATGGTGTTGGTAAAAGGGCGAGATTGAGGCTTATAGAAATTTTTCATGGAGGTAGCACATATCACAACTTAAGAAGAATTTAAGTGGTGTTATGAATGACTTGTAAGAGTTCATGTATTGCAGCATCAAGACTATAATCAGAGTATATAAGTATATAACCCATAAATTTCCCTTTGCCTTCCTTACCTCTTCTCTTCTGATAAGAACTTGGTAGCATCAAGTCATTAACTTTTCATTTTTCTTGTTTTTTGTCTTTTGCTTTGTTCTTTTCAAAAATAAACTCCGGAGCTCAATGCAAGGCGATCAATTTTCTTAAATGACTTTCTCCCTACTTAACCACAAATAATCATAAGTCGTTGGTAAAAAACTTTTACCTGATAATTATTTTAAGGCATTCAAACACCTTCACAGGTTACAAGTCTCATGCTAATTGATTCACCATCTGACTTAATAGAAAAGTTGTCAAACATCATATGTTATTAAAAGTTTGTTACTGTTAGAGTGTTAGCCACCAAGTGGAGGGTAGCATAGGGCTATTGAGCTATTCATTAGAGACATAATTTCGAAAAACACTCCCCTCGAGAGGTTTCTCGACACATTTTCATATTTGATACCTATTTTAAGAAACCGATATAAACTAGGATGCTGTCAAAATTTACAAAATCTTGTTAAGTCAAAGTAAATCACAATTATTAATGATTATCTTGAAGAAATACACCGAAATTCACTGGTAATTATGGAACCTTATGTATTTGGTTGCAAACCAAATGGTTGAGTGAGGTACCTAGTGAAATTAATAATTGGGAGGTCATGGGCTTAAGTCTTATAAGTGACAAAATATTGAGGTTTCATGTTTGGTCATAAGATTTTCTCTCACTTATGATGGGTTTCCTTCTATGATATGCTCGCTTAATTAGTGGCATGTTAGTGATCTCAGTTTGACGTTAAGAAAAGAAGTTTATATTTTCTTCATCATTTTATATAAAACTGAACAAGAATATGGTAGGATTAACGAAATAGACGTTGCTAGTAATAATAGTATGGACATGGTGATGCATTAGTGCTCGACTGCTTGGACCATGTGAAGATAGATGGGATAATCTTAAGAAATTGGCTTTGACACAAAACTCGTGTTTACCATGTGGTGTAGACATGAATTAGTTGCCACCCACCCCTTTCTTTGGCAACATTTGTTCCTTTCATCATCTTAATTACTTATCTAACACCTCCTAGAGCTTGAAATTCTACAAATATATATGAAATAATATATAAACACCACCATAATGACCTAGTAGTCAAACGTCCTCATATCATTACAAAAGGTCTCAGGTAAGCAAACATCTTGGTTGTAGCTAGAGGTAAAGTTCATAAAGGGTTAACCTTAGGGGTACCCCAGTTAAGACACATACATTTGAGTCAAAAACTCGTTTTCATCTTGATAGGAAAAACCATTTTCGTTTACTAGTTTTCTTGAAATAATATATAGGCTAAATCTTTTTCTTTTTTAAATTTACAATTTAGTTTAAAATTACAAGCTGGCCTCTTAGTTCCAGCATGATAATACATTTATAGATATGTATAGAACACAAAATACATATGTCCTTTCCTTTTGTAATAGTAACATCTGGTAACACTTTCACATGGAACATGATCAATGAACTATCGAACTTGTGCTCCACGAATGTGGTCCTAACAAATCAGTAACAACTTATTAATTTAATTGACAAATAAGAACGATGAGTATTAACATAACCCCTCAACTTGTTCTGTTTATGTAATTCTAATATGAACGTTGGTGTAAGTTTAGACTCCGTGTATGTGTAATTATGAGCCCAGTCATTGACTCATTGTATAAGCAAACAAGTACAGTAATTTTGGTTATGAACTTGCTCAAGTATTTTTCTGACTTCGTTCCGGCGTTTCTGTAAATACACTACAAATAATATTGCATTTGTCCACACTTTTATTTAGCGTGAACAAATTAAAAAATTTGTGACACTTTTATCATTTATGTGTGTAAAAATATGAAGAACTAAAAATGTGTAGAAATTAATCCACACTTAAAATTGTGGTATTCTAAAAGTTCACACTTTTTAGTTTGGACTTTCATATTTAATTTGTAACACCACATTTGTCCACGCAACATACGGATAAGGGCAACGCCCGTACCGTATCCACCGGAAAAAGAGACGGCAGGTGGTGGCGGCGGCTGATCGGAAAAAGATGACCGGAGACGGTGGATGGTGGTGGAGGAAATGAAAAACGGGATTACAAAGGGAAGGAGGAGAGAGAAAGTGGATCTAGATCTTAGAAATGGATGGTGGAGATTTGTTTTCTAGTTTTCACCATTTTTTTAGTTTTCAAATGATTATAACTCATATTATCAGTTATATTTTCAGGTAAATATAGATTAAGTTTTTATATAACAGTAAATTGTAAACAGTAAATACGTAATGAAACCAAAGTCTAAATCCCAATTCATTTCACTAAATATTTCAAGTGGTATCACAAAAAGACACTCAACTTTTACTTTTAATAGTAACTTTTAACAAGTAAAATCATCACAAACGTTATACTAGTAGTATAAAAAAAAAAAAACGCTTTTTGCATACGTATAATATAACTATAATTAATCCATATATATATATATCTATATTCTAAGTAGGAATATACTGAGTTCAGGCCCACCACTGCCGTCCGGGTTCATCATATAAAACGCCTCCGAGTCACGACTGCCTACAACTCGTTCAAACCTCGCTCTCATATATAACAACTCTCCTTGACTTTTTCCTCCTAACTTCCCGCCATCTTCAACTACCGGTATAACACCCGCACCAGCCGAAATACTTTGAACCGTGCTAAGCACGTGCCAATCACTCTCATTACACGCGCGTGTTTGCGCGTACCCACATTTCTTCCCATTACAATACATACTCCACATTGGTTCATGAAACAATTTCATGTTATTAGGACCGTGTTTTTCGCACTCTAATGCAATTCTTACTAATCCTGATGACATTTCTCTAACTAAAGCCGCGGTTGACACCGCCAGCTTCACGATTAATATTGGTTCGGTTCTCGGGTCGTATTGGACCGCGAAGCTGACGTGGCCTCTGCGGTTTCCGAATAGTGTCCCGGTCACTTTACGACCGGGTGAGGGTTTTAGAGATATGCGGTGATGATTGGGTATAGTAAGCCATTTACATGATGGAATTAGTAGTGAAGGGATGGATATAATGTTGATAAATGAATGGAGAAATGATGAGAACCCGAAAAGACCAGGTCGGCCACAGCCAACTTGAGGAGGGTGTCGTTTTTGGACGAAAGGTTTGTCTTCTGAAGTTGAGTTGATTGGATGATCGACGATGAAAGAAGTCGAGGAGATGTAGTTTGATGGGATTATCGCGGAAGTGCTCTTGCAACTACTGGTTCGAGAAAGAGACGGAAAACGATGGCCTGTCATGTCTAAGTAATAAACGAGAGTATTGTGTGATTTCTAGTATCTTGCTAGTTGTTTTTTCTTTTTTTTAATAAGTAAGTGTTTGTAATGATAGTGGAGGAAGGGAGGGAGGGGGGTGTATTTAAAGGCCGGGAATAATGTCATGCGTGAATGAGTGCATTGTTTATGTCTTGATTCCATATTTTTCTTTTTTTTATGCTTTCTTTGTATTTTTTATGTTGGTCCTTTGTTTTGTATAATCATTTGGCATAAGATATGTTCGAATTATTGAATGTAAATGACGTGAAACTTTGAATATATAGATGAAAACATAATTTATAATTTATTGTATGGTCGATAACTCTATATACATACATATTATATGTTGCGGCCATTAACATAATGCTTACACGTGCCGCCAATTAGTTTGCTAATGGTAAATCATTGTGACTGCTTTGATGCTTTTGAGTAGTGGGACTTGATAAATGAATAATGATACTCACGATTCGCTGGAAAGGTAGTACTTGACTTGGTTTGATTATTGTTTTCATTTAAATTTGGATTTTTCTTTTTTCATTTACAATTGAACTAATATATATTATATATACTAGTCATAGATGTAACGGTGTAGTTACGGTGGCGACGACGGGTGGTGGTGGTGGCGGTGGCAGTAGCGGTGTGATATTATGTAAAGTTAATTGATGTGAAAAGGGTAGTGTAGCTATTTAAGAGATAATGTTTGATGTTAAAATTTAATTAATTAAGGGTATTATAAGTATTTCAAGTGGAAATATTTAAAATAATGAATAAAAAGAAAGAACAACCTAATTGGAAAAAAAGAAAAAAAAAGTAAATGGTTTATAATTAAATTTTGAAACAACATTCATGTTCATGGATATAAATAGTAATTACCATGCCTCGTAAGTTTGGACATGTGGCATTACAAGATTTTGACAAGTGGTATTATCCTCCTTTTGTCAACGTTACACTCCCTTCTATCGCTTGGATTTTATCACATTGCTTCTCGTTTTTGGTTTTTGGTTATTTTAAAAATTTTTGATTTTGTTGTACAATTTTTTTCCTTTTGAACTTTTGGTATTTATCTTAAGTTCCCGTACCTCTATTTGGATTTGATCATGTCGCGTCCCATTTTGTTCTTTTTATTCTTGGGTTTTGACATTTTCTTTGTAGGTTTTTAATATTCATCTTAAATATAAGGTTCGGATTAATTTATCACTTTGTTTATTTTGAATTAATTATAGAAGGGGTGTGTTGAGAGCATACGGGAGAAAAACATGCTCATCATATCATATACCAAAAATATACATACATTAGCACAATATTACGTGTCACACGAACGATTCATTAGCAAGTCCAACCCAACTATAATTAATTTATATAGCAAATCATTTTAAAGATATATATATATATATTATATATATATATATATTATATATATATATACGTATATAACATATATTATATATATATATATATATATACATGTTTCATATATGTCTTGCGATAACGTCACACTCATGCTAATAGAAAATTAATTGATATATTTACGAAATTGAAAGCAACATTTTCTCTATAAAAAGTTTTGAGACTATTGGACAAGATGATGCAAAAGGAAGGCATAATTTTGCATTAGTAAAATGAAGACGGTTCCAAACTAATATGAAATATTAAAACACCAATCAATTTTGGTCGCCTAACAATGTCCACGTGGATTTATTATCATCACTAAAGTCTTTGTTTTGCCTATGTCACTTACCTCTGCTTCATTTTAATTTGTTATCCCTAATTAAATAATTTAACTTAAACTTTGGGCCAAACAAATAAAAAACAAACTTACGTGGTCCTTAGTCCATCTATATATTAGTTATTCTGCTTGTATGATGGTTACGTGAAAATTATTGGTTATAATAATATATTTTGATGAGCTATTGGCCCTTGGATGTCTTTGTTACTATTTTATGTTTATTTTGTCTAAGTGTTTGACAATTTATTTTGATGATAAGGAAGAGGTACTGAGGTGTTGTATTTGGGGTGTGACTTGTTGGCCGTGGGTTGGAATCATCCAACTCAACCAAACTCGTATTAATTGTGTATAAAACATCTAAATTAAACCCAAACATACTTAAACCTAGTTGACCTACACGATCCGTATATTCCGTTTTTCAAACAGGTCAAACGAGTTAGCATGTCAAACCAGTTCGTAGGTTATGATTTATGAGATGAGTAAAGATTAAAGTCGCGAAGATGTATGATGATTATAGTTTTTTCAATTGTTAGAGTTAGGTGATAAGAAAGAGAGATAAACGTAACTAATTAAAGAGTTGCATATGGTAAACTTAAACGACTAAACCATTAAAAAATGGGTTGGCGAGTCAACTCATTTATCTTCAACCCTAACTAGGTAGATTGCGATGCAAATCGGTTTAGCTACAACTCAAACCCATTTATTTCGTGTTAGACAATTGACGACCAAATCAGATTAGCTCTAACCCAAACAACCACGGTGAAAGACAACTACAACATTTTATTTTTATTTTGTTGAAAATAGAATATACACGTGTTACATAATTACATTAGATATGAATAATGAGTTTAAAATCACTTGAATAAAAATATGTTAAATGGATCATCTAACAAACTCAATCGACATATGAACCGGATGACTTGTAATATTCCACGATACTTTAAACACTATGTATCGATTTGTTTATGTGTATGAACAAACAATTTTTTTTATCAATATAATCGATACTATATTATAAAAAAGAGAAAAAACTAATACTATATGTATTTATTTTATTTTCTTTATAAAGCAAACCAGACCCCCATCTTTAAGTAATTAAGAACTTAAAAAGACTATATTACCCCTTCTTCTTTTACATCTTCTATATATCACATACACAATTAGACTAAAATACCCTAAAAAGTTTCAACCCCCAAAACTATCATCACACACACATACAACGAAACTCTTTTATAAATAGCCTTTGAATTAAATGGTAAGCGTACATATTGTAATTTGTTAGTGTCGCCGCAACGCGCAGGCACCCATCTAGTATTATATAAAAAAAATTAACACTTTATTTTTAGAATTGTTGAAAAATATGTAATATTTTCACCTAGCACCCCTTAAAATACTTTCATATACACACCCCATTAACATTAATGATTAAATTACACTATCAATTCTTTATCTTTTAAAATATCTTCATTGACCTTTTACATCAATTACTTTTGCATCAATTATTTACATCACACGACGCCGCCTGCAACACCAACAGTAGTCCCCACCACCACGACCACCGCCATATTGTACGGATACCGTGCTAGTTAACCCCAATAAATGTACCGATTGATAATTATTGGGTAACACTACATAAGGAACTAACGGAATAATATATACGGATTTTAGAAAGAGTTTTTTTCTTTTCTAAGTTATAATACTAGTAGATATAGTACTACTTTTCTTTGGCACAACAACAAAAAGATAAAGCCATGTACAATAAAATTGATAGGTAAGGTTTTTTTTAAAGATATTATTTAAATCATACTTTCTATATTTATAAGAGTTGATTACTGAGTTTAAAGAAAAAATAAATACAAATTAAGGTAAATAATGCATGTAAATTCCTACTCGCAGCCAGCTCGTTTTTTATTTTTAGGGTCGAGTCCTCTCGAAGTTAAACTGGAACTTGCTTACTGAGTTCGAAATTGCCTCGCAAGCTATGATCCTCGACCTAACTTTAACAGTTAACAAAACGTACCAAGTGCTTCCAAAAATATAATCTATGTTTTATTTCAGTATTTATTTTTCAATATTCGAATGGTTAAACAACAATAATGAACATTAATTACTCTATATCTTATAGACATTTTATTAATTACTAAAATTGTATTCGTAAATCAATTCTCGGCATCTTAAGAGCAAAAATAATAATCAATTTTTCAGGAAAGAAATGTTTCAAAAAATGAAAATGTTCGCTTCTACTAACTGTCAGCTTTCTGTAACTTTTAACAGTGGTGTAAGCTGAGTTATTAACTTAAAATATGATTATCAAATGAAATACTTTGTTTTCATTATTAACAAAGTAACTGAATTTCTTTTATATTCATGAACTTTCCATATATTAATGGTTTAGTGACTTAAGTCGAATGAACTTAGTAATATTAATATTCTTCCAATTTTAATTCACCATGCACAACTGTCTTACATATTAGGCTTTTATTCTTTCTATTCATTAAGTATAGATAATTTTTTCATGAGTATATATTGATAATTTCTCTTAGTGTTACTCGGTCTAATTTATTCTTTAAAAATATGCTAACATATTGTTTTTCTATTGATAGAAGCAAATGTGGTACCAGGAAAAAATCTCAGAGGGGGCAAAAGTAAAAAATTCATGAAAAATAAATCGAAAAGGGAGCAAAATGTTAAAAACATATATGAAACTTTTAAAAATTCAAGAAAATTTTAAAAATACATGACAAAATCTAAATTTCGAGGGAGACATTGACTCTCTTTGCCTCAATGTAGTAACGCCTTTGCATAGAAACTTTGCATAGAAGTGATTTAAACTTAGAAAATGCTTTACAACTTTCAACTCATTTGAACCATTTGTATTTTTTACAAAATAATTTTTTATATTAAACTGAAAAGTTAACCTTTAGCAAATAATCAAGATTAAAATACTAACAAAAAGTTGTTTAGCCTTGTGTGCATAAAATAACGTCCTTTATAAGACCCATACAATAGATACAATCACAACCGTTGAATTTGCTCACCACCTCTAAATCGTGGTCCGAAATCAACGTCCACGATCTACACCCCATTACACAACACGACCCCACACTTTTGAATTCGAATACTCTCTAACGGTCTTCTCAGCATATTAATTCTAAAAAATACCAAAAATCACATCATAATTCTTTTAGATACACAAATTAAAACACTCTTTTGCTCACTAATATTCTCTTTAAGAATCCATTTTTTTTTATTTTGTTTCCAATTATACAAGATTGAATTTTGATTTATAAAAAATCTTCAAGATTTCGAGAATTAATGGATGTGATTGTATCAAGAGATGGGCATGATCTGAATTTTAATTTGGCTTCAAGAAAAGCCCAAGAAGCAGGTAAAGTTTCAATCTTTGTGATTATATTTTTTTATATTAAAGAAAATAAATAAATGTTTTCTTGATTTGGGTTTCTTGAATTTGTTAAAAAGTTTGAATCTTTTTGGGATGTTTGTAGCTTGGAGAAGGTATCAAGCAACCGAATGGCTTGAAACGATTGTGGGCCCGTTAGGTATACCGAAACAACCATCGGAGAAAGAATTTGTTTCGTGTTTGAGAAATGGGTTGATTCTTTGTGATGCTATTAACAGAATTAAACCTGGGTCGGTCCCAAAGGTATTTTAGTCATATAACAACATACTGCACATTTAGGTTTTCATTAATTAGTATTTTTCGGTTTTTATTTTTGATTAATGATGTGTGTATTTTCGACGAATTGTGATGAAGGTTGTGAAGATTACTACTAGTCCCTCACAAACCCTAACATGGGATTCTCAGCCATTGCCTGCTTATCAGTTCTTTGAGAATGTTAGAAACTTTTTAAAAGCGGTTGAAGGACTAAAGTTGCCTGTATTTGAAGCTTCTGTTTTCGAAAGGGTAACGATTTCAGTCCATTTTAGTATTTTCCACAGTGATTCTTTTTTTTTATGTGAAGTTTGTAATGATCTTGTAACTGTTGTTTAGGAAAATATGGAGACTGGATCATGTACTAAGATCGTTGATTGCGTATTGGGACTTAAAGAATACTATGAAAGGACACAGAAAAAAGAAGGGAATGGATCTTCTAAGTATAATTTGAGATCTCCAATGAGTGTTCGTTCAAATGGTAGGAACCCTAAAGACGCACTGTTTGTAGACCCGAACACACAAATGGATGTGTCTACCCACTGCGAAAAGCAGTCGCCGACTCAACCTGATGCTCGAATAAATGAAGGTTTACTATTCTTTTACTTATGTGAAATATGTTTTCTGATCAAATGAATATTCTAGTTTTGCTTTACAAGAACTTCATAGCATATTGAATCTCAAAAAGGATTTTATTCATTTATTGATTGTTAAGGTAGAATTATATAATGTTTCTGTATGATACACTTTAGATTGTCACAAAATATGGGTTTGTGATCAAATGCATAGTTAGGTTATTTCAATAACTTTATTTGGTCTTGGATTACAAATATGATTAGGTTGATTGTTAATGTCAATGTGTATTTGTTTTGTATGGTTTAGATTCTATAATCAAGGCCTTAGCTGACTGTATGATTGATGCAAAAGAGAACTTAGACGGCAGCTTGTTGACTTCTCTTCGTAATGGAGATACGGTAACTATTGCCCTTTGTATGTTTTTGTCGCTCTGCAACTTTCTTAAACGGTGTAACAAAACTTTGTGCATTATAAGCTTATAACGGATAAACGCAATGATTGTTATATAGGATATTGTCAAGCTGTTTCGTAAGATGCTTTCAAGTACATTTGAAGAACAGCTTAAGTACAAGTTCCCTGAGGTATCATATCTATGACTCAAATTAGATTCTGTATCCAACTTTCATTTATATGGTTATGTTATGAACATTACCATTAATATTTTCTTTTTGAAATCAGTTGACCCCTACTATTAAAGACTTAATAAAAGATAGAAGTGGATCGATCACTGGTTCATCAGCTTCATCACCTCTAAGTTCATCCACAACGGAAAATGGAAAAGTATGTAACAATATGTATTCTGTTATTTTTAAAAGATTGTTATTATAGTAACAGAAAGCTTGTGTTAATCTACATTACGCTCATTCGGAGTTCTTGCAAATTTTGTTGCAGTGTTGTCAATCTGTTGATTGCAAACACTGGCAGGTGTTTCAAGTTCAAGAAAGGAAGCTAATGGTATGCCTTATTTTCTGGTTTTTAGTAACATTATCATTACATCTTAATATTAAGCTAGTGCCTCATTGTTAAAATATCTATCTACAGAACCTAAAGGCACTGTTGTCAAGGACAAAGGCAGAGTATGGAAATATGCAGGCACAGTTGCAAATCGATTTTAAACACTTGGGTATGCTAAGCTACTTACTAATGTACAATAGTCAACTTGCTACCAAAATATTAGAGTACGTATTCTTTTGCTAATTTTTGCTAATGGTGTTTCAGAGAGTCAAGTAGAGGAGTTATCTGCTGCTGCCCAGGGATATCATAAGGTCGTCAAAGAAAACAGGACCTTGTACAACATGGTTCAGGATTTAAAAGGTACATCACTTGTTTGTTAGCGCATCATCAAAATTGAGACAATGTATTTACATTAAAGTTACCTTCATTTCAGGAAACATTCGAGTTTACTGTAGGATCAGACCTGCATTTCGAGCTGACACAAAATATGTGATCGATTTTATTGGAGATGATGGCTCCTTAATTGTTTTTGATCCCTCAAAACCACTTAAAGATGGAAAGAAGTTGTTCCAGTTTAACCGTATCTTTGGTCCTACCGCCACTCAGGGTACTTTTGCCTCATTATTTTGTGGTATTACAGCTTCTATCGACTCGCTTAATTTTAACAATTTGCTCTTTCATCAGAGGATGTATTCGCAGACACCCAGCCACTTATAAGATCTGTCATGGATGGTTATAATGTGTGCATTTTTGCATATGGGCAGACGGGATCTGGAAAAACACATACAATGGTGAGAAATACATACATCTTATTCCATTTTTGCTGTAAATATTTATGGTTCTAATTTTATCTTGTTTGTGTTCGGTAGTGTGGACCTACTGGTGCATCTAAAAAAGAACTGGGAATCAACTATTTAGCTCTGAATGATCTCTTTGATCTCTCGAATAGAAGAAGAGATGTTGTGAAATATGAGCTCCATGTACAAATGGTGGAAATTTACAACGAGCAAGTAAGAGATCTTCTTGCCTGTGATTCTGCGTCCACCACTAAATTGGAGATCCGTAGCTGCACTGCCGAGAATGGATTGAGCCTACCTGATGCAACTATGCTTCCAGTGAGTTCTACCGCCGATGTTCTGAACTTGATGAAAACTGGTCAAGTGAATCGTGCAGTTAGTTCAACTGCACTGAATAACCAAAGCAGCCGTTCCCACAGGTTTGTGTTTCTTTATCTTCTAACTAGAGGTTAGAAAAATGGGCAGGATTGATAATGGGTCAAAGCAAGGCCATTATAGTTCTGTCAAAATGGTATTTTTCTGGTTGACCCAAAACATTTTTGTCTTAAGATTGATAAGTAAATGGGTTGAAATTTTGTTTCTACTTTTAACCAAATATGTGATGTAATCTTTTCAGCATATTGACTGTACACGTCCATGGAAAAGATGTAAATGGCGGGACCCTCCGTAGCTGCCTTCATCTGGTCGACTTAGCAGGAAGTGAAAGGGTGGACAAGTCAGAAGTCACAGGGGATGGGCTTAAAGAAGCTCAATATATAAACAAGTCACTTTCTTGTTTAGGAGATGTGATTACTGCATTATCCCAGAAGAACTCATACATTCCATACAGAAACAGCAAGCTCACACTACTTCTTCAGAATTCTTTAGGTATCGAATGAAATGAAATAAGTGAAGTTACTTTTTAACAGAAGTGGGTTCTGATCAGGGTTTAACTATATGAAATGTGCAGGAGGAAATGCAAAGACATTAATGTTTGCTCATGTAAGCCCAGAAGGTGATTCTTTTGGGGAGACTGTTAGTACGTTAAAGTTTGCTCAGCGGGCCTCAACTGTTGAACTTGGTGCTGCTCGATCGAATAAAGAAAGCCGGGAAGTCATGGACCTTAAAGAACAAATTGAGACCCTGAAAAGACAATTGGGTGAAAAGGAGCCACAAAGTGCACAACATGCCAACAAACTGGAAGCAAAATCGCCATTACAAAGACAAAAAGCAACACCAATGACTTTAGAAAGAACTCCACCCCGTACTCGAAGATTGAGCATTGAGAAATGTCCTCCAAAGAGTCCCATTGCAGCAAGTTCTGCTTCTGTAAACAGGCAACCGAAACCAGATGGAAGGCTGCTACCTAAAACACCTGAGCCTCCTCAAGTGTCCATCAGAAACGAGATCATAATCTCTTCTGAAATTAGAACAAGCACAGCGAATGGGAAATCATCACATATAAGAAAATCAATTCGGACCATTGGGAAGCTGATTAATGGCTCAGAAAAACGGTGGGTATAAAAGAAAATAAAGTAAAATTCCACAGTCTGAACTTATTTCATGAAAACCAAATTCATAATGTTTTGTTCTTTTGCAGGATCCAACAAAAAGCAGCAAATGAGATGCAATCACTGGCACCTCTAAGCGGTGCTAAGCCATCAAGACGACAGTCATTAACTGGGGTTCAGCCACCAGACGGATGGTCAAGAAGATCTTCACCTGGAGAAGTGGACCCTTGTAAGTCCATATCTGTTGAAACCTTGACTGTTTTTTAATCATTCATTGAACTTATCTGGCTTCTTTTACGACTTGGGTTTTCATTTGCTTTTGTTTAGGTGGGGATAAAAACAGGAATGCAAAAACGCCGCCACCACCAAACCGGACAAGCAAGACAAAGTGGATGTAAACTTGGGGTTTGAGTTAAGAAAAGAAACTTTTATGGCTTTGACTCGAAGCATTAGTATTGACATTGTTCAGCTGACTTTCAATCTTTCAGTTCGGCATTATTAGTTTTAATTGCAGTGTAATGTACAAAAATTGGTAGCACATAATCATTGGTTTTTCACATGATCAATAATTCATTTGATTGATTTTCTTTTTGCCTTGTGATAGTTTACTTCATTTCATTTCTTTTGCAGTTGGTTCCTATTTTAAGACTTGTGGTATATTTTGTGGCAAGTGGTTTTGCAAATGAGACGAACTTTCATCATATTTATCTGTATTCTAAAACTTGGGGTGAACCTTATTGGGTTCTCGAGTTGGAACAATAAAATGAGCCAAAATATGTAAACGTCAAATTCGAGTTTATTAAATCTCTACTTGGATTCACATCAAACTCTATGCTTTGAGTGACATACATTTTAGTATTGGAGCTCAAATCCGGCTAAATGCATGACAAAGCCATGGAAACGGGTTTATGAAGTAAAGTAAAGTAATATATAATCTGATTCTATCTAGGATGCAGGCCTTAAAATTGAAGTGTCCAAGCCGAATATGAAAAAAATATGTTCCTAACTTTTAGGGAATTTAAATGTATAAGCAATTTTTATTATAAATGAGACTTTATAACAATAACAAAATCATAGTTTTCATAATTCAGTCATTAACTAGTTATTAGAAATAAATATATCTATATATAACACATATACTTATATAGGGTAGAGATCCAGAGAGAAGGTAACTTAAGGAGAGAAAGGAGAGAAGATTCATTTTTGATTTTTTTTAGCTTGTTTTTTTAATATTTTTTTTTTTAATTTTATATTTTTTTTTAACATAAACCCATTCCAAAAAAAAATCAAATTTTTTTTTAAAAAATAAAAAAATTAAAAAAAATACAACTCACATGTGTAGGGATTTATTTTTTATTTTTTAATTTTTTTTTGGAATGGGTTTTCACTAAAAAAAATTAAAAATGAAAAATAAAGAAGAAAAAAAATTAAAAATCAACTTT
Source organism: Erigeron breviscapus (assembly GCA_034093135.1). Classification (NCBI taxonomy): domain Eukaryota; kingdom Viridiplantae; phylum Streptophyta; class Magnoliopsida; order Asterales; family Asteraceae; genus Erigeron; species Erigeron breviscapus. Next base: position 160,904,836 of record CM067167.1, on the reverse strand, counting down.
CTCTCCCTTCTCTCCTTAAGCAACCTTCTCATTTGATCTCTCTCCTACTTATATATATGTAGAAAATTTTTAACAATTTTGTCCCCTTCAAACATGTGCCCTAGCCAGAGGTCAGTTTGACCCCCTCCGGGCCTCCTTGCTAGGATGTGATTTTTATTATTAACACTGCAATAAAAGTGAGGGGTGTATTATTTGAACTTTATCTATTTTAGTTAGTAAATAACTAAATATATGTTCAATTTTGTTTCCAAAAACCCAAGGCCCGAATTACTCCTTTCGAGCAATGCTAATTTGCTAGGTTCACAAACATTCTACAAATAAACTTTTATAAACATATATGGCATATGAAGTGGTCGGATTATAAAAAAAATTAAAAATATATGGACATGATTTAATTAGTGGAAGTTATCTTTATAAACATTTTTTGTAACCTAAAATTACTACTATACTTTTTAATATGCAATTATACTTTTATGTACCCACATGATAATAATAATAAAAATAATATGATAATATATATAATTATATAATTTATATATATACCTTTGATTTTCTTTCGAAGTAATACATACCTTTAATAATTTAATGTATCAAATATTTTTTTCGTAAATAAAATAAGAAAAAAAAAAGAACCAATACTCTATCTGGAAAAAAATTAGACAGTATGTATACATGTTATTATTGGGCTGAAACCAAACTTTTTGGTAAATAGCCCAAACCAATCTCTCTATATCTATCGAATTCCAAACACCTACCCTCCAAATTATCAGAAACTTTCCTACCAAATACATTATTTGGTTTCTCTCTCTGCCCTCTCTCTCTACCTCTCCCTCTCTAACGGTCACATTTTCCAGATCTGAGATCGGAACTTGTGCACCGGAGATTGGGATCGAGCTAGAGATTGAGAGTTCGAGATCGAGATTATCACCATCCGGTTAAGGCTTCCACTCCGGTGGATCTAACCCTATTTTTTTCACCCGGGCCGGAGGTCCCTTCCACCTCGGTGGATCTGGAAGCAGCCTCCCTACCTTTGTGTAGGGGTAAGGTCTGTCTATATCATACCTCCCTCATAGCCCGACTTATGTCGGGATTTGAGTACGTTGTTGTTGTTGTTGTTGTTTCCTACCAAATACTCTCCCCTCATTCTCACAAATTATACGAACATCAGACACATAATATTGTTCAGAAAAAACCCTAACAGGACAAAGATGGACACATATTGTTCAGATTGTAAACGCAGCACAGAGGTTGTGTTCGATCATTCAGCCGGAGACACCGTCTGTTTCGAGTGCGGCCTCGTTCTCGAATCCCACTCCATCGACGAAACTTCCGAGTGGCGTACTTTCGCTAACGAATCAGGCGATAACGATCCTGTCCGTGTTGGTGGACCTACCAATGTTCTCCTTAATGACGGCGGTTTATCCACCGTTATTTCTAAACCTAACGGCGTTACCAGCGATTTTTTATCTTCTTCGTTAGGACGCTGGCAGAATCGTGGATCTAATACTGACCGTTCCTTGATTTTGGCCTTTAAAACTATCGCTACTATGTCTGATAGGTTATAACCCTAACCCTAATTAACTGTTTTTTGGTTAATATGTTTTTTTGGAATTTTGGGGAATTAGGGTTTGGTGGAAATAGGAATTGATTAGTGTTTCTTTTAGATGTATATCTGTTAAAAATCATGTAATTCAGTAATTGTAATGCAATTCGGACATGATGAAGAAATCATGTTTTCTAAATATGCTTCAGTTTTCATAAAAATTAGTATGATTTTCATCCGTTCATTTTTCTGTTTTATTCTCAAGAAAGTTAAAAAATATCAGCTGTGCAATATATATTGTATCTAGTTCACTTTTTCGAATAAAAAAAACTTTGATTTGTATAATATTCTTGCATGAACACATAGCTGAGGTGTTTGAATTTGTTCTGATGCATTTAATTTGTCATTCAGGTTGGGCCTCGTTGCAACGATTAAGGTATTGAAAAGAACTATCAGTGGCAGAGTCTCCTTGTATATTCCGTTCGACGTTTAAAACCATGTTCTTGGCTTCTTAGCTGTTTTACATTTTTTTTGTTACTTAATGGGTTTCGTTTTATAGGATCGGGCTAATGAGATATTCAAGAAGGTAGAAGATCAAAAGCCAAGTCGAGGAAGAAACCAGGATGCGATATTGGCGGCTTGTCTTTACATTGCTTGTCGTCAGGAAGACAAGCCACGCACTGTAAAGGGTACTTTACCTTTGTTTATGCTTGCTTGATTGATGGTCTCTCTCTCTCTCTTGACTGTATATGAAATAGATTTCCTTGAACATGTGTTCAAATAGAAATCTGTTCTGTTGCCAATGGAGCTACTAAAAAGGAAATTGGCCGGGCAAAAGAATACATTGTGAAGCAACTTGAGCTTGAAATGGGTCAATCAGTAGAAATGGGGACTATACACGCTGGTGATTTCATGGTCAGTTTCATTTTTTTAAAATAAATTAACAGTTTATTCTTTACAAGAGTGGTTGTGATTTATCTTGTTTCGCCTAGGTATAATAATTCAATTTTAGTGTGTAAGATAAGTATTCTTTTGGAATGTTTGACTAATGATTGACCTCATTTGGAATGATAGAGGCGCTTTTGTTCCAATCTTGGTATGACTAACCAGACTGTCAAAGCGGCCCAAGAATCTGTCAAGAAGTCAGAAGAGTTTGATATAAGGTAATTCTGCTCTCTTAATGTTGACCTCTTCAAACTTCAGTTGCATGATCAAGTATTATGTAATGCGACATGCCTGCTTAGTTATTTCATGTTCTTTTTTTTTGTATGTTGCCTTTATCAAAAGTTTGCAGACTTTCCTTTCCCGTTTCGTTCTATGATGAACTCATGAACTTATCATCAGCTCTAACTTCTCACCCTTCACATTTTTGCGATAATGCATGGCCTTATTAAACTGCTATTTGTTTATTTATTCATTTATATTAAATGGCTATTTGATTAAGCTGCTTAGTCTGAACCCACAAAAGTGTATCTTGCATTTATGGATTTCCAAATTGCCATTCTCTAATCTGAAATGTTGTCAATTTGAACCATGTATAACCATATATATTTGTTATGTTGTTGCAGGAGAAGCCCAATCTCTATCGCTGCAGCTGTTATTTACATAGTAACTCAACTTTCTGATGATAAGAAACCTCTCAAAGGTAAACTTCTTCCATCTGCTGAATAATCGACATAAACTCTGAATAAAACTGTTACATTTGCATATAGTAGAGCACCCTTCTTGAAACTGATACTAGAACATTATCATCGACCACCCTTCTGCACAGTATTGATTCGCCGAGCATATCATGGATGGGTATAATTTAATGTGAAATCTGAGAACTTTGATTAAAAAATCTGTATATCCAATTATTCTTTATTAAATCAGTACGTAGCATTATCCAGGTACTTAAACATTTGTAGGTTCAGTTTTTATGTGTCATAAAAGCATGTTTAATACCTGAACTCGACATAAAGTGTGAAGATTTGTTGCAGATGTATCTCTAGCAACAGGCGTTGCAGAAGGGACTATAAGGAACTCATTCAAAGATCTGTATCCTCATTTGTCGAAAATAATACCAGCTTGGTATGCTCAAGAAGAGGATTTTAAGAACCTCTCCAGCCCATAAATAGCTCAAGTTTCTTCAAGTTAGAAACGAGGTGTTTTGGTATTAAATACAGTGAGAAGAAATATGATACAATTGACATGGTGCAAGAATTATTTTTTAATCATCAATCAAATGTTCATTGTCCCCAGCCTATTAGGTAGGGTCTGAATCGGGTCGGGCCGGACTCGTTACTTGTTGAACTCTACTCTCTCTGTCTAATTAAGAGCTTTCCAAGTGGTTCCTAGAATCTGGTGAGACTGCTCATACTGATTGGGGCGTGGGGATCACATTTTGGGTTTCATTATAACCAGGCTGACACTATGTATTCATGTCCTTTTTTAAATTGATGATGTCAATTTGAGAAGGGAACAATCGTTTTCAAAATTGTTCTTAAGCGTTGGTTTTTTAAAAAGTGTTTTAACAATGTCCAATTCCACAAATGTGTTTATAGAGTTTTAAGGTGGAAAAAACAGTGTTTATAGCTGTTGTGGTTTACAAATGGTTCAATGGTTGGTTTTATGTTAAAATGTAAATTTTATATGCATCTAGCTGTTAAGAGGCTACCCAATGATAGGGACTCATCCCTCAAGGACTAGTCCCTGTCAGCGTCACATCAGCAAAAAACACTCCAAGGACTAATCCCCCCAAAACATACCCAATGCACTCATCCCTCAAGGACTAGTTCTTGGACCCACCAATTATTTAATTCTACCATTTTATCCAAACTTTACACTTTTAACCCTCTAAACTATAAATAAAATACATTTTAGTCCATTAACACAAATTATAAATAAAACACACAACTTCATTAAAAATAAAAATAAATATACAAATAAAAAAAAACATTACAATACTTGAAAGAAAACACACATTAAAAAAAAACATTACAATACTTTAATTTAAAAAAACACACATTAAGTCGGGAGGCGCCATGATGCACATGTCGATCTCGAAGCTCCTTGCCGGTTCGTTGGTGAAGTGCCATCTTTTCCTCGAACGTACGCTCAGGTAAGACGATTGGATCGTTGTCGTCTCCATCCTCGAGTGAGCTTATGGTGTACCCCGCGTCTTCAACCTTCATGTTATGCAATATAACACACGCGTACATTTTCATCATCTTTGTTAGGAAACAAATCCGGTCTCGTGTACGTTGATAAACTCGAAGGAAACATGTTGTTCATGATGATTTGTGTATACGAAAGTGTGTTTTGGTATAATATAGCTGAATATATGGAAGAGTGGTGTGATATGGTGGTTCAATTGAAGTCTATATATAGCCATATTGAAAAACTAGCCGTTAAGGACTAAAATTGACACTTTTTTGAACCTGTTTTGAACAAAATAGTCGTTAAGGGGCTTGTTTTGCCAAATGGTGAAAGTTAATTGTTGTCTCCTTCCTTTGAATTATAGCCGTTGCAATTAAAAAAAAAAACAGACGCTCCCTCTCGTCCCTGCAGGAACGACACAAGCGGACGACAGCTTCGGACGAGCAACGGACGAGTCCCACCCAACGGTGTGGACTCGTCCATGGAAGGCGAACGAGCAAGAGGACGAGCCCATTGGGCACCCTCTAACGAAAAAAGAAAATAATCTTTCATCTTGGACGACCCTCACTGTGAACCCCTTCTCACCTTGGCCTTTGCGACACCCGGTGCAAAAGATGGTTTACGCTCGTGTCACGGCTCCCTATGAGAATTAGATATACGTCTATTTATGCTTTATACTAAGTTTTTTTGGCTTGGCACAGCCCATTCCAAGTTTTATGTATATGTAAAAAGTAATAAATAATAAATAGGAACAGGTAAATGAGAATTTATTGAATCTTGTTTTATCATTTGTGATTGTGTATCCAGTTATCAAAAATTCGATTATACCAATCAAAATTTTATATTTAGTATTGTTCAATAAACAAGGTCTGATAATTCTAACTAAGTAATGTATTAATGTTGCTATCGATGTTGAATGATAACGACCTATATGGCTATATGACAATGAGGGAAAACAATTGCATTGCAATTACTGAATTACATGATCTTTTAATTAATACTAGAAAATTATAATGAGTTTATTGAAACGCTAAAACCTATAAATTCTAATACCAGAATACGATATATTTTAGACAAAGAAAAATGTGTAATAATGCTCGGTATATATCTTATAAAAGGACGAAAAGTTCAACGATAGTATTACTTTGTGATTTCCGCTACGAATGCATCCAATTCCTTCCGCATAACACCACCTTCTTCCACGGATAGTCGTACCGCGACACCAAGCTCTGCCGCGGTCTTTCTAACCCGATGCCCCTCTTCTGATGCCATCAATCGTCTAACCGCCTCTGCAACTAATGACGCTGTCACCATCTCATGTCTCCGCTTCCACTCCCTCGCATGTATCCCAGTTCCAAGCACATCCGTGATCAACATAGCGTTCCTTGGTTGATCCGAATGCATGGGCCATGTAGCTATTGGTACCCCCATGCTAATTCCCTCCGTACATGAATTCCACCCACAATGACTCATAAACCCACCCGTTGACGGATGGCCCAATATCTCAAGCTGTGGTGCCCAACCCCTCACCACCACCCCAACCCCCTTCCTTTCCACCCTCTCTTCATACCCTTCCGGCAACTCAACTTTCCGGTTTTCACTTCCGTCGAAAATATCAGCTTTATCGGCTTCCCTCACCACCCATATGAACTTATGACCACTTTCTTCCAACCCAATAGCAAACGCTTTTGCTTCTTCATCCGATAACGAAACCGTGGTACCAAACGATACATAAATAACTGAATTCGGCTCTTGTTTATCAAGCCAGTTAAATAACTTGATATACTCAGTAGTACTAGAATCTTTTTTATTACACTTTATCACGACAGGATTAAACGGGCCAATTGCCCAGTTCTTAGTCGTCCCAGACCCGACCTCTTCGTTTTTAAGTAACTCCAAATACTTTTCTTCAAACACTCTGCTCGTGTCGTAAAGAGTACCCGAGCTAATCTTCTTAAAAGACGAATCTTCCGAATCAAGGATCTCAACAAACTCATCACTAAAACAGTCTTCTAGTGAAGGAACCTTATTCTTCCACAAGGATTCGGTTTCTTCATCTAGTTTTAGAGCTTGTTTTTCCTCCCAATGGTACCAAAAAGCAGTAAAAGCTGAACATCCTTGAAACATATAAACCTCAGAATTAGGGACCGAATCAAAGTCTTGAACAACCGAACTCATCAAGTAATCATGCACAATAACAACTCGTTTCATGGTCGCCGAGAGCTCTGTTAGTAGCTTCAGGAAAGGCTCACGTAAGTGCATGACGGCTTTAAATGAGGGCATTAGATGGTTAGGGAACCGAATGGTGGCATTCGGGTTTGGTGGAGGGTTAGGGAAAGATGGTATGTGGAAATCGTGGAAATGGATGTTGGCCACCGCGAGTGGGTCCCAACCGTGGACACGAACCTTGGCTTGGCGGGTGTGGCTCGTGGCGCAAACGAAGTGGACGGGGATGTTGTAGGCGGAGATAAGGCGTGAGAGATGGAGAAGCTGGTTGAGATGGCCTTGTGCTATAAAAGGCACCATAACCACACATACTTCTGCATTTTGAACCATTTTGATTAATTTTGTTTTTGAGTTACTCGAGTACTAGGTTTTTTGTATGTTGATGGTAGTGTTATATATATGGTATAAATAAATAGATAGGATCGATATTTGTGTTTCATGAGATTTATGTATTTGATGTTTGGAAATTGGAATATTATTCGGCAAGTTGGGATCTGGTTTCGGCCTCTGGGATTTATCAGTGTTTTTTTTTAGCGGCAAGCATCTGTGTAATTTTACTTCCAAATTGCAAAAGATTAGTTGTTAATTAATGAAATAAGTCTTTATTGTAGGGATAAGCAAAATACTAGTAGTAACCATTATCTGTGATGGTGATTGTCTGAGAGATGAAGGGGATATAAATCCTCAACTGACAATCATATTTTGTAAGCACTGAACAGTCGACCCTATGACCGAACGAATTCAAAATTATTTCTAATAAACATTTTATTATGTATCTCATATGCATAATCTTTGCTTTTTTTAATGACCAACTAAATCGCACAATTTAACTGACCAATTCAGTCGTACGAAGTCACATCGACTTTAGGCGTCACAAGGTATTCGAGATTTGGGGGTAACTCAATAACTTGTCCGTCTATAGGCACGATGACATATTTTTAGTAAAAACCGATTGTGGTAAAGGTCAAATTGTGAGCCTGTTATCATTAGTTTTCATGTCAATTGAACTAAACCCAATTACATAATCTGTCCTTCGTTTTACTAACTTCCATTTTGAGCCAAACCTTAACGGTAATCCCAATATTATGCGATTTGCCGCAACAAAAAACACCTTTCTCAAAGTTAAAATCCAATGATAAAGACAATTCACAAAGCACGAAACTTTAGTGCTACTTATCTTTATTTTCTTTTGTTATTGATAATATTTGATAGCATAAAAGCGGAGAGGCTTTGGCTTGTTATCTGTTTTTAAAGATTATATTTTGTTCGAAAGTGCCTATTACTCGTACTTACGTATACAACTCGTTTTACGAGTCGACTAATCCGAGGACCACCACCCGCTTTACGGATAACCCGGAGTTGTTGTGGGTGAAACTCTCCAGTCACAAAGATATAGCGTTTTGCTCTTAGTATTCGAACTTGAGCCTCAATAATCCATATATATATTATCACCCTTAAAGAACAAATTTTTGCCACTACACCGTGTAGTTTTATCTTTTCTTACACACTTTGTTTTTTTAGTTATATTTTTTTGTATAATCTGTTTACGAAGGTACATAGATAAGAACTGTTATTTTATAACTCTATAAATAATTTAGTACACAAGTAATGCATTTATATTGTTTATTGCAGAATTTTTTATAAGACTGTTTATAATTTGCAATTTTATATTTGTATAGCGCGATATTAACTATTACGAGAGATAGTGCCCGCGCGTTGCGGCGGTGAGATGGTGAGGGTGATAGGGTAAGTCATTGAGTATGATAGCCAAATGCCTTAGCCGTACGGGCTCCGCCCCCGGATTTAAAAATTCGTCGAAAGTGTATCGAATGACATCTCTAATGAAAGAGCATGAAATTTTAAGAACACACATACAATTTTTATAATTTATCGATATACGGTTTTTGAGATAAAAGATTTTGAATGAATTAGAGGAATAAAATGATTTATGGAGGAGAAAGAAAAAAATGAGTGGTTGAGATTTGAGGAGAGAGAGAAAAATGAATGGTTGAAATTTAAGGGTATTATAGGTATATTAGGTAGAGATGTTTAAATTAGTGAATAAAGAAGAGGGGTAATTTAGGTAGTTCAAATCATCTTTTGAGATTTTAAAAAAAGGCAAAATGATTTATAAGATAGTATTAGATTAAGGCTTGAAGCCTTGAAGGGCCTTATGGAGGGGATTTGTCACCGTTTAGGGCTTTAGGCTAGTCATTTGGGCCTTTGATTTTAGTATGGATCATGTAGATATGGACTACTACTAGTAAAAGGTGTATTAATTTTAGTTACACACTTCTATACTGGTGAATAAAATAAAAATTCATACATATAATTGTATAATCCATACAGTTTTATGTATGACTAAAATATTTTGAGTTGGAATCATTAACCTTCTATATTAAATCAAAAAAATTTGGAGTTATTTCGCGAATAAATACATCTTAATTTTTGAACATTTATTACAAACATTAGATATTGTTAAGTGAAAGACATATTTGCCTTGCAAAAAGAAAAAATGTCAAATATATATTGCTACAAAATTAATTTATGTGGTGCGAAATCACCACATGCGATTCACACTACTAAATGTATGAAAGCATTATTGTTTCCCCGGAAAGGGACGAATACGAAATTATGAATTTCTCGTGTCTCACTTGATTATATTTCTTTTGAAGTGATACTAAGGCCCCGTTTACTTTTTACTTAATAAACTTAATAGTTAAGAACTTAATAATTAAGTCAAATTTCATGTTTCTTTTTTGACTTAATAAACAAAAATAACCGTCAATTACATATCTTTTACTTAATACATACAGACATTACTTATACATTCAGCCACTTAATACACTCAGTACTTAATGACTAAAAAAAGAAACGGGCCAATATATATGCGTGAATATGAATACGCTGTAAGTTTTTATTTTTACGTTTTATATCCACATATATATATATATATATATAGAGAGAGAGAGAGAGAGAGAGAGAGAGAGATATAGGGAAATGTTATTATGATAACCCTTTAAAAAGCAAGAACTTTTAAGAACCTTTTAAATAAATCTTAACCATAAAATCTGGAGATCTACGGCTCAAAAATATGGTGGCAGAATTGTAAATAAGTAGAACCTAAAAAAGAGACGGAACATGTGATAAGGGGTAAAAAGGGAAAGAAAAAGTTAGAGTTTTATCGGGTAATTATTTCACAAATTAAGAATTAATAACCACAATAACATCAAACAGATTCCCCACCTTCCTCCTGCAAATCCGCTACTTGCTTCTATGGAGATCAAATTATATCCAAAACAAATCAAGCACCCCAATCAAATTAGCGATTTGATCGCTTGTGATCAGCGAAAAAAATTAAAAGATTATTGCGTTTACTATCCACTATAAATAGGGCGGTGACCAGTTTGTGTTTCCCTATTCTCATTTGATTAAAATCGAACATTTTTCTTGTTTCTGAATACAACAACTAGGGTTTTGCTCATACATAATCAGAATGAAGAAAAGAGGTAATTTTATTATTTTATTTTTCGTTTATTTTTTTTAAAAAAGTTTTCTGTATATTTAAGTGTTTTTAATTGGTACACCGGGCTTGTTATATATGCATTGAATTCGAAAATCTTGTTTTCTATTGTTATAGAGTTTGAAACTGAATGTAGTAAAAACATGTGATAATTTCTACTTGTGTTTTAGTAAACTGGTTTTTTTGTTTTATTTAGAGTCCAATTACATGTGATAAGTTGTTTTTTATCTTGTTGTTCTTGTTTTGATGAAGATGGTTTTAAAGTGAGAAGAAGTCCAAGGAATACAAACAAACCTATGAAGGAAAAAAATAAAAAAGTGAACAACAGATGTATTGATCTGACTGATGATTTTGAGGATGAGGTTCATAGTCCTGCTGTGAATAGGAATGAGCAACGACCACTTAGAGGTATGATGTAAAAGTTGTTGTACTGGTTATAATCTTATGTTACGTTTAGGTATCACATGTGATTATGTGTTTGCAAGTTCATGGTTAGGTTAGCGGGAAAGGGTTAGATGTGATCAGGTGTATTACATGTGATCATTTGTGAGTACATGGTTAAATTGGTGGAAAATGATTAGATGTGATCAGGTGTATTACATGTGATCATTTGTGAGTACATGGTTAAATTGGTGGAAAATGATTAGATGTGATCAGGTGTATTAGATGTGATCAGGTGTATTACATGTGATCATTTGTGAGTACATGGTTAAATTGGTGGAAAATGATTAGATGTGATCAGGTGTATTACATGTGATCATTTGTGAGTACATGGTTAAATTGGTGGAAAATGATTAGATGTGATCAGGTGTATTACATGTGATCATTTGTGAGTACATGGTTAAATTGGTGGAAAATGATTAGATGTGATCAGGTGTATTACATGTGATCATTTGTGAGTACATGGTTAAATTGGTGGAAAATGATTAGATGTGATCAGGTGTATTACATGTGATCATTTGTGAGTACATGGTTAAATTGGTGGAAAATGATTAGATGTGATCATGTGTGTTACTTTTGATATGTTAGATTATGTTGTTAGTGCGAAGGGTTATATTTTTTACTTTTAAAAATGGGATCACATGTCCAAAAATTTAGTTTATGTGAAAAAAAAAAAAAAAAAAAAAAAAAAAAAAAAAAAAAAAAAAAAAAAAAAAAAAAAAAAAAAAAAAAAAAAAAAAAAAAAAAAAAAAAAAAAAAAAAAAAAAAAAAAAAAAAAAAAAAAAAAAAAAAAAAAAAAAAAAAAAAAAAAAAAAAAAAAAAAAAAAAAAAAAAAAAAAAAAAAAAAAAAAAAAAAAAAAAAAAAAAAAAAAAAAAAAAAAAAAAAAAAAAAAAAAAAAAAAAAAAAAAAAAAAAAAAAAAAAAAAAAAAAAAAAAAAAAAAAAAAAAAAAAAAAAAAAAAAAAAAAAAAAAAAAAAAAAAAAAAAAAAAAAAAAAAAAAAAAAAAAAAAAAAAAAAAAAAAAAAAAAAAAAAAAAAAAAAAAAAAAAAAAAAAAAAAAAAAAAAAAAAAAAAAAAAAAAAAAAAAAAAAAAAAAAAAAAAAAAAAAAAAAAAAAAAAAAAAAAAAAAAAAAAAAAAAAAAAAAAAAAAAAAAAAAAAAAAAAAAAAAAAAAAAAAAAAAAAAAAAAAAAAAAAAAAAAAAAAAAAAAAAAAAAAAAAAAAAAAAAAAAAAAAAAAAAAAAAAAAAAAAAAAAAAAAAAAAAAAAAAAAAAAAAAAAAAAAAAAAAAAAAAAAAAAAAAAAAAAAAAAAAAAAAAAAAAAAAAAAAAAAAAAAAAAAAAAAAAAAAAAAAAAAAAAAAAAAAAAAAAAAAAAAAAAAAAAAAAAAAAAAAAAAAAAAAAAAAAAAAAAAAAAAAAAAAAAAAAAAAAAAAAAAAAAAAAAAAAAAAAAAAAAAAAAAAAAAAAAAAAAAAAAAAAAAAAAAAAAAAAAAAAAAAAAAAAAAAAAAAAAAAAAAAAAAAAAAAAAAAAAAAAAAAAAAAAAAAAAAAAAAAAAAAAAAAAAAAAAAAAAAAAAAAAAAAAAAAAAAAAAAAAAAAAAAAAAAAAAAAAAAAAAAAAAAAAAAAAAAAAAAAAAAAAAAAAAAAAAAAAAAAAAAAAAAAAAAAAAAAAAAAAAAAAAAAAAAAAAAAAAAAAAAAAAAAAAAAAAAAAAAAAAAAAAAAAAAAAAAAAAAAAAAAAAAAAAAAAAAAAAAAAAAAAAAAAAAAAAAAAAAAAAAAAAAAAAAAAAAAAAAAAAAAAAAAAAAAAAAAAAAAAAAAAAAAAAAAAAAAAAAAAAAAAAAAAAAAAAAAAAAAAAAAAAAAAAAAAAAAAAAAAAAAAAAAAAAAAAAAAAAAAAAAAAAAAAAAAAAAAAAAAAAAAAAAAAAAAAAAAAAAAAAAAAAAAAAAAAAAAAAAAAAAAAAAAAAAAAAAAAAAAAAAAAAAAAAAAAAAAAAAAAAAAAAAAAAAAAAAAAAAAAAAAAAAAAAAAAAAAAAAAAAAAAAAAAAAAAAAAAAAAAAAAAAAAAAAAAAAAAAAAAAAAAAAAAAAAAAAAAAAAAAAAAAAAAAAAAAAAAAAAAAAAAAAAAAAAAAAAAAAAAAAAAAAAAAAAAAAAAAAAAAAAAAAAAAAAAAAAAAAAAAAAAAAAAAAAAAAAAAAAATTTTATTATAGAAGACGATAATTGAGTAACTGTGTTAACAAGGAAAAATGTATATACAAAACCTTAAGTATAATGTACGGTAAACAGTGTCGGTGGTTATCTAATAATTCCATTAATGGGACGAAGCCGACATACTTTATGGAAAGTAGGAATACTCGTGAAATTGTCACAAGCTATATTTGATTGATTAGTTGAATAATGTTACTAGTAGACATCCGACAAAACTTTTATGGATATATATGTAAAACGTTGTTTTTTTTTATCGTTTCTTTCTCGAATGAACTTAAGACTTCCTAGAACCTAATATCTAGTGTTTTAACACTTTGATATGGCCATAGTCTAAAAATAAACTACTTCATTAAAACTTAAATACTTCTTAGAAACATATCCTAAAATCTGGTTTAAAACTCAAAAGAACGAACCCGAACCGACTAGTAAACAATCCCGAAACAACTAGTGACGTTTAGGAAACTTCTAGGACCAAAATACCCTTCATATATATATATATATATATATATATATATATATATATATATATATATATATATATATATATATATATATATATATATATATATATATATATATATATATATATATATATATATATATATATATATATATATATATATATATATATATATATATATATATATATATATATATATATATATATATATATATATATATATATATATATATATATATATATATATATATATATATATATATATATATATATATATATATATATATATATATATATATATATATATATATATATATATATATATATATATATATATATATATATATATATATATATATATATATATATATATATATATATATATATATATATATATATATATATATATATATATATATATATATATATATATATATATATATATATATATATATATATATATATATATATATATATATATATATATATATATATATATATATATATATATATATATATATATATATATATATATATATATATATATATATATATATATATATATATATATATATATATATATATATATATATATATATATATATATATATATATATATATATATATATATATATATATATATATATATATATATATATATATATATATATATATATATATATATATATATATATATATATATATATATATATATATATATATATATATATATATATATATATATATATATATATATATATATATATATATATATATATATATATATATATATATATATATATATATATATATATATATATATATATATATATATATATATATATATATATATATATATATATATATATATATATATATATATATATATATATATATATATATATATATATATATATATATATATATATATATATATATATATATATATATATATATATATATATATATATATATATATATATATATATATATATATATATATATATATATATATATATATATATATATATATATATATATATATATATATATATATATATATATATATATATATATATATATATATATATATATATATATATATATATATATATATATATATATATATATATATATATATATATATATATATATATATATATATATATATATATATATATATATATATATATATATATATATATATATATATATATATATATATATATATATATATATATATATATATATATATATATATATATATATATATATATATATATATATATATATATATATATATATATATATATATATATATATATATATATATATATATATATATATATATATATATATATATATATATATATATATATATATATATATATATATATATATATATATATATATATATATATATATATATATATATATATATATATATATATATATATATATATATATATATATATATATATATATATATATATATATATATATATATATATATATATATATATATATATATATATATATATATATATATATATATATATATATATATATATATATATATATATATATATATATATATATATATATATATATATATATATATATATATATATATATATATATATATATATATATATATATATATATATATATATATATATATATATATATATATATATATATATATATATATATATATATATATATATATATATATATATATATATATATATATATATATATATATATATAGTTTTCGTAACTCCCTACTCAATTGAGATTCGGGCTGGAAAGTGTACTTATATATATGTATTTATATATATACTTATATAGATAACTGCTTATGTGAGTGTTTATGGGAATTGATCCCAGTACCTTGATTTGGTTATTGTGTTTGTTGTAATTGTTGATAATGATGTTGTTGATGATGTTGATATTGATGTGCGCACCCCGTTTTGGAGGGAACCTTGTGCGATATTTGATGATGTGCACACCCCGTTTTGGAGGGAACCTTGTGTGATATATGTTGATAATGATGGGTTGAACTGATATCATTGGTACTTGTTGGCATAGTTGTTTAATTATTGTATTTGAAGAAATGATTGTTGTGTGAACATATGCCTAACACAAAGAGCTTACAGTAAGTATTGTTATTGCTCTATGATATTGTACAAGTACTTGATATATTATCATAATTGATGTTGTTATTTGACACCTACGAACTCACCAACCTTGTGTTGACACTTGCTAGTACACTTTTCAGGTAATCAGGGTAATTTCAGAAATCAGGAATAATTGGATGCTAGAGATAAGGCGACTTAGTATTCATGTGGTCTCTGACCCATATGCCCCCTTGTTTGGGGATGAACTTATGAAATTATGTAAAAATATTGTTGTGTGATTTGCATGTAAACCTTATGAGGTTACCTTGGTTTGAACTATTGTATGTTTGATATGTTTGACAATAAACCATTTAGTGTTGCTCTATGTAATTTCCATGCTCATATGTGCTATTTCTCGACATCCCATGATTCCGCCATTGTTGGGGTGTTACAGAATGGTATCAGAGCCGTGGTTATAGAGATTTAGGTGGATTGACCTAGACTATAACCTAAGAAAAACTTCATATAGCATGCATGATAGGAAATTATGTGCAATGTGAAACGTATGTGAACCCCTTTAAAGTGTACACTGGTGATGTTCGTAGAATGAAAAGAATGTGAAATGATGAAGTTGAGTATGTATGATTAATTTGAGATTTGTGATATTATTAGGTATTAGCAAAATGAAGTGATAGCAATAACTAGTAAAGTATGGCGATATCATAGAAAAACCTGATCAACGTTTCTATGATTACCCCCATACTTTACGACAGTTTATGGTATCATGGATTGCACATGTGTAGTTAAAATGTGGTAGGTAAACTGGTATGCTTAATGGGCGTTGGTTGGGTGGAGGGAAAGCCGCTGGTATCACCTGTATACATACCCAACCAATACTTAAAGGGCATAACGGAACCGAGTCCCAACATCCATTCAATATATTAACGGTGTGGAGGGAAAGCCGCTGGTATCACCTGTATACAAACACCCTTAATGTATTGAATGTTGAAGTTAGTGGTCGAGGTGGTGGTCGAGGTGGTGGTCGAGGTGGTGGTCAAGGTGGTCGTGGAGAGGGTCTCGGTAATGAGGTGGAGGTCGAGGTGGTGGCAGGTGTGGTCGAGGTGGTGGTCAGGTGGTGGTCGAGGTGGTGGTCAGGTTGGTCGAGGTGGTGGTCAGGTTGGTCGAGGTGGTGGTCAGGTGGTGGTCGAGGTGGTGGTCAGTTGGTCGAGGTGGTGGTCAGGGTGGTCGAGGTGGTGGTCAGTTGGTCGAGGTGGTGGTCAGGGTGGTCGAGGTGGTGGTCAGTGTGGTCGAGGTGGTGGTCAGGTGGTCGAGGTGGTGGTCAAGGTGTGGTCGAGGTGGTGGTCAGGTGGTGGTCGAGGTGGTGGTCAGGTGGTGGTCGAGGTGGTGGTCAGGTGTGGTCGAGGTGGTGGTCAGGTGGTGGTCGAGGTGGTGGTCAGGTGGTGGTCGAGGTGGTGGTCGAGGTGGTGGTCGAGGTGGTGGTCGAGGTGGTGGTCGAGGTGGTGGTCAGGTGGTGGTCGAGGTGGTGGTCGAGGTGGTGGTCGAGGTGGTGGTCAGGTGGTGGTCGAGGTGGTGGTCGAGGTGGTGGTCGAGGTGGTGGTCAGGTGGTGGTCGAGGTGGTGGTCGAGGTGGTGGTCGAGGTGGTGGTCAGGTGTGGTCGAGGTGGTGGTCGAGGTGGTGGTCGAGGTGGTGGTCAGGTGGTGGTCGAGGTGGTGGTCGAGGTGGTGGTCGAGGTGGTGGTCAAGGTGGTGGTCGAGGTGGTGGTCGAGGTGGTGGTCGAGGTGGTGGTCAGGTGGTGGTCGAGGTGGTGGTCGAGGTGGTGGTCGAGGTGGTGGTCGAGGTGGTGGTCGAGGTGGTGGTCAGGTTGGTCGAGGTGGTGGTCGAGGTGGTGGTCGAGGTGGTGGTCAGGTGGTGGTCGAGGTGGTGGTCAGGTTGGTCGAGGTGGTGGTCAGGTGGTGGTCGAGGTGGTGGTCAGGTGGTGGTCGAGGTGGTGGTCAGGTGGTCGAGGTGGTGGTCAGGTGGTGGTCGAGGTGGTGGTCAGGTGGTGGTCGAGGTGGTGGTCGGTTGGTCGAGGTGGTGGTCAGGTGTGGTCGAGGTGGTGGTCAGGTGGTGGTCGAGGTGGTGGTCGAGGTGGTGGTCGAGGTGGTGGTCAGGTTGGTCGAGGTGGTGGTCAGGTGGTGGTCGAGGTGGTGGTCAGGTGGTGGTCGAGGTGGTGGTCGGTTGGTCGAGGTGGTGGTCGAGGTGGTGGTCGAGGTGTGGTCAGGTGGTGGTCGAGGTGGTGGTCGAGGTGGTGGTCGAGGTGGTGGTCGAGGTGGTGGTCGAGGTGTGGTCAGGTGGTGGTCGAGGTGGTGGTCGAGGTGGTGGTCGAGGTGGTGGTCGAGGTGGTGGTCGCGGTAGTGGTCGAGGTGGTGGTCGAGGTGGTGGTCGAGGTGGTGGTCAAGAAGGCCATGGAGGCCGAGGAGGTCAAGGTGGTCGCGGTAGTGGTCGAGGTGGTGGTCGAGGTGGTGGTCAAGGTGGTCGTGGAGAGGGTCTCGGTAATGCTATAACCGAACCTATGATCAATCAACCTCAGAACCAAATGAATCAAGAAATGATTGCCATGATCACCCAAGTGGTTAATACTGTTTTGGCACAGAGAACTACAAATGCTGAGCCTGTAATTACAGCTGCTAATGTTGTACAAACTAATGCTGAAGATGAACAGGGTGGAGGTGAGTATTACGAAAATGTTGACGAAGGAATTAGGGTTGGAAATGTACCGAGAAGGCCAAGAAACGGTGCACGAAATGGGTGTACTTACAAAAACTTTAGAGATTGTGGTGTTCAAGATTATGATGGCAGAGGTGGAGCAGTCAAGTTCGTTCAATGGCTAGAAAAGATGGAAGCAGTGATCGACATCAGTGAATGTACCCCGGAACAGAGGGTCAAATATGTAGCACACTCTTTTACTCTAGATGCTCTATCATGGTGGAATCAGCAGTGTGTAATAGGCAGGGAAATAGCCAAAGCAATGTCTTGGTATAATTTCAAGGAGGCAATGCGAAACAAGTTCTGTACAGCGGTAGAATTACAAAGGATGGAGCGAGAATTTCTGGATCATAAGATGGTAGGTGGTGATCATGCTACCTATACCACTCGTTTTCAGGAGTTGTCAAGACTAGTTCCACATCTAGTCTCACCAGATTCCAAATGTATCGAAAAATATCTTCGTGGGTTGGTTCCCCAAATTAAAGGAACCATGGCTGCTGTTCGACCACTCACTCTTGAACAAGCTGTTCAAAGGTCTGAAGCTATGACTGAAGAGTTGATACAAGATGGGACTCTTCCCAAAGTCAGTAACAAAAGGAAAGATGTTGCAGAATCGAGTGGTGTCAAGAAAGCTGGGAGATTTGATAATAAACGCCAACACAGGGGTAAAGTATTTGTGGCAACTGAGACTGGAAAGAAAGGATACACTGGATCACTTCCCTTATGTGCAAAGTGTAACCTTCATCATCCTACAACTATAAGATGTGGGGCTTGTTTTAAATGCAACCGAATGGGACATTTGGCTAGGGAGTGTAGAAGTAGACAGGGTGCCCCATTCAATGTGGCCCCTCTGAATGCAATAAGGCCACAGGGCAATCGATCATGTTATCAGTGTGGTAGCACCGACCACCTCAGGAATACGTGTCCACAATGGATTGGGCAACAAGTTCAAGTAGCAGTACATCCGAACCAACTTCAAATCACAGGTCCAAATAACAATCGTGGGCAACAAGGACAGCAAGGGCAACAACCACGAGGAAAGGCTTTTGCAGTGAATGCAGTCGAGGCTCGTAATGACCCAAACGTGGTAGCAGGTACTTTTCTTCTCAACGATCAATATGCCACCATATTATTTGATTCTGGTGCCGATTATAGTCTTATCTCCACTAGTTTTATTCCGTTGTTGAATGTCTCTTTGAGTCCTTTGAAGTACTTCTTTGAAATTGAAATGGTAAATGGTGGGTTAGCTAAGATTAGTCATGTGATTCATGATTGTACTTTAGTGTTAGATGGTCAGTTGTTCTTTATCGATCTTATGCCTTTCGAAATCGGTAGTTTTGACGTTATAGTGGGTATGGATTGGATGTCGGTGGTTGAAGCAGTAATTGATTGTAGTAATAGAGTAGTACGAATACCGTTGTCAAATGGTGAAGTGTTGAAAGTTCAAGGTGAACAATCGGAGTCTTCAGTTGGGAAAATTTGTAGTACCGTAGTAAAGAAGATCGAGATCGGGACGGTTCCCGTGGTTCGTGAATTTCCAGATGTGTTTCCAGATGATTTACCAGGTTTACCCCCGTCACGTCAACTCGATTTTCGTATCGATCTTATTCCAAATGCAATACCTGTAGCCAGAGCTCCATATCGATTAGCATTGTCAGAAATGCAAGAGTTAAAGACACAACTCCAAGAACTGCAAGAGAAGGGTTTTATCCGCCCAAGTCAGTCACCATGGGGAGCACCAATTTTATTCGTGAAAAAGAAGGATGGGTCTTTTCGTATGTGTATAGATTACCGGGAGCTGAACAAGTTGACAGTGAAGAACCGATATCCGCTCCCAAGAATTGATGACCTTTTCGATCAATTGCAAGGAGCTCGATTTTTCTCAAAAATTGACCTACGATCAGGTTATCATCAGTTACGTGTGCATGAAGATGACATTCCTAAAACGGCATTTCGAACGCGATATGGGCATTTCGAGTTTACAGTGATGCCTTTTGGGTTAACTAATGCACCGGCGGTGTTTATGGACTTGATGAATCGTGTCTGTGAGCCATATTTGGATAAGTTTGTCATTGTCTTCATCGATGACATCCTTATCTATTCTAAATCGAAAGAAGAACACTCAAATCATTTGAGAAGAGTTATGGAGTTACTTAGAATGGAGAAGTTATATGCTAAATTCTCCAAATGTGAGTTTTGGTTGGAGGAAGTCCATTTCCTTGGACACGTGGTAAGCAAGGATGGCATTCATGTGGATCCAAGTAAAGTTGATTCAGTGAAGAACTGGAGAAGACCGGAGACGCCTACAGAGATTCGTCAATTTCTTGGATTGGCAGGTTACTATAGGAGGTTCATCGAGAATTTCTCAAAAATAGCTCAACCTCTTACTTTGTTGACTCAGAAAGAAAGGAGGTTTGACTGGGGGGAGAAACAAGAACAAGCCTTTCAAACATTGAAAGACAAATTGTGTAATGCGCCGATACTAAGTCTCCCAGAAGGAGCTGACGACTTTGTGGTGTATTGTGACGCTTCGGGTCAAGGGTTGGGATGTGTATTAATGCAAAGGGGTAAAGTGATTGCCTATGCATCTAGACAACTAAAGGTTCATGAGAAGAATTATCCCACTCATGATTTGGAATTGGGAGCAGTGGTATTTGCTTTAAAGTGTTGGAGGCACTACTTGTATGGTACCAAAAGTGTGATTTATACTGATCACAAAAGTCTACAACATATATTAAATCAAAGTGAATTGAATATGAGACAACGGAGGTGGATAGAATTGTTTAGTGACTACGACTGTGTCATTCGCTACCATCCTGGTAAGGCGAATGTTGTTGCTGATGCTTTGAGTAGAAAAGAACGAGTGAAGCCAAGACGAGCTAGAGCCATGAGCCTCGTTGTGAAAAGAAGTATACGTGATATGATAATTGAGGCTCAAGCGAATGCAACTTTACCGGAAAATTTCCTAGGAGAAGAACTTAATGGGTTGGAACAACAGTTTGATAGGAAAAATGATAATGGGTTGGAACAACAGTTTGATAGGAAAAATGATAATGGTTTGTATCTTGTTGATAGAATATGGATTCCTGTATTTGGTGGTCTACGATCACTAATAATGGATGAAGCACATAAATCGACCTATTCAGTGCATCCAGGATCAGACAAAATGTATTTTGATCTAAGAGATTTATATTGGTGGCCGGGAATGAAGAGAGACATAGCAAGGTATGTAAGCGAGTGTCTCACGTGTTTACAAGTGAAGGCTGAGCATAAAAAGCCTCCTGGATTACTAGTTCAACCAGAGATACCAGAATGGAAATGGGAAGAAATTGCCATGGACTTCATCACAAAGTTACCTAGAACTAGTAGTGGTCATGATACCATTTGGGTAATTATTGATCGGTTGACTAAGTCAGCTCATTTCTTAGCCATCCGAGAGAACGACAGATCTGATACTTTGGCCCGTTTGTATATTAAAGAAGTGGTGTCTAAACATGGAGTGCCAATCTCCATTATCTCTGATAGAGATGGCTGTTTTAATTCTAACTTTTGGAGAGCCTTCCAGAAGGCTTTGGGTACTCAAATAGATATGAGTACGGCGTTTCATCCTCAGACTGATGGTCAAAGCGAAAGAAGATATGTATATACAAAACCTTAAGTATAATGTACGGTAAACAGTGTCGGTGGTTATCTAATAATTCCATTAATGGGACGAAGCCGACATACTTTATGGAAAGTAGGAATACTCGTGAAATTGTCACAAGCTATATTTGATTGATTAGTTGAATAATGTTACTAGTAGACATCCGACAAAACTTTTATGGATATATATGTAAAACGTTGTTGTTTTTTTGATCGTTTCTTTCTCGAATGAACTTAAGACTTCCTAGAACCTAATATCTAGTGTTTTAACACTTTGATATGGCCATAGTCTAAAAATAAACTACTTCATTAAAACTTAAATACTTCTTAGAAACATATCCTAAAATCTGGTTTAAAACTCAAAAGAACGAACCCGAACCGACTAGTAAACAATCCCGAAACAACTAGTGACGTTTAGGAAACTTCTAGGAAGTTGTCAAATGTGAAAAGACCAAAATACCCTTCAAAATACACGACCATAAGCTTTTCTTGCCCATGGTATTACAAAACCATCAACTTTACCCATGGTTTTACTAAATATCTTTCAAACATTTTACTATAAATACTAGACTTAAGTTATCACAAATACTTACACCTTAAACTTCATTCTCTCTCAATTTAGCATTCTATAAGTCAAAAATCATCTTCCCCCTTCTTGTTATAAGTTTCAAAGAACACTTGATTGTTCTAGTATAAGCAAAGTCGCTTTGATCTCAAAGTTCGCCGAAAATCGTCAAGAGAAGTTGTTATCAACAAATCTCTCTAAGATCTTCAAAAGTTCTAGTTATAATACTCAATTTGGGTTGGGAATAATCTTCAATTATTAAGTAAACAAGTCCAAGCCTTGAAAGAATTTCATTTGAATCATAAGTCGTGTTCTTCGTACGTCGAAAGTTTGATCTTAGAGTTCATAAACTCTCCTTTATTGGAATACGTAACGTGGCCAGTTGACTCGCTCGTCATCGTTAACTACATCAATCTCTTCTATTTTGCTGCTGAACTATCAAGAATAAGGTGAGTTTTCGTAACTCCCTACTCAATTGAGATTCGGGCTGGAAAGTGTACTTATATATATGTATTTATATATATACTTATATAGATAACTGCTTATGTGAGTGTTTATGGGAATTGATCCCAGTACCTTGATTTGGTTATTGTGTTTGTTGTAATTGTTGATAATGATGTTGTTGATGATGTTGATATTGATGTGCGCACCCCGTTTTGGAGGGAACCTTGTGCGATATTTGATGATGTGCACACCCCGTTTTGGAGGGAACCTTGTATGATATATGTTGATAATGATGGGTTGAACTGATATCATTGGTACTTGTTGGCATAGTTGTTTAATTATTGTATTTGAAGAAATGATTGTTGTGTGAACATATGCCTAACACAAAGAGCTTACAGTAAGTATTGTTATTGCTCTATGATATTGTACAAGTACTTGATATATTATCATAATTGATGTTGTTATTTGACACCTACGAACTCACCAACCTTGTGTTGACACTTGCTAGTACACTTTTCAGGTAATCAGGGTAATTTCAGAAATCAGGAATAATTGGATGCTAGAGATAAGGCGACTTAGTATTCATGTGGTCTCTGACCCATATGCCCCCTTGTTTGGGGATGAACTTATGAAATTATGTAAAAATATTGTTGTGTGATTTGCATGTAAACCTTATGAGGTTACCTTGGTTTGAACTATTGTATGTTTGATATGTTTGACAATAAACCATTTAGTGTTGCTCTATGTAATTTCCATGCTCATATGTGCTATTTCTCGACATCCCATGATTCCGCCATTGTTGGGGTGTTACAACGTATGTAAGAATTAGAAAGTATAATGATCACGTGGCTGTTTTATAATGCATTCGCAGTTGTGGAACCTGCGGACAGAAAGCAATCAAGCAAAAGAAGCAAAAGCAATGAGCCTACAAGTGTTAGTGGTAAGAAGCATAAGGTTGAGGACGAAGGTACTAGCAATTCACGCAAAAAAATCAAGGCCGAGGTTGTTGCAAAAAAGGCTGATAACAAAAAAAGGAAAGGGAAAAAAAAGGAAGTTTCAGATTCAGAATCGGACGAAGAACAGAATGGACAGGCAGTATTTCCGGGACTTAGAATAAGGACTTCACCGAAGTCTTTATCGGCTGCTATGCAGTGTCTCAGTAAGTCACAGAAACAATGTGTCCGAGACATGGGATTTGGGTCCTTTCTTAAGTTCAGAATTGATGAGTTGCCGGCGAAACTTATGTACTTTGTGCTTGAAAGACTAGATGACACCAACATGGTAATTAGGCTAGATAATGGTGAAATAAAAGTGACACCAGAGGCAATACATAATATGCTAGGCATCCCCATTGGTGGAACAAAGTTGGATGAACTTGACAGTTCGGCAAGGGATAGCATAGTGAAAGAGATTTGGAAGGATCAGTTTACAATTAAGAAAAGCTTGACTGCCAAGAAAATTAAAAGGAAAATTGTGATATCTAGCGACGCGGATTACATGTTCAAGCTTAATTTCGTAGCGTTGTTTGTGAACACCTTGGGAGCATGTTCATCACGGGGGCATGCTGCTTTGGATGTATTGGAATATATAAAAGGAGATACAAAGATTGAAGAAATTGATTGGTGTAGATATTTGTGGAATTTAGTCAAGAATTGCAAGGATGGTTGGGACTTCTCGATAAACAACAAATTCTTTTCAGGTCCTGTGACAAACAGTAGGGAGAAGAAAAGACAAATGGGCGTTCTGAGGAAGAAGTACACAGCAAAGATGTTGTTGTCACCACACAATGTGCACCTTGACAAGATTACGCAGGAAGCTAATATGCATGCAGCAACAAAGAAGAAAAATATTAAGTAGAAAGTATTTGGATAGTACTTTGGTTAGAAATAAGTTAGTAAAAACATTATGAAGCTGTCTTTTGGAATTTTTATTACTGTTATGTGGTTACAGGATTATTCAATCCTAATGAAACTTCAGGTGGCCAGGTTTTTTGGATTTGTTAATCTTTATGGTTTGCCTTTTTTGGTTGGTTAAATGTAAGTTTATGTTTACAAGCTGACCTTGATTATTTTATTTATACTTGAGAACGTGTGTGCATTTCAGTTGTGATCATATGTGTGCACTTATTGTCTTATATTGATGACAATATCATTTATCCTTGTGATCACATGTGTGCAAGTAAGATAGGATCATATGTGTGAATCATAGATGTGATCATATGTATCCAAAAAATTAGGATCAAATGCCTGCGATAACCTATGTGGAGTAAGATATGATATTGAGACCATTGTTTCCCTTGAGCACGTGTATGCAACTAAGAAATGATCAGGTGTATGCATTTCGGATGTAATCATATGTATGCATTTTATGTGTGATCATATGTGTGCAATAAATTGGGATCGTATGTGTAACACATAGCTAATAACCAAAAAAAAAATGTGTGTGTTTACTCAAGATTGGTAAAAGCAAATAGACTTAAAATCTGAAAAGAAATTACATGACAGTGTATGTAATGGTTACCCATAACAGAAAAAGAAAATGTAAAATAAGTAAATATTGGCTAAGCACTTTTATCAGGTGAATGCGACACATCCTTTTTTGACTTTGCTTCCTTTTTTGCCTTTGCTGCTGCCTCTTTTTCAGCAAGTTGTTGTGCAAGTTTATCTGGACATGTGCGTTGGTCATGATCATCTAGGACTTTCTTACACCATTTGCATTGTCGCACAACACGTCTTTTTTTGTTAACAGGCGCCTCACGATGATTCTTCAACCTCTTCCCAGTATGTGTACCTGAACCTTTGTTGTTAATACCACTTGGTGGATCAACATCTACTTCTTCAGGAACTGTTACACCAAGCAATCTCTTGAACGTTTCTTCTTTTTCCTTTCTCGTATCTGGTATTGGAAGCTTCGACAACTTATCTTCTGTCATCTTGTTGAGCGCTTGCACAAATTCAGACAATTCTTGAGGATCATTCCTTAATCTGCTGAGACATAGTTCCAACTTTGCAAGTGTTTCACTACTTTTCTTCTCATCTTGGGTGTTCTTATAACCATACCTATGCCGACTATCTAACAAGTGGTGGGGCAATATGTCCCTTCTCCAACCTCTTGTTATGTATTGTTCAGGTATTTTGTTGATGTTCTTAGCTTTTAACACACAAAATATGTGTCTACATAAATAACCTGTTCGACCAAACAGGTTGCACTTGCAATCAATTGTTTCTTCTTTGAAGTTAATGGTAACCTGGAAAAAAAAAGTCAGTTTCAATCTAGAACAACGTCATGTATTTAAATTAAATTTTTATTTGGTCCTCATGTTAAGGGTGAAAGTTTATATCCTGTTCAAATGTTATCTACAAATCCTATTGTGCGGGAAAAGATATAAATGATTGTACCATAAAATGAAGATGAGATTGTCCCGTTTTGTTTGAATGCTTCACCATAAAGGTTTGTGAATCATATATGATAGGATCATATGTGTGAATCATAGATGTGATCATATGTATCCAAAAAATTAGGATCAAATGCCTGCGATAACCTATGTGGAGTAAGATATGATATTGAGACCATTGTTTCCCTTGAGCACGTGTATGCAACTAAGAAATGATCAGGTGTATGCATTTCGGATGTAATCATATGTATGCATTTTATGTGTGATCATTGAGTACACGTTGGGTATGCCTTTGTTTCTCCATAGCAGTCTCAAAACACAGCATAAACTGGACCAACGTGTGGCTTTTATGAGTAAACAAAAAAAAAAAAAAAAAAAAAAAAAAAAAAAAAAAAAAAAAAAAAAAAAAAAAAAAAAAAAAAAAAAAAAAAAAAAAAAAAAAAAAAAAAAAAAAAAAAAAAAAAAAAAAAAAAAAAAAAAAAAAAAAAAAAAAAAAAAAAAAAAAAAAAAAAAAAAAAAAAAAAAAAAAAAAAAAAAAAAAAAAAAAAAAAA
This sequence comes from Erigeron breviscapus, assembly GCA_034093135.1. Taxonomy (NCBI): domain Eukaryota; kingdom Viridiplantae; phylum Streptophyta; class Magnoliopsida; order Asterales; family Asteraceae; genus Erigeron; species Erigeron breviscapus. The sequence goes on along the minus strand of CM067167.1, from coordinate 160,877,821 downwards.
AAAAAAAAAAAAAAAAAAAAAAAAAAAAAAAAAAAAAAAAAAAAAAAAAAAAAAAAAAAAAAAAAAAAAAAAAAAAAAAAAAAAAAAAAAAAAAAAAAAAAAAAAAAAAAAAAAAAAAAAAAAAAAAAAAAAAAAAAAAAAAAAAAAAAAAAAAAAAAAAAAAAAAAAAAAAAAAAAAAAAAAAAAAAAAAAAAAAAAAAAAAACACATAGCTAATAACCAAAAAAAAAAATGTGTGTGTTTACTCAAGATTGGTAAAAGCAAATAGACTTAAAATCTGAAAAGAAATTACATGACAGTGTATGTAATGGTTACCCATAACAGAAAAAGAAAATGTAAAATAAGTAAATATTGGCTAAGCACTTTTATCAGGTGAATGCGACACATCCTTTTTTGACTTTGCTTCCTTTTTTGCCTTTGCTGCTGCCTCTTTTTCAGCAAGTTGTTGTGCAAGTTTATCTGGACATGTGCGTTGGTCATGATCATCTAGGACTTTCTTACACCATTTGCATTGTCGCACAACACGTCTTTTTTTGTTAACAGGCGCCTCACGATGATTCTTCAACCTCTTCCCAGTATGTGTACCTGAACCTTTGTTGTTAATACCACTTGGTGGATCAACATCTACTTCTTCAGGAACTGTTACACCAAGCAATCTCTTGAACGTTTCTTCTTTTTCCTTTCTCGGATCTGGTATTGGAAGCTTCGACAACTTATCTTCTGTCATCTTGTTGAGCGCTTGCACAAATTCAGACAATTCTTGAGGATCATTCCTTAATCTGCTGAGACATAGTTCCAACTTTGCAAGTGCTTCACTACTTTTCTTCTCATCTTGGGTGTTCTTATAACCATACCTATGCCGACTATCTAACAAGTGGT